>CM060366.1:189825905-191041571 GCA_030545235.1 Helianthus tuberosus
ATCTCTTGATGACATTGCCTCGTTGAAAGTTTTAGGATCATCATCCAAATTTACAGCGAAAATGACCTCTCTCGTCACTTTCTTTTGAGTTCCTTCAACCAGGTAAGAAAAGAAATCATCTCCATAACTTTTCTCTTTTCTAACTCTAGTACTTTTCCTTGGTTCTTCAACTATTGGTGAGGGTTGAACCCTTTTCTCAGAAGTACTAGAAGTTGTGGTGCCATTTGAGTTTTCATCATCTCTAGAAAACTTGTTCTCAAAGAATTCCACATCTCTGGATTCTATAACTATACCTGATTCGTCATCCAACAATCGGTAAGATTTACTATGCGAAGCATATCCAATGAATACACTCTTGAAAGCTCGTTCTCCCAGTTTGAGTGTCTTTGGATCAGGTACGCGATAGTAGGCAAGACACCCCCAAACCCTCAAATGCTCTAGGTTTGGTTTTCTTCCTTTCCACAACTCATATGGACTCGTAGGTATCACACGACTAGTGATCCTATTGTGAACATAACATGCGGTTAACACAGCTTCCCCCCACATATTACGAGGTAGACCCGATTGGTTTAACATACAGTTAGCCATCTCTACCAAGGTTCGGTTCTTTCTCTCAGCCAAACCATTTTGTTGGGGAGTATAAGGTGCAGTTCTCTCATGTATGATGCCTTCTTCTTCGCAGAATGCATCAAACTTTCGGTTAAAGTATTCTCCGCCTCTGTCCGAGCGAAGAATTTTAATGCGTTTCTCCTTTTGTTTTTCAACCTCAGCCTTATATATTTTGAATGCCTCAAAAGCTTCGTCTTTTGAATGCAACAAATAAACATATAAGTATCGGCTCGAGTCATCGCAGAAAGTGATAAAGTATCTCTTACCCCCACGAGTAAGAACTCCATTCAGTTCACAAATATCTGAATGAATTAGTTCTAGTAGCGATGTATTGCGTTTATGGACACTTGGAAAAGGTTTCTTTGTGAATTTTGATTTAACACATGTTTCGCATTTTTCAAAGTCTTTATCTTTTAATTTCAATAAACCTTTAGTTTGCATTTTTTCAATATTTTTAATATTTGTATGAGCTAAACGTTTATGCCATAAAGAAATTGAACAAGCGATATAATCAGAAGACATAATTTCATTCAAATCAAAACCAATTGCATTACATTCACCAATACTAGAACTATCACTACCACCACTATCACTATCACTTTCATTACCAAACCCATCAATCACTGAAACGCCCCCTTCATCCGAATCTTCTTCATCAATCCCATCTTCAGCTAAGTCAAGACGATACATTCCACCCGTGTTCTTTGCTTGACCCACATAGATGTCATTTAGAGAAAACTTCACACGAAGATTCTTGATAACCATCTTGTAACCATTCCGATCAAACTTATCAGCAGAAACCAGACCCTTGGTGATACCAGGAACATGCAACACGTCCTGAAGGGTAACCACTTGACCATCTCTAAAGTTTAGTCGCACCGTGCCTTTACCATGTACTTCTACACGATGTCCATCAGCACACACCACCACTGTTCCTTGAGGAACAGGAGCATAAGTAAGAAACGAGCCACGATTCCCACAAACATGAACAGTGGCACCGGAATCCAAGAACCATCCTCTACATGCTACAATGCGTGTATATTGTGAAAGCATATTAACTTCACCAAGACCCACACTGGCCACTAGATTGGTGACTTTCTCAACATCAATAGCACTTGTAGAACCAACAGTAGATCCAGATTTCCTCTGAGAGCACTCTCGTGCATAATGCCCTATTTCTCCACAAACATGACATTTACCAGATCTCTTTGGTTGATGGTTGTTAGTGTGTTGTGACTTCTTGAATTCCCTTTTCTTTGGTGCTGTAAACTTCTTATTCTTTGATGATGCCCCTTTTCCCTTTTGACCAGACCCTCCAGCTACATGATTTACACTCGATCCGACTTTACCTCTTTTGTCCCTGTTGCGCGTTTCCTCCTCAATTCGAAGGTGCTTCAACAGTTCATCCAAAGAGTAGTCCTCAGACTTGTGCATCATTCTCTTTGAGAAATCTTTCCAATTAGGAGGCAATTTTGCAATAATGACCCCTACTTGAAATATTTCTGGCAGCGGAATAGAAAGTGCAGTCAATTTGTTAACAAGAACTTGGAGTTCATGCACTTGCTCCAGGATTGACTTGTCATCGACCATTTGGAAGTCTAAGTACTTGGCAATAAGGTATTTGTTAGTACCTTCTTCATGAGCCTTATACTTATCTTCCAAAGCTTTCCACAATTCTCTAGCACTTTTTACCGGCGCGTACAAGTCATAGAGACGATCCGAAAGAGAGTTTTTGATGTGGCCCAGGCAAAGATCTTCAGCTTCCTTACGGACAAGTCTTTGCTTTGCCAAATCTGCATCTGGGAGCTCTCCTGCCTCACGAGGAGGATCATCAGGAATTGCAGGCAAATCAGGATCAAGGATATAGTAAAGTTTCAGCACAACTAGCATGAACTTAACCTTGTCCGCCCAGCGGGTGTAGTTCTGACCATCGAATCTGTCCAACTTGACAAACTCTTGATTCATGAATCTCAGATTGGCTGTTGGTAGTTCAACGTCCATTTATTCTGTTGATTAAACACAAAATAAAATCCTTTAAGATTGTTGAAAATAATATTAATCAACAATAAATTTATTAATTACCGAGTTGTCAGCCAAACCAGTTTGTTCCAACTTGAGCAAACTGATTAAAGAAAGGTAGAAGGAGACTGTCCCGTTGTCGGACGAATTTAAAGAACATGCAAAATTAAAACCAACCTGGCAATTGAGATCGAAGATCCTCAAACGAGAAACTTGAACTGCACGGATGACTCCTGTCCTTAAAGGATTTTACGCGCTCGTATTGCTGTGAGCTGCAGCGTAAACTCCCAGGATTTAATGCAGAACTGATCTGGTATTCCAACAGCAATGGAAACCAGAAAACGCAGAAGCTGGAACGAAAACCGAAACACAATAGTGAGGGAGAGAGAGCTGCGAAATTGTAAGTGTAGAATGGGTAGGAGGAAGCTTTTATTTATAGGTTGTGATTCTACCAGATAATGAGAAAAACGGGGAATGAGATAATCATACATAACCAAATCGAATTCTGAATACATATCCTATACGAATTCGGTTATTAGATATCTATCCCATACGAATTCGAATGCTATGGGATAACCCCCACTGTTTTCGAATCCATCTCTATCTCCTTCTTATCTCATCTCATTCGGTTTACAGATCTGACCCACCTGAAACCGAACCTTAGCTAAAAATAAAAGCTCCTCAGCTCCTAGCGACGATGCGAAGTGCAAAGTGCAAAGTGCGCCTCAAACGCGACCATTCGCGAGCTCGCGGCTCGGCTCGGCGCGGGTGTGGGCTTAACCCACTTCTCAACCCATTGATCACTATGGAGGCCCATAAGGGGTAATCCCTTATAAACCACTCAAAGTTCACTCACTCCACCAATGTGGGATGGAGGAAACATACCAACTTGCATGTTTACCTCTTTAATATTTCCAACAATCCCCCACCAAGTTGGAATGTTTCCTTTCACTTAGACTAATGATGTCACTAGGTGTCACTAAGATTAAACCCAGTTTATGTTGATAAACAAGAAGAGACAGATTAGATGGTGTCCTATGGAATTAAACCATTAACCTGATAGCCCCCTTCGGTTTACCCCCACACATCACCAGCTGACTTTGCGTTCTCACTGAGCGCGAATATGGCCGTGCGCTATAAATCCTTTTCATGACCCTTTAGAAGATAAACCACTAATCTTCACTCGAGGCGGCACCACCCCTAGATCATATAGGCAAAGTTTTACATCACCCACGTTGCTTGGATGCCTCCAAAACTTTGTTAAGAGCATAAGCTCACCCTTGTTCTCGGCAACGACGTACTATCATACCTCACATGGATCTATCAAATTTGATAGTACCTTCTATCGTTAAGTGACTTCGTTGTTACCCATTAAACTTGAGAAATAGGAGCACTAAGTTCAAGTTGGGTTTCCATCACTAACGATTCTATTGTGATTTAAGACCCATGTCTCTCGCGGTATTCACAACCAAATCTCTCGTCAGAGGTTTAGTAAACGGATCTGCCAAGTTTTTACTTGTCTTGACATAGACAACCTTGATGGTACCACTTTCAAGCAGTTGTCTCACATAATTGTGCCGAAGACCTATGTGTCTTGACCTCCCATTATACACTGCGTTGTATACTTTAGATAGTGTGGCCTCACTATCACAATACACGGGAATAGACGGCATTGGAACATCCCACAGACGGATGTCAATAAGTAGATCTCTAATCCATTCCGCTTCCTTACCAGCCGCAGCTAGTGCTATGAGCTCAGCTTCCATAGTTGAGTGGGCAATACACGTCTGTTTCTTGCTCGCCCAAGAAATTGCTCCTCCTGCTAGAGTGTAAATCCACCCACTTGTAGATTTTGAATCATTATTGCGATCAATCCAGCTTGCATCAGAATAACCTTCAAGTATTCTGGAAGAAGACGTGTATGTCAGCTCTAAGTCACTGGTCCTTTTCAGGTATCCAAGTACTCTGCCCACTGCCTTCCAGTGTTCTGTCCCTGGATTAACAGTATACTGACTCAGTTTGCTTACAGCAAAAGCAATGTCAGGACGAGTGCAATGCGTTGCATACATCATACTTCCAATAGCACTCGCATACTCCAGTTGAGCCACTGCTCTTCCAGAGTTCACATTAAGTTTCACACTTGGATCAAACGGAGTATTAAACTCTTTAATATTTAAGTGTTGAAACTTAGTCAGAATTTTCTCTATGTAATGAGATTGACTAAGAGATATCTGACTTCCAGTTCTCTTCACCTTGATCCCAAGAATGGTATCAACTTCTCCTAGATCTTTCATCTTAAAGTTCGAGGACAAATATTTCTTAGTTTTAGAAATACCTTCAAGGTGAGTGCTAATGATCAACATATCATCAACATAAAGACAAATCACGACTGTATAACCGGGTTCGCATTTAGTATAAATACATCTATCAGCACTGTTGTGTCGAAACCCGAAAGCAGTCACAGTGGTGTCAAACCTCTCATGCCACTGTTTAGGAGCTTGCTTCAAACCATACAAAGATTTAATAAGTCTACACACTTTGTTCTCTTGTCCAGGCATCACAAACCCTTCTGGTTGCTCCAAATAAATCTCCTCATTTAGATACCCATTTAGAAATGCTGTCTTTACATCCATTTGATGAATGTACATCCCTTTCAAAGCAGACACCGCTATTAGAGTTCTAATAGAACTTATTCTAGCCACATGTGCATAGGTATCAAAATAGTCGATCCCTTCTCTCTGCCTATACCCTTTAGCAACTAATCTCGCTTTATAGGCAGAGATGGATCCATCTGGATGATACTTCCTTTTGAAAATCCATTTGGATCCAATAGGTTTCTTTCCCTTGGGTAGATCAGCTAACTCCCAAGTTCCATTTCCCATAATGGAATCCATTTCATCATTGACTGCCTCCTTACACAAAGGGGCATCTCTTGATGACATTGCCTCGTTGAAAGTTTTAGGATCATCATCCAAATTTACAGCGAAAATGACCTCTCTCGTCACTTTCTTTTGAGTTCCTTCAACCAGGTAAGAAAAGAAATCATCTCCATAACTTTTCTCTTTTCTAACTCTAGTACTTTTCCTTGGTTCTTCAACTATTGGTGAGGGTTGAACCCTTTTCTCAGAAGTACTAGAAGTTGTGGTGCCATTTGAGTTTTCATCATCTCTAGAAAACTTGTTCTCAAAGAATTCCACATCTCTGGATTCTATAACTATACCTGATTCGTCATCCAACAATCGGTAAGATTTACTATGCGAAGCATATCCAATGAATACACTCTTGAAAGCTCGTTCTCCCAGTTTGAGTGTCTTTGGATCAGGTACGCGATAGTAGGCAAGACACCCCCAAACCCTCAAATGCTCTAGGTTTGGTTTTCTTCCTTTCCACAACTCATATGGACTCGTAGGTATCACACGACTAGTGATCCTATTGTGAACATAACATGCGGTTAACACAGCTTCCCCCCACATATTACGAGGTAGACCCGATTGGTTTAACATACAGTTAGCCATCTCTACCAAGGTTCGGTTCTTTCTCTCAGCCAAACCATTTTGTTGGGGAGTATAAGGTGCAGTTCTCTCATGTATGATGCCTTCTTCTTCGCAGAATGCATCAAACTTTCGGTTAAAGTATTCTCCGCCTCTGTCCGAGCGAAGAATTTTAATGCGTTTCTCCTTTTGTTTTTCAACCTCAGCCTTATATATTTTGAATGCCTCAAAAGCTTCGTCTTTTGAATGCAACAAATAAACATATAAGTATCGGCTCGAGTCATCGCAGAAAGTGATAAAGTATCTCTTACCCCCACGAGTAAGAACTCCATTCAGTTCACAAATATCTGAATGAATTAGTTCTAGTAGCGATGTATTGCGTTTATGGACACTTGGAAAAGGTTTCTTTGTGAATTTTGATTTAACACATGTTTCGCATTTTTCAAAGTCTTTATCTTTTAATTTCAATAAACCTTTAGTTTGCATTTTTTCAATATTTTTAATATTTGTATGAGCTAAACGTTTATGCCATAAAGAAATTGAACAAGCGATATAATCAGAAGACATAATTTCATTCAAATCAAAACCAATTGCATTACATTCACCAATACTAGAACTATCACTACCACCACTATCACTATCACTTTCATTACCAAACCCATCAATCACTGAAACGCCCCCTTCATCCGAATCTTCTTCATCAATCCCATCTTCAGCTAAGTCAAGACGATACATTCCACCCGTGTTCTTTGCTTGACCCACATAGATGTCATTTAGAGAAAACTTCACACGAAGATTCTTGATAACCATCTTGTAACCATTCCGATCAAACTTATCAGCAGAAACCAGACCCTTGGTGATACCAGGAACATGCAACACGTCCTGAAGGGTAACCACTTGACCATCTCTAAAGTTTAGTCGCACCGTGCCTTTACCATGTACTTCTACACGATGTCCATCAGCACACACCACCACTGTTCCTTGAGGAACAGGAGCATAAGTAAGAAACGAGCCACGATTCCCACAAACATGAACAGTGGCACCGGAATCCAAGAACCATCCTCTACATGCTACAATGCGTGTATATTGTGAAAGCATATTAACTTCACCAAGACCCACACTGGCCACTAGATTGGTGACTTTCTCAACATCAATAGCACTTGTAGAACCAACAGTAGATCCAGATTTCCTCTGAGAGCACTCTCGTGCATAATGCCCTATTTCTCCACAAACATGACATTTACCAGATCTCTTTGGTTGATGGTTGTTAGTGTGTTGTGACTTCTTGAATTCCCTTTTCTTTGGTGCTGTAAACTTCTTATTCTTTGATGATGCCCCTTTTCCCTTTTGACCAGACCCTCTAGCTACATGATTTACACTCGATCCGACTTTACCTCTTTTGTCCCTGTTGCGCGTTTCCTCCTCAATTCGAAGGTGCTTCAACAGTTCATCCAAAGAGTAGTCCTCAGACTTGTGCATCATTCTCTTTGAGAAATCTTTCCAATTAGGAGGCAATTTTGCAATAATGACCCCTACTTGAAATATTTCTGGCAGCGGAATAGAAAGTGCAGTCAATTTGTTAACAAGAACTTGGAGTTCATGCACTTGCTCCAGGATTGACTTGTCATCGACCATTTGGAAGTCTAAGTACTTGGCAATAAGGTATTTGTTAGTACCTTCTTCATGAGCCTTATACTTATCTTCCAAAGCTTTCCACAATTCTCTAGCACTTTTTACCGGCGCGTACAAGTCATAGAGACGATCCGAAAGAGAGTTTTTGATGTGGCCCAGGCAAAGATCTTCAGCTTCCTTACGGACAAGTCTTTGCTTTGCCAAATCTGCATCTGGGAGCTCTCCTGCCTCACGAGGAGGATCATCAGGAATTGCAGGCAAATCAGGATCAAGGATATAGTAAAGTTTCAGCACAACTAGCATGAACTTAACCTTGTCCGCCCAGCGGGTGTAGTTCTGACCATCGAATCTGTCCAACTTGACAAACTCTTGATTCATGAATCTCAGATTGGCTGTTGGTAGTTCAACGTCCATTTATTCTGTTGATTAAACACAAAATAAAATCCTTTAAGATTGTTGAAAATAATATTAATCAACAATAAATTTATTAATTACCGAGTTGTCAGCCAAACCAGTTTGTTCCAACTTGAGCAAACTGATTAAAGAAAGGTAGAAGGAGACTGTCCCGTTGTCGGACGAATTTAAAGAACATGCAAAATTAAAACCAACCTGGCAATTGAGATCGAAGATCCTCAAACGAGAAACTTGAACTGCACGGATGACTCCTGTCCTTAAAGGATTTTACGCGCTCGTATTGCTGTGAGCTGCAGCGTAAACTCCCAGGATTTAATGCAGAACTGATCTGGTATTCCAACAGCAATGGAAACCAGAAAACGCAGAAGCTGGAACGAAAACCGAAACACAATAGTGAGGGAGAGAGAGCTGCGAAATTGTAAGTGTAGAATGGGTAGGAGGAAGCTTTTATTTATAGGTTGTGATTCTACCAGATAATGAGAAAAACGGGGAATGAGATAATCATACATAACCAAATCGAATTCTGAATACATATCCTATACGAATTCGGTTATTAGATATCTATCCCATACGAATTCGAATGCTATGGGATAACCCCCACTGTTTTCGAATCCATCTCTATCTCCTTCTTATCTCATCTCATTCGGTTTACAGATCTGACCCACCTGAAACCGAACCTTAGCTAAAAATAAAAGCTCCTCAGCTCCTAGCGACGATGCGAAGTGCAAAGTGCAAAGTGCGCCTCAAACGCGACCATTCGCGAGCTCGCGGCTCGGCTCGGCGCGGGTGTGGGCTTAACCCACTTCTCAACCCATTTATCACTATGGAGGCCCATAAGGGGTAATCCCTTATAAACCACTCAAAGTTCACTCACTCCACCAATGTGGGATGGAGGAAACATACCAACTTGCATGTTTACCTCTTTAATATTTCCAACAATCCCCCACCAAGTTGGAATGTTTCCTTTCACTTAGACTAATGATGTCACTAGGTGTCACTAAGATTAAACCCAGTTTATGTTGATAAACAAGAAGAGACAGATTAGATGGTGTCCTATGGAATTAAACCATTAACTTGATAGCCCCCTTCGGTTTACCCCCACACATCACCAGCTGACTTTGCGTTCTCACTGAGCGCGAATATGGCCGTGCGCTATAAATCCTTTTCATGACCCTTTAGAAGATAAACCACTAATCTTCACTCGAGGCGGCACCACCCCTAGATCATATAGGCAAAGTTTTACATCACCCACGTTGCTTGGATGCCTCCAAAACTTTGTTAAGAGCATAAGCTCACCCTTGTTCTCGGCAACGACGTACTATCATACCTCACATGGATCTATCAAATTTGATAGTACCTTCTATCGTTAAGTGACTTCGTTGTTACCCATTAAACTTGAGAAATAGGAGCACTAAGTTCAAGTTGGGTTTCCATCACTAACGATTCTATTGTGATTTAAGACCCATGTCTCTCGCGGTATTCACAACCAAATCTCTCGTCAGAGGTTTAGTAAACGGATCTGCCAAGTTTTTACTTGTCTTGACATAGACAACCTTGATGGTACCACTTTCAAGCAGTTGTCTCACATAATTGTGCCGAAGACCTATGTGTCTTGACCTCCCATTATACACTGCGTTGTATACTTTAGATAGTGTGGCCTCACTATCACAATACACGGGAATAGACGGCATTGGAACATCCCACAGACGGATGTCAATAAGTAGATCTCTAATCCACTCCGCTTCCTTACCAGCCGCAGCTAGTGCTATGAGCTCAGCTTCCATAGTTGAGTGGGCAATACACGTCTGTTTCTTGCTCGCCCAAGAAATTGCTCCTCCTGCTAGAGTGTAAATCCACCCACTTGTAGATTTTGAATCATTATTGCGATCAATCCAGCTTGCATCAGAATAACCTTCAAGTATTCTGGAAGAAGACGTGTATGTCAGCTCTAAGTCACTGGTCCTTTTCAGGTATCCAAGTACTCTGCCCACTGCCTTCCAGTGTTCTGTCCCTGGATTAACAGTATACTGACTCAGTTTGCTTACAGCAAAAGCAATGTCAGGACGAGTGCAATGCGTTGCATACATCATACTTCCAATAGCACTCGCATACTCCAGTTGAGCCACTGCTCTTCCAGAGTTCACATTAAGTTTCACACTTGGATCAAACGGAGTATTAAACTCTTTAATATTTAAGTGTTGAAACTTAGTCAGAATTTTCTCTATGTAATGAGATTGACTAAGAGATATCTGACTTCCAGTTCTCTTCACCTTGATCCCAAGAATGGTATCAACTTCTCCTAGATCTTTCATCTTAAAGTTCGAGGACAAATATTTCTTAGTTTTAGAAATACCTTCAAGGTGAGTGCTAATGATCAACATATCATCAACATAAAGACAAATCACGACTGTATAACCGGGTTTGCATTTAGTATAAATACATCTATCAGCACTGTTGTGTCGAAACCCGAAAGCAGTCACAGTGGTGTCAAACCTCTCATGCCACTGTTTAGGAGCTTGCTTCAAACCATACAAAGATTTAATAAGTCTACACACTTTGTTCTCTTGTCCAGGCATCACAAACCCTTCTGGTTGCTCCAAATAAATCTCCTCATTTAGATACCCATTTAGAAATGCTGTCTTTACATCCATTTGATGAATGTACATCCCTTTCAAAGCAGACACCGCTATTAGAGTTCTAATAGAACTTATTCTAGCCACATGTGCATAGGTATCAAAATAGTCGATCCCTTCTCTCTGCCTATACCCTTTAGCAACTAATCTCGCTTTATAGGCAGAGATGGATCCATCTGGATGATACTTCCTTTTGAAAATCCATTTGGATCCAATAGGTTTCTTTCCCTTGGGTAGATCAGCTAACTCCCAAGTTCCATTTCCCATAATGGAATCCATTTCATCATTGACTGCCTCCTTACACAAAGGGGCATCTCTTGATGACATTGCCTCGTTGAAAGTTTTAGGATCATCATCAAAATTTACAGCGAAAATGACCTCTCTCATCACTTTCTTTTGAGTTCCTTCAACCAGGTAAGAAAAGAAATCATCTCCATAACTTTTCTCTTTTCTAACTCTAGTACTTTTCCTTGGTTCTTCAACTATTGGTGAGGGTTGAACCCTTTTCTCAGAAGTACTAGAAGTTGTGGTGCCATTTGAGTTTTCATCATCTCTAGAAAACTTGTTCTCAAAGAATTCCACATCTCTGGATTCTATAACTATACCTGATTCGTCATCCAACAATCGGTAAGATTTACTATGCGAAGCATATCCAATGAATACACTCTTGAAAGCTCGTTCTCCCAGTTTGAGTGTCTTTGGATCAGGTACGCGATAGTAGGCAAGACACCCCCAAACCCTCAAATGCTCTAGGTTTGGTTTTCTTCCTTTCCACAACTCATATGGACTCGTAGGTATCACACGACTAGTGATCCTATTGTGAACATAACATGCGGTTAACACAGCTTCCCCCCACATATTACGAGGTAGACCCGATTGGTTTAACATACAGTTAGCCATCTCTACCAAGGTTCGGTTCTTTCTCTCAGCCAAACCATTTTGTTGGGGAGTATAAGGTGCAGTTCTCTCATGTATGATGCCTTCTTCTTCGCAGAATGCATCAAACTTTCGGTTAAAGTATTCTCCGCCTCTGTCCGAGCGAAGAATTTTAATGCGTTTCTCCTTTTGTTTTTCAACCTCAGCCTTATATATTTTGAATGCCTCAAAAGCTTCGTCTTTTGAATGCAACAAATAAACATATAAGTATCGGCTCGAGTCATCGCAGAAAGTGATAAAGTATCTCTTACCCCCACGAGTAAGAACTCCATTCAGTTCACAAATATCTGAATGAATTAGTTCTAGTAGCGATGTATTGCGTTTATGGACACTTGGAAAAGGTTTCTTTGTGAATTTTGATTTAACACATGTTTCGCATTTTTCAAAGTCTTTATCTTTTAATTTCAATAAACCTTTAGTTTGCATTTTTTCAATATTTTTAATATTTGTATGAGCTAAACGTTTATGCCATAAAGAAATTGAACAAGCGATATAATCAGAAGACATAATTTCATTCAAATCAAAACCAATTGCATTACATTCACCAATACTAGAACTATCACTACCACCACTATCACTATCACTTTCATTACCAAACCCATCAATCACTGAAACGCCCCCTTCATCCGAATCTTCTTCATCAATCCCATCTTCAGCTAAGTCAAGACGATACATTCCACCCGTGTTCTTTGCTTGACCCACATAGATGTCATTTAGAGAAAACTTCACACGAAGATTCTTGATAACCATCTTGTAACCATTCCGATCAAACTTATCAGCAGAAACCAGACCCTTGGTGATACCAGGAACATGCAACACGTCCTGAAGGGTAACCACTTGACCATCTCTAAAGTTTAGTCGCACCGTGCCTTTACCATGTACTTCTACACGATGTCCATCAGCACACACCACCACTGTTCCTTGAGGAACAGGAGCATAAGTAAGAAACGAGCCACGATTCCCACAAACATGAACAGTGGCACCGGAATCCAAGAACCATCCTCTACATGCTACAATGCGTGTATATTGTGAAAGCATATTAACTTCACCAAGACCCACACTGGCCACTAGATTGGTGACTTTCTCAACATCAATAGCACTTGTAGAACCAACAGTAGATCCAGATTTCCTCTGAGAGCACTCTCGTGCATAATGCCCTATTTCTCCACAAACATGACATTTACCAGATCTCTTTGGTTGATGGTTGTTAGTGTGTTGTGACTTCTTGAATTCCCTTTTCTTTGGTGCTGTAAACTTCTTATTCTTTGATGATGCCCCTTTTCCCTTTTGACCAGACCCTCTAGCTACATGATTTACACTCGATCCGACTTTACCTCTTTTGTCCCTGTTGCGCGTTTCCTCCTCAATTCGAAGGTGCTTCAACAGTTCATCCAAAGAGTAGTCCTCAGACTTGTGCATCATTCTCTTTGAGAAATCTTTCCAATTAGGAGGCAATTTTGCAATAATGACCCCTACTTGAAATATTTCTGGCAGCGGAATAGAAAGTGCAGTCAATTTGTTAACAAGAACTTGGAGTTCATGCACTTGCTCCAGGATTGACTTGTCATCGACCATTTGGAAGTCTAAGTACTTGGCAATAAGGTATTTGTTAGTACCTTCTTCATGAGCCTTATACTTATCTTCCAAAGCTTTCCACAATTCTCTAGCACTTTTTACCGGCGCGTACAAGTCATAGAGACGATCCGAAAGAGAGTTTTTGATGTGGCCCAGGCAAAGATCTTCAGCTTCCTTACGGACAAGTCTTTGCTTTGCCAAATCTGCATCTGGGAGCTCTCCTGCCTCACGAGGAGGATCATCAGGAATTGCAGGCAAATCAGGATCAAGGATATAGTAAAGTTTCAGCACAACTAGCATGAACTTAACCTTGTCCGCCCAGCGGGTGTAGTTCTGACCATCGAATCTGTCCAACTTGACAAACTCTTGATTCATGAATCTCAGATTGGCTGTTGGTAGTTCAACGTCCATTTATTCTGTTGATTAAACACAAAATAAAATCCTTTAAGATTGTTGAAAATAATATTAATCAACAATAAATTTATTAATTACCGAGTTGTCAGCCAAACCAGTTTGTTCCAACTTGAGCAAACTGATTAAAGAAAGGTAGAAGGAGACTGTCCCGTTGTCGGACGAATTTAAAGAACATGCAAAATTAAAACCAACCTGGCAATTGAGATCGAAGATCCTCAAACGAGAAACTTGAACTGCACGGATGACTCCTGTCCTTAAAGGATTTTACGCGCTCGTATTGTTGTGAGCTGCAGCGTAAACTCCCAGGATTTAATGCAGAACTGATCTGGTATTCCAACAGCAATGGAAACCAGAAAACGCAGAAGCTGGAACGAAAACCGAAACACAATAGTGAGAGAGAGAGAGCTGCGAAATTGTAAGTGTAGAATGGGTAGGAGGAAGCTTTTATTTATAGGTTGTGATTCTACCAGATAATGAGAAAAACGGGGAATGAGATAATCATACATAACCAAATCGAATTCTGAATACATATCCTATACGAATTCGGTTATTAGATATCTATCCCATACGAATTCGAATGCTATGGGATAACCCCCACTGTTTTCGAATCCATCTCTATCTCCTTCTTATCTCATCTCATTCGGTTTACAGATCTGACCCACCTGAAACCGAACCTTAGCTAAAAATAAAAGCTCCTCAGCTCCTAGCGACGATGCGAAGTGCAAAGTGCGCCTCAAACGCGACCATTCGCGAGCTCGCGGCTCGGCTCGGCGCGGGTGTGGGCTTAACCCACTTCTCAACCCATTGATCACTATGGAGGCCCATAAGGGGTAATCCCTTATAAACCACTCAAAGTTCACTCACTCCACCAATGTGGGATGGAGGAAACATACCAACTTGCATGTTTACCTCTTTAATATTTCCAACAGAATGAATATACCTGGTTTGCAGCTGGAATACCATATGAGAATGGTGTTTTTCGCATGAAGTTGCTTATGTGTCGTCATTTCCCACACTCACCACCTAAAGGTCTGGTCACTGTTATTATGCAATGTTATGTAATTATGTTTATTTATAGGTGGAAACGGGGTAGGTCCAACGGGTTGGGTAATTAGTCAAATGAGTTGTTTTTAGAACGGGTCAATTGGATTAGATTTTTGTTAGTCTACCCTTAAACTTCAAACGAGCATACATGGCTCAGATCTAAATTCCTTTATTCAAAGTGTTAAGTGCTTTCTTCTTTAAACTGATGGCAGGCAAGTCGACAGAAAACATATAATCCAGTTCTAAGAGCTGTAATCATTAAAGTTCCAGAAACAACTATGTTGCAATACAAAAACCCATCCTCATATCAAATTCGTTGATTATTCAGACATAAACACCTGAGGCGAGGAGCAAGAACAACGATCCAAAGCCCTGTATCAATTCAACACAGTTAGTTATGTATAAGCTTGTTGATTTGATTATGTTATATCTCACTAACGGGTCAAACATGATAAGCTAGAAGATGAAGATCTAACTAAAATAAACATTGGTCAAACGAGTTTAAAGTCATTTAAGTATAAAAATGCACAAAATCTTCTACACCGCTTTATTATAAAAAGGTTATACAAAAAGGTCACATAAGCAAAGAGTGATCAAATTGCCCATTTTACAACGTACAATTACCGAGTTTTATATTGTAATAGTATAGAAAACTTAACCATTTTAACCAGAAAAACAAAATAAACAGAAAACGTGTTTGTGGGTCAATCCAGCAAAACCTAAACCACTCAGTTTTCCATCTACAAAAAAAAAAAATTAATAATAATAACGTGTGGCTTACCAAAAAGACCGATGCCACTGCTCCTGTTACAAGCTCTTTAGCAAGACTACGGGTTTTCCTAGAAGAAGTTGCCTCATAGCTGCATAAATAAATGCTTATGAGACACTATACCATATAAAAAGTTAACAAAAAATGGTGCTCACGTAGAAACTGTTAATGTTACAAAATCCAATTTCATGTTCAAATACGTTTGGTAAAACTGAAATTTTTGATACCCATGGGCCATGGCAATCATATATCATACATACCATTCATATTGGTTCCATACGTTTGGTTTCTTCAATAACTTTTTTTGAATGTTGGCTAAAATGTGATATCCACAATTAACTTAAATTACAAATAATTATTATAATTATAAAAGGGATGGATAATCTTTTAAGGTTCAATAAAGTTAACAGCAAGGCGACTTTTAGTACAAAGAGGTCAAAATGGGGTAAACGTGTGAAATATGAAAGCTAAAGATCAGGGTTATAGGAGCAAATAAGAGGTGATAAGATATAGTTTGCAAAAACCGAGTACATGTCAAAACGATCCTTGAGGGGATTTTCTCTCTCTAAAACCTGTTTCTCTCTTTTTAAATATTGAAGGACAGTCGCGGTAAGACACAGTTTGCAAAAACCGAGTACGATCCTCTAATCTTTGGTGTCAATTCTAGATACTTGTCACACTTATTGTATGATAATTATAATTCATGTGGGTGCAAAAGTTAAGACTTATCTGTTAGGCAAAGCCGCAAGAGTAGCGCTCTTTTACACATAACGGTAAGGTTTTTTACTAGCATCAATGCTACATGAAATGATCAAGACAACACTAGACTATGAATTAGCAGGACACATGCGTTAGGGTCCTAAAAGATAAAGTAATATATATGAAAATGATTTAAATCGACAGGACAATAAACACCATCATGGGTCCATCCCAACAAAAATTGCGGTATGGAGTCACATAGGTGGTGTCACATTGTATGCTTGCATGAACACACCAATGGCAAAACCTTGAGCATCAAGATTCAAGGTCAACAACAAGATACACGCTTAAACTACTAGCTCGCCAATCAACGATGGCCAACGAAAGTGGTGAACTGCTTTTCTGTTCCTTCACTTGGATGGATGCAATGGGATTTCCCCGACACACAATAAGCTAAAAAGATTTCTTATTCCAAGCTGATAATTCTTAAGAGGGTTCAAAATTAAAAGCTTACCCTTATGTAGTTCACTCTAAGCTGATTATATTGCTTTTGTTTTTGTTTTTTTTTTTTTTATAAGCGTAAGTCATTTTATGATACAATCCCAACCACTACCATAATATTCTCCAAAATGTTTACATCTACATATTTTTTCTTGGTCTTTGTTTTCTCGCAAACGAGAGTTCTACTATTCGCTAAAACAACATTAAGATGTTTCCATATTCATTGAATAGCACTAGAACTTGTTAATCATTGTAAAGAACCGTTTATTAGCCGTGTGTGACATGACTCAACTGTTAACTTTTTAATCATCAATCCCAGTCCAAATAAAGCGTCGAAAACCAACAAGATGTGTGCAACAACTTCAAATAAACTATAGCTCTATGGTCATGTTTGACGAATTACAAATACAGTATTTTGATTTTCTAATACTTGATTATTTACTATAAAGCTGGATGTAGTTGCAATCTTTTATAGAACAAATAGTGTGTATAGAACATATAGCTTTCGTTTCATAGCAGTCGTAAGTCCAAAATATAAAAACAAAAATCCAATGTAAGGTCGCCGATGGTCATTTTACCGCTGCAGTTAAGGTTCTTTGTTCTTCTGGGGTCGCGCCACATGATAAGAAAACTATGAAGGCTCTCGTGGATAAACACCCGTGCATGCCCCCTCCGAAGCTTTCCTTCCATCAAAACCTCACCTTATAGCGGAGACTGACAGTGTACTTGGGTGTATCAAATCCTTCCCGAAAGGGACGTCATGTGGGAAAGATGGTTTGCGGGCTCAACACCTTTTGGACGCCCTTTGTGGTGAAGGGTCCGTGATTGCGGTTAGCCTTCTCAGAGCAATTTCAGCTGTGGTTAACCTTTTTTTGCGAGGGGGGTGTCCGAGGAGTTTGGCGGAGTTTGTTGCATCTGCTCCTCTTACGCCCCTTCTCAAGCCCGATAATGGAATTAGACCTATTGCAGTGGGTTCGATCTCGAGGAGAGTGGTCTCCAAGGTAGCGATGAAGGGGGTGGGGAAGGAGATGGCCAAATATCTTGGCGACTTTCAGTTTGGGGTCGGGGTTCCAAACGGGGCTGAGGCGGTTCTTCATAGTGCGAACAGGCTCTTAAATGCGCACCACCGAGACGGGTCGTTGGCTATGCTTACCGTCGATTTCACGAATGCCTTTAACCTTGTGGATAGAACTGCTCTTTTAAATGAGGTAAGGAAAATGTGTCCATCCATCTCTGCTTGGGTTGATTTTTTATACGGGCAACCAGCTAAGCTTTACGTGGGGAATGATTTTATTTGGTCATCCACGGGGGTTCAGCAAGGGGATCCTTTAGGGCCTCTTCTTTTTGCCCTTGTTTTACACCCTCTTGTTCTCCGAATCAGAGATCGTTGTAAGCTTCTATTTCACGCATGGTACCTGGATGATGGGACCATTATTGGAGATGCTACTCAGGTTGCCAAGGCTTTAGACATCATTAGAGTGGAGGGCCCCTCCTTGGGCCTCCTTCTCAACCTTAAAAAAACTGAAGTTTTTTGGCCTACATGCGACGGGGTGAAGACTCAGGCGGGTTTATTTCCGCGGGAGATTGGTAGGCCGGTGCACGGTATGAAACTATTGGGCGGTGCTGTCAGTAGAGATGGGCAGTTTATTAGCGGGTTGGCCCTCAAAAGAGCTAAATGTGCGGTTGAGCTGATGGGATGCCTCAAACGCCTTAAGAACCCTCAGAGCGAACTCCTCCTGCTTCGTTCGTGTATGGGGGTTGCTAAACTGCTGTTTGGGCTTAGAACGTGTCAGCCTTCTTATGTCGGGGAAGCCGTCTCTGTTTTTGACAATGGGCTACGGAATGCGATCGAGGACATTGTTGTTTGTGGGGGTGCCTTTTTCGGGGACCTACAATGGAGGTTAGCTTCCCTCCCGACACGATTTGGGGGGCTTGGGATTTGCTCAGCTGAGGATGCCTCTTCCTATGCTTTTGTGGCTTCAAGGGCCCAATCTTGGGTTCTTCAAGACCACATCCTTCGCGAATGTGGGGGAGAGTTGTTGGACCCTGATTACAAGGGTGCGTTGGACAATCTGCATAGTTCTCTTCCCGATCTTGATC
The DNA here is from genome assembly GCA_030545235.1 of Helianthus tuberosus. Taxonomy (NCBI): domain Eukaryota; kingdom Viridiplantae; phylum Streptophyta; class Magnoliopsida; order Asterales; family Asteraceae; genus Helianthus; species Helianthus tuberosus. The sequence goes on from CM060366.1 coordinate 189,844,742, forward strand.
TTAGCGATTTCTACATTAAAGACACCGCCCCCCCTAAAGCCCAGAAAATTCTGGCGAATGCCTTATATGGAGAAATCGTCAAGACAGTTGAAGAGAAGTTTGTCTTTTCCCCTCGCCAGCGAGCCGTGTTTGAGTGTTTGCGAGCCCCCCATGCTCAGGATTTCCTGTCTGTTGTTCCCATCGAAGGTTTAGGGCAGAGTATGTCGGCGGTGGAATACCGGGCTATCCTCAAGTACCGTTTAATGATACCCCTTTTCCAGGCTGATGACCTGTGTCCTGTGTGTCAGAAGTGTTGCTTGGATTCTTTTGGGGAGCATGCAGTACATTGCAAAGAATTGCTGGGGTTTAAGTATCGTCATGATTTAGTTTGCGATGTGCTGTATGATGTCCTTAAGCGAGCAGGGGTCTCGGCAAAAAAGGAAGCTCCAGTGAACTTCTTGACTGATCCATTAGAAGGGAGATCTACGCTACGGCCCGCTGACATTCTTGTTTTTGGATGGGAAGGAGGGAAACACACGTGTGTCGATTTGACAGGTGTGTCCCCCCTCGTTGGGCTAAGGGATCACGGTTTTGTGGTGGGACAGGCGATAACCAAGGCAGAGGCGGGCAAAGTAGCTAAACACGAAAAAGCTTGTATCGAGAATCAGCACGTGTTCGTCCCGTTCGCTTTCGATACATTTGGCGCTCTCGCCCCTGACGCGGTGCGATTCCTAAAGCGAGTTCAACAGGTGGTAAGCAGTAACACCACACATGTTAAGGGGCAGAATTTTGTGTTTAGCAGGGTAGGGTTTGCCATTCAGAAGGGGGTAGCGGCGCAGCTTGTTGCTCGTCTACCTGCCATTAGTTTGTAATTTCTGTTTATAGGGTATGTATATTTATATATTTAAGATGGTAAAAAAAAAAAAAAATTCCATGTGTTAATCAAAAAAAAAAAATTCTTCAATTGAAACTGCAACTTTTTTTTTTCAAAAAACACCAAATGGGGGTAATCAGTAATTAATACGCACATATATTTGTATTATAATATGTGGATACTATTTCCATAGTTATGGGTTATTAGTTTGTAAACTCCATATTCACAGGGATGTATCATGGCTATATATATATATATATATATATATATATATATATATATTTTTATTTTTTTTTTAAATAAAATTCAATCTTTTATTTCATCACCAAGCAATAAATCATCAAGGAGGACACGGATCCTATTGATTTACCCTGGTTATCATGGTATCAAGAGTCTCAAGCACTCTCTGATCCGCCACTCTTATTCTTTCTCACCTTCTTCGATCCTTCAATCTCTCACAATCCTCCTTGCCTTCTTTTTTTTTTCTCATCATCATGGAACAAAAACTACATCCCGCAGCAACTGTTAACAACATTAAAAGCCTCATTCCCATCACCTTGGAGATGGAGACCGGCCAATACACTTCGTGGTGTGAGCTATTCCGAATCCATTGTCGAACATGTCTGGTTCTGGATCATCTCAGCCCTAAACCCGAACCCACATCTTCCTCTAAATCCTCTGACAAAGATGCAGAAAAAGACTCAACCAAATCCAAGGATGCCTCGCAAACCGACTATACATGGGATCGTTTAGAAGCAATCGTACTACAGTGGATATATGGTACGATATCTAACGAACTCCTACATACTATCCTCAAACCCAACTCCACGGCCTACGAAGCTTGGACGGCAATCGAGAACATCTTTCAAGACAATAAGAGCTCTCGGGCTCTTCAACTCCGTCACAAGTTTACTAACACTCGACTCGACAGTTTCCCTAGTATCTCTGCCTATTGTCAGCAATTAAAGATACTTGCTGACCAACTCGCCAATGTTGGTGCTCCAGTCGACAACACCCAATTGGTTCTCCAATTAATATCCGGCCTCAACGACCAATATGAAGGTATCGCTACAATCATTCAACAACAAGACCCATTGCCTACATTCTATGAAGCCCTGTCGAAACTAATATTGGTTGAATCACGTAAGGCAGAGCAAGCTCTCCACGCCACCAAGGATGCCGCCACTGCGCTAAACGTCCACACTGCCAAATCAGCGGCGAATTCACAGCAGTCCGCGGACTATCGGAATGACTATCGCACCGACGGCTCGTCGGAAAGAGGCCGCGGATGAGGCAGATCTTGTGGAAGGGGCGGCAGAGGTCGTGGATACGGAAATAAAGGAAGGGGCGGCACTTTTGCAGGTTCTCAAAATAATCAGTGGCAAAATAATGGATCCCCCTTGGCACAATCAGTGGCCTAATTTTCCTACTGGACAGTGGAACACAAATGGGAATTGGGCCATGCCTCATAATAACCAGTGGCTATCATGGACCCATCCCCCATGTCCTTACCCAACAACAAATTCAAGACCCAATAGTGGTGGTGGTAATGGGCTTTTGGGGCCCAGACCTAATCAAGCCCATCATGCTGCATATACCCCCACCGATATAGATCAGGCCCTATACACCATGTCGTTGCACCAACCGGACCCAACTCACTACATGGACACCGGTGCCACTGGAAACATGACCAACACCTCAGGTAATTTTCAGTCTTTTACTTTTAATAATAGCATGCCCCAAAATATTATTGTTGGTGATGGCTCCACCATCCCAGTTATTGGACAAGGCAATCAAACTTTACCCCCTCCTTTCCCACCTCTTCGCCTTAACAACGTTCTTTATGCCCCTAAACTTATCAAAAACTTAATCTCTTGTGAAGGACTACAAGACCCGGATCCCTATCCTCCGGTGCAACAGCAGCGGTGATTTATACCCACTTACGATCGGATCAGGGAGCACTACATCACCATCCACTTTTGCTGCTATTTCCTCTACACTCTGGCACCAACGTCTTGGTCATCCGGGACAAGCCTCTTTACATTCATTAAAACAATCTGGTTCCGTTTCTTATAGAAAATTGAATAAAGACATTTGTCAATCATGTGTGTTTGGAAAAAGCATTAAATTACCATTTTCTCCTTCCAATACTCACATATTTCAACCATTTGACATTATACATAATGACTTATGGACCTCCCCTATTATTAGTTCTGCAGGCCACCGCTACTACACCTTGTTTCTTGATGACTTTACAGACTTTTAATGGACGTTTCCTATAGCCAAAAAGTCTCAAGTATACTCAATTTTTGACAATTTTCATAAATTAATAAAAACTCAATTTGAGTGCCAAATTAAAACTTTTCAATGTGACAACAGAAAAGAATACGTGAATTCCTCTTTTCACCAATTCTTTAATGAAAATGGCATGTTATTCCGTCTCTCTTGCCCTCATACTTCCTCTAAAAACGGTAAGGCCGAGCGTAAAATACGTACGATAAATAACATGGTCCGTACACTATTAACAAATGCCACCTTACCAAACATTTTTTGGCACCATGCCCTTGAAACGGCAACCTACCTACTAAATATCCTACCCTCAAAACTCAAAAACAACAAAACCCCTACCGAAATCCTATATCATCGTACCCCAACATATGACCATTTAAAGGTTTTCGGGTGCCTTTGTTATCCCCTTACCCCCTCAAACACCATACATAAATTAGAAAACCGCTCGTACCCATGCGTTTTCCTAGGCTACCCTTCCACTCACCGTGGATATAAATGCTTCAACCTCAAAACTAAACAACTCCACATCTCACGTCATGTCGTATTCGATGAAACGACGTTTCCATTTGCTAACTCAATCTCCTCACCTCCCTCATACGACTTCCTTGACTCCTATTTTCCACACCTTCTTTGGTCCTCCGTGACACCTAACCCCGCCCCATCACAAAATCATACACCGACCCACTCTCCTGTTTCCACTGACACTAACCCAAACCACAATCAACCCTCACCTATCATCCTCACACCGGCCCACTCTTCCCCTCACGTCAACAGTTCACCCCTTCAACCTTCACAAACCCTCAATTTCACCTCCCAGGCCCAAAACTCCCCGGCCCGATCCAGCTCATCCACCTCTAGCCCAATAACTCCTAATCCACAAAACATACACTCCACTCCTATCGCTACGACTCCACAGTCGCACACCAATCCTGCTTCATCTATACCTGCTCCACCATCTCACCATGCGCACCCGCGCAATGGATGGCATTGTCAAACCTAAATGTCAATTACACCTTCACACATCCACTATCATTCCTGTCCCTAAAAACCCGTCTGATGCCTTGACGATACCGGAATGGCGCGATGCCATGACCACTGAATATCATGCTCTTATTAAAAATGAGACTTGGGAATTGGTACCTAGGCAACCCAACATGCACATCATCCGAAGCATGTGGTTATTTAAACACAAGTTCAAAAGTGACGGCAGTTTGGAACGTTATAAAGCTCGTCTGGTTTGTGATGGTCGCCTACAACAAGTCGGTGTTGATTGTGGCGAAACCTTTAGTCCGGTTGTTAAACCAGCCACCATTCGGACTGTTTTATCGATTGCCCTATCACAGTCATCGAAGATACATCAACTAGACGTTACTAATGCCTTTCTACATGGCACGCTCCATGAAACTGTGTATATGTATCAACCGATGGGTTTTCGTAATCGAAATCTTCCGGATCATGTGTGTCGCTTGAAGAAGTCACTTTATGGTTTGAAACAGGCACCCAATGCATGGTACCAACGGTTCATTGACTACGTTCTCACTTTGGGGTTTCATCAAAGTAAATGTGATGCTTCTCTCTTCACGTATCATCACGGCACTGATATCGCCTACCTTCTTCTATATGTCGATGACATTTTACTTGTCACCTCCTCAGACAAGCTTCGTTTTCATCTTATGACCCATTTGGCCAATGAATTCGCCATGAAAGATTTGGGACCACTTAGTTTCTTTCTCGGCATTTCTGTCACTCGCAATGGTGACACGATGTTCCTGTCACAACAAGCCTATGCTCTAGATATTATTGCACGTGCAAGTATGCAATCTTGTAACCCGGTTACTACTCCAGTAGACACACATGCTAAGCTTAGTACACTGTCCGGAGATGCTTTTGACGACCCAACCCTTTATCGTAGTCTTGCGGGTGCTCTACAATACTTGACCTTTACACGTCCGGACATAAGTTATGCTGTTCAACAGGTTTGCATACATATGCACGCCCCTACTACTAACCACTGGCATGTACTGAAACGCATCATACGCTACATCAAAGGGACGTCTTCGTTGGGGCTTCATCTTGGTCGTTCCCTCAACCCGACTCTGTTTGCATACACAGATGCTGATTGGGCCGGGTGTCCTGACACGCGTCGCTCAACTAGCGGGTACTGTGTTTACTATGGGGACAATCTAATATCATGGTCTTCAAAAAGGCAGCCCACTATCTCCCGCTCTAGCGCTGAAGCTGAATACCGAGGGGTTGCTAACGTGGTTTCTGAAATATGCTGGCTACGCAATTTGTTACTTGAGCTACATCACCCTTTAAGCCGTGCCACTTTGGTCTATTGCGACAACGTGAGTGCTATATATTTATCCGGTAGTCTTGTCCAACATCAACATACCAAACATATTGAGCTTGATATCCATTTTGTCCGCGAACAAGTACAACGCGGCCAAGTGAGAGTTCTACATGTTCCGTCTCGTTATCAAATTGCCGATATTTTTACAAAGGGTCTCCCGCGTATTCTATTTGAAGATTTTCGGTCCAGTCTAAGCCTCCGGTCTCCTCCCGCTTCGACTGCGGGGGTGTAATACGCACGTATATTTGTATTATAATATGTGGATACTATTTCCATAGTTATGGGTTATTAGTTTGTAAACTCCATATTCACATGGATGTATCATGGCTATATATATGATATAATAATAAACAAGGAGGACACGGATCCTATTGATTTACCCTAGTTATCAGTAATCTTAAGAAGTTAAGAATAACAAAGTCACTTTTAAATTTCAAATCTTTGTATCACTTCCCATAACAAAACAGAGGTTCAATAAGCAGTCATCATTTCTCTAATTTCCTTAATTACCACATGCATTTTAACAAATTGGAAAATCGTTTTTTTCTTAGTCAACTAAATAATTCATCTAAAAATGAAGAACAAATCCTAATAAACTAAATCAAACAAAATGCAATCAAACTAGCTACCAATTTGTGCAAATCGGCTATACATTTTCTCACAAAATTACAAAAACTCAACAGAAACAAGTAAAATGCAATCAACTTATAGAAACTAAATCAACCAAAATGGAATCAACTTACAGAAACAACAATGATGAATCAGTCCTCATAAACTAAATCAACCAAAATGCAATCAACTTGTAGAAACAATAATAGATCTAAAGGAATCGTCATCAAAATTATAGTAAATCACCTACATAAATTTCAATACAGAGTCATCATTCCTCTATTTTCCTTTACCACCACATGAATTTTCAACAAATTGGAAATCCTCTACTTTCCTTTTTTTTAAAAGATTAGTAGCGCAGCTTGTTGCCCATTTACCTTATGTTTCGATGTAATTTCTCTTTGGGATTGACACAGCTTTTTAAATTAAACTTTGGGTAAATTACAGTTTTCGTCCTTTATGTTTGTATCGGATTGCAATGGATAGCCTTTAACTTCAATTATTACAGTCTCAATCCTTTATTTGAAAAACTCAGTACATCTTTCGTCCTTTAGCACTAACAAGGTTAAAATTTTCAGTTAAGTCTATTCACTTAAGGGCAGTTTAGTCTTTTTATCAATTTAATTAAATGAAATTAAAATTTAAAACAAAACTCAATATTTACCCTCACCTCCTCTCTTTCTAACTATCTCAGTTCTCTCTCTCTCCAACCATTTTCCTTTCTTCTTCCCTTAAAACACAAACATATGAACCCTAATAAATTGCCAGCCAGATTGCTATTCACAAAATCAACAACCCTTATTTATTCCATTCTTAGATAAAAACCCTAATTTCCCACTCTCTCTCTCTACGCAAATTCCTCCTCAAAGCTCTCCAATGGCGACGACAGGCGACGGACTCACCACCTACCAGAGCGGCGGAGCCGGCGGAAAGCTTCGAAAGCGACCAATTTTCCGTAGCTCTCAAACGTCGTCGTATGATCGACCTCATATTGCAATCAGGAACAATAACAATAACCCTAGCTTTTTCGCGAAGCTTATGGACCCTGCATCTAGCTTCTCGGAACTGCGGCCTTCGACTATTGATCCTAATTCATCGGGACCGATTTGAAAGCCTGCGGTGGTTACGGTTGTTGCAGCAAAAGATCTTCAGTTGCTGTGTTTTGCTGATGTAATTTGAACAACGAAGCAGCGATTACTGCGAATCTGTCGAAGCAGTTTGAAGCTCGTGCTATTCAGCAATCTAATCTGGTTTATCTTCTTTCTGTTTTGTTATTATTCATGTTCTATTTTGCCCTTTGTGTTTGAGTTTATAGTGAATCTGGTGAAGTCTAGTAGTTAGGTTATTAACTGAGTTGATCAGGAGAGAGAGAGATAGAGGGAGGGAGAGATGGCTGAGATATTTTAGGGTTAGGATTGGAGAATTGGGGAAGATGATGTTTTTATATATGTAATATTTTTTATTTTATTTAATAATGGACATTTTAAATAAAAGAATGAAATGACCAGAATACCCTTAAGTGGATAGACATAACTAAAATTTTTAACTTGGTTAGTGTTAAAGGACGAAAGTTATAATGCGTTTTTCAAATAAAGGATTGGAACTGTAATTATTGAAGTTAAAGGCTATCCATTGCAACCCGCTACAAACATAAAGGACGAAAAGGGTAATTTACCCTTAAACTTTTAGGTTTGGTTTGCAATAAATAATAACAATTCATCTAAAATGAAGAGCAAATCCTAATAAATTAAATCAAGCAAAATGCAATCAAATTATAAAAATAAACAATGAGCTAAAGAATCATCATCAAAATTAAGGCAAATCGCCTACATGAATCTCAATAAGCAAACATCATTTCTCTATTTTCCTCAATCACCGCATGAATTTCAACAAATTGGCAACTCTTTTATTCTTTTACAACTAACTAAATCATCTAAGATTAAAAAATAAATAAACAAAAAAAAAAAAACAATTTAAATAAACCAAATCATGCAAAATGCAATCAATTTGTTCATTTCAACAAATGAAAGCATTGTAATTGAACAATAACATAAGTAACAAAATATATATCCCAATTCCATCTAGATTGTATTCCTTTTTGTGAAACAAACACACCTAAATTCCAAACCAAAATTCAATTCTCGCGCGAATTCCAATTTCAATTCCATTACAATCCATGAAACGAACGGTACCTTATTTGTGTACCTGGTTGTAGCAATTGCTTCTGAATTTGAAACTGGTGACAAATATCAGTAATGACTAATGGCAGCGCATGGATTGATGTACATATATGTGAATTGACAACTCTACCTGTAATCATACCTGAGTACTTGATAACATGGTTGTATGAATTGGTCCAATGAGCTACTTATTATCAAAGACTGTCCATAGTTAAAAATGATGTTAAGGTACATTGCTGTTTATTGCATTTTCAATTTTTTTTTATAAAACATGACAACAATGATAAAGTGTACTTAGTGTAGTGCCTTAAATGGAACTGAAATAACACGTAGGACCATTTTTGTGTGTAAAAAGTTTTAAATATGATTATCGGTAACACGGTCTGACGTCACACTGAAACTGTCACGAACAACCGGTTTTTGACCCAACTCTAGGTCGACTCTTTCTTTATATTATTATTGATAGAAAACCACACCAAAATCAAAGGACAATGACCCTAACTGTCTATTTATGCTAAACAAGAAAAACTCCTAACCCTCTGCTAACAAATATGAAACAAAACAAACTAAATTAGTAAACCAAATCTTGTTTTTTACGAAACATATATTGGCTTTCTTCAAAAAGTATTTCCGCTTTCTTCCTTTTGATTTATCTTTTCTCTTCTTTGTATATCGAACCATTCAGCCCCTGTACTTTCTTAGTTTAACTAACTAACTAACTATTAGACATAGTTTAATATGATGTTATATTAGAGGGATTAGAGTGTAATATTGTATTCTATATATACTCATGTATATTCAGTAATTATAATCACAATCACAATTCAATAACAATTATATCTTTACCGAGTTTAACTTGGTATCAGAGCTGAGGATCAAACCCTAATTCTGCCGCCCTCCACAGCTCTGCTGTCCTTCTTCTTTTTTTTTTTCTCGATCACCCAATCACCATTACTACCCTTGTTGCCTTCTCCCAATCAGAAAAGACTATCCACAACTCTCACAAGTTTGGATTTACCCTATCTCCCACCAATTATGGTCATTGGAAGACTATGATTCATCCGTTTTTGGTCACAAACAACCTGTTCGGTTATATAGATGGCACAATTCCATCTCCAACGCCTGCTATTCCTGTTTCATCTTCTTCTGGTAAAGACAAGGAAGATGGTCTCCCACAACAACCTGAACCGAATCCTCAGCATGCAATCTGGGTCTCTAATGATGCCCATATTCACATGCTCCTGCTGTCTACAATCTCTGAAAGCTCTTTTCAGCATGTGCAAGGTTCTACTTCTAGGGAGCTTTGGCTGTCTCTGGAACGTGCCTATGCTCCTCATACGGCTTCTAGAGAATACACCTTGAAGACTCAACTGCTGCGGATTGAGATGCAGCCTGATGAATCCTCTTCAGCCTATCTGACTCGGGCTCAAGAGTATGCGACTGCCCTGGCAAATATTGGTGAACCGATGAAGGAAAAAAGATATCGCGATGCTAGTGATTGCTGGTCTTCGTGAAGAATACCACGGCCTGAAGACAACAGCCCTTACTCGCCAATTGGTGTTCAACGAGCTTCATGCTCTGTTTGCTGATCATGATTACATGTTAAAGAAAACAACAGCTGCTATGCCTCCCACACAAGCCTTTACTGCAGCCCGTGAACCCGCTGCTTCGGCCACTGCTGCCCCGACCGGTTCACTGCCTCATTCTGATGCAGTTAAGGCTGTCCAACAGCTGGCTGCCCAGCTAGGGTTACAACTACAATTTCCTTCTTCCCCGTCCCCACAGGCCAACTATACAGCCCGCAACACAAACCGCAACCCAAACAATAGACAAGGAAACAACCGTGGAGGACGTGGCAATTATAACAGCTCCAACAATCGTTTCAACACAGGAGGTAATCGAAATCAATTCAGTTGGGCTTCTAATCAAAATACTGTGTATGGTACTTGTAACAGGTGTGGCATCGGTCATATACCGTCTCAATGTCCCAACCATGATCCTTCAACCATACGCTCAGGACAGCCACCATCTGCCAACTTTGCTGATTACCGCTTACAACAGGCATTCACCAACTGGATCAACGACACCGGATCGAGCCACCACGTAGCACCAAATCTCTCCACACCTATGCCCGCCGGCCTAAACCCAACACGACGAATTCCACAGAATCTGCTGATGCAGCCCCTCCAGAACCTTTCACCCAATCTGCAGCCCCTCCTACGGCTGCTGCAGCCCCCCAGACTGCAACTCAGCAGCTATGATGCACTGGGACGGGTACGGGAACGGGGTACGGGGACGTGTACGGGAACGGGAAACGGCAAAACTAAAAAATTCAAGAAGCGGGGACGGGACGGGTATGGGAATAAAAACTTATAAAAAAATAAATATATATTAAAGATAATGTAACACAAAACCCCAAAATAGTTGTATATTGATGTAAAGTTCAAAAATCCCATATCTATCATGCTCATCATTATTATGTTGATTTAACGAGTGTAACTAAATTCATTAAATTTTAAGTAAAAAAACGTACAACTAAAATAATAAAAAGGAAAAAAACCATTATTAAAAAATTCGTATACTATTTAATTCACTTCAAAAACTGTTCACCTGCTTTGAAATATAATATAATATACTAAAATAATATATATAAATGAAAAATGATAAAATCGTACTTGGTTGGCATTGACCGAAAAGGAGGGAAATGAAATATATTAATAAAAAATAACAAAAAGACCTGACAACTTCATCTTCTACCTTATAACACAGTGCCAAAAATCTGAAACCAAAAAAACCATTTCAAAATCGTTCATAACACAGACCGTCTTCCCCAATTTCAAACCCTAAAAATCATCCTTGGTCAAACATTCCAACACAATAAATACTCTTCTCCCCTCAAAACGCCGTACCCAACATGCCGGGGACGTTTCCTAGCCGTCCCCGTGCCGTTTCCGTCCCCTAGCAGTCCCTGGGATGGGAAACGGCACCTCAATGGCGTTTCCGTGCTTCCAAGCTCAGCAGCCTCTCTCAGATCTGCCCGACTCCCCTGCTACATCGCAGCCCACTCCAGCCCCTATGACCCGACCACCTCCCCGTTCCCGGCCACCTAATCTTCGCCAAAACCCCAAAACTACCAAACCTTACAATGCCGCCTCCTTTCACTCTACCACACATAATCCCGACACTGAACCTACCTCCTTTACTGTTGCTAACACAGACCCAAAATGACGTCACGCCATGGCCTTGGTTTTAAAATGCGTGTAGCGATCCGATGTGTTTTGATCCCAAAATCTAATGCGTGATGCGCAGTGCGTGAAGCGCACGCATCACGTATGTGAGGTGTTCCTTATTCAAAAATGCTAAAAGATATATATAGCTAAGATTTAACTTGTGAACCTTTTTTTTTGGAACGGCAAAATTGTTTTACTCCCTGCTGTCTGTGGGACTTGAACACAAGACCTCCCCCTCTCTCAAAGTGTTTAAAGGCTTTGCCTTTACCAATGGACCACCACCCCATTGGTAACTTATGAACCTTTTAAACACTAAAATATAATATATTCTCATCATCTATAGTCAGATTTGTTCAATTAAAGATCTAATTTGTTCAAATACCGGTCAACTACATAAGGCGCCACATTAGATCACATCATGTGATGCGCACATCATGGAACCGCAACACACGATGCGATCTCATCATTGCATCATGTGATGCGCGCATTATGCGCTCCTGATGCGCGCATTTTAAAACCAAGGCCATGGCTGATGAGTATTCGGCGCTGCTGTGAAACGGTACGTGGTCCTTGGTACCGCGTGCTCCGGGTTCTAATGTGGTTGATTGCAAACGGGTCTACAAACTCAAACGAGACCAAACAGGGGCTATCACTCGCCATAAAGCACGTTTAGTCGCCAAAGGTTTTCGACAACAACCGGGCATTGATTATCAGAAGACATTTAGCCCGGTTGTCAAGTCTACCACTATTCGTGTCGTACTTTCTTTAGCTGTTGCTCAACAATGGCAACTACGACAACTTGATGTTCAGAATGCGTTTCTACACGGCGACTTAAACGAAACTGTTTATTTACAGCAACCACCAGGTTTTGTTGACCCACTGAAGCCGGATCATGTGTGTCTTTTACATAAGTCCCTTTATGGTTTGAAGTAAGCCCCCAAAGCCTGGTTTCACAAATTGTCTATGGCTTTTCAGGGGCTTGGTTTTCGGGGCTCCAAGACAGATTCTTCTCTTTTTGTTTACTCATCGGGGGGCACGTTATTGTATCTACTTGTCTACGTAGATGATATTATTCTCATAGGTAACAATTCACAGGCCATTGATCAGGTAGTTCGCAATCTCAGCATGTCATTTGCTGTCCAGGACTTGGGCAGACTTTCCTATTTTTTGGGCATTGAGATTCTTTACAGTGGCCAGGACATACTATTGTCCTAACAAAAGTATATTAACGAACTCTTACAACGTGCCGGTTTGTCCAATGCTCACCCGGTTGACTCGCCTATTACACCGGGTGTGAAGTTGGCTTTGGGTGACAGCTCCCCATTTGAGAACCCGGTTAAATATAGGCAGGTTGTGGGTGCCCTTCAATACGTCACGCTTTCTCGTCCAGACATTACCTACGCAGTCAATAATGTATGTCAATTCATGCACTCGTCAACAGAGAATCAATGGTCAGTTGTTAAGCGCATTCTACGGTACTTGAAGGGTACTGCCACACATGGTCTTCTACTTAAACAGCAGTCTCCTCCGGTTCTTCACGCCTACACGGATGCTTCTTTCAACAACCTGAGTGCCTTTTCTGATGCTGATTGGGCTGGGTGCCCAGATGACCGTCGATCCACCGGGGGGTATGCTATATATCTTGGGTCTAATCTTGTGTCTTGGTCAGCCCGTAAACAAAAGACTGTCTCTAGGTCATCTACAGAATCAGAGTATAAAGCCCTTGCAGACACGGTTGCTGAATTAACTTGGTTACGGGCACTCTTGCATGAACTGCATGTTCCAGTACGATCAGCCCCAACATTATGGTGTGACAATCTTGGTGCAACATACCTGTTGGCAAATCCCATCTTTCATGTACGTACAAAGCACGTTGAAGTCGACTTTCATTTTGTCCGGGAACAAGTTGCTCAACGAAAACTCTCGGTGCAATTTATCTCCACAGAAGATCAGATTGCAGATGTTTTTACCAAGGCTCTACCCTCTCCAAGATTCTTGTTCTTACGATCCAAGCTAAGAGTCGCTCCCCGGCCTTAGCTTGCGGGGGGATATTAGACATAGTTTAATATGATGTTATATTAGAGGGATTAGAGTGTAATATTGTATTCTATATATACTCATGTATATTCAGAAATTATAATCACAATCACAATTCAATAACAATTATATCTTTACCGAGTTTAACTCTAACTAACTAACTAACTAACTAACCCTTTCTCGCGTGAAATCAAGATAACATTCTTCGAAACTGTAGTGACCAGTGAGCATAGTTCCTTTTTTGTGGTTTTGAAGTGTGAGGCCTGTAACAAAAGGGGGCTTAAAGTGAGTTTCTTTTTACTCAAATTTACCATTAGAGGAAGCACCAACTATTTCTAGGGTGTAGTTTGGCTAGTGCTTTTGATAACATCCATATTGAGGATGATGTGTTTTTCATTAATGTGTCTTACTTGAGTGGTTCTCCGGTTAGTTACTTGTTCTTGGATGGTTCCATCCACCTTTTCAAGTGTGGCCATAATAAGAAAAACCACTAAAGAGATGATTTCGAGACTAAATATAATATAATGGTTTGATAAGCTGCGTTGAGCTGGTGTACTGGATGTAGTGAAAGATCATTTGTGGCCTCTTGCCAAAGTACTATTGAGAATTAGACAGGAACCAACGCATGGTCCAATATATTTTGCTTCAATTCCGTGCCTCTAAACTCAAAATTGCATCTGTCAGCTTCCCTCATTTTTTGGCATGTTTGCCTTCTTTTACTTGATCTTTTAAGATTCTTTCCTTTCCATTTTGTCAAGTACATAAAACCAACTTTAAATATCTTGATTGACGTAAATGTAAACTCATGATTAATGTTTTACACAAAAGCACCTGTTTGTTTGTAAATATGACTTACTATTCATACCAAGTGCAATTGACATGCTAGCATACTTTCTATGGAAAACACGAGTATTTCTAGAGCAAAATGGTCTTAAGCTCTTATTTTAGTGTGGATTTGGTCAAATTGATAAAATAGGTTAAAAGTTACCCAAACTGTATTCTAATTTTTGCGACCCTATACTCTTTACTTAAAATAATTATATTATTATTTGATAATGTAACTAGTTTCTTGACCCGCCGCTCGTTGCGGCGGCGTCAAAAACTAAAGTAACTCGAACTTATACCGTCAAATATTTGACCCGACTCGTTTTCGCACAAAATTTACGTCAAAGCATAGGTCAACTGAAAACGTAATAAAAATAAGCACAAAAATGTATTATATTTGACCGACTTGTATTTATAACAAAAAGTACTTAAAATAAGCAAGTAAGAAAATAGTGTTTTTTTTACGTTAAAGAATGGTACCACGCGTTGCGGCGGAGTCAAAACGTAAAGTTACTCAAATTTATACCGTCTGGTGAAAATGTGTTATATTTTACCCAACTCGTTTCTGAACAAAACGTAGACTAACAAAACACGTAAATAAAAATAAGCACGAAAACGTATTATATTTGACTCACACACATAAATTAAGCATTTGTAAAACTCGAGAGGGTCAAAATGACATTTTACAAAGTTTTTAAAAAGCTGAGGTGGTATAAGTGGCAATGCTAAAAGTTGAAAAGATGAAAAACCCATGTGTTTAGATGGTATTGTTGTAATTTGGAAAAGAAAAATAATAATAAAATAATAGAGGTTGTGTCTTAGGTAGTATTACTAAGTCACCCTCGTTTATTATATCAATAATAGTTATTTAGCCATGCGTTGTGGCTGGAACGCGGCAAGAACTTAGTCGATATCAGCTCGGTTTGTACAAAACTGGTACGGTGCAGGTACGGTACCACCAATCGCTAGCTATAACAACTGAAAGGAAAAACGTGTTTGGTTCGTTGATTTTTACATTATTCAACTAAAACATAGCCACAGACCATAAGGTTTTATTATAGATGATAGAATGAATAACATCAGGTAAGTAAGGTGGAAATTGTTCAAATTATGTATATGAAATATAGAATATAATGTGTAACTCATTTAGTAAATCCCTTAGAAATTATTCAAATTGTTTGTCGAATCTCAATGTATTATACACCTAGTAGACGTATCAAAGCCGTGTGTTGCAACAACAACAAACTCGATCGATTAAAGAAAACCAATTTCTAAAAATTAATTAAAAGTTAGTTTAGTTAAATTTAAGTTAATAAAATAAAAGAAAGTGTTCTAAAAATGAAAACGAAAAACTAAACAGGAAAAAAAGACAAAAAAGATAGATGATTAAAATTTATATTATGAAAAGGTTAAAACTAAAACTAAAGAAAAAGAAACAAAACAATGAAAAGGTTAAAACTAAAACTAAAGAAAAAGAAACAGCACCAAAAAAATACATGTAACTGTAAGTAGTGCATAATTATTAGGCTTGACAGTGTAAAAAATATAGAAGAGAAAAGTGTGGCTGACGGAATCGAACCCAGGCAGTGGAGATACAATTGCAAAGCATTAACCAATCCATCAGCACTTTACTTTGTTTTAAATTTGGTTGCCAAGGTATATATATAGAAATATGGGTCGGTGGCTTTTGATGTGACAGCCACCGACCTTTCTCTTTAATGTTATATAAATTGGTCAACTGCATTTTCATACTCCAGGTTCTTCTGCACCCAAAGAGCCGGTAAAACGACTTCCCGGTGGAAAGACAAAAAAGAAGGTACAAAATAGACAAATAAAAAAAAAAAAACAAAAATTTATAGTGTAAAGTTTTATGTATATTACATCAATCAAACTTGGATATATTGCGTAGGAGAAACAAGAAGTTATAATCGAGAAAGTGACCCGCAACAAGCGTAAATCTATCACCACCCTCAAAGGTCTCGACCTTTTCGGTAAGTTTAATACACTACATTCATGTTATTTTGATTTTCCAGTTTTCTCGGATACTAAAAACCATTTCCAGGTGTTAAATTGAGTGATGCTTCAAAGAAACTTGGAAAGAAATTTGCAACTGGTGCATCTGTTGTAAAGGTACTTATTGTGGCTGCATATATACTTTTAAGAATTTTTTTAGAGTAAAATGTCATTTTTGTCCCTGAAGTTTGGCCTGTTTTGTCACTTTCGTCCAAAGGTTTGCTTTTTCGCATCTGGATCCAAAAGGTTTGGAATCTTGCCATTTTCATTTGGCTTGTTAATTCCATCTGTTTTTCTTCGTTAAGTCAGGGGTATTTTCGTCTTTTTTGTTAACCTAAAGGGCGATTCGGTGTTTTATACTTGTACATTATGCTAAATGCTTGTACATAAAGTGAAAAAGACCGAATTGCCCATTAAATTTACAAAAAAGATAGAAATACCCCTGACTTAACGGAGAAAAATGGACGAAGTTAACTAGCCGGGTGAAAATGGCAAAGATTTTAAACCTTTTGGATCCAGATGTGAAAAAAAACCTTTGGACGAAAGTTGCCAAACTGGCCAAACCTCAGGGACGGAAATGGCATTTTACTTTTATTAAAAAGAAATATTATTTAATGATTGAAATTTCTTATATGTGTCTGTGTATCTCTTCTCAGGGTCCAACTGAGAAAGATCAAATCGATGTACAAGGAGATATAGCATATGATATCGTGGAATTCATTACAGATACGTGGCCTGATGTAATTACAACCTCTTTTATCTTATCTTGATCTTGATGGAAACTAAATGAGTGTTTGGGATTTTGCTTATTTAAACAATTTATTTGCATAGCCCATATCTTAAAAGCAATAAACATTCGAGTGTTGGGATCTGTTTTTCATAAGTCGTTCGTTTTCAAACGCGTTATTCTCGGTAAATCACAAGTTTACCCTTGTGAAATAAGCTTTTAGTAAAGCTGATTTTCTTCTGCTTATAAGAATAAGCTGTTTCAATAAGCAATCCCAATAATTTTGACCCGTTTGGCCTATTTTTTGTAACTAAATAATTTAAATATGCACATTTAACTCATTGGAGATTGTAGCAGAATTGACCCTTGTTTAAGTCACAAAAAATATTTTGCTTATTTCACACTAATTATTCATGGTGGATTTAAAATCGCAAGTCTACCCTTATGGCAATATAGCGTGTTTTCAATAAGCTGATTATTGTCTTTTGCTTATAAGCATTAGAGTAAGCTCGATTAAATAAGCAAATCCCACACATACATATGGACCCATTTTCCTGTTTTCTTAATTACATATCTTAAGCATGCTCATTTAACTCGGAGAATACAAGCAAATTGACCCATTTTGAAGTAAACTGGTAAAAAATGCCGTTTCTGTAAATCACAAAAGCATGTTGCAGGAGCTAAGTCTGCTGCAAAAATGTATTTTGCAGGTTCCGGAAACTGCGATTTATTTTATTGAAGATGGGAAAAAGGTCCCTGCTGTGTGACTTCCAGAAATTGAACTATATTTTATATTTGTAATATGATTTGGTCTACAAATCAAGTTTGGATTTGAGAGTTGATACTAATTTATGTTTAAAAATATATAGATTCTCCAGAACCATATCCATTAAGATTCAGTTTTATCTTTTAAGGTCAAACATCTGCGTCACAGTTTTGAGTTTTTGTTAGTCTCCCGGTGCTATATTCGTGACCCATGCCCCACAAAATATTTGAAAGATTTTGCAACTTGCTTAAAACTAGGGGTGAGAATTAGGGCTGTTCAAAAAGCTCGTGACTTGCAGCTTGGTCCGTAGCTCGCTCGATAAAAACTAGCTTAAAAACTCCATTTGAAACGACCTGAGTCGAGCGGGCTTATTTTGTAACCGAGCTTGAGCCAATCTCGGCTCGTTGGCTCGTTCTTAGGCTCGTTTAACTTCAAGCTAGTGCTCGAGCCAAGCCGAGCTGCCTCGTCTAGCTCGAACCCTTTACAGCCTTGGTGAGAATAGGTGGTTGGTTTGGTTATGGGTCAAAACCAAACCTATAACCAGTGCTTCGTCTTCGGTTTTTAGATTTTTATAACTAGAATGGTTAAAATTTTCGATTATAGGGCTAGCCGGCTCGGTTAATCTCCTTAGTCATCGAATAAACGGCGGTTTTGGGTCTGGGTCAATTCAGGCATGTTTTAGTTAATTAACACAGTTTGGTTTTGGGTCAAATAAAAACAACTAAGCCTGATAATTTACAAGGGAGAAAGATCAGACTTGATATGTTATTTATAAAAAAAGTTGCAACTTTTTGTAACATTATATATTATTTATATTTATAGAATACTAAGAATATATAACACTTGGGGCAGTTTGGCAACATCTGAATAGTTAAGTGCTGAACCAGTAAGAGGTCTGGACCATTAAGAGCCTGTATAATGCTTAACCGTTCAGAGACATATGTCTGACCAATTCAGATTAGAGGTCTTAACCATTCAAACTCTGTATAAATCTTAACCATTCAGAAGCAAATGTCTGAACCATTCAGACATCTGCTTGTGAAACAAACAGTCTGAACCATTAAGTGCTGAACCAATAAGAAGCCTGAACCATTAAGAGCCTCGTTAAGAGGTAAACAAACAGCCCCTTGGTTTCCTCTAGTGGTGGCCTTGTAAAAAAAATTCAATTGATCACATGGATTTTCAATTAGTTTGGTTATTTTTTTTTCTCATATCTAAATTTTTTAAATCTATACAACAGCGCGATTAGTTTTTTTTTGAATGACCAAAGAATAAATTTCATTCAAGGAAAATAACGCGATTACATGAAATCACTATTTAAGACTGTTGAGATCTAACAATCTTCAAGGATCTTGACATAACTACCATCCATCTTTATCATGTTTATTGTGTAACTACAGTTCCGTTAAATAAATGGGAAATGCATGACAAAATATTTATTTTATATGTTTTTATAGAGTAAAGAACCATTGAAGTCTAGTCAATGCAATTATAGAAGATGATTTTTCCAAATATCCCAAGACTTAATTGTCTATCACATGGTCATGTATCTTCCTTTAGATTCTCATATAATGAAAGCTAAGAATGAATATTAGACTTTTGACTTTCATCTATGTGTAATTATAGTCCATTGCTCTTTAAACCTTGCTTTAGAATTACCTAATTGATAAATTACATAAGATTTTGTTGTTTTCCTGATCAAGCATATTAAATATCCTAAAATGTTAGCTTCTGGTTTTGAAAATTAAGATTATAACATAAATAAGGACCTATTCAAACTTTTAATATAAACTTTTGAGTTGTTTTCAGGCTAAAGTATTTATTTTCAACACGTCTAGCGTTTTTTAGCCGGCTAATTCACATAAATCTGCATATTTGTCCACCATGGGACTTGAACACTCAACCTCATGGGGAAATACACATTTTCTCCACACCTTGATACCGCTAGGCTACAAACCCTGACACGGGACACTCTTAGATATGAAGCAAGGAAAAAAATTCATGACCTTATATTGTAGTACAAATGTTGATTTTTAAATACAGTAAGAATAAGAATGCATTTTTATCTTGAAATATATAACACTACTTTACATTTATGTATATCCAATAGTATATAACAAGAAGATTACAAATGCATATGCATTACTATATATATTTTATATTCGATCTGTCGTAATTATTAGTACTATGAGTGTGATTGACGATTTTACAATATTCGCCTTTTTGAGAAATCAAGAAAGATACCCATCAACTAAGAGCCATCAAGATTTTCCTTTGATCTCTTTGTTGTTTACTTTTATTCACTAGTCGAGTAAGCATATCAATTTAACTCCTAGTTCATTGTTTCTTCAAGCATAGAATACAAGAGTAAACCATTAACATATACCTAGCAATTTGTTTGTTGAATTTTTGTTGTTTAGGTAAGGATAAGATTGGAAGAATGGCCTAAAAGTCCCCACTTGTAAACTTTAGAGCATGCAAAGGATCAAAGGATTTTGTTTATTGGAAGGACAAGGTGGGTGAAAGATTTGTTTCTTCTTAAACCATACAAAGGGGTCCCTTTTCCTCTCCCAAAGTTTTGCCTTTCCTGCAGGAAATCATTCAAAGTGACACCCTTAAAGTTTTAAAAAAATCCAGTGAATCTTGATTGCTTTTTTGTACTTTTGTCCCCAACTTATGATCTATCATGGTAATGGAATAACATATCACATACATATAAATATAATGTAATGAACATACATACATACATCCCAAACACATGCAAATATGAGTAACTATACATATAATTCTATACATTATGCATACATAATGATGCACAAGTTCATGATCAAATGCATTATTGTGTAGAAATCAAGGGGCCTTTAGTTTTTTAGTTTGTTATACATAGCAAAGACACCATTGCAATATACACTAGAGTAAATGACTGTTTTGGCCCCTAGGGTTTAACCAGTTTAACCATTTCAGCCTAAAAAGGAATCTTTTAACATATCAGACCTCGAGATTGCATTTTATAACCGTTTTGACCACTAACACTAACTTGGTTACTCTTTTGCAATTAAGTGTAACGGTGATTAGATCATTAGACTATCCACATCAAGGATGTTTGTAGGTGACATGGAGGGTGTTCATTCCTATGTGGAGGGCATTTGTGAGAGTGATGGATTAGTGGGTGTTGTAGATGATGACATGAAGAGTGTTCATTCTTCACAATTCTTGGGGAAGAATGGTGAAGAATGGGCTAATGGTGGGTCCTTTTTTTTTATAAGGTTGTTTGTGGGAAGGATGTATATGTTATTGTTGTGGGTAAAAAGTGTTTGTGGGAAGAATAAGTGAAAAGCTGATGTGGCATGCTGATTAGGCTGTTTGTAGAAATGATAGCCTTTCACTGATGCGGATAGTCTTATATATCTTAGGGGTTGTTTTTGTTAATTACAAAGTTTTTTTAATATTTAAGAGATTATTAATGCAATTACTGAAGTTTTTTATTATTTCGTTATGTTCACGATTATTATTTAACAAAATATGTTTTAAATATATAAATAAATATGTATTTTGATTAACCGTTTATTTTTATAAAAAGTCGTTTTAAAAAATAATTTGTTATTTTACATTTTGTTTAAACCATCTATCGTTTTTAAATTTTTTCCTTTTTAAACCATTTGCTTTTTTTAAATTGTTCTTTTTAAAGTCGTTTGTATTTTAAACTTTTTTAAACAGTTCATTTTATACCATTTTTTAAATCATTTATTTTTAAACACTTATAAACTACTCACTTTTTAGGTCGATCATTATTTCAATTTTACAAACGACGTGTATAAAAACAAAAGAAATGTAAGATTTGAAAAAAAGAAACATTTTAATAAAAAGTTTGCAAAATATCGTTTATTTTTCGAACTTTTTTTAGAATGGTTTGTTTCTTTTTCAAATCTTTCATTTCTTTGGATCGTTTGTTTATTCAAAATTCGTTATTTTTTTCACATTTTGTTTATTAAATTCATGCATTTTCTAGTTGCTTACACTTGTTAATAGGGGTGTTCATCAAATCGAATATCGAATTTTCGAATTATTCGAATCGAATTGTTCGAATAATTTTTATTTTTCCTTGAATTCGAATTCGATTAAAACCTACCTAATTCGTATTCGAATAGAAAACCCAATTCGAATTCGATTAAAAATTCGAATTCGAATCGAATTTGAATAAATTCGATTTAATTCAGATTCTTTAAAAACATGTAAAAAAACTTTCAAAATGAAACATAAATTTTAAAGCAAGCACGATATCACATTAAAAAGTTCCAAATAAAGTACCACAAGTCTAAATTTCCAAACGAGAAGTCAGGAATAACCACTCCCCAATACAAGTTAATATTATTACGCTTAGAAATATATTGATAGATTTGTTACTTAGGTTTTAGTTATGGGCCATGTAGTGGGTTTGGTAATGGGTAATTTTAATACTTGGAAAAAAATTGAAAATAATTTATAGTATAGCCTAATAAAAATTATATACGTATTATATATAAAAATAATAAATAAAAATGTATAATTTTTATTCGAATTTCGAATCTAATCGAATTTGAAATTATAAATTCGTATTCGATTTACTTGACTCGAATTGAATCGAATTCGAATTCTTATAATCGAAACGAATTCTTGATAATCGAATCGAATTTAAACGAATTTCGAATTTTTCGAATTCGAAACGAATTCTGAACACCCCTACTTGTTAACTTATTTTTTAAGGTTTTTGTTTTTTTTTTATAAACATCATTTTTTTAATCTTCATTTATGAAACCACTCGTTCGTTTAAAATCGATCGTTTTTAAATTCCTTCGATTTTTGAAATCATTCATTTTCTGAAGTTATTTTCCAAGTAAACTGAATACAAAGTTTAAAAAAATGAACTGTAGAATCGTTTTGCCGACCAAATGAGTCGATCAGAAGAGTGCTCAGACATAATCAGAGGCGGAATTCATTGATTCAGTCTTAGTTTAGCTTGTATTCACTATTAACTGTCTCTTGTATTAATCTAGAATCAATTTACAGCATGTAGACACTTCGACAGCGCTCCACCGTCGGAAACAACCTTCCTAATCTCGTTCCAAGTGACACAACCAAGACACATATATATAGGATGGTAATTCCGCTTGAACATGTTTCATGCGAAATTACTTTACAAGCGAAATTAACATACAAGCGGAATTAGGTGAATAATTCCGTGCGGAATTACCATTGGGTAATTCCGTGCGGAATTACCTAGGACCCTAATTGCGACTGATTTCTCGTAAAACGTGCCTAGATCTGTCATTTGTAATCTAAGACTCGAACGAAGATGAAGTCGATAGACAACTGCACCAACAGACTCCCCCTTGAATGTTGACGGAATCTTCAGTGAGAGTCTTCAACATGACGACTCCTAAATCTTGATCGGTCTCCTTTCTTTCTTAGCATGTACCAGGATCTTCTCTTTGGCTCTAACCTCGTCAGACTCCCCCTTTCATCATGCTGGGATCGCTGTCTGGAATTAGCTATCAACTTGAGATCACATCCTGGCTTTAATTCTGTTCAGTTCATCTCCTGCACAAATTTTCTCACCACCACATAAGTTTTCACTTAAATCAATAAGAAAAACTTACTAGTAATAGTTACATCAAGTTCAGATTAATGATCTCGATTAACTAATCTCAACTTTTTTCTTAAATCAAAAGTTTTTAATTCAGCACACACACTCCCAAACCTGTTCATCATGTTCAGCACTTGAAATTTTGAATATCAGCTCTCCAACATCAGTTGTCGAAAATCTTTTTGTATTTTTCAAAATTTATGCTAAAACACACTAAAATCTTTTTGGATTTTTAAAATATAACAGAAATGCAGTAAAGAAATATTTACAAACAATATTTTTGTGAGTTTGTGTAAGAGGATCATATAAGTTTATGTGACCAATCACTAGCACCGTTAAGCTTTAATCATTTTCAGTTCTAAACAATTCACGTAGATTGACGATATATTTGTCCACTTAAACTCAATCTAAAAACTTTTGACATGCTTACCGATACGTTAATGTATATTAATTTTGCACTAAGTTCTTATGGACCCCACGATCTTAGCATATCCCCTCATCATGCAATACACTGACTCAAGTAATGCCTTTAAACTTTTATCAACTGTGAATTGTGCGAAAACAAAGCAGAATGTTTAAACATTAACAATCAGGTCGATACTTCCGTATACGCAGAGAAAGTTCAATGTTTAAACAAAAAAAACTAAGTTGAAGTTGTTTAGGCTTTAACCACCAGGTCGATACTTCCGTATACGCAGAGGTGATCCAAAGCTTAAACGAAACACCAAAGAAAATAAAGCAGAATGTTTAGGCAATAACATCCAGGTCGATACTCACGTATACGTAGAGGATGTCCAGTGCTTAAACAAAATAAAGAAATAAAACAAGTTTAAATCTTTGCAAAATAAAATGCACAATCACAGTGACTTTTTCAGCAAGTTGTGAAAGTTCACAAACTTAACCAATTTTATGTCTTTCGACAATCAGCGATTACTGAGTAGGCACACAATCAAGAAAGACAAAACTAAGTACTATGCTTTTGACCATGTTTCCCACTAGAACTAGGCTTTTTCATTTAAGTTTGTATCGTTATCGCAAATCTACTAGTCTAGCTGAGCCTATCGTCACATCTTTAGTGAGACCGTTTATCACTTTAGACTTTATATTTCTTTAGCATGCTATGAAAGCCCAACTGATCTACTATCATTTCCTCTTTTTACAACAAAACTCATTTTTTTATTTTTTTATAAAATTTTTACTCCCCCTAAAATCAAAATATGTCTCAATTTTGATTTTCTGGGAAAATTTGAAAACAAGCTGTACAAGAAATGTGACAACATGATGAGAATTACTTCAATTCTCCATTCACTTGGCTTGAACAATCAGAACTCCCCCTGACACCAAAACATTTTTCCCATAGTGATTTCAAAACACTTAAGTTTGTTTTAATCAAAATGGTTTTTTTCGGAAAATAAGTTTTGTGAGTCATTTCTCACAAAACATCAATCCATAAACATCACTTGTAGAAAATCAAGTACAACTTAATGTCCCTGATTTACCACTTGTAAGACGAAATATCACCGAAGTGAATTTCTCAAGAAATGTGCCGATTCCTACTCCACACTTACCAACCAGGGAGCTCCGGCAAGTCAGGTTTTTCATTTAAACAGATTTACCTAAGCCTGACGGTCCTTGGGTGATTTTGAATTCTTGTTCAACAATGGTGGAAAATTTACATCATCCATTGTTAGACCAGAATTCTCAACTTTTACCTCAACACACGGCTCTTCTGGCTTTACCACACCAGATTCATCGCCTGAACTTGGCTTGTCTGACTTTGATGAGTCAGATTCATCGCCAACAACTGGCTCCTTTGTTTCCGGAGAAACAAATTCATCACCAGGAAGTGAATCCTCCACTTTCTTTGATTTCCCTTTCGTCCTCAGATTTGTATCTGATGAATTCGTTTTGCTTGATTTGTCATTCTTTGAAGAGCAAGACGATTTATCAGAACTTTTATCTGTTTTATCAGCTGTATCCGAGGACAAAATCCTTTCGAGATACTCTCTCGCTTTCTTCCCCTTCTTCCTCAGTCTGTCTTTTTGCCCCTGCTAAAGCTTTACTTTCTGTTCTAGAACTTTCTGTTCTTGAACTTTCTGTTCTTTGAGCTTGACATTGACTGATTTCTTTGCCACTTTCTGAGAATCAACCCTCGATCTTCCCTTTGATCTCATTTGGGTAATCTCGTTTGAAAGCTCAGTTAATTCCGCACAGAATTGTTAATTCCGTTTGAAAATTTTCAAACGAAATCATAATTCCGTTGGTAGTTATAATTTCGCTTAAAACTGGTTCCTAATTCCACGCGAAATTAAAATTCGTTTGATCAATTCAAACGAAATTAGGTAATGTAAAAAACGGTTCTAAAAGGAATGGTTTAAAAAGAAACGCTTTTAAAAATTAATGACTACAAAAAGAATTGTTAAAAAAGTTTTAAAAAATGATTTGAAAAGGAAGGGTATAAAATGAATCGCTTAAGAAAAACATTAAAAGACAAACAACTTTAAAAAGAACGATTTTAATAAACAAGTGGTTTAAAAATGAATAATTTTAAGAATGACATACGGTTTAAAAAAATGTTAAAAAACAAATGAGTTTAAAAGCGACGTTTATAAAAAACAAACGTTTAATGAAAGTACATATTTATTTGTATATATAAAACACATGTTGTTAAATACTAATTGTGAAAAGAACAAAGTAATAAAAAAACTTAGAGTGATTTCATTAATAATCTCTTAAATATTAAAAGAACTTTGTAATTATCAAAAACAACCCCTAAGGTATATAATGGCCTAATTACCCTTACACTTAACTGCAAAAAGGTAACAACGTTAATGTCAGGGGCCAAATCGTTATAAAATGCAACCTCGGGGTCTGTTATGTTAAAATATTTCTTTTTGGGCTGAAATGGTTAAACTGGCTAAACCACAGGAGCCAAAACAGTAATTTACTTACTCTATACACTATTAGGCCACCCGGGGTGGTGCACATTTTGTGCGTGACGGAATTTCTTCACGCGTGGAATAAGACCAAACACCACCGCTACCCCTCTAATTCAACGCGTGAAACTTAATTCGCGTTATATTTTCGAGGCGTTGAGTTTTAAAAATCCGACCATTGCATGTGTTTTGACCGTTATTTTTGGAACGTTATGTTTAATAAAATTAAAAAAAACTATAAACAATCTATATATACTTCACAATTTTTATACCATTTCACTCACACCAAAACACAAACACATGTCACACATTCTACAATTTTTATACCATTTCACAAATGGATTTTCCTACGGATTCGATGTTTCCGATGGACAGCCATAGCGATAGCCAAATCGTCTTCTGACAATGAGACGCTTAAATTTTTTGTGTCGGTGTATAACGATCTTGAAGAAAGTTCGAACCGCACAAAGAAGAAAATTGTGGATCATGATCGATTACATGCCAACGAAGTGTTAATGAATGATTATTTTGTGTAGAATCCTGTCTACAATGCCGAAACGTTTAGAAATCAATACACAACATAGTATATGCATGTATCATATTGCACAATATGTTAATCAAAGAAGACGAACATGCAATATCTCCAGATTGAGTGCCGGATCCTCCTACACAAGTTCACGTTTCTGAAAATATCCAACAACAGTTGCGTGATGAAGAAATGCACTTTCGGTTGAGATACGATTTAATCGAACTAGTAGGTTCTTTAGGTTTGGAATTTCCTAATTCGGACGAGCAGTAGAGTTTCTTTATGTGTGTTTTTTTTAATTGTAGTCTAAAATATTATAGTCTAAATATTTCTAGTATGTTTAATTGAACTAGTATGTTTTAATTTAAACAAGTAATATTCCCCGCGCGTTGCGGCGGGTCTACGGTTAGTATCGGTTTGATTTATGACAAGATCGGTATCGTTTCAGCACTCGGTATAGTAACTAAAAGATACAAAAAAAAAAGTAATGATATGACCAAAATGATGTTAACACGTGTTTTACAATGCTTGAAAACCATAAAAACGAAAAGTGGTTCCAATAATAATGATACAGTACCAATGTTGTTCGGTCGAAATCGACAAGGCATTGATGTTGCTAAGACGGTGTCAGTTTAGTAGTCATGGTAGGGATATGGTACCAAAACTCTTTATAGCTTACAATATATAAAATATACTCTATACTGCTACCGAAGTTATGCACACGGTATTGGTTCATTTCGTAACAATAAAAAAACAAAAAAATCAATTCTATTTTACCCGTTCGATTCAAACAAAACTTATATTGAAATATAAATAAAAATAAGCATGTTTCAACGCTATTTTCTAAATTTTATAAGGCATTACTTGTATTATTAAAATAAGGTAAAGGATAAATGGCGTCGACAGATAAAAAAAATACTAAATGTAGATAAAAATAGAAACGTCGTAACTGCATACTAAAAAAATTTATAAAATATCGTTTTAATAAAAGTTATATTAGAAAAACAAAATATGTTTAATTAATATAATAAAAAAATTAAAAGGTAGAAAAAATATAATAACACATAAAAATTTGTTTACTGTTCATTCATGACCACTTTCCATATCGTTTTGATAAAAGTTATATTAGAAAAACAAAATATGTTTAATTAATATAATAAAAAAATTAAAAGATAGAAAAAATATAATAACAAATAAAAATTTGTTTACTGTTCATGACCATTTTCCATTAATATATATAATGACATTTATAATTTATAATTTTAGTGTTTTATTGTTAATTTATAATTTAAAAAAAATAAAAAAAGTTGTGAGTGATGGAATAATGGTTGATGAAATGGCGAAACTTGATTGAATGTTGAGAGTTATAGAATTTGTACAAGTGATGACTATCCCTACCCCCTTATGGTTAACACATGTATCTAAAGTACACCATTGCGAGTTACACTATGATATATTGGAAGTATGGTGATAGAGAAATTGTCAACTTTTCTTAACTGTGATATACACTAGCATACTCTATAACTTATTAAATTCTTGTAGTAACAAATAAAAACATGCATCCGCTGATCCGCCACTCATGCATGTTTGTTGAAACAATTAGATCACCGAAAGAATTAGCCGTTTATATGATTGTAACTTGTAAGCGATCTTGGATCAATAAAGGCATTAGGCATGATTGTGTATGTTTTCCATGTATTGTGCTAACTTTGGTACAACAAAATAGGCTAGATTTTGTGAAAAAGAGAAAGGGGTGGGTTGTATGCATAAACACACACACTAGTCAACTAGTACCATCTTGTGGTTTGATTTATGAGTATAAAAAATGCTACTAATTTCAAAAGATCACTCATTTAGTCCCTAAAACACATGAAACTCAAGCAATTAGTTATATTTTTTTTGTTAGTTTTATCTTTTTTTAATTAAATTTCATATTAAGGGCTTCATTAATAACCTGAATACTTCAGATGCAAGACGCATCTACGATTTATTTATATTCTTTAATGAAAAAATATTTAAAATTCCAGTGTTAGAAAATTTAAAATTAAAATATTTCTATAACAACTAGTTTTCTATAGTTTCATTTTTTTATCGAATATATATTATAGATTGTGTTTAGTAATTAAAGATGTTACATATCGTGCAAAGTGAAACCAATGTAATTATGAAATATAGGCATTACACGTGTGTTCATACTTGGTGCTTAAAGAATTGTTGCCTAATTGTGAAGATAAATAATCATAATAGCCTTTCTTTTTTTGCCAATATTTCTTAAAAAAAAAGTTAAAAGCGAGAAAGTAGACTTTGAGAAGGCATACGACTCGGTGAATTGGAAATTTCTCCTATCAAATTTGAAAGCAATGGGATTCCCAAGTCGGTGGACGAAATGGGTTGGTGCATGCTTGAAGTCAAGTTGGGCATCGGTTCTTGTCAGTGGGTCGCCTACGTCAGAATTTAATTTAAAACATGGACTACGGCAAGGAGATCCGCTATCACCGTTCCTATTTATCCTTGCAATGGAGGCATTAGATGTAATTATGAAGAGGGCGGTAAAGAGAGATGTATTCAAAGACATCAACACCCCAAACGAGGGCCCGTGCATTACACATTTATGTTACCCAGATGATGTGATATTCATGGGGGAATGGTCCGAAACAAACATATTAAATCTTAACCAAATATTACGATGTTTTTCATTGGTTTCAGGATTAAAAGTTAATTTGAATAAGTCAAGCTTGTACGGAATAGGAGTGGAAGATGCAGAGATTGAGAGTATGGTAGGAAGTCTAAAATGCATGATGGGATCAATGCCGTTTAAATTACTGGGCCTAACGATTGGTGCAAACATGAAAAGAGGGAAGTATTGGAAGGCGGTATTGGATAAATTCAACAATAGGCTGTCGGCATGGAAAGCGAATTGTCTACCGTTCGCTGGAAGGATGGTTTTAGCAAAGGCAGTGATGGGGGCCATCCCGAATTATTTTTTCTCTATGTATCTGGCACCAAAAAAGGTAATAAAAGCTTTAGACAAGATACGCAGGGATTTTATATGGGGTAGGAAAGCTGGAAAATACAAAATACGATGGATAGCTTGGGGGAAATTGATAAGATCGAGACAACAAGGCGGATTTGGGCTAGGAGATTTGAGAAGTACAAACCTTGCTCTAATGATAAAGTTGTGGTGGAAATACAAAACGAAACCGGAGGAGCTGTGGGCGGAAGTGATAAAAGCAATTCATGAAAACAATAGAAGTTATAAAATAATCCCGATTAATAACAAATTTGCAGGTATATGGAAAGATATAATGGTTGCAGGTAAATAACTTCGAAGACTTGGGATATCGGCTTCAGACTAGATTACAGCGGAAGTAGGCATAGGGAACACAGTGAAGTTTTGGAGCGATAACTGGTGCGATGGCAAAATTTTCAAAGAAAGATTTCCAGAATTGTTCAAGATTGCTAGAAACAAAAAAACAAAAGTGGTTGAATGTGTTACGAAGCTGGAGAACGAGAATCAATGAAACCTATGTTGGGCAAGACTGCCAAACTCAGATGCGGAATGGGTACAATGGACAGTCATGCTATATCAACTCAATAAGGTGAAGTTTAAATCAGGAGAAGACAAGTGGAAGTGGAAGACTAGCGATAAAGGAGAGTTCACAGTCACGGCCATTAGAAATCAAATAGCAAGAGAGGATAGAGCTGGATCGGAGGAGGAATGGAGGTATTGGAACAAGTGGGTACCACCGAAAGTAAATTATTTTACGTGGAGATAATCGATCGAGAGGATTCCGGTAAAGAAGGAGTTAATCAAGCGAAGGATCCCAATTAATAATCACTTATGCTCAAGATGTGATTCATATGAGGAAACCGCTGATCATGTTATTTGCGGCTGCGGTTTATCAAAATCAGTATGGAGAATCATAGTTGTTTGGCTAAAGCTACCAATATCAGCCGAATTCCATGAATGTAGGGATATATTAGAGTCTGTTAACGATCTGCCAGGATCAAAGGAGTGGAAGAGAGTCATCAATGCAGTGTTTCAAACAACCATGTGGAACATATGGAAGGCTCGGAATGAAAAAGAGTTTGAAGGTAATACCCAATCTAGAAACAACATAGTTGAATCAATAATGGCAGATAGCTTCATTTGGTTAAAAAGTAGATCAAAGTTTCAAGATATAGTGTGGGAAAGATGGGTGGATTTTAACATGCGAGACATAGTGAAATAGTGGCGTAGTCGGTGTGTGTCTCTATTTTGATTTTGTTTTTGTTGTGCTTTTGTACTATACTTTTGGGTTTTTACAGCATATGCTGACCCTGTTCTATTAATCATAGAATCTGACCGTTCAAAAAAAAAGTTACAAAAATGCATTTTAAAGATTAAGAAACTTTCTGTTTGTTTTATGTTACATGTTAATTCTTTTAGGCCGTGGGGTGTGGACGGACCCTCCCCCAACATCCACATCGCCATCTTCACCTCCACAAAGCCTTATGATAGAATTCGTAAGAATCTCACGTGCGAAGAAAACGGTCGGGCCCTTTTTAAGCGTTTTTGTTTATAAATTTACTAGGTTTAATACATGAGTTGAACAAAGGAACAAGAAAATATTAAATAGCTAGTAATAGAAAATTGAGAATTATAAAATAACATCTTTTAAATAAGATACGATTAAAATTATGTATAAGTATTTCATGTAATAAACATTTCTTTCAACTAACCTTTTTAAATTAAGAAATAGAGTGAGCTACAACTATTTCTTATTAGGATTGGTTTCATGGCATGTCGTTCAACAAATGCGATATATATGGGTTGGGTCTTACCATTTGTTTGCTGATAAAGCTCGGTTTGATCGACATATTCGTAAATATTATTAGTGATAACATCTTACAACGAATTGAAATAAATTGAGTATCAACAAGAGATACCAAAACACGATTACTCAGAGGAAAGAGTAAAGCCCTACACAATAACTGTTTGTGGTAACCAATGGTACGGGACTAACTATGATAAGGACTAGTTAGGTTGGATACTTAAGACTAGGGTTGTAAACAAACTGGACGAATACGAATAATGCCTTGTTCGTGTTTGTTCATTAAGGAAATGAATGTGTTCACGAACGGTTCATAAACACTTACCAAACGAGATTTTATGTTCGTGTTCGTTCATTAAGGAAATGAGCGTGTTCACGAACACAAATGAATTTGGTGAACATGACGAAGGCTAAACATGGATGGCCCAGAGAGTAGCACTAGAACTTGATGCCTTAATTGTGGAACGGATTTTGATCCTATTCGTCGATATAAATAAAATGAAAGGGAAATGGTGCATAAACAAGGTAGATATAAGTTTTCCTTATTTGATTGTTAGGGTAATAAAATAAATAAAAATTAAATAATATAAAAAGTATAGATAAGATATATGAAAGTACAGAATCTTTAATTAAAACACAAACATACAAACATAAACGAACGCAAATGAATGAATGTTCACAAACACGTTCACGAACACCTTATCGAACGTTCACGAACGCAAATGAACGAACGAGACCCCTATTCATGTTTGTTCATTTAACTACTCGAACGAAATTTCTTGTTCATGTTCGTTTGTTTATTAAACGAACGGATATAGACGAACTTCCCGCCAAACGGTTCACGGGGACATCTACTAATCAAAACGACAATGATAGTTGTTGATCGGTTGGTAATCAACAATCTTAGGTGGAGGCAAAAGTTCAAATGGAATCAACACACCGAAGGTAATAGTTTAGATAGTTCAGATGGAGGACTATGATTCGGTCTCGGGATCGTATATAGGTAAGTTATTCAAACGATGACAGTGAAGAAAGTGGTATAAATAGGGTTGCTACTAGTACTTCTTTGATAAAAGGTGACACGCTGAATCAAAGTAGCAAGGACGCCAAGTTATGAAATAGAAGGAACTAACGCAGTTCTTGAGAAACAGCTTACCGAGTTTGGAATATGTTTATAAGCAAATGTGTAATAGTTGGTGGAAGGAGGAAGTGACTATAACGCCCCGCTTTTCGTACTTTCCTTAATTAGAAAGCATTGTTCGTGTTCCTATTTTTGGAAATATTGTATTCCTTGTCATCGTCCTTTCGTTGCATCATCGTAAAATCTGAGACTTGAATCATAAACAAAATTCGTAATTCGTTAAATTCATGTTCTACATATTCATACATGTTCATGCATTTGAATTTATTTTACACGTGGTACCTTATTCATAATTCTTGCAAAATGCGTTAAACTTACAGATACACGTCATACCTACTCAATTCATGTGTATACGATACTTAATCTCGACAAACATACTTGTTCATACTTGTTTTATATTTATTTTTATGCTCTAGTTGCATATTATACCCTTACACATTGCCTTTTATACATAAAACACCTTAAAACACTCAACAATGAAACTAAAGGGACTAAACTTGTCAAAATAACAAACAAAATGCCCAGCCAGGGTGGCTCGCGGGCCGCGACTCCGCACCCCCATATGGCTCGCGCCCCGTCAGAGGCTCGGATCCGCAGAAAAAGTGACCAGCTTCGTGGATTGGCCGAATTTGTGCTAGTTTACTTGTGTTTCTTCCATTAAATGACCAACTACTCAACCCTAATCATTCCCTATAAAACCCAACCCATTCCCACACATTTTCCACTTTGCAAACACCTCACTTTCACTCTCAAACACTCTAAATTCAGCTGAGAAATCAGTAGCAGGCAGATTCGTATCAAGTTGCAAAAGTGAGCATAACTTCACTTATCTTCCATCTTTTCCATTACTTCTTGATTCTTAGCACTTGGAACAACCTTAGGTATGCTCCCCAAAGGTTTTCCATGGAAAACCAAGGCTGGAACATCACCATAATAGGGTTAAAAGTGCAATAAACTTTCTGTGTTGTACAAACACTTTGTTAAACATACTTAAGCTTGTGATTTCTTCATACATCCCTATGTCCTTATGCCATTAATCAAGACTATGATTATGTATGCTTAAAAAAAGGTTGTAACATACAAATCCAGAGGTTTTAATCCTCAAAACTTTCTGTTTTAAAAAGGGTTTTAACCCACAAGTGATGAACAAGTCTTGAACTTATGTATGTGTGATCACATGGATAGCTTGGGCTATCCTACATACAAATCCACACATCACTTGATGTATTCCTTGTTAGCTAGTGTGTATTTCATTTCCATAATAATCCATTCAAGACCATCCTTGTTTTCTCATAACAACTTGTGCATTGATGAATACAAAAGAGGTTTTAAAATGGAAGATTTATCTTCCTACCTCTATGCATGACTTCTATGATAATCTTGTTATATTATTGGACTAAAACTTACGATATATACTATATAGAATATATAATGTCTATAGTAACCGAACCTTTGATGATAATCTAATGATTATTTGTCAAAATACTAAGTTACATCATCTAAGGACCTAGTTCTCGTTACGATTCTAATAGGTATTAAACATATGAAATCATTCTAAACCCTATGGGTTTTCATAGTGTCAAAAACGAGTATTAAGTGCTAGATGATTATTTTTCTTGTATACATACTTTTGGTGTATTTTACTTACCTAAATTCCAACTCTAAATGTTCCTTGAACTCCAATCTGAACACCTTCAATCTCCAAATCCCATTAACTCGTCAACAATTAGATAATCGGACGACTTAGCAATATTGTGAGTATACTCGAGCCATTTTACCGTTTTCACACGTTTGGGTGTAACATGTTTTCATATTAGTATACATATTCTTATGCAAATATACAAACAAACAATCCAATACATGCTTACTAATTGTTATGCTTGATTCGTGTTTTCTGGGTGATTCTTATGTGATGAACTTGTCATTAGCTTCGTACGAGCCTCCACTTAACATGTATAGAGCTATAGGAGTAACACATCGCCCGTGAACGAGAGGTCATGTTAGGTTTATTCATTCAGAATTGCATAAACAGAGGTTTGACTTGTAAATCGCATGCCAGTTTATATGTTAATCTTGATAACTAGGTTTGCCATGTGGATTGTCCATTATCATTTTTACACTTATATGCTATTACACAAAACTTGCATACTCTTCAATACTTTTGTATTGAACTACGCTTTTAAAACATGTTGCAGGTTTAACAATGATGTTGATGATGCATGGAATCTAGTAGGATGCCTAGATACCCGCTTTAAATTTTGTACACTTATTGTATTGTATTTCCTTTATTCATGTTGTTGTATTTTATTTCCATCTTTGTAATTGACTCTTTAGAAATGAAATGAAATTTAAATATTTAAATACTTGTCGTGAATAGTGTTATGATGTCTCGAGCAATCTCTTGCGAAATAGGAAACTGTAAATCAAATCCCTACATTTTTGAATTCTCTTTCTTCTATATATAAATAGGACCCCGATCAGCATTCAGCCCTTCACCTTCTCATTATATTTCGATTTTCTGCATTGCCGACAATCTGTTTTAACCGGAGCTTCACCGGAGTTTTCGTTCTCACCATAGTTATTCCATTCACGCTCTAGCTTCGCAACCTGTAAGTGTATATATATTCTTTCTGATCGTCTTCATGTGTAGATCAAAACCCCCAAACCAATTTCAGTATATCATAATTGTATCATTGTTAGCTTTGTGATGATAGGATCTAGGGTTCTTTAGAAAAACTGATTTGGGGATGAAGGGAATCGCTGGAACATTTTAACAATAATTAAAAACTGAACCCCCTAACAACTTGCACCTGTGACAACGTGCTAGTATTCCACATTTTAAAACCTACAACCATTGTGGTGGTGGTGGTGGCAGTGGGAGTGCAGTGGGAGTGGGGGTTGTTTTGGATGGTAGGTTTTGTAAATCTGATTTGGTTTAATTGTTTAATTTTTTTAGATAAATTAATGAGTAAATTACCATTCTACCCTCATGTGCAAGGCATATGCCATTCTTAACTGAAAATTTTGACTTTGTTAGGGTCAAATGACGTATAGTGTAATGGGTTTTCCAAATAAATGATTGCGACTGTAATTATTGAAGTTAAAGGCTATCTATTGTAATTCGATAAAAACATAAAGGATGAAAAATGTAGTTTACCCTAAAATTAATCTTTCTTACGATTTTTAAAGGACCATAACTTTTTTCATATGTTAATATGTTTCAAAAAAGTTAAACCTAAAAAACATTTTGTTCTTTAGTTTGAGTATAGTATTAATCTTTTTTAAACAATATGTTACGTGATTAACGGTATCTGCGTTTACGTTTTCTCCCGCATGACATAGACACATGTATAGTGTGTGCCTCTATATATAGAGAAAGAAGGAAAAGGAGATATTCTTATTGTGATTGATTGATTGTTTCTTTTCATTAGCAATTCTTTACGGGAATAATATGATGATCATTTTTTACACACATGCCATCCACAAAAATGACTTGTTATTTCAATTTCAACATGTGCAAATCTTTTCTCATCCAAGGATGGGAAGATTAAATCCATCTCAAAGATTTTATTGTCTATTGAGCATGCGTAATTTTTTTTCCAACTTTAACAATATTTTCTATATATTATATTCAAACAATATTTTCTATTTATTATATTGTATGTACTCTATAAAAGACTAAAGGGTATTGTTTCATTTTTTATAGAGTTAAACACCTAGTTGGTTCTTGTGGTTTGTCATTTTTGCAGTCTTAGTCTCAATGGTTCAGTAATTACAGAGTTGGTCCTGGTAGTTGCAATTGTTAAACACGGTTGATCCTTGTTACTAACCTAAGTTATATATCTTAATTAAGTGTGTTTGAAATGTCAAGTTTATCCCTGGGAATTTAAAAAATAAAAAGAGTAAACTGCCAAAATGGTCATTGAGGTTTGATCACTTTTGCAACTTTAGTCCAAAACTCAAACCTTTTGAATCTGGGTCCCCGTGTTTTCAATTTTATTGCCATTTTCATCTAAAATCAAAATCTGGTCAGATTTTTTAGTTAACATCCAGTTTTTAACGTTTTATTATAACAAATTTAAAAAATATGATCATTTTGCCCTTCATTAAAAGGGAGGAAAAAGACAGAATAACTAGATGTTAACTAAAAAATCTGACCAGATTTTGATTTTGGATGAAAATGGCAACACAATTGAAACCACAAGGGCCCAGATTCAAAAGATTTGAGTTTTGAACAAAAGTAGGAAAAGTGACCAAACCTCAGGGACCATTTTGTCAGTTTACTCAAATAAAAATAAAAGCATAACACAGATCCCACCCCTATGTTTCCTTTTACCTCAAAAACTCTATCACACATCATCAAACCTTATCCCCTCCCTCATCCCTCTCATCTTTCTCTCTCTCTAAGAAACGACAGAGTAGATTCGGTGGCGATGGCTGGTTTTCATGAATGGTGTTGAGGTGGTCGCAGCAAAATCGGTGGTGGTGGAGGGAGACGGTGATGTGAGTGTACGATGGAGGTGGGTGTATGGTGGTGGAGGGAGACGATGATCTGAGTGTACGGTCAAGGGCGGATCCACATTGAACGGGTCGGGGTCCACGGACCCCAATGTTTTTTAAATAATTAATAGATACAGTATATTAAATTTTATAAAGACCCCATAAATACAATTAGGTGGACGCCATAGAAAGAAAAGGAAAGCTGGTGTAGTGGTAAACCTCTCTCTTTAATAGCAAGAAGTCATGGGTTCAATCCTTATATAGCCTGTTTTTTCTGTTTTTTTTTTAAATCTAGTTCAAACCTCTCTCTGAACCGACCCGAAAATTTTAATGTTTTGTTATGAAAATTTTGAACACTGAAAAAATGGACCTCATTGGAAAATAATCATGAGTCCGCCACTATGTACGGTGGTGGAGGGGAGACGGTGGTGTGGGTGTATGGTGGTGCAGCGGAGACGGTGGTGGAGGGGAGACGGTGGTATGGGTGTACACTGGTGGAGTGGATGTACAGAAATCACATAATTGTAATCGCCGAAGATGAATTGTTACAATAGAATACAACAATTGGACTTTGCAAATACAAGTTCTTTATCGTTGTAGTTAATTAAAATATCTTATATGTTTATAGCCACTTGTATCAGTTGCCAGTGTAAATCTTTAAGCGAAGACCGCAATTGTATGGTGGGTGTTAAATGGTGGTTTGGGGTAGAAGAAGTGGTGGTGGTGGGTGGTGGAGTGGGGAAGAAGAAAAATGGTGAGATGGAATCACTTACTTTTATTTGTTTTTTTTAACTTGGGGGTAAGCTAGACATTTCATACACACTTAACTGAGATATTTAACTTAGGTTAGTGATAAGTATCAACCGTGTTTAAAAATTACAACTAATAGGACCAACTGTGTAATTATTGAACCCTTAGGACCAAGCCTGCAAAAATGGCAAACCACAAGGACCAACCATGCATTTAACTCTTTTTATACCTCATGAATTTCTATTTACTATATTCAAATTTATATTTATATGTACTCTTGCAACGTTTTGTATTTTCACACTTTCTATTTTTTGAGCTTGTATTCGTATTTCATTTCAATATTTGTAATCTCGAGACTTTGATCATAATGGAAACTTCTGTTGGATCAGTTCTGTTTAAACATAATGGAAAACATGAAAACATAAATGTTACAACAGACAATGCAGAGGAGAATCCAGTTAGAGAAGAAGCCATAGAGTTTGACATCTTAGTCAAGGTGATCTGGTTCCTCCTTAGGGTGCTGACTGATGATGGTGATGATGAAACCGAATAAGGGAGTTTGGTTATGGAGAAGAGGTTGATTATGATGTTATGCTAATAAGGTTATCTGTCTAAGTGTGTAACCTTTTAACCTCTACATAAGTCTCCTTATATAAGCTTCCAAGAGGAAACCTAATTAGTTAATAAGGGTAATATGGTCCATCAACAATTACCAACTAATTATATAATAAGTTATTATATATTTTGATCAATATAATGTAAATGATTATAATGGCTACTGGATTAAATATTAAACATAATATATTTAATCTTACATTCTCCCACTTAGCTGAGTAATCATTTACTATGAGTATTAGATAAGCCTGGTCAGGAGAACACCCATTTTAGCCTTAAACAAGTACTATAGCAGAGAAATACAGCAGTTGAATCATTATGCGACTCAGGACCCCCATTAGTCATACTATAGCCTTAATTTAAAACCTAACCGTTATGATCAAAATACGCATAAGCCCTTTGTTTGATTTGTAACTTTATTTGTCTATATCCCATTATACCGGTTGAACATATTCTAAGAGACATACAAAATCAAACTGAGGAAATTTCATTAACATAAAACATAAGCTAGTACAATATGCTTAAATAAGGTCTTTACTAAATCCCATATTCCGAACATGTTCTTCCTAAACCTTAGGAGGGAGACCTTTAGTCATCGGATCCGCAAGCATATCTTTAGTACTAATATACTCGATACAAAGATTATTTTTCTCAACTCGTTTACGTACGAACATATATTTTGTATCGAGATATAAACCAGCTCCATTCGAACTATTACTGTTTGAGAAACTAACGGCAGCTGAATTGTCACAGTAAAGCTTCAATGGTCTAGAAATGGAATTAACGATTTTGAATCCAGTGATCAGATTTCTAAGCAACATTCCATGACAGGTTGCGTTATAAACAGCAATGTACTCTGCCATCATAGTGGAAGTTGTGGTCAACTGTTGTTTATGACTCTTCCATGAGATTGGTCCGCCTGCTAACATAAAAATATAGCCCGAAGTGGATTTCTTGTCATTTTTGCATTTGGCAAAGTCAGAATCAGAATACCCTACCACTTCTAAATGATCACTTCTTCTATAATTCAGTTTATAGTCTTTCGTCCCTTGCAGATATCGAATTACCTTCTTAGATGCTTTCCAGTGATCTAGGCCAGGATTAGTCTGATAACGGCCTAGCATTCCAGCAATATAAGCGATATCTGGGCGAGTACAGACTTGAGCATACATTAGGCTCCCGACTACTGACGCGTAAGGTATCTGGCTCATTTGCTCCTTCTCAACCTCTGTTGTCGGACACTGGAATGAACCAAAAACATCTCCCTTAACTACTGGAGCGACGGAGGGTTTACTCTGTTGCATGTTATAACGTGTAAGGACACGATCTATGTAAGCCTTTTAGGACAATCCTAAAATCCCTTTGTGTCTATCTTGGTGAATTTCGATGCCAATGACGTAAGAAGCATCTTCGAGATCCTTCATGTCGAAGTTATGCGAGAGTAACCGCTTCGACTCATGCAACATGTCTAAACTATTACTTGCCAATAGAATATCATCTACGTAAAGGACAAGTATAGTAAAGTTGCTCCCACTCATCTTGAGGTAGGTGCATTGATCCACTTGATTCTTCATAAAACCTTGTTTCTTCATGACTTCATCAAACTTGAGGTACCATTGACGTGATGCTTGTTTTAACCCATAAATGGATTTCTTCAACTTACAGACTAGATGTTCCTGACCTTCAGGTTGTTTCATGTAAACATCTTCGTCTAAGTCTCCGTTAAGGAAATCGGTTTTAACGTCCATCTGATGCAACTCTAAATCAAAATGAGCTACTAGGGCCATGACGATCCTTAACGAATCTTTACGAGAGACAGGTGAAAACGTCTCTTGATAATCAATTCCCTCTTTCTGAGTGTAGCCCTTTGCAACCAATCTCGCTTTGTAGCGTTCAACGTTCCCATTCGGGTCCAGTTTTGTTTTGAACACCCATTTACATCCTACGGGTTTGACACCGTTGGGTAATTCTACCAAATCCCAAACGTCATTTTTCTTCATGGACTCAAGCTCATCAATCATTGCTTTATTCCATTCAGAAGACTGATCACTGCTAATGGCTTCATTGTAAGAGATAGGATCATTGAGCTTTCCGGGATCCATTTCAGTCAGGTAGGTAACATAATTATCCCAATTAGTTGGCCTTCTTTGCCTAGATGACCTCCTAAGTGGATTATAGGGTTCAGCGTTGTCTTGGTTTTGAGCGTTTGATGTGCCTTCGTCATGAGGTATAATGGGTTCTAGTTGTGGAGGTAAATTTGGAGTTGGTGCAGTAGCTTCAGGTACAGTAGTTGCATTGGGTACAAGAGCAGTAATCGAAGTAATGGTAAGCGACGAGTCTCTCCCCCCGCGTCTTGTACTTCTTGCAATTCTTCGTAAGGGTTGGTACTGCTCCCACTGACCTTGAAATCCTCCAGGAACGCAGCACGCTTGGTTTCAACAATACGGGTGACATGGGAAGGACAATAGAAACGATAACCCTTTGAATTATCAGGATACCCGATAAAGAAACAGGTAACTGTTTTAGGGTCAAGTTTCCTTAGGAAAGGATTGTAAAGTTTTGCTTCAGCAATGCAGCCCCATACTTTCATATATTTAAGACCCGGTTTCCTTCCTGTCCAAAGTTCATAAGGAGTTTTAGGGACAGACTTAGAAGGAACTCTATTGAGTATATGAACAGCTGCTTTTAATGCTTCAGTCCAGAGGAATAATGGTAAATTAGTGTTGGCTAACATACTGCGCACCATGTTCATAAGGGTACGATTTCTTCTTTCAGTGACACCGTTCTGCTGAGGTGTACCGGGCATGGTGTATTGGTTCACAATCCCCTGGCCCTTAAAAAACTCATAAAATGGACCAGGAGCTTAACCCACATCAGTATGTCTTACATAATATTCACCGCCTCTATCTGATCTCATAACTTTAATATGACGATCTAATTGCTTTTCAACTTCAGCCTTATAATCTTTAAAAGTTGTAAGAGATTCAGACTTTTCCTTAATTAGATACAAGTACATGTAACGAGAATAATCATCAATAAAAGTGATAAATGAAGTATGTCCTTTTATGCCAGATATTTGGTAGGGACCACTAATATCAGTGTGAATGAGTTCTAATAAATTAGAGCTCTTAGTGGTACCTTTCTTATTCGCTAATGTCATTTTACCTTTAAGACATTTGACACATGTTCCAAAATCAGAGAAATCGAGAGGAGGTAAGACTTCATCCTTTACGATATGATTTAATCGTTCTCTTGAGATGTGGCCTAAACGTTGATGCCACAACATGGACGAAGTCTCTAAGTCTTGTTTCTCTTTCATCTTTGTGAGTGCTTCATTAATGTTATATGACAACAAAGATTTGGAAAAATTATCATCTAGTTCTAATCTATAGAGACCACCATCCAGAATACCAGTACCATAAAGAACAGAATCATAGAGGATAGAGAGTTTGCGATGGCCATGGGAAACAATAAAACCGTCCATGTC
This sequence comes from Helianthus tuberosus, assembly GCA_030545235.1. Classification (NCBI taxonomy): domain Eukaryota; kingdom Viridiplantae; phylum Streptophyta; class Magnoliopsida; order Asterales; family Asteraceae; genus Helianthus; species Helianthus tuberosus. The sequence goes on from CM060366.1 coordinate 189,887,016, forward strand.
TAACTTTAGGCCTGATACAAGGTTCCGAGTTACCTCAGGAACATATAAGGTATCATAAAGTTTAATACATAAACTAGTTTTCATAAATAATTGTAATGTTCCAATGGCCTTCACTTCTAATTCTCGATCATCCCCAACGTTAAGCGTTCTTTGGTTTCTTTCCAGCTTCCGGATTGTAAGGAATCCCTGAGTTGAATTGGTAACATGAACCATAGAACCAGAATCAAACCACCAAGAATTAGCAGGGACACTTAAATTATAGGACTCAAATATCATAAAATAATCGTTACCTTTCTTAGCCAGCCACTCCTTAAAGTCAGCTGCCTTTTTACAGAACTTGCAGTGGATTCTGCCTAAGGCGTTCTTAGAGCTGGAAGGTGCACTTGTATTGGGATTGGGCCTTTGAACTTTTGAAGCATCCTTCCTCTGATGATTGTTCTTCCTCTTCTTAGAGTTGGAGGTGGTGAAGTTAGCAACATCAGTAGTGCGATCCATCCTCATATGCTCTTCCTTCTATACGCACATAGCGACCAGCTCACTCATCGTCCATTTGTCCTTCTGAGTGTTGTAATTGATCTTGAATGCTTCAAAGGACGAAGGAAGCGAGGTAATGATGAAATGAACGAGGAAACCATCACTGATTTCCATTTCCAACCCCTTCAGCATTGGCCATGCCATTCATCATCATGATGTGCTCGCGAATGCCGCTCCTCTCATCATACTTAGTTGTCACCAGCTTGAGGATAAGGATACTAGCGTGTGCTTTAGACGTCCCCTTGAACTGCGCCTCCACAGAAGCCAAGTAGGTTTTAGCATCTTCAGAATCAGGAATGGCTCCTCTGATTGCATTACTTATGGACTGCTTCATGAACATGAGAGACATGCGGTTACACCTAGTCCATTTTTCATGAGTTAACTGCTCAGCAGCAGTACTTTGAGGAGTAAGGTCCGCTGGCTTATTCTCTCTTAGAGCATAATCAAAGTCTAGCAATCCAAGCGTAAGCATGAGAGCATCCTTCCATGCAGCAAAGTTATCACCAATCAAAGGTGGAATCCCGCAATTGGGTGCTGATAGTGGAAATAAGATGAGCAAGTTATGATACTAGGGAAGAAGTCCTAATGTGATCTAAGGGCACGTTATACTAAGGCAGGCATAAATAATGACCATTTTAATTATGAAGCTGTGATATTGTCTATTACTAACATCAAAATAATAGACTTAGTTAAAATTCTACTTAAACAAAAACAAATCAGCTTTGGCCAGAAGTGTAATCATTTAAGCATGCATGCAAAGTGGTTGTGACAATCAGCTTTGGCCAGAAATGAAACAATCACTTTAGTTATGCACTCGTTAAGTATGCCATCTATGAAGGAATTAAATCAGCTTTGGCCAGATATTAAGACATTCATGTTTATGATGCACACTTAACATAGCTTTCGTAATACATGAACGATAAGTAGATGTATCAAGTCAGCTTTGGCCAGAAATGGTACATCAGAAGCTCATTCAAGTTAAGTTATTTTGGTTTTGTAAAACATTATCTGATTCTGATTAATTAACTAAGTATTTACAAAAACCATTTATTTAATAGCAAACCACCTGTTAGCGCGGATCGAGTGAGATCTCGACTCAGTTATGAGGTCTCGAGTGAGATCTCGAGTCCAGTCTCGACTCATCTTGTAACATTATGAGGTCTCGACTCGTTAAGGTCTCAAGTCTCAACCTCAGTGTCTTGAGTCGTAATCATGGTCTCGACTACTGTGTTTTATGAGATCTCGAATACATAATGAGGTCTCGAGTCGCAACCATGGTCTCGAGTTATGAAGATTGAAGCCCTTAGTCGAAACCTCAGTGGTCTCGAGTTGACATCTTATGGTCTCGAGTCGAAATCGTTGTCTCGAGTCGTAAAGATTTGAGAGCACTTATGATTTCAAGTCGAGACGAGACCTTGTGGTCTCGAGTCAAGATCTTTGTCTCGAGTCGAAACCTGATGGCCTCGAGTCCACTGTTAATAGCTGTTAATGTGAAAACATAACTGAAAATTCAAATTCTTAAGAATTGTGATAGAGTTTCCTGTTTTAACATTGATCTAATTTTAACAGAATATTTCGAAAATCATAATCAGTTTATCCTTTTAACAGATTTTGAAAATTCTCATTAGACAAAACAGATCAAAATTAGGAAAAACATTCAACAATTCAAATTATATTCCAAAACATAAGGAATTTTCGAATTTTCCTAAGAACATATGATGAACCCTAAAAAAATAAAACATAACTCTGGGATCCGAAACCTGAATTTTAAGAGTTCTCTAAACAGATTTCAGATATATGTTTTGTAACAGCACGTAAAAAAAACGTGTCCATTTATGTGAAGACACGTGTCCTAAACCCTAATCATGTGAAAGATTGGGTTTGAAGGACTAAAGTTGTAAAACGATCAAAATATGAAACTGAAGGGACTAAAAGTGTCATCATGCCAAATTTATGCCTCTGAATGACCACCCACGAAAAATATATCCTTAAACAAGTAATTAATTGGATAGAAGAAGCCGTTTGTGAAAATAATCGAAAGATTATAAACTACAAGGGTTAAACGTGTCAACATGTTAATTCTTACCTCTGAGTAAACTTTTAACGAACCCGAGGCTTCGTAATATTCAAATATACTCTCAAGAATAAGTGATTTAAATTTCACGAGGTTTCGAGATCGTTATGTGTTGTTTACGCGAATTCCCAAGAATTAGGGTTTAAAGCGTCAACGAGGCGAAACTTATGTTTCCGGAGATCGTTTAACGAAACCGGACTTAACGATGTTTGGTTGTACTCCCTAGATCATCTACAAACTAACTACAAGGGCCAATCGTGCTTAAAATGAAAGATACATTGCATTAGAAGGTATAGGGACTGAAAGTGACAAGTTTGAAACTTGTTTTGCTGGTAAGTGGTGTGGTGGCGTTGCGCCACAGCTTCCCCCTTTTGCCGTGGCGCGCGGAGACGACCTTAATTTGATAGAATTCCTTGGCTAGGTGCAGGTCACCTTCTTCCTTGGCCTCCAAACAAGTCTAACTCGAATTCTTTGGACATTTGATGGTTTTTAATACCACTTTGGACACTTGTGAAGATCCTAAGACCTCCCTAAACACTTGTAATGATCTGGTGTATGTCCCAAACACTATAAATAGGCTCATTGTGCAGCCATTTCACTTGCACCATTCAAACAATCACTCCTCTCGCTAAGTTCAAGAGTTCTTGAGCATTTCTGGAGGTTCCTGATTCAAAAGGGAATTCATTCTTGTAGAAAAGATAGCGAGGACCCTTTGTAAGTGTCTTAGCCCCCTTCCTTAGTTCAGTTTTTAGTTTAAAAACCGAAAAGTCAAAGATATCGTAATTTGACTTTGACTTTAGATTTAATCACAAATGGCCCAACCACTGTCCGAATTAAAAGGGGTAATGTGACCATAATTAGGTAGGTGATTAACCCTTAAAAGGGCACCTCCTAATTATTCCGTTTGGCTAGTTAATTGTCGGGTCAAACTATTAAGTTAAAAAGTCAAACTGACCAGAAATTGAAATAATAATCATAACTAACAATGCAGAGGTTGTAAATTATATTTTATAATTCTAATAACTTGGTAATTAGTATTAGAACATGTTTAAGCATGTTCAACCCGACAATTATCAGTTTAGGGTCGGTTCACAACCGAAAGTCGCAAAAGCTTGACTTTTGCTTTGACTTTCAGTTCTGACCCGATTAAGCTTAGATCCTTTATGTTTTAAGCTTCTATTAGGACCACTTTATGTTGTAGTATAACCCCTTGGAGTTATATTAGCTGGTCCTTAGTAGTTTGAATTATATGCTCATGTCCGTTATTATGCTTATAAATGCCATTTTTGCCCTTTTGACATATAAACGAGATTTTTAGAAATGTGAGAGGACAAAAACCTTTGTTACTAATATATAAGTATGTCCTGAAGATTTGACATCAGTTTTTGGTCTCAAACAGGTGTTATGCTCGATATCGTAAATTGAAGCTTTTTATTAATTAAATTGCGATAGCTTGCATAAGTCATGTTTAAGCATAGGTTTTGACCCAAAACTCATTACCTACTATTAAGATATTATTTTTATGGATTTTTGGAATTTTTGATCAGATTATAATCTGATCATATCATGGAGTTCTTGTATAATTCGGTAAATGACGATAATACCCTTTTTATGCGTAAAATGAGATTAACAAATGATTTGAATGCCAAACCTTTTCCTACTGAATTCATACATTAAATAAATTATTTTGAACAATTAAAACTGATCAAAATCTCAGATTTCCATAAAACATTTTAATTATCGTCAATTAGCGATTATACGCTAATTAGGTGCATAGTATGGTTTTAAACCATATTTAACACCTAAGACTTGTTACCTACTGAATTTTTAAATAAATTTTAATATTATTACAGTAAGTATAAGTCATGAACTCAGACTTCCAAAAATGTCCTTAAAAACATATGTGAAGTGACCAAAATGCCCTTTCGGGGCATAGTTTGGCCATAAATGGTAAACCCCACATATATACGATATCTTACTGATGTTATGTGATAAAATAAAACTTTTTGCTAAGTACCAAAGACCAGAACCTCAGTTTATTATAAATTCTCTTTTATAATCATTAAAATGACCAAAATGCCCCTACGTGACTTAAATTGGTTTTAAATACTTTTTGGGCATATATGTTAACATCCTATTGATGTATTAACATATTCTAAGCATAATAACATTTGAGACCTGTATATAATTCATTGGGTTACCCGTTATGCGTTTATGCATTCGGATCGGTTTATGTGACTAGTTTACATAAAATAGCCGAAACGGGTTTAACCTTATCATTAAATCTTCAAAATCTAGAATGTGTTTAGTTTACCCATATTATACAAGTATCCAAACTTGTTGGGTCTAAAATCACATTCTATTCCGGTCACCGCTTAATCTAGCGTATCGTACCGTTTCTAAAACTTTAAGTTAGCCAGTCTAGGTCCATGACCTAAATAAGATCCGTTAGCATTCTGAATTGGTTATATATTACCATCATTCCAGACTAGAGCCACTCGGTAAAAGCTACCTGCATTTAGATAGATTGAATACGACTGAGTTATTTTGCTGTGAATCAAGTATTAGCTCAGGTAAATACTTTTAACTTATTTTCCCTTATACGGGCTTGGGATACGGTATTATAATAATACCGCTTGGTCGGGTGTGAAATCATTTGATCGGATTGAGATTAATAAATTGCATAACCCATTTTAATCTGTTTTGTTTGATAACATAAACATTGGGGGTTAATACGACCGTGTCCTGGATATCCTCGGCTCATTTCATTTGAAAATGACCACGACCTATGCACGGGGTGTAGGCATACACCTGACAGATGCAAATGCAAAATAACCCACATGTTGGGAATAACTCCTTTGTGGGTTCTATAAGTGGTGAGTCGGTTAATCATGACCGGCTTCCAAACCGGCCCCATATGTATGACAAACATGTAAAATTGTATACAAGATTGTATTAAAGATTGTCCCAAGTTATAAAAGGTTTGTGCCTTGTGCGCTTAAATCAATTTTCATAAACTCTTTTCAAAAGAGTCAGTTAACTGTATTTACCAGTGAAAACTGATGTATTTTCAAAAGACTAAGTGACAGGTACTACTCGTAATAGGCTGGGAGTTGCTCGGTGTCGAAATAGAGGATCTTGCAAATCCTTAAAGATGCCTTAAAGTCTGCTGAACTTCATTTTATACATTCTGTAAAGATCCACCTGTGGATTTGATATTATAGACCCGTCTATAATAAATACTTTGATATTTTCAAACATTTGGGTTAGTAATAATATTTATATTCCGAGACTTCCGCTGTGCTAATCTGTGTATGTTTGACCATGACCATATCAATCTTACGTCACGATACTCCCCTCCGGGCTCACCGGATTATGTGGAAATATCGGGGTGTGATAGGTTGGTATCAGAGCCAACGTTTGAGTGAATTAGACACTAGCCCTTAGTGTTTAATCTCAAATGACACAGTAGCATATTCCTTAGACCTTTTGAGTCTAGACTTAACATAGGAATGCTCTCATCCCTATTAAGTAAACATTGTTTTCGATTTTATGTATTTTGAATATGTCGCTAAGCAAGGAAGCCGTTGATGGAGATTCTTCTCATCCGAAGCCAAGAAATGTTAAGCTTTGTATCATGACTAGGATAAGCGTGCGACCGGTTTGGAGGAAGACCTTTATGGATTCATTCCCAAAACCAAGCCTATTAAAGCTTTCAATCAGTCTTCAGAGTCCATACCGGAGGTCCCTGAGGTTCAAATTTTGAATTCTGTACCAGTGGAGTCCATACCAGGTGGTCCCTGAGGCTCCCGTATTGAAAATAATACCAGTGGATCCTAATGATCCCTATTTCTTACCTCCAAGTTTTGGAATTCCAGACTTGGATTATGTCAGTCAAAACCCACCCGTGATCCATATCATTCTTTGACCATGGAATCCTTGAATTCTACTTCTATAACATATCATGGTTGGAATACTTACCTTATTCACTGAGGTCTTCAGTATCTCTACCGTATACGATAAGCAAAGAAGAGAAACAATCGAAATCGAGCAAGGAAGACGTTAGAGAATCCTTCGTTCACAATATTCATTATCCTTTAAGTCCTTATAAGGACCTATCTCTTCTATATAGTCCCTGTGTGGACATAACTTTCAACTTAAGAACCTGTATGGGCATTTGCTATTTAGTCTCTTCATGGACATTATATTTCATTATAGTCCCTTCGTGGACATTATAATTCATTATAGTCCCTCCATGGACATTATATTTCAATATAGTCCCTTTGTGGACATTATACTTCAATAAAGTCCCCTGGCGGACATAATAATTCTTTATAGTCCTTTCAAGGACATATTATTTCATTAAAATCCCTTGTGGATATGATATTTCATTATAGTCCCTTCAAGGACATATTGTCTCATTAATAAGTCCCAATGTGGACGTATCTTTCGACTTAAAGTCCCTATGAGGACCTCTGTACAGCAAAGCCCTTTTGTGCGCACACTGTACCAATATAGTCCTTTTATGGACATGTTATTTCATTAAAATCCCTTTGGGGATACGCTATTTCGAAATAGTCCCTTTGTGGACATGTTATTTCATTATGAGTCCCTCTGTGGACGTGATACTTCTTGATAACCCCTTCGAGGACATATTTTATATATGGGTTTATATTTTCCTTTTAGTCCCTGCGTGGACTAAAGTTGCTTTAAAGTCCCCGTTTGGACAAATGAATTATTAAGGTCCTGTTTGAGGCACTATTATAAATTTCCTGATGATTTATGGAAAGTTTTTCTTATATAGATATTCATATCGTCCTTTATCAAACGATCATTCCGATTTTACTCGAACTTTATCGACCAGCTGAAAAATTTCAAAAGATCCTCTTAATGGTATAACCTAGCCTATATGTCTATGAACATGGCTATGATGGTAAAACCGTCTTAAGAAAATTAATCCTTGTTAGCATCTAAAAACATGTTAACATTCCTGGCTGTGTGACTTGAGAGATCACATCAGCCTTCAAAGTACTTGGATCTTTCCAAGCCATCTACATGGCCTAAATGATCAATATGAATCATGGCTAATAACGTCGAACATGATGTACACATCAAAACATCCATTTGAGACATATGCCTACGGGCAAAGATGTATTCATGACAGAGATAGTGTTGTTTCATAACATCTTGTCAAAAGGCAATGAACTATGAAATTTTTCTGATCCAAAGGATCATTGATTATGTTTTTAAATTGTCCTAGTGACAAGGCCTTTTTGTGCCATCTAAAAGTCCTTTGAGACAAGCCCTTACGCTATATAAAATGTCTATACGACATTGACAGTTATGACTTATGTCCCCTGTCTAATAAATATGAAGGATTAGATTCCGTTTAAACGCCAAAAATGGTTTATTTAAAAACCTAGGCAAAACATAATCATATAAATTTCATACTATCTTATTGGCCCATATGGTTTATTTATACCATGGCTATTTAATCATCAAATTCGACGATTCGCTATATAATAAAATAAAATTATTATTACTCGGTTTATAGCCTTCAAAGCTTCACCATGGTTGATTCATATGAAACCCACAATCATCCAGTTGATCAGAATAATAACGCAAGACTGAACTTAACGGGCACCGAGTTACAGGCTATGTTAGATACAGCCGTAAACAAAGCCGTGGACCGAGTAGTAAAGGATCACAAGCGAAAGTGCGATAATACCCCAAATAAGGGTTACAAAAAGGGTAAGACCGGTTCGAACTATAACCAGTCCAAACCGAATGAGGCGAAACCCAAATGTAAAACCTGTGGTAAACAGCACTTCGGAAAATGTTTTCGTAAGCAGACTAGGGGATGTGGCATCTGTAAGGAGATGGATCACAAGACTCATGAATGCAAGGACTTGATAGACGCCACATGCTATGGTTGTGGAGAGAAAGGGCATATAAAGACTCGCTGCCCAAAGAGGGCGACTAAAGGGAAATGTACTTTAGATTCACAAGCCAAGCCTGTAGAATCTGTAATAAGGAAGGGCACAAAACTTTGGAGTGCCAAAACATAAAGGACGTAACCTGCTATGGTTGCAATGAAATAGCGCACATCAAAACTAATTGCCCAAATAAAACCAAGAAGCCTGAAGAGGCTAAGAAGGGAAATGCCTTAACTACCTGATGAATGCCAGAGGCGGTACATATTAATAATATCATCAGGTACATTCCTTATCATTTATCAATGATAATTTTTGCTAAGTGTCCTGTTTTTAATAGAGGCAATAATAAGTCTTTCATAGACCATAAGCTTAGCAAACTTTTGTAGATACTCAAGAACTCCAGACATTAAGTTTAAGGTAGAACCTGCCAATGAAACCATAGAGACCGTCTCTTCTATTCTCGACGAAGATCCTTCTGAAAAATCTAAGAGTACTCTTTCTTCAAATAGAGTACGACAATATATGTTATTTTAATTATTTTCTCATTGATTTCTATCAACTGCGAGTGCCAACTATGTTTGATAAAAGTGCTATATGAGGATTGGCGTAACCTAGTGTGTCCCATAGATTGCTTCCATGCCTGATCAGTATGGAGGTTTAATGCATGGAACCAATAAGATATTCCAATGGTCATATTGTACTAAATTCAGCTAGTGGTATTCAAAGAAGATATCCATTATAGGAATGCCTAAGTAGGCGTCTCTACTTAAGGAATCCATGCACTCATAAAGCAGATGTGTTAATTGCATGGCACAAGTGACGAACAACCCTGTTTACCTCCTGAGAGGCAAAGTGGAGTTAGGATTAACATCCTATTAGGAGCCGTATAAAAGCTCTACATCGGTTAGCGCTTGCAGAAATGATAGAGGTCAGGACTCAATTGGATGACTTACTGGAAAAGGGTTTCATACAACCCAGCTCTTCACCTTGGGGAGCCCTATACTGTTCGTGAAGAAGAAGGATGGATCAATGCGTCTATGCATTGATTATCGAGAGCTAAATAAAGTAACGATCAAGAATCATTATCCTTTGCCCAGGATCGACGACTTATTCAACCAACTCCAAGGGGCAAGCTTCTTCTCGAAGGTCGATTTAAGATCTGGGTATCATCAACTCAAGGTTAGAACTGAAGATGTACCTAAGACAGCGTTCAGAACGAAGTATGGACATTATGAGTTTTTAGTGATGCCTTTCGGGCTCACTAATGTACCTGCAGCATTCATGGACCTCATGAATCGAGTCTGCAAGCCATACTTAGATAAGTTTGGCCTCGTCTTTATAAATGACATACTTATTTATTCTCGTAATCAAGATGATCACGAGAAAACACCTTCGGTGTATCTTAGGATTGCTTCGACAGGAGAAGCTATATGCTAAATTTTCCAAGTGTGAGTTCTGGCTTCGCGAAGTCCAATTCCTTGGACATGTTGTAAGTGAGCATAGTATCCAAGTAGATCCCGCTAAAATAGAAGCCATCATGAACTGGGAAGCACCTAAAACACCTACGGAGATTCGCACCTTTCTGGGATTAGTTGGCTATTATAGAAGATTCATTAAGAATCTCTTAAGAATAACTGCACCATTAACTCCTCTGACCCTCAAGAATGTAAGGTTTGATTGGGGTCCAAAATAACAATAATCTTTTGAAACTCTTAAGCAGAAATTGAGCAATGCTCCGGTGTTGACATTGCCCGAAGGAATAAGTAGAGTTTGTCGTGTAGTGCGATGTTTCAGACACCGGTATGGGTTGTGTACTTATGCAAAGAGGCAAGGTGATTGCCTATGCGTCATGACAATTAAAAGTGCAAGAAAAGAATTACACCACCCATGATTTGGAATTGGGTGCCGTTGTCTTTGCACTTAAGTTGTGAAAACATTATTTATATGGAATAAAATGTGTGATCTATTCGGATCACAAAAGTCTCCAACACTTATTCAATCAAAAGGATCTTAATATGAGGCAACGCCGTTGGATGGAGACTCTAAATGATTATGATTTCGAAATTCGCTACCATCCTGGCAAAGAGAATGTAGTCGCTAATGCTCTAAGCCAAAAGGAAAGAGTCAAACCTATAAGGATTAATGCCAAGAGCATTGAACTGAATAACAGCTTGAATGAAAGGTTGTTAGCTGCTCAGAAGGAAGCTGTTTTGGAAGCTAATCTTTCAGTTGAAAAGTTAGGTGTAACTGCCGAACAGTTAGCACCTGGCAAGGATGGAATCCTTAGGATGAATGGAAGAATCTGGGTTCCTATTCATGGAGGACTTCGAGATATAATCCTCCAGGAAGCTCACAATTCCAAATACTCAGTTCACCCTGGAGGTGACAAAATGTATCAAGATTTAAGAGCTAATTATTGGTGGATAGGTTGAAGAAATCTATTGCCACACATGTAGCCAAATGTCAAACTTGTGCTCAAATTAAAGTGGAACATAAAAAGTCATCAGGTCTGTTACAACAGCCAGAACTTCCCACATGGAAGTGGGATATGGTAACCATGGATTTTATAACCAAGTTACCTAAAACAAGGCATGGAAATGATACCATATGGGTCATAGTTGATAGACTGACTAAGTCAGCACACCTCTTACCCATCAAGGAGACTCACAGCTCCGACAAGCTAGCTCAGTTGTACGTGGATAAGATTGTATCTCTCCACGGAGTGCCGGTGTCTATTATATCTGATAGAGATACTAGATACACCTCTCACTTTTGGAAAAGTATCCAACAATCTTTAGGCACTCGTTTGAACTTTAGTACTGCTTACCATCCTTAAATAGATGGACAAAGCGAGCGTACAATTCAAACCTTGGAAGACATGCTTTGTGCATGTGTTATTGATTTGGAAGGTAGCTGGAATGACCACCTACCGTTGATCGAGTTCTCCTATAACGATAGCTACCATACTAGTACTCAAGATTGATGAAAGCCTGAGGTTTGTTGAAAGACCTATATCGATCGAGGATCGACAGGTTAAAAAGCTCCGAAAGAAGCATGTGCCTATAATTAAGGTTAAATGGGATGCTCGTAGTGGCCCTGAATATACGTGGAAAGTTGAGTCCACTATGCGACAGAAATACCCTCACTTGTTCCAGTAAATCTCGGGGTCGACATTTCTTTTAAGGGGGTGAGGATGTAACACCACGTAAAAAAATGTGTCCATTTATGTGAAGACATGTGTCCTAAACCCTAATCATGTGAAAGATTGGGTTTGAAGGACTAAAGTTGTAAAACGATCAAAATATGAAACCAAAGGGACTAAAAGTGTCATCATGCCAAATTTGTGCCTCTGAATGACCACCCACGAAAAATATATCCTTAAATGAGTAATTAATTGGATAGAAGAAGCCGTTTGTGAAAATAATCGAAAGATTATAAACTACAGGGGTTAAACGTGTCAACATGTTAATTCTTACCTTTGAGTGACCTTTTAACGAACCCGAGGCTTCATAATATTCAATTATACTCTCAAGAATAAGTGATTTAAATTTCATGAGGTTACGATATCGTTATGTGTTGTTTACGCGAATTCCCAAGAATTAGGGTTTAAAGCGTCAACGAGGCGAAACTTATGTTTCCGGAGATTGTTTAACGAAACCGGACTTAACGATGTTTGGTTGTACTCCCTAGATCATCTACAAGGGCCAATTGTGCTTAAAATGAAAGATACATTGCATTAGAAGGTACAAGGACTGAAAGTGACAAGTTTGAAACTTGTTTTGCTAGTAAGTGGTCTGGTGGCGTCGCGCCACAGCTTCCCCCTTTTGCCATGGCGCGCGGAGACGGCCATAATTTGACAGAATTCCTTGGCCAGGTGCAGGTCACCTTCTTCCTTGGCCTCCAAACAAGTCTAACTCGAATTCTATGGACATTTGATGGTTTTTAAAACCACTTTGGACACTTGTGAAGATCCTAACACCTCCCTAAACACTTGTAATGATCTGGTGTATGTCCCAAACACTATAAATAGGCTCATTGTGCAGCCATTTCACTTGCACCATTCAAACAATCACTCCTCTCTCTAAGTTCAAGTGTTCTTGAGCATTTCTGGAGGTTCCTAATTCAAAAGAGAATTCATTCTTGTAGAAAAGATAGCTAGGACCCTTTGTAAGTGTCTTAGCCCCCTTCCTTAGTTCAGTTTTTAGTTTAAAAACGAAAAGTCAAAGATATCGTAATTTGACTTTGACTTTCGGTTTAATCACAAATGGTCCAACCATTGTCCGAATTAAAAGTGGTAATGTGACCATAATTAGGTAGGTGATTAACCCTTAAAAGGGCACCTCCTAATTATTCCGTTTGGCTAGTTAATTGTTGGGTCAAACTATTAAGTTAAAAAGTCAAACTGACCAGAAATTGAAATAATAATCATAACTAACAATGCAGAGGTTATAAATTATATTTTATCATTCTAATAACTTGGTAATTAGTATTAGAACATGTTTAAGCATGTTCAACCCGACAATTATCAGTTTAGGGTCGGTTCACAACCGAAAGTCCCAAAAGCTTGACTTTTGCTTTGACTTTCAGTTCTGACCCGATTAAGCTTAGATCCTTTATGTTTTAAGCTTCTATTAGGACCAGTTTATGTTGTAGTATAACCCCCTGGATTTATATTACCTGGTCCTTAGTAGTTTGAATTATATGCTCATGTCCGTTATTATGCTTATAAATGCCATTTTTGCCCTTTTGACATATAAACGAGATTTTTATAAATGTGAGAGGACAAAAACCTTTATTACTGATATATAAGTATGTCCCGAAAATTTGACCTCAGTTTTTGGTCTCAAACAGAAGTTATGCTCGATATCGTAAATTGAAGCTTTTTATTAATTAAATTGCGATATCTTGCATAAGTCATGTTTAAGCATAGGTTTTGACCCAAAACTCATTACCTACTGTTAAGATATTATTTTTAGGGATTTTTGGAATTTTTGATCATATTATAATCTGATCATATCATGGAGTTCTTGTATAATTCGGTAAATGACGATAATACCCTTTTTATGCGTAAAATGAGATTAAAAAATGATTTGAATGCCAAACCTTTTCCTACTGAATTCATACATTAAATAAATTATTTTGAACAACTAAAACTGATTAAAATCTCATATTTCCATAAAACATTTTACTTATCGTCAATTAGCGATTATACGCTAATTAGGTGCATAGTATGGTTTTAAACCATATTTAACACCTAAGATTTGTTACCTACTGAATTTTTAAATGAATTTTAATATTATTACAGTAAGTATAAGTCATGAACTCAGACTTCCAAAAATGTCCTTAAAAGCATATGTGAAATGACCAAAATGCCCTTTTGGGGCATAGTTTGGCCATAAATGGTAAATCCCACATATATACGATATCTTACTGATGTAATGTGATAAAATTAATAATTTTACTGAGTACCAAAACCTTAGTTTATTATAAATTCTCTTTTATAATCATTTAAATGACCAAAATGCCCCTACGGGACTTAAATTGGTTTTAAATATTTTTTGGGCATATGTGTTAACATCCTATTGATGTATTAACATATTCTAAGCATAATAACATTTGAGACCTGTATATAATTCATTGGGTTACCCGTTTTGCGTTTATGCATTCGGATCGGTTTATGTGACTAGTTTACATAAAATAGCCGAAACGGGTTTAACCTTATTATTAAATCTTCAAAATCTAGAATGTGTTTAGTTTACCCATATTATACAAGTATCCAAACTTGTTGGGTCTAAAAATCACATTCTATTCCGGTCACCGCTTAATCTAGCGTATCGTACCGTTTCTAAAACTTTAAGTTAGCCGGTCTAGGTCCATGACCTAAATAAGACCCGTTAGCATTCTGAATTGGTTATATATTACCATCATTCCAGACTAGAGTCACCTGGTAAAAGCTACCTGCATTTAGATAGATTGAATACGACTGAGTTATTTTGCTGTGAATCAAGTATTAGCTTAGGTAAATACTTTTAACTTATTTTCCCTTATACGGGCTTGGGATACGGTATTATAATAATACCGCTTGGTCGGGTTTGAAATCATTTGATCGGATTGTGATTAATAAATTGCATAACCCTTTTAATCTATTTTGTTTGATAACATAAACATTGGGGGTTAATACGACCGTGTGCTGGATATCCTCGGCTCATTTCATTTGAAAATGGCCACGACCAATGCACGGGGTGTAGGCATACACCTGACAGATGCAAATGCAAAATAACCTACATGTTGGGAAGAACTCCTTTGTGGGTTCTATAAGTGGTGAGTCGGTTAATCATGACCGGCTTCCAAACCGGCCCCATATGTATGACAAACATGTAAAACTGTTTACAAGATTTTGTTAAAGATTGTCCCAAGTTATAAAAGGTTTGTGCCTTGTTCGCTTAAATCAATTTTCATAAACTCTTTTTAAAAGAGTCAGTTAATTGTATTTACCAGTGAAAACTGACGTATTTTGATGTGTGCGAGTGTGTATATAAGTTTAAGTATATTTTAACCCCTTTTTACGCGTTAGTCAAGTTTTAAATTTATAAAACATGATATTTTACTAACACTAAACACACACATGGGCAAGTGCACCCATCGTGAACGTGGTATAGTGTTGGCAATATACCGAGGTCGTCCAAGGACACAAGAGCTTTTAGTACCGGTATATCCTCAACGTCTAATCAAATCAAAAGTTAGAAAAAAGATTTTAAACTAGAAAAATAAAAACTAACTAAAATGCTGAAAAATAAAAATAAAAGTAAAAATAGATAGACAAGATGAATCACTTGGTTCCGACTCGTGTTTAGTGTAACCTTTGATTATTTCCGCACTTTTTCACTTTTTAAGAGATTATCTTAGTTATTGTAGTAGGCCCCTCTTTTGAAGGTGACGTTACCCTCAACCCTGTAGTTTGAGTCAGCAAGGATACAATCCTAAAGGGTCCGATTATTGAAAGATAATTAATTTAGTT
Organism: Helianthus tuberosus; assembly: GCA_030545235.1. Taxonomy (NCBI): domain Eukaryota; kingdom Viridiplantae; phylum Streptophyta; class Magnoliopsida; order Asterales; family Asteraceae; genus Helianthus; species Helianthus tuberosus. The sequence continues at coordinate 189,902,578 of CM060366.1, forward strand.
ATTAATGCATATTATGGTAGGCCCCTCTTTTGGAGGTGACGTTACCCTCGGCTAAGTAGTGTGAGTCAACAGGGATACAGTCATAAGTAGCCGAGTTAAAGTATTAATAGTAGCTTACATATGAGGGGATCAAAGAGTTTGGACCCCCGCCATCCAATACCGGTGGGTATTGAAGGATGTCCTACTAAATTTGACCCAGGTCCTTGCAGGATCTATACACTGAACAAGGCAAGACTCTTACCAAACCGTTCCCTTAACCCCCGACCAGGTAGCCAACATATCTCCATATAGACCGTGGTGATATTGTTGGTGCATACGTCTGTCGACTTCATCTTGTATCGAGTCTTGTTTTAGAAATGTTAGATCAGGGCACGTAGTACGAGAAAAACAGGGTTTGTGTGTGAATAGTCAATTTCACATGAAATAACATTTAGCTATTTCGCACGAAATAACAATCAGCTATTTCGCACGAAATAACAAGTGTTAATTCCGTGCGAAATTACCTCCACTATAAATACCCTAGTTGTGATTTCATTTGTAAGGTTTATGATTCTGGTACCGAAGTGCTGCCGACGTGTCTTCTGATCTGTAAACGTGTTATATCAATAAAACAAGACAATTAAGTGTGAATCGAGCTGTTACAAAGTCTAATCAATGAATTCCGCCTCTGATTAGACCGAGAACTGTTCCGATAGACTCGTTTGGGTCACAGAACGATCCTACATGTGGTATCAGAGCTCAGGAGGAAGAGTTCTTACCAAAACGGCCATAATTTCTGACTTCTACACCTTCTTTTCAAAATTAAACAAGTTTTTACGGTCAAAATGGATTGAATTTCACATATAACAAGCGAAACAGTGTTTTAACAAATCCTTGAAAAAATTGGACCTTAATTCGATCTAAAACTGGTAAAATTGGTTATTTCGCTTGAAAATCAGATCGTTCATGATGACGTCAGCAGTATTTCGCACGAAATAGGCAATTGACTTCGCTTGAAATTGCTATTTCGCTTGAAAGATACACTTGATTTCGCACGAAATCACCTCAGATTTGTTATTTCGCACGAAATTAGGGTATTTCGTTTGAGTTGGTGCTATTTCGTTTGAAACCGGTATTTCGTGTGAAAGCTGATTTCGTTTGAAAAGGATATTTCGCATCAAATTTTGATCTCGTTTGAATCTGATTTCGCACTAAAAGTGTATTTCGTTTGAAAGGCTATTTCGCACCAAACTGATTTCGTATCAGTGTGTTATTTCGTGTTTATTCTCATTTCGTGTGAACTTTCATTGTTGTTTGAACTTTGTTGACTTTGTGATACAGATTACTGAATCATGGAAGAGGAATTCTACAATGTGTTTGCTTCACCAGTTGCTCCTGTTACAGCTGCTGAAACTCTTTACAGTGAGAATGAGACGGAAACTTATCAAAAACCACCAAAGATTATGTACATTGAAGATTTTAGAGGATGGCAAAATTGATTTGAGAACTGGGTGCAAGCTTATAAGTTTGACGCATGGTGTTCATTAGAGAAAGATTACGAGAAACCGAAAAATGAACGTGGACTTGAAAAGGCTTTTTGTGACTTTTCAGAGGTTGAAAAATTGAAATATACAAGTGAAAAAATGATGATCAGTATTCTTTAACAAGCAGTTAAAGAAGATATCTTTGTTTTGCTCCAACATGAGGGTACTGCTAGATCAATTTGGACAACATTAATTCAAAAGTTTAAAGGAAGTGCAGATATGATAAAGAACAAAAAAGGCCTTATTAAAGAAATCATTTGATATGTTTGTAGCTTGTGAAAATGAAACAACAAAAATGACCATTGATAGATATTGTCATCTGGTTTTGGAAATGGGAAGATTGGATATAAAGAAAGACGACGATGAATGGGTTGATAAACTAGCCGATGCATTACCACAGCAGAAATGGGGAACTTATTTGTTGATCCTAAAACACATGAGAAAATCTGAAAATATGAATCTGGCACAGTTTATTCAGAAGATTGAAGAGCATGAGTTGGATATCCAGAAAACGGCAATCATGACTAATCCAAATGCTCAACAAGATGTCAGTTTATACTACAGAGGAAACAAATTAAAAGTTACTCCAAGCCCAAAGATTCAAACTGGTTTCAGTGCTGATAGTTCTTCTGGAACAAAGGGAAGTACTGTGACTCAAAGTGGTGGATCTTCGTCTTCGAATTCAAGCTTTGATCCAAATTTTACAACACCAAGTCCTCAACGACAGAATTCTACAAATTTGCAGTGCAACGTTACCTTGAATATTCAAAATGGTCAAAATCTTTCTCCAGAAATAGCTAAGCAACACATGGCATCACTTGTTGCTATGTTGGAATCATATGAAAGCTTGATTGCTGGCAAAATTGGAAATCCGATGCTTACCAAAGAGGATTATGACCAGATTGATGCTGAGGAACTTGAGTTGATGGATGTAAAGTGGTGTTTAGCCAGTGCTGTTCGAAGGGCAGAAAAGTTTCAACAAATCACCGGAAGAGATGAGTTTAGTGAGATGTCTAAATCTCCGATAGGTTTTGACAAATCAAAGGTTACGTGTTTTCGTTGTCGAGAAAAAGGTCATTTTAAGCGTGAGTGCAAAAACAAAGAAGCAAATGGAAGACAAGATCAGTCTGGAAAAAACAATTATTATCAAAAATCAATTTTTCATCAGATTGCTCAACAACCACAAACTGCACATGCACGTGCCATTGAAGAAAAAGAGAAAAGAGCTTGTTATGGTATAATTGACCAAGATGATGAAAAGGTTGCAGAGGGATTTAGCTGGGATAAATACATTCCACCTGGTTCAGGTCTTGTTGCTAGAATTCTGAAAGAAGATGAAGTCAAATCTAGTCCGAAAAGAATACCGATTTTTCCAGATTTTGGAAGTGATGTAGATACTGATGATGAAGAAGAATACATTAATAAAGCTAGAAAAGGTCTAGATCCTGATAGTTTTAATTTGTTTTTTGCAGATAAAGCTGAGATGCTGAATGAGAAGAAGATTGCCAAATTGAAGAGAGAACTGGAAGTAAGAAGAATAGCTGATGAAAAGGCAAATGGAAGCTGAAGAAGCAAATGTTGAACCAGTAATTGAAAAGGTGATAGAAAAAATCGTTGAAGTGGAGAAAGTGGTAGAGAAAATTGTTGAGGTTGAAAAAATAGTCGAAGTTGAAAAACTCGTCGAAGTTGAGAAAATCGTCGAGGTAGAAAAAATTGTTGAAGTTGAGAAGATTGTCGAGGTTGAAAAGATAGTTGAGGTCATTAAACCTTGTCTAAAATGTTTGGAGTCCTGCAAACATTATGAGGTGAAAGACAAGAAGATTTGTGAACTGGAAGAGCTGAAAGAAGATTTATTGTCAGACGTGAAGTATGTAAAAGAGTCATATGATGTGCTGAACAGAACAGTTGATGGTCTGAAAAAGACAAATTCAGAAGTTGATGCTGCTATGACAATGATGAGTTCCACTTTAATGACAAAACAGAAAGTTATCAATGAGTATATTGAAGACTGTGTAAAGCTAAAGGAGGATTTGGAACTTGAAAAGATTGAGAGTGAAAGAATCAAACGTTTGTTATTGAGTTATACAACATGTGATTATTTGATTGATAGAGTTTATCCTACTGTTGTAGGTCTTGAAGCATTTCAAGATAAAGAAACGGAAGAGGATACTGGTAAGAAACAAAGTGTCAAATATAACAAATGTCCGCCTCCGATTTGGAATAGTTATTCTCCCAGAAAGCCAAATGAGGAACGTTTAAATAAGGCTCTCAACATCAAGTTAAAGTCTGAAACCATTGATGAGTTACCTGATAATATTGATGTCACATTCACAGCGTCTGACACTGATCATGAGTCTGAGTTGTTAAAGAAAGTGGTCGATCAGGTGTTGGATATGGATGAAGAGTCAAAGTCGGAGTGTAAATCTGAAAGTTCGAGTTCATCATAAAAGAGTTCGAGCTCACCGGTTAAACGGGTTTACAATAAAGAATTCCTATTATCAAAATCTAATTTGAATGATGGACCAATCAAAGTGGCATATACTTTGAATGATTCAGACAAATTATATTCTGATGAGGAATTTCCAACAAGAAGTGTCAAATCTGAAATGATCAAACAGGTTTTCAAATTAAAAGAAATTAATATTTCTGAAATAAAAGATTTAAATCTTTATGAAAAACCTAAAAAATACACTTCAAGAGTTCAACAGAGATTGAACAAGAAAAAGGGTTACAGTTATGGTTCAGGTTATCGAAAGAAACCAAACCATAATGGTAATTTCAAAAAGCAGGGTTTAGGTTTCATTCCCCCGGAAAATCATAAAAATGAGAAAACTTATAAAACAAAAACTAAATTTATTTCAGGTGAAAGTTCAGTGGAAGAAGAGAAGAAACAATTCTGGAGACAGTCAAATCAAGAGTTTCTTGCTGAGAAGAAAAAGAATATGATGATGAGAACTGAGCAAAGAGTTGAGAGAAGAACGTGTTTCAAATGTCACAAGATTTGACACATTGTTTGGAATTGCCAACAGTCCAACAATACAAAACAGGGAGTTTCTTTTAACTCAAGATTGGAAGAAATACATGTTAATGAAAAGAAACAACCAACTGAGAAATCTAAGGTGTTTGAAAATTCGACTTTTGAAACTGGTGATGTTTCAAAACATTTTTACAAAAGAAAAGTCGATTTAAACAAACAGAGATGGGTTGTAAAATCTGAGAGTAGTTCTGACAATGAATCTGATTCCATAAAATCAGAGGAGTCATCTGTTGAGAAAAAGAATGAGAATTTTGTTCCAGAGTTGAACGACGAAAACTTTCTGCCACTGTCAAAAGAAAATTTAAAGTTGAAAGTTGGTAAGATTGAAATTTCAGATCAATTCTTTGCTGGTAAAGGAGAATTTGATGCTGAAAAGGCTTTCCATGGGAAAGTCAAACATATTTTCAGAAAAATGGTAGATGGGAAAGTGAAAAATGCAAAAGATTTTTACAGATCAAAAGGAGGTTGGGATAGAGTTGAATTAAAATCACCCAAGGCTGGTCAGGCTTGGGTGACTGCATTTTCTACTTAAAATCCTGACTTGCCGGAGCTCCCAAGTGGATAATCGTGGAGCATGTATCGACATCATTCTTAAAAAATTGTTTGTGTGAAACATTTAAAAATTGTTAAAATTCTACAGGTTGTGGAATTTCCGGAGCTTCCAAGTTGGTAATCATGGAGCATGAATCGGCATCATTCTTGAAAATGTTTGATTGGTAAACCTACAAGTGGTAGTTTTCTTGAAATTGTTATATTTAAATTTCTCAAAGTGGTTTTGGTTGATAAGTGAACCTACATGTGGTTGAAGAAGGTTTTCACTTACAATTGGTTGATCAAGGTCATTAAGTTGAACTTGATTTAACTATCATTCAAAATTTTTGAATAACAAAGTGATGATAACCCCGTTTTTACAAAGTGATAAAATCAACAAAACTTATTTTCCGGAAACACCATTTGATTAAAACAAACTTAAGTGTTTTGAAATCATAATGGGAAAATAGTTTGTTGTCAGGGGGAGTTCTGATTGTTTATGCCAAGTGGATGGAAAATTGAAGCAATTCGAATCAGTTTGTCAGTTTTTTTTACAGTTTGTTTTCAAATTTCCTTTAAATGATTTTGAATTTAGGAGGAGTAAGAAATTTCGGAAAATCCAAAAACATTAGAATATTTGAAAAAGTAAAAAACATGATAAAATCAAAAACGAGTTTTGTTGTGAAAAAGAGGAAATGATAATACATCAGTGGACTTTCACAGCATGCTAAAGAATTGGAAAGTCAAAATGTGATAAACGGTCTCACTGATGATGTGCCAGTAGGTTTTTACACATTTAGTAGATTGTGTCGAGATATAAACCTAAATTTCAAACTTGCTTATCTCGTGGGGAACATCTCTCGGATATATGGGTAACCCCCGAAATCTTGTTTGAAGGGTCTCTCTTTCTGAGATACTAGGTCTTTATGCTTAGTGATATCTGGGGTATTATTCCGGGACTTCTGATTTTGCGGAAGCAATGGCCTAGTCCCCGTATAATACTTTTCGCTTGCTTGAAATATAGCACACCCCTCAGCAATAAAAAATGATGAAACATTGAAAAATGCTAATCATGTGCTGTTGAAGAAAAGATTCCCTAAAGGGAACACACCAAAAGTCGAAGCCATCATCTCTCTGATTTTGCGGAAGCAATAGCCTGAGCTCTCATGGCCCTCGCATTTAACCCTTTACAGATATCATCTAGGTATACTCACCGGTAAGACTGAATATTGGGATCTGGATACGAGAGTATATTCTGAGGCGGGACACACGAATAAGTTTAAGTCCTTAAAACTCTAAATCTGTATCTCGAAACAATTGAACTTTGTGTGAAAATTTAAGTGGATCAGTATACTGACAATCTAAGTGAATCGTTTAGAACTTAAAATGTTTAAAGCTTAACGGTGTTGGTGATTTGTCTCATAAACTGATATGATCCTCTTACACAAACTCACAAAAATATTGTCTGTAAATATTTCTTTACTGTTTTTTTTTTCATTATTTTCAAAAATTCAAAAAGATTTTCGGAGTGTTTTAGCATAAAGTTTTGAAAAATGCAAAAAGATTTTCGACAACTGATAATGAAAAGCTGATTTTCAAAATTCCAAGTGCTAAACATGATGAAAAACAGGGTTGGGAGAGTTTGTTGAAATGAAAAATGTTATTGAAATGATTAAATGGTTCATTCTGTTGAAACCAAATTTGAATATGTCATATATAAATGGTTAAGAGAATTTGTGAAATGCCATATTATTACTAGATAATGTGTTGAGTTTAATTATACAAGTGGTAATCAGAAAGTTTAAATTTGTCAAATTTTAAAATTGTGAAATTTACTTTGAGGTAGAGAATATGCAGGTTATGGCTATGAGAAAGCCAGGTTGCGATTCTAGAATCTGTGAAAGCCAGACTACGATCCCAAGCATTCTTTAAGGGGGAGTCTGATGAGAATAGAGCCAGGAATTTGATACTTAGAGAAAGAGATAAAGATAGAGTTTGATAGATGCTTACACTGTCAGATATTTTGGAAAAGGCCCGAAGACTGATCAAGGCTGAAGATCTGTGAAGACTCGACACTGAAGACTCGTCAACATCCGAGGGGGAGTCTGTTGGTGCATACGTCTGTCGACTTCGTCTTGTATTGAGTCTTGTTTTAGAAATGTTAGATCAGGGCACGTAGTATGAGAAAAACAGGGTTTGTGTGTGAATAGTTAATTTCGCATGAAATAACATTTAGCTATTTCGCACGAAATAGCAATCAGCTATTTCGCACGAAATAGCAAGTGTTAATTCCGTGCGAAATTACCTCCACTATAAATACCCTAGTTATGATTTCATTTGTAAGGTTCATGATTCCGGTACCGAAGTGCTGCCGACGTGTCTACTGATCTGTAAACGTGTTATATCAATAAAACAAGATAATTAAGTGTGAATCGAGCTGTTACAAAGTCTAATCAATGAATTCCACCTCTGATTAGACCGAGAACTCTTCTGATAGACTCGTTTGGGTCACAGAACGATCCTACAGATATGAATGGTGAAAATCTTTTATTTTATATAGACAGTAAAATAATGCCAAGACACCACGGACAAACAATAAGGAAGAATCACCTTCAACATAAGAAACTAGTTATTAAAGTCATTAATACATAACCAAGTAAAAAGTGCGAAAAGATTAAAAATAAAAAGTATTACACTAGACACTTGTCTTCACCAAGTGATGTAAGAGACTTAGGCAAACATGGCCTTTGATTGTCAAGAACTCTTACGATCAATCTTGGATCCCGAGACGACTCACACACTCTATGATAGACAATGGATGATGGTGGTGGATGATGGTGTTGTGATGGTGGTGGGTGGTGGGTGAAGTGTGAGAGAGGTGGTGTGCCAAGGGATGGTTTGCAAATGAGCCAAGCACCCCTATTTATAGCCTGAACAGCAGCTCGGGCACGGCCCCGTGTCCATCCTTCTTCTCTGTCTTCATTAATTGCAGTTTGTCTGCATTAGTTGACCACACCCCCGTGTCCGCTGGGCACGCCCCCGTGTGTAGAAGCGTATCTGTACTATCAAGATTTCCTCAGATTCTGCGAATCTTAGAGTTGACCATGGCCCCGTGTCCACTGAGCACGACCCCATGGTGGTTGATAGAAGCTTCTACAGCTTTGTCTTTTCTGCTTACACTTGGGCACGCCCCCGTGCTCATTGAGCACAGGGCGTGTTCAGCCTTCTGTTCTCTTGTTTTGCTTGGGAAGATGATGTCGGGGAGGTCAGGCATGCCACCTTTGTTCCTTTTCTTGTATTTATGTTAGATTTAGCTGCCTTTTTGCTTCTTTTGTTCATTTGAGCTCATTTAATCCTGAAAATACAAAAGGAAGACAAAAACACACTTTTTCCAACATTAGTACTAAAAAATGGTTAGTTTTATGCCACAATTGATGTAATTTTTATGTTGCATTTTGTGCACATCAAATACCCCCACACTTGAATCTTTGCTTGTCCTCAAGCAAAACTCTTTATAATGTGGCTTTACACTCCCAAATGGAATGGGTAGAAGAGAAGGTTTTTGGGCTTTTCGTAGAGTGTCGGGATTTCCAAGATTCTTTATTAAGTTTTATTTTTATTTATTTACAATCCTATTCGTCATGATTTATTTAAAACATTACATAAGATAAATTACTTATTAGGGCATAACGTTCCTTTTTTTAAAATTTCACTTATATACAAGTTCACATACCTCACGGGGGAGCACTCAACACTCGGCCGAAGATGTATTTTAGTGGATCACTCAAGAGCAGCATGAAACTTACTCCTACCATAAGCTTGCCAAGCAATCAATCCTCCTACTTTTTAACTATATACCTTTGTAAATATCAAGAGGACTTTTGGGGTGAAGGGTTAGGCTTGGGATAAAGGTAGGTGGTTGGGTTAGTGGTTAGTAAAAGGGCGAAAGGCGTAAAAAGCGTCGGTTTTCGTAAGACTTTTTATTTTTGAAAATTTTCTTTTGATGAAGCCATTATTCAAACAAAGTTATTTTTGATAAACTTGTTTGTTTATTTTTCTTTTGCTTCATCATCAAAATATATATATATATATATATATATATATATATTTGTAAGTCATAAGAAAAACCGAGCTTGTTACTAAAACAAAGGGTTAAAAAAAATAAAAAGGTTTTGGTGGGTGAAAGGGTGTTTGTTTTGGGTTATGAAATGAAAAGGTTTAGGCTCAAAGGGGTTAACTAGGGGGATTTTGGGTAGGTGGTAAAAAAAAAGAAAAATAATGGTGTAGAAATAAAAAGGGTTAGTCCTAATGCCTCCGTCATTTACTTACTCGGGTTTAAGTTGGTAAGGACCGGGAATGTATAATTGTGGCAAGTTCTAGAGTTGTAAGAACCAAGCGGCTATTCACACAAGAAACGAAAAAAAGAGCATTTAGTTTAAAGATATATATTTGTATGCTCAATAAAGGCTCAAAACTCACTTTTTGTGGGAATGGGTTTTTTATGTGATCAAGTATATATAATCAAATTTTAATTAAGCTTGTCATGCCGTTTCATAATTTTCTTATGTTGGTTCTTTTTATCACGACGCTATCGGTTGTAAATTTGTAAAAATATAACCTTTTTAGAACTTGGAATTCCCAAATTAAACCTAGACAAGTGAAAAAATGAAATTTTTTTGAAAAAAATTAGGGTGATTAGCGGTTCCAATAGAGTTTTGTGTAAGGCTTGTATTTAGGACTTGCAAGATTCAAGGTTTTAGCATCCCCCCACACTTAAATTACACATTGTCCTCAATGTGTCCCAAAAATAAGTTTTTAGGTTGATTGAATGTGTAAAAAGGTGTGAAAAAGCAAAAAATTAATGTTACTGGGCGTCTGGACACGGCCCCGTGGTGTCCGGGCACGGCCCCATGTTCAGATCGCCAGTAACAGAAATTGTTAAAGAGAAACAGAAGCCTGGGCACGGGGGCGAGTTCAGTGGGCACGCCCCGTGTCCAGTTACTTGAACTGGGCATTTCCTGCAGATTGTGCAGCACGGGGCCGTGTTGGGCGGGCATGGCCCGTGCTGAACTTGCTGTAATAAAGAAAAATTTGTCGGGTGGCCCTGTTTTCGTGCATGGGGTGCTGGTTCACGTTTCCCTTGGTATCCTTCACGATCCCGAGTGTGTTTTATTCCTGAAAATTAAAACTAAAGTAGAAAACATAAAAATTAATCTAAACTAAGCTAAGGATAGTTCCGCGGAATGCCTCCGTGGTGCGCCACGTTTATAAGGGTCCTTGCTTGACCCAAAGCCTGGTCATATGTTACCCAAGTGGGATGTTTTGCATCCCATGCTACACCGTCGGAGAGCATCATCCAAGCTCGAGTCAATGACCTTCATGTAGTTGACCGGGTCTTCGTCTTCTACTCTTTTTCCAGCTCCAAACTTCACTTCCTCGTCCCCAACCCTTAATGTTAGTGTTCCATCATTCATATCTACCACTGCTTGGGCCGTAGCTAGGAATGGCCTCCCTAGGATGAGTGGTACTTCGGTATCTTCCTCCATATCTAGTATGACAAAGTCGGCTGGAAAGAAAAATTCTCCGACCTTGACCAATAGATTTTCAGCGACACCTTGTGGATATTTGACGGATCAATCGGCGAGTTGTATGCTTATCTTTGTAGGGCTTGTTTTCCCTAAGCCGATTTGGTTGAACATTGATGAGGGCATGAGGTTGATGCTTGCCCCGAGATCGGCTAGTGCATTACGAATAGGGGATTTCCCAATCGAGCAAGGAATTGTGAAGCTTCCGGGGTCAAGCTTCTTTTGCGAGAGTTTGTTGAGTAGTAAGGCGGAGCATTCTTCGCCTAAGTTAACTAATTGCAATGATTCAATTTTCCTTTTATGAGTGAGGAAGTCCCTCATAAATTTTGAATATTTAGGCATTTGAGTTAGGACTTCGATAAATGGAATATTAACATGCAATTGTTTTAGTAAATTTTCGAACTTTGCGAATTGCTCATCGGTCTTTTGGCGAATTAACCGACCGGGGTATGGAACCGGAGGAGTCTTAGTAGGCTCTTGAACTGGTGGAGAAGCCTTCTCTTGTTGGGGCGTGGGTGGAGTTGTGGTTTGGCTAGATTGGCTTCTTTCAGTTGGTGGAAGTGGAGCCTCTTCGGGACCCACGGTACAGTTTCTCAATGTTATGAGATGTACTTGCGCCTTTGGGTTGGTTTCGGTATTACTTGGTAACGCGCCTTGTGGTCTCTCGGAGAAATTTTGAGCTATTTGATTTAATTGTTTTTCAATGTTTTGAATGCTAGCTTGTTGATTTCTAAAATTCAATTCCAATTGTTGAAATCGATCCGAGTTTTTCTTTTCGGTGTCGGAGATGAGGCGAGATGCAGTATCTTCAAGCCTTTCCCGTCCACCTTGTTGTTTAGAGAAATTTTGTGGTTTTTGAAAGTTTGTTCGTTGGTTTAGATTTTGTTGGTTACCCCTATTGCCGGGTTCTCTCCAACCAAGACTGGGGTAGTTACGCCATCCTTGGTTGTAGGTACCTGTTGGAGGACCCGACGGCCTAGGCCTATTATCAATGTAGTTAACCGTTTCCGTTTGATCATCTAATTCTTTCATACAACTCCAATTTTCATGTGGCCCACCACACCCCTCACAAGCCATAACCGAGACCGTTTTTGCCATTTCTAACTTTTTGATTTTTGAAGAAAGGGCCTCGATTTGAGCTTGTAAAGAAGTGCTTTCATCAACCTTATGGGCGCCCGGGGCAATAGATTTATTGCCTCGGGGAGTGTGCCACTGAAAATTGGTTTGAGCAATTTCCTCAATTTGATTATATATTTCATTTGGGCGACGATTACCTAAAAGTCCCCCGGAGCTAGAATCAAGTGTTTGTCTTGTGTGTGGCAACAACCCATTGTAGAAAGTGGATACTTGTTGCCATACCGCAAGACTGTGATGAGGACACTATCTTAGTAGCTCCTGGAACCTTTCCCAAGTTTCATATAAGGATTCTCCATCCTCTTGTGAATATGTATTAATTTCAGTCATTAATTTAGTCGTTTTAGCAGGAGGGAAATACTTATATAGAAACTTTTGGGCTAGTTCATCCCAGGGGTTTACCGAGCCAACTGGGAGGGTATTAAGCCAAGCCTTAGCTCGGTCTTTTAGTGAAAATGGAAACATTCGAAGGCGGATGGCGTCGTTTGATGCTCCATTGATCCGAAAGGTATCACATATTTCTAAGAAAATAGTAATATGTAGATGGGGATCCTCGTCCGAAAGCCATGAAAGGTTGCGGAGTTTTGGAGCATTTGTATCAAATGCGGTCGAAGTTCAAAGTTGTTGGCTTCGACATTCGGTGCATTGATAGCGGCGCCGAGATTACCTACCGTGGGTCGTAGGTAATCCATGAGGGTACGTTGGTTCGCCATTGGAAGTGGGTCCCCCGAAACTTTCTCTTGGTTTTTAGCTTTAAGACTTTTTCTGAGAAAGCGTTCGGGTTCTTCAATAGGTTCTTTTATGTCTCTACTAGAACTGGAGCTCATACACTACGTAGAAAGTTCAGATGTGGCGCCTGGGTTCCAAGTCCTGCAATAAAAACAGAAAAGAACGTTGGTCAGAAGCTTCACCACGGCCCCGTGTCTAGATGAACACGGCCAGTGGTCGGAGATACAGTGATTGTTTTCCGGATCCCTATTACTGGGGAGTTCGACACGGCCCCGTGTTGCACCGACACGGCCCCGTGTTGCACCGACACGGCCCCGTGTTGCACCGACACGGCCCCGTGCTCAACTCTCTGTAACTCGGAAAATAAAAACTACCAGTAACAATGCAGGGCACGGCCCGTGTCCGACCAGGCATGACCCGTGCTGAGCTCTGCAGAAGCTGAAAAACTAAGAAAATCCTAATAAAAAAACAGAAAAATTAGAAAAAACGATTAGGCCGTTGATTCCTAACTTTCTTAAAATCCTTGTGTCCCCGGCAACGGCGCCAAAAACTTGATGTGTGCGAGTGTGTATATAAGTTTAAGTATATTTTAACCCTTTTTTACATGTTAGTCAAGTTTTAAATTTATAAAACACGATATTTTACTAACACTAAACACACATATGGGCAAGTGCACCCATCGTGAGCGTGGTATAGTGTTGGCAAGATACCGATGTCGTCCAAGGACACAAGAGCTTTTAGTACCGGTTTATCCTCAACCTCTAATCAAATCAAAAGTTAGAAAAAAGATTTTAAACTAGAAAAATAAAAACTAACTAAAATGCTGAAAAATAAAATTAAAAACAGATAGATAAGATGAATCACTTGGTTCCGACTCGTGTTTAGTGTAACCTTTGATTATTTCCGCACTTTTGCACTTTTTAAGAGATTATCTTAGTTATTGTAGTAGGCCCCTCTTTTGAAGGTGACGTTACCCTCAACCCTGTAGTTTGAGTCAGCAGGGATACAATCCTAAATGGTCGGATTATTGAAAGACAATTAATTAAGTTATTAATGCATATTATGGTAGGCTCCTCTTTTGGAGGTGACGTTACCCTCGGCTAAGTAGTCTGAGTCAGCAGGGATACAGTCCTAAGTAGTCGGGTTAAAGTATTAATAGTAGCTTACATATGAGGGGATCAAAGAGTTTGGACCCCCGCCATCCAATACCGGTGGGTATTGAAGGAGGTCCTACTAAATTTGACCCAGGTCCTTGCAGGATCTATACACTGAACAAGGCAAGACTCTTACCAAACCGTTCCCTTAACCCCCGACCAGGTAGCCAACATATCTCCATATAGACCGTGGAGATATGAATGGTGAAAATCTTTTATTTTATATAGACAGTAAAATAATGCCAAGACACCACGGACAAACGATAAGGAAGAATCACCTTCAACATAAGAAACTAGTTATTAAAGTCATTAATACATAACCAAGTAAAAAGTGCGAAAAGATTAAAAATAAAAAGTATTACACTAGACACTTGTCTTCACCAAGTGATGTAAGAGACTTAGGCAAACATGGCATTTGATTGTCAAGAACTCTTACGATCAATCTTGGATCCCGAGACGACTCACACACTCTATGATGGACAATGGATGATGGTGGTGGATGATGGTGTTGTGATGGTGGTGGGTGGTGGGTGTAGTGTGAGAGAGGTGGTGTGCCAAGGGATGGTTTGCAAATGTGCCAAGCACCCTATTTATAGCCTGAACAGCAGCTCGGGCACGGCCCCGTGTCCATCCTTCTTCTCTGTCTTCAATAATTGCAGTTTGTCTGCATTAGTTAACCACGCCCCCGTGTCCGCTGGGCACGCCCCCGTGTGTAGAAGCGTATCTGTACTATCAAGATTTCCTCAGATTCTGCGAATCTTAGAGTTGACCACGGCCACGTGTCCGCTGAGCACGACCCCGTGGTGGTTGATAGAAGCTTCTATAGCTTTGCTTTTCTGCTTACACTTGGGCACGCCCCCGTGCTCATTGAGCACGGGGCGTGTTCAGCCTTCTGTTCTCTTGTTTTGCTTTGCTTGGGAAGATGCTGTCGGGGAGGTCGGGCTTGCCACCTTTGTTCCTTTTCTTGTATTTATGTTAGATTTAGCTGCCTTTTTGCTTCTTTTGTTCATTTGAGCTCATTTAATCCTGAAAATACAAAAGGAAGACAAAAACACACTTTTTCCAACATTAGTACTAAAAAATGGTTAGTTTTATGCCACAATTGATGTAATTTTTATGTTGCATTTTGTGTATATCATATTTTCAAAAGACTAAGTGACAGGTACTACTCGTAATAGGCTGGGAGTTGCTCGGTGTAGAAATAGAGGATCTTGCAAATCCTTAAAGATGCCTTAAAGTCTGCTGAACTTCATTTTATACATTCTGTAAAGATCCACTTGTGGATTTGATATTATAGACCCGTCTATAATAAATACTTTGATATTTTCAAACATTTGGATTTGTAATAATATTTATATTACAAGACTTCCGCTGTGCTAATCTGTGTATGTTTGACCATGACCATATCAATCTTACGTCACGATACTCCCCTCCGGGCCCTCCGGATTATGTGGAAATATCGGGGTGTGACATGTTTACACGTTTTGATTTCGAGACATTTAAAACATATTCTTTTCCTCGAAACAGTGATCTCGAGCCGTGCTTTATGACTCAAAGACGGCTGTGACGTTCATTAAATTTTCAAAACTTATGTTTTCTAGATTTCAATCCCAGAATAATGGATACGAAAACAGAACCGACTAATCAACATCTACTCTGATACCACATGTTGGATCAGTTCTGTTTAAACATAATGGAAAACATGAAAACATAATTGTTACAGCAGACAGTACAGAGGAGAATCCAGTTAGAGAAGAAGCCATAGAGTTCGACATCTTAGTCAAGGTGATCTGGTTCCTCCTTAGGGTGCTGACTGATGATGGTGATGATGAAACCGAATAAGGGAGTTCTGTTATGGAGAAGAGGTCGATTATGATGTTATGCTAATAAGGTTATCTGTCTAAGTATGTAACCATTTAACCTCTACATAAGTCTCCTTATATAAGCACCCAAGAGGAAACCTAATTAGTTAATAAGGGTAATATGGTCCATCAACAATTACCAACTAATTATATAACAGGTTATTATATATTTTGATCTATATAATGTAAATGATTATAATGGCTACTAGATTAAATATTAAACATAATATATTTAATCTTACAACTTCATCATATTCATACTTACACGATACTTAATTAATAACGAATACACGTTTTATATGCAAAACCGAACTACACTTTATGCTATTTTATGTTCGGAATATTATTCATACACATTCATACTATACACATGCTTATGCATGCCTTAAAATGCCCTAAAACACTTAACATATTAAAGATATTGCATAATTGAACAAACAACCAAACAACACGGGATAGTATACACTTTCTTTTAACTTTGACATGCCTTACGGATTGCAAGGCATAGGCTTACGGTCCGCAAGTCATGTCTGACGGGCAGAAATCTGTTTTACTCACAGATTGGACCTTTTTTCCACCTCTTTTCACTTCTAATCACTTTCCAACCTCCTTTAAACCCAAACCCTAATCCTCATCAATAAAACCAAGCCTCCTCTATCATGTTTTCACTTTCCACAACTCCATATCACTCTCAAACACTCAAGAACCTTCAAGAAACTCCAACTTTGGGCCGATTACTACAAGCTCAAACTTGTGAATTTTGACTTGCTTCTTCAACCTTTTCTTATTATTTCTTGCTCTATTCTTACTTGGGAAACCTCTAGGGATGTTACCCAATGTTTACCAAGGTAAACAAAGGTGGTATATCACCATTGTTGAGGCCCAAAGTAGGATAGTTTTCTGTTTTGTTAAACTTTCAAACTTACTTCAACTTTTACTTATCTTTCTTGGATGAACTTGTACCAGACCTTGCCCCAACTAATCTACATGTTGAGGGGCTTGAGTTAATGTATTTTTCCAGAAATTATGAGGTTCAAACACCTCCTTTCTTTTGTACATAAAGATCCTAAGTAAGCTCTAAGATGAGGGAAACCAAACCAAGTCTCCAACCTTCAATACAGGAAGATTTGAGTTATGGTGAAGGTGTGAGCATTGGAACATTGTTTCCACAACTTGGACTCTACTTACCTCACTAGATTACTTAGTTGATTAGCGTACTTTCACACCATCTAAGTCACCAAACAATTTTCAAGTATATAAAGTGAACAAACTACACCAAGTCTTCAAACAGTATACATGTTTGAAATACACTCGTCTAGTTTAACTCACTTGGTCGTTTTGGTGAATTAGAGGATTTCATTATATTCTTATCATTCATTCATAACCATCTGAATCATCCTTGAAATGATTTGTGTTTTGGTGAATCCACAAGGTTAAGGGATTTTAATCCTACCTTTACACGACCATGTTTGACTAACCGAACATTGGACTACTATCTTTATATATTACAAACCGAACCATAACATCAACCAAATCATGGTTGAATGTTATGAGTTAGTGTAGATATCATCAATGTTCTTGATTTCTCAAATTGAATTCTAATGGTGATTTGGTACCCATGAAAGCACACTAAAATACAGTGTTACATTTGAGTGTCTAGACAAGATGTAATTTTCTTGTATACATACTTTCTAGTAATTAAAATCCCAAACCCAAATCCATCAACAATCCCATGAACTCATACACCTTCGTTTCGTCATTGTAGGGTAACTTCGGTATCCAAATCTTCAGTCTCATCAACTCGAAATCCCTTTTACACTTTAATCACTTTTTGGGCGTAACATGTATAAAATAACAAACTCACATATGCACGCTATCAAACTTATGAAATCACTCAATCTACCAAACATGCTATTTGTTATATTTTGGTTATCTATGCTAGATATTCATTCATGCAACTACTTGTCATTAACTTTGTTAGCCTACCTTAACATGTATAGCACTATAGGAATAGCACATCGCCCATTTTCGTGGTCTATGTTAAGCATTCAATCATAATGGTCTTGTTCACTTGTTGACAAGATTACACTCGTGCAATCTTTGGTTTGACACTTAGGTTGTGCATGCTAGTATATAATTTAACTTAGTATATGAATTGTGATATTGGATTCGAGAACCTTTTTATTATATTCTACGTAAAACCAAACTTGTATGTTCACCGACCTATTGTGTTGACGGACACTTTAATATATGTTGTTGGAAATTAGATTGATGCACGCGAATCTACTTAGGGTGGATTAGAAACGCACTCAATATTTAAGTTATGTATTTCCTTTCGTTTGTTTATGTTCAAGTTGCAAAATGTTGTATTTTCCATTTCAAGACAATGTATTTCGGTTTAGTATGAAATGAAATATTGTTTACTTAAATTATTGTCACAATTGGTATGATATGAAGTCTCGAACAACTTCGTTTCGTCTCACTCCAATGTTTCTGACATCAGTTGGGGTGCGGCAACTCTTCTAAGATTATAGGGTATGGTTTCATTTTTTATACCTCATGAAGATTGCACTTTCGTGTTATATCATATTCATACAGTCTTTACGTATTGTGGGTGTGGTTCCGTTTTTCACATCCAAGTTTTACACCAATTTAAAAGAAAAATGGGCCACCACCCACACAAACCTTTTCTACTGCGTGGGAGTCCTGCCACCTTTACGTCGTTTTCGTGCCAAGCAGGGGCGGTGTTCCACGACGTCATTTGAATGCCACTTAGATCATGCCCCCGCTTCCACCCCACACCCATCTACTATTTTCTAACACTTTTACTCTTGGAAATATTTTTACGTACCTATTTTTATATATTTGATACCAAAAGAATTTATTTTTTATGTATTTGTACACAATGAAGATTTTCTAGATTTGTCGTAATGATAAATAGACTAATAGAGACGATTAAATGTTTAATACACAATCATCAAAGATGACTAGAGGACTGCTATAACTATATAAATATTTGTACATTTTGTATTTAATTGTGATACAACAATTCAATTCGTATATGTGTATTATCAATTATGACTTTTTTTACAGTTTTTTTACATAGAATTGTTTATATGTTATATGTGTCACTAATGATAAAAATTGTTTAATCTTAATGTTTTTAAGTATGCTTTTATTTGTAATGCTTATAATGTAGTTAACTCTATGTTTTTAAGTCCAAACTTCTTTTAATCGTTTGTAATGGTTATAATGTAGTTAACTCTATGTTTTTACGTATAAACTTCTTTTACTCGTTAAATGCGTTCAAAATGTTTTATAATTGTAGGAGCCGTTCGCGTAATTAAATAAAATAAAACAATTTTATTAAGTGATTATAGTTCAGAAATAAAGAAAGCTGGAAAAACTTGTACAATTACAACTGAAATAAAGGAAATACAAGAATGAAGATGAAACAAAAATATAATATGACTGAGGCACGTGTTCAACACGCTTCCCTTAAAACAAATTTCGAGTCTCCTAGGAGCACTCGTTTTGTTTCCCAGGGTACAACAGCCGAAGCAGTGTGTACTGCCGGAGCTGGCACAGGAACCCGAAGTCTACCTTGAAAAGATCAAAGAAACTATCAGAAGTATGTAGAGAGAAGATTGCATAAGATGTATTGTTGTTGGTGTCTTTCTACAATGACTATGATGTTGTATTTATACAGCCTCTGATTCGAAACAGCTAAAAGTGGTGAATTAAATTGCATTAAACGTCTTCAATGCAATTTAATTCGTAATTTAATTCTCAGTCAAAACCGTTGACTCGTCAGTTTCAAATTCTGAATTGTAACTGCACTGTCATTAAATGCTGGAAGCTTCTGCGCGCGCCCTTTTGGCTCAAGTTCATGCGCTCGTGCGCTCGTAGGTCTGCACCAATCTGCGCGGTCAAAAATACAAAGGCGGCACTCAAGCGGCACGCGGCGATGCGAGCGTACAAAATGCAAAGTGCGCCGTCAAAGCGTCACATTGCGCCTCATCGCCCACGCCACGCGCGTGTGCGAGTGCAAGTGCGAGTGCAAGTTAGGGTGCTCCGCACCCTTCGCGAGTACACTTACCGTGTGCTTCCATGAAACAATAAGGATGGATTCCCACTTAAATACCCATTTAAGTTTCATCTCTCCTCCTATGTGAGACAAGGTGCCACTTTCCCTTTTATTTTAGTATTCAATGTTTCAAACACCAAGCTTTAAGCATCAATATCTCATTCATCTTAGCTCCATTTTGGACGTGATTTAGTTCGTTGCGAAGCTCTTCCAACATAGAACACAAACCCACAAATAAATATATCAAAACACCTCAGTTTGTTATATTTATTGCTAGTCCAAAATTAGGAAAAAAACATTTCCTATATTTATGAAAAATGCTATTTTCACCAAATTTCCAACAATAATCTAATATTTAAAAAAAAATCTTTCTTGATTTTTCTTCTTAATTTATTATCGTAAAAGTGACATTTGGTTTTAAGTGTTTGGCATGGGGTAATGGAATAAACGAGGGAATGGAATAGATGATCTAATAGAATGGAAAAACAATGAAACTGATGATTATCATTCCATGGTCTTTTTTGGTTACCATGTACGAATGGAAAGAATCATTAACTTGTGTTGTTTGGTAGGCAGGAAAAGAAGAAGAAATAAAATCGATGATTGTTGACGATTGTGGTGTGGCGGTGGTTGGTGGCGGCGATGACGACAGTGTTCGGTGTCGGGGGGTGCCGGTGGTTGGTGGTGACGCCAGTGTTCGGTGGAGGAAGGTGGCGGCGGTGGTGGGTGGCGACAAAGGTGGTCGGTGGTGGTGGCCATGGCTTGCGGTGGTGACGGTGTTCGGTGGCGACGACAACGGGTTGTGTCAACGGTGGTCGGTGGCGGTGGCGGTGGCGTTGGTGTTCAGTGGAGCCGGCGGGTGGTGGCGGTGACGACTCTGGTGTTCGGTGGTGGTGGTCGGCGGTGGCGGAAGGTGGTGATGACGGTGGGTAGTGGCGGTGGTGTTCGGTGGCCAGTGGTGGCGCCAATGTTCGGTGGCGGAGGGTGGCGGCGGTGGTCGATGGCGTTCACTTGTCGATGGTGGTGGCGGCGGTAGGCGGTGGTGATGCTGGTGTTCAGTGGCGGGTAACGATGTTGGGTGGTATCGGCATGGTCGACGATAGCCGTGGTCGGTGGGCGACGACGTAGGGTTGCGGCGGGTGGTGTCGGTGGGAGCGGTGGGTGGCTAGTAGTGGAGGTCGTGGTAGTTGTTGGTGATGAAGGTCAGAGAGGGAATGAAATTGAAAAATAACAAAGGGTGTGAATGAAATGAATTTAATGGTATAGATTGCCATATGTAATGGGTGATTCTATTACCTTGATCAACCAAATATATTTTTTTTATTCTCTCGTCATAGTCCATTCCATTCCGCCTCTTATTCTTGTATGGCAAACACTAGTATCGATCTTTTACCCTTAAAAATCGTTATTCATTTATAGTTTTTATGTTGTACCCTTAAAAACCGTTATTCATTTATATATCTCATCAGCTAGGACTCGATTTTTTTAAAAATCTTTTTATCTATTCATATGGTTGAAATCATATAATTTTTTTTTAACTCTTTAATGAATTTGAAAATTTTGTTCTAATGTATTAGTTTATGGTAAAACATAGTGTAACAGAAACAAAACCTCATTGGATATTTGGATGCTTAATGACATGACTCTTCCATGATTTGATTAAACTTCGGAAAATCATGAAAATGGATAGGCGCAACAACAAAACCACACGTTTATTTTATTTATTTTTTTTTCAAATATTGACCTTTTCTATTAGTAAAAACATTTTGGACACGATAGTCCAAATTTAGTAATTTTTTTGAACGGTCAACAAACTCAATCCCGAGCGCTCTCGGGGCACCCACTGGACAAACGGAGTACTCCTATAAAATTATAGTTAAAGGTCAAATACAATACAAATGGATCTTAACATACAAATGATTCTTTATATAAGACGTGAAAGAAGATTTTTTTTTTTTAATTTCTTTTCCATCTATTTCAGTATGATGTTTAGTTAGACAATAAAAAAAATAATCATAAATTTACATTAATAGAGTAATTATAATACCTCTAGAGTAATTACACAACATGAGATTTTTTTTTTAAATCTCTTATTCACTGCTTAACTTTATAATGACACATGCCCCCTCACTAGATGGAACGCTTACACATCTTTTTCACACAATATTAATGTATTTCTTATTTGAGAACAATAATATGAACATATGGTATAAATGCTAAAAGTAAACACTCATATGTTCAAATCATACGTTCTCCAAAAATCAACAAAGGTGTGATCCAAATCAATGAAAAAAATATTGTATTAAGGCTATTGACGTGACCGTGTCGTCCCGATCAGTCAAAAACCCAATTAAACCTAGGTAGCTAGGGTAAGTCGGGTATCGTATCCACGAATAGCAGGTGGTCAGTATCGCACGACCCGTTCGATTAGTTAGACTATTTACAAACAATGTACAACGTGATTATGAAGTTTGCTAATTTTATTTGTTCAGTTGATTTGAAAATAAATCGGAGTGAACCGACAATGGGTTTTATCTAAAACACTTTTGATTAACTAAAATTGCAACTAAAATACTAACTAGAAAGTTGAAACAAGAAATGAGAATACGGATCACACCCGGTTCGATAATTGCAAGACCTAGGGTTCCTACATGTTTTAACTTGATTCAATTGCATATAGTGATTAACGGATTACTATCACGAAGCTTAGGTGCCAATTGCTATCAACGTCATAGACAACGGACCGTAATGCACTTTGTTGCCTCGGACATGTAAATCCTAACCTACGATAAGGCATAAGTGCACTAATTCATTTCGCAAAGTCATAACTTTATCATCGTTCGACAATTCACAAATTCAATTCAAATGCAAGACAATTGTCAATCAATTCAACTTCAAATACAATTCAAGTTGTCACAAAATCAAACTAGAACATCGTTCAAACCCTAGACTTACAATAACCTACACCGGGGTGAAACCTCCAAGAAATTAGTCGCTCATGGTGAACGAGACTTGATCAACGAATGCTTGAGACTTGAGTTGGGTCATCTTGAAGCTTGAATATGGATGAATGGTTAGGGTTTGTGGATGGTTGGTGATGGTGAAGTGAAAGATGAATGGAATAGTGATGAATTCGGGTTCTAATTCGGTTGATTCGGAGGAAGGTTATGATGGTAGGTGAAATTGGAGATGAATCGTAGATGAGAATGGCTCCAAGAGATGATTCAAAACTCTAGTCAATGTGTAACTCCCGAATATTCATGACCGAGATGCTTTTATATCGTTCAAACACCCAAAGGAACAATTCACGCGTCAGCAACATTGGGAGGTCGTCGCTGACGGCCTGAAGCCCCGTCGGCGACGGTTCGTGCTTTGTTCACTTGTGGCCGGCGGCCTATACCGCTGTCTACGGACTTTTGTCGCGACGGAACTTTGTAAACGGCGTCGGCGATGGCCCCTATGGACGTCGGCGACGGTGCCCGAAAAACCATCTTTCTGTTTTTCCCATTTCTTGAGTCCGGTTGACCCGTTTCGCGTCCCGGTAGTCCGGTTTACACTCCGGTGACTCGTAAAGCTCCCGAAAAGCTCCTTTAACTCTGCTAGACCTGCAAAATACATATCTAATCAAAAGTAGGCTATTCAAAATTAAAGGTTGTGTAAAAACATCAAATTAAACAGTTACGATCACCGATTTTCAACTACGTATCACATCCCCACACTTGTCTTTTGTTTGCCCTCAAGCAAATCTGTTTTTCACTTTCACGTGGGTCGAACAAAGAATACACTCCCCATTCCCGAGACGAAGGTTAAGGTTAATTGTCATACAAAAGTTCAAACTCTTTACAATTTTCAACATATTTAACGGTAAAGTGAATTCACATATAAAATGGTTATCCAAGATTAACCCGCCCGTGAAACCAACAATTCATGCACATCCCTCACAATGTTCTCTCCACTCGGTTTATAAATTGGCTAACTTTCATAATTTATTAGCACTTCAAAGAATAATCGCTCAAAACCGATTAGAACACGTACCTACATAAGCTTGCAACTCAATCATTCTC
The DNA here is from genome assembly GCA_030545235.1 of Helianthus tuberosus. NCBI lineage: Eukaryota > Viridiplantae > Streptophyta > Magnoliopsida > Asterales > Asteraceae > Helianthus > Helianthus tuberosus. Next base: position 189,926,284 of record CM060366.1, read on the forward strand.
CACCACCGAACACGAATACTAAACACAAGTCATAAGTTCGCTGTAAGGGTTGTAACGGGGCTAGGCTAAGGGTAGGGAATAGGATAATTTAAAGTGGCTAAGGTGATGAAAATTCGATTTTTATTAGAAACGACTATTCTAAACTAAACTATAAACATCAACTTCGAGGCAATGATTTTTGCCTTTTATTTCTCAAACTAAGAACATATATTTTTGTTCTTTTCTCAACAATTTTCTCATCTTTTTCATAACATTTTCTTATTTTTTTTCGCAAATATATACAAATAATCAAATACAACTATACAAACTCGACTCCTATAATCGAATTTCCATCACACGGGTTTAAAAGAAAAAAAAAGTTTAAGGTTGTAGGCTATAGGGTGGTCAAACGAAAGGATTAGGCTCAAAATTGGTTACTAAGGGATAAATTTTTGGGTAAGGATATAAAAATGGTGTAAAATGAAAAAGATTTACCTAATGCCTTAATCATTCTCGTGCTTGTATTCGGTCTATGGTCTCAAACGCATCAAAAGTTGCAAGTTCTATAATACATGACTAATGGCCCACTCTAACAAAGAAACATAAGTATGTAATTCTTATGATGTAAAAGTGGCTCAAAACCTCACATATCTAAACGGTATGGTATGTGACATGCATAAAATGCTAGTTCCTTAGGAAAATTATTCCCAAATAACCACCCGCTAAATACCCGTCATGCTATTAATTCGAACTTAACCATGACAAAAGACCAAATGGGTTGTGACATCCCTCGTTGACTTAGTTACTTGTGCTTTTAAGATCGCTTATGAAACAAGAAAATTTTGAAGAATTTTTGAAATTTTCCCCCATCCCCACACTTGAGGTAAACATTGTCCTCAATGTGTAGTGTTTAAATGGACGGGTCAAAATCGAAAACTTTTAGTACTCCCCCATCCCCACACTTGAGGTAAACATTGTCCTCAATGTGTAAGAACTAGAGTTTTAAAACGCACAAGGGATGTGACACGGCTAACTTCCCAAAAATTCCACCCTGAAAAAATAACATACAATTACAATCCACTTATTACTAATCTAAGAATCAAGGTAAAAAGAAAACGCATGCACCTAATTTTTGTCGCTAGATGCCCATATCTTCTTCTTCTCTTCACAAAACGGTCGTCCCTCGATCATAATGTACCTACAAATTCTAACCCTTGTGTAGAAGCATGCTTCTCACAACCATTGAAATTTGTTAGCTACCTAATTCTTCCATTTTTTTTAAAGTGTTACCAAGTCATGCGTTAATTTACCTTTATTTATGTGGAAAAAAAAATTACAACAATAACAATCCTAACTCACTTTCGTAGGAATCACGGTTGCATTTAGCTTATGCAACAAGCCATTTTAAACCCCCCAATAGCTTGGGAGGACGAGAGGTCTCGTGAGGGTTATATAGGGAACACACCCATAACGTTCATTTAACTAGGCAAAAAGAAATAATAACGAAATAGAAATAAAGAAAACCAAAGTATACAACAACAACACAAAACATACCTTGCCCTCACCGCTGATATCTCTCGTTGGGGTCAAATGGCGGGTTTGGCTGGTATGAGTAACCAGTGAGGGCCTCGAACATCTCCCTGTAATTATCGAGGGGACCTGGTTCTCCTTGGGGCGGCGGCTGGTAAGGTACCGGAATGAAACTGGACCCAACTGCTTCGGGCCAGTGAGGGGATGGATCGGATTGGCCTCGCGGAACACGGAGGTTGGAGTAATCAGTCCACCCCGCATGTTCTACATAGGGAAGGCATGCCTCATAGTCTCTCCGATGTCGCTCCTGATCGTGGAGGATCTTGGCGTTGTTTATCACCATTTCATTTGAGACATATAAGGCACTCCAGCAGTGGTCTTGCATTGTGTTTCGCTCGTGCCGCTCTTTTTCTTCCCTTTCTTCCCATGCCCGTCTTCGGGCCATATCTTCCTCCTATAATTGTAACAAGCATTCCATTTGGGATCTTTGAAGCGCTGGTTGCAATTGTTGCTCTTCCATATGTTTTTCCATCCTCTCGCGATGGACTGCTTGGAGGGCCCACTGTTCTTGCATCTGGGCCCCATGCATCTCTTCCCATGCCTTCCTTCTCACCTCATATTCCCTTCATTCGCCTATACATGCCGACACATTATCATAAACCGCCTGTTGCCCGTGGTTAAAATTCTTGTACGATGGCCCCTTTCTTTGGTTCACAAAATTTGCTACATCGGCAGAAATTTCCCGATGTTGCCGCCTGTACCTCTGTCTTGGTCCCCGTGGACCGGGCGGCTCAGTCTCATCCTCCATATCAACCATCTCCTCATCATCATCACCCTCTTCAGCCTCAGTCGGATCAGTGTACATATAATTGTTTCCTTGATCATCCTCTACTGTATGAAGATGACCAAAGACTTTAACCGTTATCTTCCAATGCCGCTTCATTGAAGCGAGGTTAAACTGATCAATGGGTTTAGAAACCCACAACGATTCCTGAGGCAACATGTTTTGCTGCAAAATCATCACGCTGATTAACCGCACGTAGGGGATCATCTTCCTTTTGAACGACTCCCTTGTGTCCCACGTGTTTATCATCACGATTTAACTCCATGATAGCCTTGGTGTCCCATACAACAACAAATGTAAGACCCGGCAGTGTGGTGCCTTCACTGTCCTGCGGTCTCCGAACTGCACCATAACATTTTCCAACGAAATGCCTTGTAATATTTTACCCTCCAAGGACAAATCGTTCCTAGATTCCCCCGCACCACCAAAACCTTGCAATACCGACGCTAGCATTTGATCCGGATCAGCAGTGTTTGTTTTGTTATCCAAAAAATGATCATAGTCATAATAATCATACGCTTCAACCCCCAATGAATCAAATCTCGTGATGGCATTCATATGTTCAAACGACATAATCATTTGATTCTTGCCAATATTGCCAATTAACTGCCATGTGGGAGTCGGCCCATCAGAAATTTCAAACAGTAAAGTTGACAACCATTCACAAACCGCAGCCAAATAGACTCGTGTGGTGATATCCTCACACCAATCTAGTACTTGTTCCCAACCGAGCTTCTCAAACCTTTGGGTTATGCCAATTGTGTGGAGTTCCTCGACATTCACCGCACTTTCACATACTACTCTATCAGGTACAGCCTTTGAAACACCCGTGACCATTTTCATCTTCCACATCTTTGCCTCTAATCTTTTGTTGTTGTACCGGGAAAGAGCCTTCTGTTTTTCGTCTTTCCATACTGAGGCTGACCGACTATTCTTGAACTCCTCCCAACTCCAATCCTGTCGATATAGTTGCCCATCATCTTCTTCCACATTGCTTAAATGTTCCCATCGTCTTTGATAATGTCCTGAGCCTGAACCGGCTCCAGAAGATGAACCTTGTCCAGAAGTTTTTGATCTCTTTCTTCCTCCGAACATAGCTACAATCAAAATACAAAAGAACAATTAGCACACCCAAATCTTCAAACAATCACAAACTTTGAACATAATCTATGATGTTGAATTTCAATCAATAACTAGATGTAAAATCGCCTTTTTAAACTTCCAAAGTCGCACATTTTATCATCTACATATCAATTTAACATGTTTATTCACAAAAATTTTCAAAGTTTCATGGTTTCAACAATATTCAACATCACAACTATGCTCAATCATGCAACTAACTAGTGTAATCACATCACTAAAACTAGAGCATGTTCAAATCCCACCCAAATCAAACAACCATCCTTGAATTTATGCTAAAGTATCATACATAATGATAAACAACCTACTCTTAAACAAAAAGCTTAAAATTTTGGAAGAAATCAATACTTCATATGATAATCATACATAAATTTAATGAAATTCCATACCTTTGATGTAGATGAGCAAGAAAAACTAAGGAAATGTGCAAAGCAAGAAACTTGATGAACACCCTTCAAAAACCCTAAAATCACGCCCAGAAATCTTGCAAACGAGCAAGAATTAATGAAAACCGTTATAGGGGTTTTGTTCCTCTCGAAAAAATCCACGAAATGGGCTCAAGAATCAGTGGATTTGGTGGAGATTTGAAGAAGTTATGGAAGGTGGAGGATTAGGGTGCTTGGTGGGAGGTTTGGGGAAGATGAAGTGAATGAGAGAAGTAGATGTGATGAATGCAGAAGATTTGTGGTATTAGGGTGTAGATGGATCAGATTGTGGACCCCTGGTTCAAGTTTGTGGTTTAAAACATGTTCGGTTTGCATTTGAATAGGTTTCAAAGGCTTTGGGTTAGAACCTATGCTTTTATCATAAAGTTTCGTCGGACAGAAAAACAAGACCCGTCGGCGACGAATCTCTCTGTCGTTGGCGACGGTTCACGAAAAGCTTTAATTTTCGCTCCTTTCCTGCATCATCATATTTCATGTTAACCTTCTTTATAGCCCACCAAGCACGATGCACAAGTTCAACCGGTAAATGACAGTTTCGCCCATAAACTAAGCGATAAGGTGTAGTTCCAATAGGTGTTTTATGAGCCGTTTTATAAGCCCATAAAGCAACATTCAACTTCGTCAACCAATCCTTTCGGTCGGGTCGAACGGTCTTTTGCAAAATTTCTTTTATTTGCCTATTGGAAACTTCCACTTGACCACTCGTTTGTGGGTGATAGGGGGTAGCAATCCGATGGTCAACACCATACCGTTTCAAGAGTTAGCCAAAGTTAAAATTCTTAAAGTGAGATCCCCCATCACTAATGATCACTCGGGGGATCCCAAATCTAGAAATTATGTTTATTTGTACAAAATTGCAAACGACGGTATGGTCATTCATCTTGGTGGCAATCGCTTCAACGCACTTGGATACATAATCGACTGCCACCAAGATGTATAAGTTGCCTTGCGAATTAGGGAATGGGCCCATGAAATCGATCCCCCACATATCAAAAATATCTACAATAAGGATCGGTTGCATGGGCATCTCATCCCTTTTGGAAATACCCCCTAACTTTTGACACTTGACACAGTTCTTAGCGAAATTAAAAGCATCCTTAAAAATAGTCGGCCAATAAAGACCGCTATTTAGCACTTTGTGCCCGGTTTTGTGACCACTGAAATGGCCCCCACAAGCAAATGAATGCAAGTGCATCAAGACGCTAGGAATTTCCTCGTCGGGTATGCATCTTCAAACGACTTGATCCGGATATATCTTGAATAAATCCGGTTCTTCCAACGTGTAGTACTTGATTTGAGAAAGGAAGTGCAACCTCTTCCTTCTATCCCAATGAGCCGGCAAGTCACCTGTGACCAAATAATTAACAATATTAGCATACCATGGTAATATTGAAACTTTTAGAATTTGCTCATCTGTAAAGTTCTTGTTAATTTCTTCACGGGAAGAATCCTCCTCCACAACCCATCGAGACAAGTGGTCCGCAACCACATTCTCACTCCCTTTCTTGTCCCGAATTTCCAAATCAAATTCTTGTAGCAAGAGAACCCATCGGATTAATCTCGGCTTTGCATCCTTCTTGTCCATGAGATACCTAATTGCAGAATGGTCAGAATATACAATGACCTTAGTACCCCATATATAAGCACGAAATTTATCTAACGCATATACCACCGCAAGTAGCTCTTTCTCGGTAGTTGTATAATTTAATTGTGCATCCGAGAGAGTCTTACTAGCGTAGTAAGTGGCAACCAGTTTCTTGTCCACCCGTTGACCCAATACGGCCCCCACCGCATAATCACTTGCATCACACATGATTTCGAATGGTAAAGACCAATTCGGTGACTGCAAGATTGGGGCCTCAACCAACTTTTGCTTCAAAATGTTAAAAGTGTTTTGGCAATTTTTATCAAAATCAAACGGTTTATCTTTTAATAATAAATTACATAGGGGTTTTATTATATCACTAAAGCTTTTTTATAAACCGCCTATAAAACCCCGCGTGTCCTAAGAACGACCTAATACCCTTAACACTTGTGGGATAAGGCAAAGTGGATATGACTTGCACTTTTTCTCTATCCACCTCGATTCCGCGACTCGAGACGACATGCCCCGACACAATCCCTTCTTGAACCATAAAATGGCTCTTTTCCCAACTCAAAACTAGATTTTTCTCAACACATCTTTTAAAAAAAATTTCGAGTTGGTCAAGGCATGTATCAAATGATGACCCAAATATTGAGAAATCATCCATGAAGATTTCCAAAGACTCCCCCACCATATCTGAAAAGATACTCATCATACACCTTTGGAAGGTGGCGGGGGCATTACAAAGTCCAAAGAGCATTCGCCTAAATGCGAAGGTACCGTATGGACAAGTAAAGGTAGTCTTTGCTTGGTCTTCGGGATGTATAGCAATTTGATTGTATCCTGAATAACCATCCAGAAAACAATAAAATTTTTGTCCGGCCAATTTCTCAACAATTTGGTCAATAAATGGCAAAGGGAAATGATCCTTGGAAGTTGCAGCATTTAACTTCCTATAGTCAATACAAATACGCCACCCGGTTACCGGCCGAGTGGCGACCTCTTCACCTACGTCATTTGTGACGACTTGAATGCCTGCTTTTTTAGGAACTGTTTGTGTCGGGCTTACCCATTGGCTATCTGAAATAGGGTATATGATACCCGCATCTAGCCACTTCAATACCTCCTTCTTAACCACTTCTCGCATGTTCGGATTTAGTCTCCGTTGTGTGTCGCGAGAAGGGCTCATGCCATCTTCCGTGATTATCTTATGCATCACCACCGAGGGACTAATTCCCTTCAAATCCGCAATGGTCCATCCAATCGCCGCCCGATTGGTGACCAAAACACCCATAAATTTCTCCTCTTGCTCATCGGTTAAGTTTGATGTGATGATAACCGGGAGCGTGTTGCCTTCACCAACATAAGCATACTTGAGATGCTTCGGCAATGCCTTCAATTCAACCTCCGGGGGCTCTACCAATAATGGCTTCAATTTGGTGTCAATGCTCTCCGGTAAACTCTCCACTTGGTGCGTCCATGTCGGTTTTCCCTCTTTAACCGCAAGCACCTCCAAGCTCTTCACCTCCTCGTCTATGCTTTTGTTCATTTCCACCGGTGACCTGTCAAACATATAACAATCCTCCATTGTGTTTTCCCCATCCACGACTGTGTCGCAAAGAGGTATACACATGTCAACAATGTCCGCCATATAGCATTCATCATCAACTGGAGGGTTCATCAGTCCGAAAAAAACATGCAACCTCAACCTTCGGTTTCCAAATGTCATGTCAACCGTTCCTGTTTTGCAATCAATTTGAGAATTTGTGGTTGCTAAGAACGGTCGACCCAAAATCACCATAGGTTGCTTGGTTGGGTCCTTGGCCACATAATCAAGTACCAAAAAGTCCATCGGATAGTAAAAATCCTCGATTTTTACTATCACATCCAAGACAATTCCACGGGGTAGTTTGGGTGTTAAATCGGCTAACACCACGATGGTGTTTGACGATTGAAGTGGACCAAATTCGTATTGGTCATATAAACTACCCGGTAGAATGCTCACGCTAGCGCCAAGATCTAGAAGTGCCCGGTTGATTTTAAAATCACCTACTTGAATTGAAATGATATGCGCACCCGGATCTTGGAGCTTAGGTGGAAGTGCACCCGAGAGAATCGAACTCGCATTTTCGGTTAAATCCAATTTTTTAGGAAATTTATGAGTTTGTTTCTAGGTTCACAATTCTTTCAAGTACTTAGCATACGACGGTACTTGCTTGATTGCATCCAAAAGAGGTAAATTAATTTTTACTTGTTTGAAAATTTCCAACAACTCTTCTTGTTGTGGACCTCTTTTGTTTACAACCTTCTTCACGGGTCCCTTCAATGCTACGGGATAAGGGGCGGTATTAGCCTCCACACCCTTTTCCTTAGCTTTAGGGACGGGGATTGTCACAATGGGAGTGTCATTTTTAATTTTTAAATTATTTTTGTTTTGACCCGTTTGACCATCCTCATGTTCATCCTCACTAGCATCTTCCACCACCCCTTCAACAAACTGGGGTGGTGGTGTTTTGACACCATTATCCACAACTCGACCACTACGTAAAGTTATTTGATTAATTGGTACCTCACGTGTGTTCCTTGAACTTGACCCTTGATGTTTAGGGTTCACCGTGGTGTCACTTGGAAGCTTTCCCGTGCTTCCTCTCATTTGAGCCATTACTCCGCGAGTTGGCCCACTTGCTTTGCCAATGCCTCATGTGCTTTGTCCCGAATCTCATTCTCTTTCTTGGACTCCTGCATCATCGAAAGCATCGCATCCATCTTTGCATTCAAATCATTACCACCCCCTTGGTTGTTTGACCCACTTTCATTACCGCCTTGGTTGTTGTAATTCCTTTGATACCCACCTTGATAATTATTATCTCGACCTTGGTACCCTTGATTGTAATTACGTTGGTAACTCTCTTGATTACCACATTGACGATTTTGATACGATGACCCGCTTTGATTACCCGGTTGAAAATTCGGGTTCATTTGATTCGTGGCATTCCCATATCGGAAGTTGGGATGGTTTCTCAATCCGGGATGATAAGTATTCAAATTCATATCATTGTTCTTTCTATCACTGAACACTTGGTTTACCTCTTCGGTGTAGTCACCCGGTCCTGTTTGACATTGATCAGTCCGATGACCAATCTCCCCACAATCTTCACACACCGCGAATTGCACCGCATTCACCTCCTTCTTCTTCGTACGAGCTATCTCCCTTTCTAAAGTGGAAATTCGATCCTTAGAATCAAGATTGGGAAGTGCCCGGGATACGAGATGTTTTTTAGCTCTATTGGCCGACTCCTTTGCCTTTGACCGCTTGCTCATCCTCTCGAGAAATTCCCAATCATCATCTTCATGGTTACTCAATAAGGTTCCATTGCTCGTTGACTCGAGGCGGTTCCATGTCTCGTCATCCAATCCTCGTACAAAACACTTAACAAATTCCTACTTCTCTATTTGGTGATGTGGGCATTTCCGAATCAATTCTTTGTATCGAGTGAACGCTTCATGCAACGGTTCACTCGATAGTTTCCAAAACGACCTTATTTCATCTTGCGCATCATTAGTCTTCGCCATTGAGTAGTGCTCGTCAAGAAATACTTGTTGCATATCGCCCCATGTCCGAATACTATTCGTTGGAAGTGTAAGAAACCATTGCTTCACCTTATCTTTTAGCGAAAACTGAAATAATCGAAGCTTGACCTCGTCCAATGCAAAGTTATGCCCCCCGATAGTGCTACATATGGATGAAAACTCCGCCAAATGAGTGTACGGTTCGTCATTAGACCTCCCATTGAAATGGGGAAGTATGTTGATGTAGTGAGGCTTGCAATCGAACATCCTCCTTTCACAAACCATTGGAGAGTTATTATCAGTAACCACCGGTCGAAAATGGTCATTCACTCCCCTTGGAGGTTGTTGACGACGCTATGGACCGTTAACTTCTTGATCCACCGACCTTCGATTATCCCTTTTATCACCTCCCCTATCACCTCTTCGGTTTCCACCTTGATTACCTCTTTGATTACCTCCTCCCACGAAACAAGGAATCCGGTTAGGGTTAGCATTGTTGTTGTTATTGTTTTTGTAAAACCCATCATTCCGGTTCCTTTGGTTGTTATTTCGTGGTTGGCGGTTGTTTTCGTAACCGTCATTTCTCACATTCCCGTACCCGCAGTTGTCGTTCCCCACAAAATTGGCGTTTTGGTAGCCAAACTCATCATCTTCAAAACCTCTATCATTATAGACATTACCCATATTCTCATACCCCCAATCTTCATCATCAACCCGATCATCGTAATTACCCCCATCATCTGAATATTCCGTATGAACACTCACATGTTCCGGCAATTGGTAACCGGGAACACTAAACGGCTCATCATCGGGGATAGCGTTTCTCAAATCATCTATATTGAAGAATGGGTCTTCGTTCGCGGGATTGCCACGATCTCGATTGCCTCTACGGTTGGAATTGACATTCCGGTCATCAAGGTGATTGGGTAAGGAATTTTGTCGATGAAGGTTTTGTTGTTGGGGTGTTCTTTGGGTGTTGTTGGGATTTTGGTTTCGGAAAGGTGGTGTGGGTGGTCTAGAGTTGTTATTACCAGCCGGTTGCTCTTGAGATATAGGTTGGACGTTTTGAGCGGGATTGAAGTTTCCTCGGTATTGAAATTGGTTCGGATTTTGGTTTTGGTTTTGGTTGAGGTTTTGGTTTGAATTTTGGTTTGCCATTGAATCGGTTTCAATGGTTGGTGTGAATTGTGGTGTTTGAGTGGTTTGATTAGAAGCAAGAGTTGCTTCTAACCGGCTTGCTAAGTTTCTCATTGCTACTCTTTCGATTTCCGGTTCGTAAACCAACGGTGAAGTCCTCCCGGAGTTCCGCGTATGCATACACTACCTGTAACCTGCACAAGTAACACACCCCGCGTAACAAGGAAAAAGACAAAGTACAAGAAGAGAAACTATGCAGTTTAAACAGTTAATCACGTAAATTCAAACAATATCCAAACACAAAGCGCACGCACTCCCCGGCAACGACGCCAAAATTTGATCGGAGTGTCGCGCTCCGGTCAAAGATAATATTTATAAGCCCTATTTACCCTTAACAAATAGCTAGTGGTAGAAAGGGGTCGAACCACGAAGAGTATGTGGTTTGCGAATGTATTTGGATGAATTCTCAAAAGATGTCACAATTATGAAGCTTGCTATCTTGTTTTTGTGTATTTTTGTTTGACTGAAAAGATGTGAATTAAAATTACTAAGTAATTGGGTTGAAAACTACTAATGATTAATAATTGCAAGAATGTAATTAAAGATTTAAACAAGTTAGAGAAAACAAGGCTCACACCCGGTTCGGTAATTGCAATCCTAGGGTTCTTACACGTTTTAAATTTGATTCACTTGAATATGTTATTAACGGATTTCTATCATCAAAGCTTAGGTGCCAATTGCTATCAACGCCATGAATGACGGACCACAATGCACTTCGTTACTTCGGATAAGTAAAATCTTTTGAATGATAAGGCATAATTGCACAAATTCATTTCGCAAAGTCATAACTTTATCATCGTTCGATAATTCACAAATTCAATTCAAATGCAAGACAATTGTCAATCAATTCAAATACAATTCAAGTTGTCATAAAATCAAACTAGAACATCATTCAAACCCTAGACTTACAATAACCTACACCAGGGTGAAACCTCCAAGAAATTAGCCGCTCATGGTGAACGAGACTTGATCAACGGATGCTTGAGACTTGAGTTGGGTCATCTTGAAGCTTGAATATGGATGAATGGATGAATGGTTAGGGTTTGTGGATGGTTGGTGATGGTGAAGTGAAAGATGAATGGAATAGTGATGAATTCGGGTTCTAATTCGGTTGATTTGGAGGAAGGTTATGATGGTAGGTGAAATTGGAGACGAATTGTAGATGAGAATGGCTCCAAGAGATGATTCAAAACTCTAGTCAATGTGTAACTCCCGAATATTCATGACCGAGATGTTTTTAGATCGTTCAAACACCCAAAGGAACAATTCACGCGTCGGCAACATTGGGAGGTCGTCGCCGACAGCTTGAAGCCCCGTCGGTGACGGTTCGTGCTTTGTTCACTTGTGGTCGACGGCCTATACCGCTGTCTACGGACTTTTGTGGCGACGGAACTTTGTAAACGGCGTTAGCGATGGCCCCTATGGGCGTCAGCGACGGTGCCCGAAAAACCGTCTTTCTGTTTTTCCCATTTCTTGAGTCCGGTTGACCTGTTTCGCGTCCCGGTGGTCCGGTTTTCACTCCGGTGACTCGTAAAGCTCCCGAAAAGCTCCTTTAACTCCGCTAGACCTGCAAAATACATATCTAATCAAAAGTAGGCTATTCAAAATTAAAATCTGTGTAAAAACATCAAATTAAACAGTTACGATCACTGGTTTTCAACCATGTATCAGCTATAATGGTTGATACTTTGACCGAGATGTCTATCAACTATTCAGAATGCACGTGAAATTGTTCCAGGAGCTTAACAAACTAGAAGACCAAAGTAATAGAAGCGACACGGTCGATGAGACAGCTCGACCATGGATCTACCGTAAAAGTGTGGGTGAAGAAGGATGGTCCTGAACGCCCCGCATGTCTAAGACCACACTTACACTTAATCCATAAAACAATCAGATGGTCGCAACAATCCATCATAGACTACTCCCACGGGCGCGATAGTATGCCAGCATGGAGGGCACATATAGTACAAGGTGAAAGGGATTTGTAGCCAATCAGCACCCCCGGCTACTGTACCAGAAGATCCCACGATGTGTCATCGTGTAGGGGACAAAAGGAACATACAACAACATGTGGCCAATCAGGATGCGTCATTTCACCTCTCATTAACCTCCACTAACGGCTGATGGCAGACAAGACAAAAAGTACATCAAGAAAGCGACGTGTAGTCAATCACAGCGCACGAACATGCTCCCACCTTTGCAAGAACTAATTGCCACGACAGAGGAGACTAAACGGACATTTCTTGACAACGACACCTCGTCCAATCAACCTCCCTTTTCTCCACCATCTCAACTATAAATACCGCACTTCTCCAAAGGTTTAGGGATTCCGATTCTACTATCCCTACTCTCACTCTATGCATTGCTCTCTCTAGAAGAACAATACTTATTCTCACGCCGGAGGGTGGTCACGAGAAGAAACCTCCCACCTCTCCTTCTCTTGACGAGTCTCATGGTGTTGTGTTAGTTTTGCAAATCATTCTCCTTAGATTGGAGCTCGTGGTGACTAGAAGATTAACCCACTTAGCTAAACATTAAGGTCTATTCCCTGCGGAGAAGACTCGTTTTTCTTTAGTGGACAAAATTATTGAATCTAACTTGATTTTTTAGATTCAACAAGTCAACACATCTGTAACAACCCGATCTTTCGGATCATTACCTATCGTTGTCATTCTTTTCGTAAACGCTTGTACTATTGGGATTCGATTAACGCCATGGGTTAAACTACATTTTTAAACGCATATTACAACGCTTACTACTAAAATGCATTTTATCGCAATTTACATCGCTAGTTTACAACACTTGTTACTTGAACGCTATCGCAACGCTGGCTCAATCGCAAACTCGAAACGCGGATTTAATTATATTATATTATGTGTGTTATTTGTGTGATTATTTGTGAATGTTATGTGGTTATCAACGCAACGCTTATACGCTCAAACGCTCACTCGATTAAACACAACGCTTAACAAACGAACCAAAGTTGGAAAACTAACTCGCGCAAACACGGCCGTCTGAATGGCCTTCCGTCCGAATGGATATCCGCCTGGATGACCACCGTCCGGATGACCATCAATGTATGGATAAATGACATGTGTTTAAGTTAAGCTTTAAGATCCTAAGTGTTTAAGTTAAGCTGTAAGATCCTAAAAAATTACTACATATATAATACTTATGAAAACATAAATAAAAGAGAAATTTACGAAAATGGCCAGGAATATTGTTGACTTACGAAAATGGTCATCCCATGCGTCCTTGGAGCGGTGCATCATGCGCGGGTTGCGTCCTTAGAGCGAAACCCAATAAAAAAATGGACACGTGGCCAGGGGATGCGTACTTCAAGCACAGGTGCGTCTTTGCCTCTTTGGATCGAAACCCAATAAAAAATGGACACGTGGTCACGGGATGCGTCCTTGGAGCGAGGCATCATGCACGGGATGCGTCGGGCAAGTTTTGAAGCGTCTGGCAAGGTTTTCCGGCGAATTGCAGGTTTCCGGCGAGTTTTCCTGCGAGTTGCAGGTTTCCGACTTTCCGGATGCAATCTATACAGTATGTAATCTATCATAGAAGATGAAAACATTGAAGAATAGAGACTAACCCAACAACTCTACGTTCGAGAAGTTGAAGAAAAAAAGAGTAAGAAAATTGAATTGGAAATCTCAGTTGGAACAATAAAACAACATTTCAGTTGAGGTTAAAGATTGGAAGAAGAAGCTGACAAGGATGTAGGAACTGACGGAGTTAAATTTATTCTTTTTTTTAAGGGATTATTTATTCATCATGCGTCTGAAAAAAAAAACAAGATTGAAGTTACTTTTCAGAATGTTCACATGGTCTTGGGATTGATAATATTTGCCACGTGTCCTTTTTCCATTGAAGGACCCTATAAATTAATGTTTTTCATGAGAAAGACGTATCCGGTGCATTTGGATTCGTGATGCGTTGCTCCCAAGACGCATGAGATGACTAAATCTGAAAATGTGTTTGGTCAATGACTATTTTCGTAAATAGCTCTAAATAAAATATTGGTTGATGAGGGTACGAACCAAACATCCTAAATTAAAAGCCATCACTAAACAAGTTTTATAGAATCAAAAGATTTTACAAAAATAAGAGTTTTATATATAAAACAAATCAAATTTGTTAAGATTTTAATCTAAAACTTATTAAACTTTATAAAATACAACATCCTTTATAAAATAAAAGTATAAAACAAAAATGGTTGAAAGAATATTTTATAAGAATAAGGGACGGTTTGGTGCTGAACCAGTAAGAGGTCTGAACCATTAAGTGTTGAACCGGTAAAAGGTCTCAACCATTAAGAGTCAGTATAATGCTTAACCGTTCAGAGTCAAATGTTTGATCAATTCAGATAAGAGGTCTTAATCATTCAGATTCAGTATAATACTTAACCATTCAGAGGCAAATGTCTGAATTATTCAGAGATCTGCTTGCGAAACAAACAGTCTCAACCAATAAATGTTAAACCAGAAAAATGTCTGAACTATTAAGCGCCTTATTAAGAAATAAACAAACAGCCTCTCTTCCAAACATGTTTTGACGTCTTGAATAACCCAGTTCAATGCAAAACTTCACTAGTTATGTGTTTGGCACATGTTTTAGTTTAAAAACCATTCCCAAAATGTTTTAAAAGTTATTTTCAAAGACCCGAGAAATTTTAAAAGGTTGAGATTGTAATATTAATGTATAACACGACTACTTTGACGGATTCACATAGTCGTCGTCTACTTGCTTTATCAAGAAAATTGAAGTTTGGAAAAGGGTAACATATAGTCAAGTACAATGTATTTATTATTATTATTATTATTATTTTATTTATTTATTTATTTATTTATTTTTGCAAATGATGTAAATAGCATTGGGATGTCAAATTAAATTGCTATCGCTTGGTTTTTTATATAAAGCATAGAACATGCTTTTTGGACCACGTTGTGGTCATCACTTGTGTCTCTCTTTCGATATGTAAATTGTCGTTAAAAACGTTTAGTTGGAATGTGAATCCTATAAAATTTCTCCCGCTACTTATTATACTTATTATTTTTAGGATATGTAAAAGTAATTAACAAAATACTGACATCATAGACACTATAACTTTCTGTATAATATTTTTATTTTTAACTACAAAACTTCTATATATAAAATCGGATAAATGGTATATTTATAAGGCTAAGACCACATGGTGTAGAGGAGCTTGAAATTTGGGGGTATTCGACATGTGAAGGCCACGTCAACACGCGTCAGAAAAATGGCGTGGTGGAAAAAAAGGTGTGGGAGGGGGCGTGGAAAGGTGACGCTACGTGGCACACACTTTTTATTATTAATTTATATTTAAAAATTATATAAAATCTATTAAATTTAAATAAAAACCAATTAGTACTAATTAATCATATAACTTAAAAATTAAAGATATTACATAACATTAGGTAGTTATAGTCATGCCCGTACACGTTATGGAACTCGACTAGAGGGACTTGGATGATGTCGAGTGTTGACTTCGCTTAGCTCACCATTGTCGTTGTCCAAGCCGTTGAGAATCCCTTCAAATCTTGTACAATCAATATGAATCATCTGAAAACGTGAATAAAGCGCATCCTTAGATCGGATGGCCTCACCCCTACGCGTACAAAGTTCTTGATAAACTCGTTCAGAAAACGAAGACGTGCGTAACTGAGGCCCTTGGTTGTTCACCACCGCGACCCAAGATTCGAATAACATGATGTCCCCTTCTAGGATCCATGGAATAACCTGCATTGTAATAAGATGAAAGTTGAGATTTTTGTAAGAGAGTTTTGAGAGTTATATAAAAAGTTGATATTTTTTGAGAGAGTGTAATGATGTATTTATATATAAACAGATTGAAATTTTTTTAATATTTGTTTGTTTACTAGTTGTTGGGTAAAACGGCTACTTCCACGGTCCAATGAAAGATGATACATATGCACGCTTATTAACTCAACGCCGGTGGAATTATCCAAGCCCATAACTCAATGCCGTGGAAAACGCTGGGTGCAGTGTGGTGTTTGCGGCGTGGAAAGACATAAACGCCACTGATCCACGCCCACACCATGTGGTCTAAGGGTTATGGGGGGCATGAGATGGGTCATGGATTGCCACCTAGGATGGTGGATGATATGCTACACACCCCCTTAGGGAACCACCATGGTTGGCAAGATTAAACCATAGCAACCATGCACCTCCCTTTCCTTAATTAGTTAAATATATAGGATTATGGATTTAGATGGTGGATGAAAGTGGGGATGATGGTTTAGGTCATGACAACACCGGATAATAATTTTTTTTTTTTGAACGGCCAACAAAATTTATTTTATTTATCAAAGGGCCAACAATGAGTTAGCCCACACCAATTACATACACCAATTACCTACATCAAATAAGAGACAATCTAAACACATTTCCTTGCTACATCGAAATTAAACCACTCTTCCCACGTTATTTCTTTCAATGTCGAACAACTACCAATCCAAAGGAAGCTTAGATGTTTGACTTCATTCATCATTCGATCCCGGTTTATTGGTTTGTCATTGAAAACCATGTCATTTCTGGAACGCCAAATTACCCAAAGTGACACATGCATGATTGCATACACCAATTTCCTCCACTTTTCATTTCCTCGAACGTGTTTGTGCCATTCCAACAAATCCTTTGCTCTAAAAGCATAGATACTTGCTACCTTGCACCAATGAGATACAAAATTCCACAAATATTGTGTCACCTCACAACTCACGAACAAATGATCCGCATCCTCTTCCTGTTGATCACACAATTTGCATCGGGTTTGACCGGTAATAACATTCCTATGAGCCAAAGCAACAAGCGTTGGCAACCGATCCAAGGATATTCTCCACGCCAGAAAATTAACCTTGGTTGGGTTTCAATTATTCTACACGAAGTCATTCCCCAGGTTGGAAAAAAGTGGGGTGACATAGAAGATAATGGTGGTATTGAAGGTCATGACCCAACCTAAAACCACCAAAAGAAAGAAACTTATTCGTCAATATTTATAAAAATTGAAATGTGTTTTGTAACAACTAGCCTATTAACATTATAGAGATAAGAAAGAGAGATTGGGGAGATGAATATATCTTATTGATGTGTAAAATAGATTACATATGCCTCTATATATAGGCTTACAAGAATGGGGGTTAAATATATGGAGGGTCACAAGTAAAGTGGATAGTCACACAATTAATATATAATAATTCATAACACTCCCCCTTGACTATCCATGTGACAAAATAATATATTATTCTTATAATATGCTTGGTGATGCTGGCTCGTTAAAAACCTTGCCAGGAAAACCCAGTGGGATAAAAGGGAAAAAGAGTGCAGCGCGTATTATTCTCCCCCTGATGATTTAAGCTCCTTGAGTTGCCGCATCCCAATGCCATGAACTAGTTTCTTGAATGTAGAGGTCGGAAGTGATTTAGTAAACAAGTCTGCCAAATTATCGCTAGAATGAACTTGTTGGACAGTAATATCTCCATTCTTTTGCAAATCATGTGTGAAAAAGAACTTTGGTAAAATGTGCTTCGTTCTGTCACCTTTGATGTATCCTTCCTTAAGTTGAGCAATGCACGCTGCGTTGTCTTCATGTAAAATTGTTGGTCCCTCATCTCTCGTAGAAATACCACAAGACCCACGAATGTGTTGTATTATACTTCTTAACCAAACACATTCTCGACTAGCTTCATGAATCGCCAATATTTCTGCATGGTTAGATGATGTGGCTGTGATGGTTTGCTTTACAGAACGCCATGAGATAGCAGTGCCTCCACTTGTGAATAAATATCCAGTTTGAGATCGCCCAGTGTGAGGATCAGACAAATACCCTGCATCTGCAAAACCAACCAAACTTGTTGTCGATTGGTTAGTAAAATACAACCCCATATCTTTTGTACCTTGAAGGTATCAAAATATTTGTTTTACCCCATTCCAATGCCTCTTCGTAGGGCATGAACAATATCTTGCCAATAAATTTACAGAAAATGATATATCTGGTCGTGTATGACTAGCAAGAAACATTAGTGCACCAATTGCACTTAAATATGGTACTTCTGGACCAAGAATTTCCTTTCCATCGTTCGGAGGTCAGAATGGGTCTTTCTCGACATCAAGAGATCTTACAACCATTGGGGAACTCAATGGATGTGATTTTTCCATATAAAACCTTCTAAGTAACTTTTCTATGTAGTTTTGTTGATGTACAAGGATTCCACCCTTGAGATGTTTGATTTGTAACCCAAGACAAACTTTTGTCTTTCCAAGGTCATTCATTTCAAATTCTCTTTTCAAGCATTCAACCGCCTTTTGGAGCTCACTTGGCGTTCCAATTATATTCAAGTCATCAACGTATACAGCAATTATAACATATTCAGATTCTGACCTTTTTATGAAGATACACGGGCATATTGAATCATTTTTGTAACCTTCTTTCAACAAATACTCACTAAGGCGATTATACCACATACGCCCAGATTGTTTTAGCCCATATAATGATTTGTTTAATTTAATTGAAAGATGTTCTCGAGAACTAGATGTACATGAGTTTGGTAATTTGAATCCTTCAGGGAGTTTCATGTAAATATCAGTATCAAGTGAGCCATAAAGGTAGGCTGTCACAACATCCATTAGGCCCAGATCAATCCCTTCTTGTATTACCAGACTAACAAGATAACGAAAAGTTGTCGCATCCATCACCGGAGAATATGTCTCCTCATAATCAATCCCAGGTCTTTGCGAAAATCCTTGTGCTACTAATCGTGCCTTGTATCGTACGATTTCATTTTTCTCATTGCATTTTCGCACAAAGACCCACTTATATCCGACAGGCTTTACAACTTTAGGTATAGGGACTACTTCTCCAAAAACTTCTCGTTTATTGAGGGAATCTAATTCTGTCTTAATTGCGGCTTTCCAATTTGGCCAATCATTTCTTTGTTTACATTCCTCAACAGATTTTGGTTCTTGATCCTCATTATTTTCCATTACTTCTAGCGCTATGTTATATGAAAAACTGTCATCGACGTCGATTTCATTTCGGTTCAATACCTTTCTAGACATGATATAATTTATTGAGATCTCTTCGTTTTCAGGTACCAGAGGTTCTTCTGGAACCATCATGTCTAGTGTCTCTTCAGGAAACTCTTTTCTTGGCATTATCATTACCTCGACTGGACCATCATTATTTGCTCCTTTTTTCTTTCTAGGATTTTTATCTTTAGAACCGATTGGTCTACCACGTTTGAGACGTGCATTAGACTCATTTCCAACATGTGGTTGTCCTTCTGGGACACTTATTTTTACTGGAGCATTAGCAGCTGGTATGTGTGACTTAGTCACTCTCTTTAGGTCAGTGAATGTGTCTGGTACTTGATTTGCTAATGTTTGTAAATGAATTATTCTTTGAACTTCTTGTTCACACTCTTTAGTTCGAGGATCAAGATGAGATAGTGATAATTCATTCCAAATTATATTATTATTTTTCAGCTGCTTTTCATCTCCCCCTAACGTTGGGAATGTTGTTTCAACGAAATGACAATCACCAAATCGAGCTGTAAATAAATCACATGTTGATGGCTCTAAATACTTAATGATCGATGGTGATTCATACCCAACATATATTCCTAACCTCCTTTGAGTCCCCATCTTTGTTCGTTGTGGTGGAGTGATAGGAACATATACGGCACAACCAAAAATCCTTAGATGTGAAATATCTGGTTCCTGACCAAAAACCAACTTTAATGGGGAGGAAGTGTGATAACTCGTTGGCCTGATGCGAATTAGTGTTGCTGCATGTAAAATTGCATGCCCCCAGGCAGATGCTGGTAGTTTTGATTTCATAATCATTGGTCTTGCAACCATTTAAAGTCGCTTGATAAGTGATTCAGCAAGTCCATTTTGCGTATGTACATGAGGTACTGGATGCTCTACACTTATGCCAATAGACATGCAGTAATCATTGAAGGTTTGGGATGTAAATTCCCCAGCATTGTCCAACCGAATTTTCTTTATGGGATAATCGGGAAAATGTGCTCTTAACCTTATTAATTGAGCAAGTAGTCGTGCAAATGCCATATTACGACTTGATAGTAAACTCACATGTGACCATCTAGTTGATGCATCAATTAAGACCATAAAGTATCTAAATGGTCCACTGGGAGGGTGTATAGGTCCACATATATCCCCATGTATTCTTTCTAAAAAACTCAAGGATTCTGTCCCTACCTTAACTGGTGATGGGCGAGTGATTAACTTCCCTTGTGAGCATGCAACACATGTAATATCCTTAGATTGAAGAATCTTTTGGTTCTTCAAAGAATGACTGTCACACCCCGATATTTCCACGTTTTACCGGTGGGCCCGGTGGGGAGTATCGTGACGTAGTTGATATCATCATAGTCAAACAACACAATATTTAAATGCACAGCGGAAGCAAAAAGGATAGATTCATTTTAACCGAATATAATTGTAATATTAAGTATCACAAAATAGTTGAAAATAATCCACAGGTGGATCAAATAAAAAGGAAACATTGTTCAACAGTTTTATGTCATCCAAGCTTGCGAGACTTATTGTGAATGCTAGGAGAAAGCCAGCCTATTTTGAGTAGTACCTACACTTAACCTTTTTGGGAAAATACGTCAGTTTACACTGGTAAATACAATTAACTGACTCATTTTGAAAAGGGTTAATAAAATTGATTTGAATGCACGTGGCACAAACTTTTATAACTTGGGATAATTATTCATATATATAAACTTGTAAAAGGATTACATGTTTCTTATGCGTTCAGTAGCCCGGTTCGTGCCGGGTTAAAGATCAATAGACACACCACATTATTTATTTAGGCACTGACGGGTGTACGCCTACACCCCGTGCTTAGGTTGTGGCCATTTCGTAAAATGATGCCAAGGATATCCGGGACATGGTCATTAATCCCCCAAAGGCTTTAAGCAAACAAAACAATTCAAACGGGTCATTTCAATAAATTAACCATCATACGATTAAAGATTCAATGCCCGACCAAGCGGTATTTTATATACCGTACCCCAAGCCCGTATAAGGGAAAATAAGTTAAAAGTATTTACCTTTGCAAGTAATAATCACAACAAGCAAGTGCACGTAGCTTTTACTGGGTCTCCTATTCTAGAACAAAGGTTTATAATAACCTATTAGAATCCTAACGGGTCTTTAATTAAGCCTAAGCTTAGACCGGTTAGTTTTAAAGGAAGATACGGTCGAACGCATGATTAAGCGAAGACCGGAATAGAATGTGATTTAGACCCGACAAGTTTTAAGACTTGTATAATATGGGTAAACTAAACACATTCTGGATTTTGAGATAAAAATGATAAGGTTTGACCCGTTTCGGCTAATTTATGTAAACTAGTTACATAAACCGAACCAAACGCGAATAACGCATAACGGGTAACCGTATGAGTCACGAACCAGTTTCCTAAGTTAATATGCCTTAAATATGTTGTGATATCAGAAGGATACCTTCCATTATGCCCAAAACGAGTTTAATCTCAATTTAAGCCCCGTAGGGGTATTTTGGTCATTTAAAAGATTATAAAAGAGATTAATTATAATTCTGAGACTCGGGTCTGAAATAATCAGTAGAAAAACTTATTTTAATAGGTTATATCAGTTGGTGATAAGTCTTATATGAAAAAATGGTTTTTAACCCATACTAGGTGTTTAGTACGCGTAAAAAGCCATTTTTTAAACGATTTCCGGGTTATACAGGAAATCTGAGTTTTCTGATCAGGTTATAAAGTTCAAAATACTTCATTTATTATATAAAATCAGTATCAATTGAATTGGTGTCAAAATATTATGTAAAACTCATTTTACAAGCAAAAGGGTATAATCGGTAATTACCGAATTAAGGCAATAACCTTAGGTTATGATCAGTTTAAAAATAATTAAAAATCTTCAAAAATCTCCAAATATTATATTACATCAGAGGGTAAAAGTTTTGGTGTCAAAAATTTGGTTTAGATAGGCTTTACGCTAATTATGCCGTTTAATTAATAAAAAGCTTTCTAATTACGCTATTGAGCATAACTCCTAATCTAGACCTCCAACTGATGTGAAATTTTAGGGACATGTTTATAAATCAGTAAAAAAGATTATTGTCCTCTCACATTTCCAAAATTCTCATTTTAAGGTCAAATGGGCATATTGGTCAACATTAGGCATTTAACGGAAACATCGGACAATCAACGAGTTAAGTAGTATAAACGCAGAGGGTTATACTATCATACAAGCTGGTCCTAACGGAGCTCTAAGACATTTCTAAATCATTCTAATATGGGTCAGAACTGAAGTCAAAACAAAAGTCAAAGTTTTGCGACTTTCGGTTCCGAACCGAGCCTAAACAGAAAATTGTCGGATCAAACAAGCTTAGACCAGTTCTTATACTAATTACCAAGTTATATGAGTGATAAAATAGGTTACACGTCTTCTACATTGCTAATTATGTGTTAATTCAAAAATTAAGTTTCTGTTGACTTTTTATAACAAACTTTGACCCGACAAATGATCTAGTTAGGGCGGGAATCAGAGGGTGCCCTTTTAAGGGTGTAATGCCCACATAATTACCAACTTATAACTACTTTCAATTTGACTAAACATCAGACCATTAGTGATTAATCGATAAGTCAAACCTTAATTACGATGGTTTGACTTTAAGCTAATTAACTATGTAAAACATGATTAGGGAAGGTTAAGGAAGCTTACCAAAGTCCTAATTACGACCATAGATGCTTAGGGGCTGCACTTGTGCTCCAGAAGTCTTCAAAAGTGAAGTTATGATTGTATGATCAAAAGTTGCAAACAACGGGTCCTTATATAGTGAGTTTGATATCACTAGATCATGCCAAGCAATGCTATAAGGGATCATTGATGCATCCCAAGTGTCCCTAAAGCCTAAAAACCCTATTGTGCAGCACATGGTATTGCAAACAAGTGTTTAAAGTCGGTTACAAGGGCTGGACAGACACCTGTCCAAAGTTTCTGTATCTGGGAGTGCCAGGCGGCCCGCGTAAGGCTCTGCCTGGGCTTATGCGGCCCGTGTGAGGCCTGGGATCAGGTCAACAAGTTTCAATTATTTGCAGTTTTGGTCCCCGGTCCTCCTAAAAGTTGTTTTACTTTCATTTCTTGCATTATGAGCCTTCTAAATTGACTTATAAGGACTTCAAGACTTGTACCAACTTTGTTAAGTCCTTGGTTAACTTTTGATCACCCGAAAAGTCATAAATTTCAACGTTGACGCTTTTAACCCCTCGTATACGAATTTTATCATAACTTTCTCATACGATAACGAAACTTGGTGAAATTTTTATCATGCATTCTTGTGAGCATAATTAATCGTTACAAAGCTTCGGGTTTTCTAAAAGGTCACTCAGAGGTATACTTTAAACATGTTGACACATTTAACCCCTGTAGTTTGTAATTTCTCACTTTCTTTCATAATTAGTTTCGCATGATCCATGATTCATTCGTGTAAGGGTATAAACATCATGTAGGGTTATCGTAAAGTATATTTATCCATTGTTGACATTTTGAACTCTTATACTCACATACTTTCTTAGTTTGTCAACTTTAGTCCCTCTAGAGTATTCTTTCACACGTTCAAAGCTTATGACACGTGTCAACACATTATAGGACGTGAATTTTTGAGGTGTTACATCCTCACCCCCTTAAAAGAAATCTCGACCTCGATATTTACTAAAACAAACGAGGGTACTTTTTTTTCATTGTGGACTCTACCTCCCACGTGTACTCTGGACCTCTTCGGGCATCCCATTTAACTTTTACAATTGGTACATGCTTCCTTCGAAGATTCTTAACCTGTCGATCCTCGATCGACATAGGTTTCTCAACAAACTTCAAGCTCTCATCGATGTGCACATCTGTATGTGGTATGACTAGTGATTCATCAGCTAGACACTTCTTCAGATTGCAGATGTGGAATACAGTGTGAATACCACTGAGCTCTTCAGGTAATTTTAACTTATAAGCAACTGATCCGACACATTCGATGATTTCAAATGGTCCTATATATCTCGGGCTTAACTTACCTTTCTTACCAAATTGCATTACCCCATTCCAGGGTGATACCTTAAGCAACACTTTGTCACCTACCTCGAATTGCAGAGGTTTACGCTTTAAACCTGCATAGCTTTTCTACCTGTCCCTGGCAGCTTTCAGGCGGTCACGAATCTAGACAATCTTTTCCGTCGTTTCAAAGACTATTTCAGGTCCTGTCAGTTGGACATCTCCAACTTCCGCCCAACAAACGGGCGTTCTGCACTTTCTCCCGTACAAGGCCTCGAAAGGCGCAGCCTTAATGCTGGTATGATAGCTATTGTTATAGGAGAACTCGATTAATGGCACGTGGTTATCCTAACTACCACCTAAGTCAATCACACATGCACGAAGCATGTCTTCCAAAGTTTGGATCGTACGCTCACTCTGCCCGTTCGTCTGAGGATGGTATGTCGTACTGAAAGTTAAGCGCGTACCCAAAGATTGTTGGAAAATTTTCCAAAAATGTGACGTGTATCTAGTATCTCTGTCAGAGATAATAGACACTGGTATGGCATGTAGAGATACAATCTTATCTACGTACAATTGGGCTAACATGTCGGAGCTATAGGTCTCCTTAATGGGTAGGAAATGTGCTGACTTAGTCAGTCTATCTACTATCACCCATATAGTATCATTTCCTTTCTTTGTCTTTGGCAATTTGGTGATGAAATCCATTGTCACCATTTCCCACTTCCACGTGGGAAGTTCAGGCTGTTGTAGTAAACCTGACGGCTTCTGATGTTCAGCCTTGACTTGCGCACATGTCAAACATTTAGCTACATAGGTAGCTATAGACTTCTTCAAGCCTATCCACCAGAAATTTGCTTTCAGATCCTGGTACATCTTGTCAGCTCCAGGATGAACGGAGTATTTAGAACTGTGGGCTTCCTGGAGGATAACATCCCGAAGTGCTCCATAAACTGAAACCCATATTCGTCCATTTAACCTCAGAATTCCGTTCTTGCCATAGGATAACTGTTCTTCAGTTACCCCTAGCTTTTCATCAGGATAGTTAGCTTCCAGCACAGCTTCCTTCTGCGCAGCTAACAACCTTTCATTCAAACTATTCTTTATCTCAATGCTCTTGGCATTGATTCTTATAGGCTTCACTCTTTCCTTTCGACTTAAGGCATCGGCGACTACATTCGCCTTGCCAGGATGGTATCTTATCTCACAATCATAATCATTCAAAGTTTCCATCCAACGTCGCTGCCTCATGTTCAAGTCCTTCTGATTGAACAGATGTTGAAGGCTCTTGTGATCAGAATAGATCACACACTTGGTTCCATACAAATAATGCCTCCACAGTTTTAGTGCAAATACAACGGCACCCAACTCCAAGTCATAGGTGGTGTAGTTCTTTTCGTGCACCTTTAACTGTCGAGAAGCATAGGCAATAACCTTGCCTTTCTGCATAAGCACACATCCCATACCTGTGTGCGATGCATCACTATATACTACAAATTCATCTATTCAATCAGGCAATGTCAACACAGGTGCATTGCTTAGCTTCTGCTTAAGGATGTCAAAGGATTCCTGCTGCTTAGGGCCCCAATTAAACTTAATATTCTTACGCGTCAAGGAAGTTAGGGGTGCAGCAATCCTTGAAGAGTTTTCAATAAATCGCCTATAATATCCGGCTAAACCTAGAAAGCTACGAATCTCTGTAGGCATCTTTGGCTCTTGCCAATTCATGACAGCTTCAACCTTAGCGGGATCTACCTGAATTCCGCGTTCACTAACCACATGCCCAAGAAATTGGACTTCACGAAGCCAAAATTCACACTTAGAGAATTTGGCGTAGAGCTTTTCTCGATGAAGCAGTTTCAGAATGCAATGGAGGTGCTTCTCATGGTCAGCTTGACTCTTCGAGTAAATGAGAATATCATCGATGAAGACGATGACGAATTTATCCATGTAGGGCTTGCAGACGCGGTTCATGAGATCCATGAATACGGCTGGTGCATTAGTGAGTCCAAAAGGCATCACTAAGAACTCGTAGTGACCATAACGAGTCCTAAATGCAGTCTTATGTACATCTTCATCCTTGACCTTCAGTTGATGATATCGTGATCTTAAGTCAATCTTGGAAAAGTAACTCGCTCCTTGAAGCTGATCGAACAAGTCGTCGATCCTGGGCAATGGATACCGATTCTTAATAGTAACTTTGTTAAGTTCTCGATAATCGATGCACAGACGCATCGACCCATCCTTTTTCTTCACAAACAGGATCGGTGCTCCCCAAGGAGATGAGCTAGGTCTAATAAATCCTTTACTTAACAAATCATCCAGTTGAGTTCTCAACTCTTTCATCTCCGTTGGTGCCAATCTGTAAGGCGCTCTTGCAACAGGTGCTGCGCCAGGAATAATGTCAATCCTGAACTCCACTTGCCTATCTGGGGGTAAACCAGGTAGTTCTTCAGGGAATACTTCTGGATATTCAGAGATAATGGGTATGTCTTCGATCTTAGGCTTTGGTTCATTCATAGTTACTTGTGCCATGTAGATAACACAACCCTTCGTCAAACACCTTGATGCCTTGAGCATGGACACTTGCTCAGGCATTCCGTACTTAGTATCTCCTTGGATTGTCAAAGGCTCACCATGAGGAGCTCTGACAACCACTTGCTTCTTAGCACAAACGATCTGGGCTTGGTTGCGAGACAACCAATCCATGCCTATTACTATATCGAAACCGGGTAATTTCAAAGGAAGTAAAGACAATGGAAAAGAATGGTTCCTAATGGATATGAAACATCCATCTAACACGGTTGAGGCAGTTTCTAAGGTACCATCAGCTAATTCCACCTCATATTTCACACTTAAGGTTTTAACAGGTAAATTCAGTAATTTACAAAACTTATTATCTACAAATGATTTATCAGCTCCTGAATCAAATAACACTCTCGCATAAACATCATTTATGAGGAAGGTACCTGTTATCACATTGTCGTCCTGAATAGCTTCCTTTGTATCCATCCGGAAGACCCTTGCATTGGTCTTTTTCCCATCCTCAGTCTTCTTCGCAAGTTTTGGGCAGTTGGACTTGATATGCCCTTTTTCATTGCAGCTATAGCACGTAGCATCCTTGATTTTCTTACAGTCTAGGGTCTTGTGCTCAGAAGACTTGCAAATCCCACATGCCCTTGGCTGTGACTGGGATTTCGACTCATATCTGCACTTCCCAAAGTGTTGTTTCTTGCAGATCTTACATTTGGGTTTATCACCCGACTGATGACCATCTTTCTTAGATCCAGAACCCTTTTTGTGGTCATTGTTTCCCTTATGTCTCTTATCCGATCGTCGTGAGCTATCATCCTCGCGCTTCCTTTTCTCAGCATCAGTGTTTCTCAGCGATCTCTGCCTGACCGCGTCCAGAGTAAGAGATAACGCTATATCAGCTGCAGACCGGAAGGTAGCTGGTCTAGAGGCTTTCACACTGGCCTTAACTTCTGGGGCTAAACCCCCGATGAATCGAGCTATCCTCTTGGGTTCCGGTGTCACAAGGTATGGAACCAACCTAGACATTGTATTGAAACTGGTAAGGTAGGCCTGACAGTCCAGGTTCTTCATAACCAAAGACAAGAAATCAGATTCAATATTTTCAACCTCATGCTGAGGGCAGTAGTTTTCCTTAATCAACGTCACAAACTGATCCCATGACAGATTGTACAATGGGATTTTTCCGGTAGCTTGGATTAAAGACCTCCACCAAGCTAATACCTCCCCATAGAATGACTGAGACACGAACTTTACTACATCCTTATCAGCGCACCCGCTGATATCAACCATGGTATCCATCTCATCCAACCATGTCATGCAGTCTATAGCTCCTTTCTCCCCAGTGAAATCCCTGGGTTTGCATGACTTGTAAGAGCAACCCTTATCACAGGGTCCTTGATTCAGTACGATCTTTTGAGATGGAACACTTTGCTGATTTGAAGAGTGACGATCGTCATCGTCTTTCTTTGGCTCTTCCTTCTTGGAGGGTGGCTTGCTGTGAGTCTCTGAATGAGTCTTAGGCTTGGAATGGGGTACTGATTGGGCTCTGCTTCGAGTACCGCTCGACTCACTATACTGCCTATCCAAGGCTTTTGTAACAGCATCGTCAATTAACGCTTGCAGTTCTGCACCCGCTATGTTAATTCGGGTATTATCATGATTCTCCCTTGGGTGACTGTTGATCTCATCCGAGTCAGCCATGTAGTTTGAACTGTTACATAAGATATTGACAATAATTTATTTGGGAGTTTATTATGGAATCGTCTTTAATGGCAATTCTTTAACCATGGTAACACAGGCCATATTTGGTTAATTTGTTAATCACATTTATTTAGGATTTTTATTATAATTTATCCTAATTATAAAACAATAACAGTATTATTAGTAGCACAAAAGGCTTAGTCACAGGGACATTTTTAAATCATAAGTCATGATTTCAGAGAATCAAAGCAGGAAGGTTTGAACATAGTTCTTTACCCTTTTTTCTGACAGGGAGTCGTAGACTACTACTGTCTTTTGTCTTATATGACAATGAGTATGGCCCGTAGGCACTATATTACCAATGGATGGTCAACATATGATCATCTTAATTGATGATTTAAACCCATGATTTATAGATCATTAAGTTAGGTTAGGAATCTTTTGAAGAATCCTATTATGAGAATGACGTGTTTGATTTTAATGAATCACGTCTGCCAGGAGCGTTAACATGTTTTCAGATGTTAACAGGGATTCGAATCTTTTAAATAGGTCTTACCACCTTGGCCAAGTCTTATAATGACATGCAGGCTAGGTTATACCTTTAAGATTCTTATTTAATATTTAATAGGCAGATTATTTTTAAGAGAAATGGTTTTTAGTTTATTTATTTCATGTATAATATATTTATGCATAAAATGACAAAATGACAAAATGAAATTTTAAATTTAACATTCCATTAAATATTAAAGGAGTACACATTGCCCTAAACGGGACTTTTACAGAAATAACTTGCCCATGCAGGGGCTAAACTGATAATACAAGTCCTCGAAGGGACTGATTACTAAGATAGATGTCCACGCAGGGACTAAAACGACAAGTCCACGCAGGGACTAAAAAGACAAGTCCATGCAGGGACTAAATACATAGATAAATGTCCACGCAGGGACTAAATAGACAAGTCCACACAGGGACTAAATACATAGATAAATGTCCATGCAGGGACTAAATTGAAATAAGGAAATACAATAATACATATAGGGATTCAATGATCCCTCTTCTTCTTTCCTTTTAACAAGCTTGCTAGGCCCTTGAGGAATCCCCGGTTGTTCCTACGCTCTTCCTGAAAGTCTCGTTCCACCCTGCTTAGTCTTTGGAGAATTTCCTCCTGTTCTGGTGGAGAAAACCGTGGTGGCTGCGGCTGGTGCTGAAACGAAGGTCGAGCAGGTATTTGATACCCATGTGATGGGTATCCCACTCCCCAGGGAGTTCCATATGGTCCTTCAGGATGAAGGGCGTTGTAGTTGGCTGCTACAAGGTATGGGTCGGCTTCAGCATAATTGTAGTTAGTGTGAGCCGGCTGCTCAAATGGATTATACGCCATTGAACCGGCGTATGTAGGAATTGGGTTACCAAAACCCAATGGTGGCGGTGGTGGCGCAACTGGTGCAGAATTCACCTCAAAACTAGATTTGAAGGCCCGCCCATTTGTGGGTCTTCATGCAGTGGCGGATAGTGACTGCCACTTGAGTGATGGGGGGTGCTAAAGTGAAAACCCCCTCCTCGCGTGGATATTCGTGCGCCTGTTCTCCTACGCCTTGGTGGTTCTGGAGGTGGTTGATGAATTGGCCGCGGTGGTGGCGGTGGCGTGACTGCCACGATACGCGAATCCTCGGAGGGATCCTATTGCTGCTGCTGTGGGTTATGTGAGGGTGTAAAATACCACTCATACTGGTTGAACCTCGCTTGGTAACTGTCTGGACCACGGTTGTAACAACCCTCGGTAAAACCAACACCCTCATAATATTTCCGACCCTCTAGTATATTATAAAATGTCTCAATATGTTTTATATTACACCCCGTATGTGAAAACCGAGCCCAAAATAGATTATAACATATAAAATAAAATAAAAATAAGAAAAATGGGATTGAGGCGGGCCGCGTAGACACACCCCAACATCTCACGCGGGCGGTATGAAGACCGGAATTGACTCTGTTGACTTCTTTAGTTAAGGCGGGCCGCGTGAGATACCGTTTAAGTTGACGCGGGCCGCGATAGATCAAGAAACATGGCGCAGCCCAGTGATGACACGTGTCATCATCGTGGTGGACCTACGTATCGAATCAGCTAAGCTATATGTTGACCGTGTGTTGACGCGGGCCGCGTTAGGCTTAGCCTTACCTTACGCGGGCCGCTTGAAAGTCAGATATCAGCAATATAAATAGCAGGCATCAGTTTTCGTTTTCCGTCGCTCATTCTCAATTCTCAATCTCGAATTCTCTGATATTTGGCATAATTTTCAAGTATAATACCCCCTAATTAGCGAGGTTCTGCTCCGTTGTAAGTATTATAACCCCAGTTTCATAATAGTTACGCTGCCCGATTGATTTAGGGTTCCGTAACAACTGCCGTGGTTCTGCCCGACGTAGTTGTTGGAATGCCATCTCGGGGAGGGTATTATTAATAATTTCAAAGGGTTATGGTACTAACCAATGTACATTTGTATAAATTATAGATTATATTCAGGAAACCCTTACGAAAAGCCTAAGACAGCAATGTGAGTTTATCCTCTTTTTGTTAATGTTTTTGGAATGTTTTACAAAACCTTAATTGTTTTACAATGTGATTAAGCGGTGATTGAGTCTTTGTAGTTCTTCAATTACTACCGGTATTATGGGGTTTTGTATACAAAATTTATTACTACGAGTAGTAGTAGTAGTAAGTCTGAATGACAGTGCATTACCATTGGACGACGAGTTAGCCAATGGGTAATTTGACCATAGCCATAGATCCGGTCGAGTGGCAAATACTGAATGAGTAATTGTGTAGAAATAAACAATGTGATCGCTCTCAATACTGTTTTAATTGATAAAATGTTTCTTAATTAAACTGGGATTCACTCACCAGTATTTCCGACTGACAAATGTTTTTAAAACGCGTTACAGGTAACACAATGTGAACAGCCAATTAATGAAAGCCAGCTGGAGAGCACTGAAGGCTTGGGGAAAATGTGGCTATAAAAGTTACCTAATAAACGATGTTTTAAATTCAATAAAATAGGGTTTGTCCTTATAAATGTATTGTAACAAGAAACTTGGATTTTACCCATGTGATTATTAATAGTAAATGAGGTGGTTTCACTCTGATAAACATTTCCTAACTACGGTCCTGATGTAAATTCCGCTGCGAGATTTAATAACCTGATACCACCAAAACTCTGAGCTCGCGTCCGCCCGTTCTCGGGAATTAGGGATCGGGGGTTGCGACAGAAGGTGGTATCAGAGCCTAGCCACTGGTCTGAGCCAAAGAGGTGTTCTGCTGACACTTAAAATTCTGAAATTTTGTGTTAGGAAATAAATTATGGAAATACGTGCATAACTGTATTTATTTGTTATGTGTTATTTGACTATTTGTTTGTTTTCAGTATGAGTGATCAAGAACCATCAGATATGAATCGTCAGTTATCTGATTCACCTAGGAGTGAAGGTACATCATCACAGCCTGCCCTCTCTGGGTATACTGCTGATCAGGAAGACGGGATATTTGCCTTTAGAGCTAAATCTAAAGAACCATTTCCTAATAAGGAACGAGGATGGTTCAGTAAAGAAGCTTTTGCTTGTAGGAAGAGAATGCGAAAATTGCAACAGCAAAGGGCCTTAGCAGCTATTAAGCAAGAGACAGATGCTCATACACAAGATATGCTTAATAGAAGCCTAGCTAATTTCCATATCCTAGCTACAACTGCTGCTGACCCAAGTCTGGAACAACTAGTAGCCCCACAACCACAAAACCCAGAACAACTCATGGAAATAGAAAACCAGGAAACCCAAGTGGAAATGCATGACTTTAACCCTGACGAAATTCCTAGGGTACCTGCACCAAATCCCCTAGACCCAAATTACGACCCATGGTGGGACGAGAATAGGGACTATGTGCAACGTTACTCTATTCCTGAAGACACACCTATAGGAGCCTATTCAGGTATGGACCCTTTAGATCCCTATTACCATGATAACTACATTAGGGGAATCTTGGAAGATCCTTACCAATTTCAGGCACTTTTACCTCCATATCAGGAACCCGCACCCCAGATTCCAAACCCAGTCCTAGAACCTGCACCCCCAATGAGTGCAGAAAACGTCCAAGAACTTAGGACTTTTGGGGAGGAAATTTTAGAAAGCAGTGAGAGGATGCGTCAGGTGGGAGAGCGTCTCGTATGGAAATACGATGAGCGCAATATGGATTTTTGGATGAATCCATATCCATGAATGTTAGAATGGAGGAAGCGGTAGTAATAATAATAAAATAAAATAAAATATGTGTGTACGGATGCATATTACTATTTTATTTCTGTTGGTATTGTAATCTTTATTTCTGTACTAGTGTGTAATAGACGCATAAGTACATGAAAAGAGTATAGTAGCAATGATCTACGTTTTTGGCTAGATTATGTGTTATGTGATTAACTATATTAAAATATTAATTGTGATATTAATATGGGGTAAATGTTTAAAATTCAGATGGCCGATGAAGGAAATCAAGGAAATCTGAATAATGATAATCCGAGTAACATTAACGTGGTTAATGAGAATCCAAGCATCAATAACAATAACAATGGAAATCAAGTGGATAATAGTGCTATCCAACACATAGTAGCACAGGGAATTATAGATGCAATGCCATTTATTCTTCAAACTATTAAAGATGCTGATAATAAAAGTAAGCATAGCAGTAAGCGACCAAGTGAACCAGAAAATAGCGTGAACAATGGACCTGTACTTCAAATGCCTATTCCCAAAAGAAGAAGAACCATGCCTTATGGTTGTTCTTATAAAGAATTCTGGTCTTGTAAACCAATTGAATTCTCGGGCAACGAAGGGGCCATTGCAACCCTACGATGGATAGAAAAGACTGAGGCAGTCTTAAGGATAAGCAAGTGTGCTGAAGAAGATAAGATACTGTTTGCTTCTAATATGTTTAAGAATGCAGCACTAGAATGGTGGAACACTATCCTCCAAACAAAAGGAAGTGATCAAACCTACAATATGGAATGGGAAGAATTTAAGAACAAGGTAGAAAGGAAATTATGCCCACCTAATGAAAAAGAACAGATAGCAAACAAATTCCTAAACCTTAGAATGACTCGTGTGGATAGTAAGGGATATACTAAAATATTCTTTGAATATGCTAGAATAGTGCCAACTCTTGCTTCACCGGAACCAGTGTTAATCTCCCATTATATTTGGCGATTAATTGGAGAGATTAGACACGTAGTCAAGGCAACTAGACATCAAACCATAGAAGAGGCTGTAGAACTAGCTAATACTTTGAGTGATGAGTTAGTCCGTACCCGAGAAGAGGATCAAAGGAGGAACCTAACCCAGAAATTGACTCAAGAATTTCGTTCTGGAAATTCTAACCATGGGAAAAATATAGGTTCTACCTCTGCACCCTACTGTAGGTATTGCAAAAGAAAGCATTCCGGAAGATGCTCCATATATTGTAACTTTTGCAAACTATCGGGACACAAGGAAGAAAACTGCAGGAAGAAAGCTAACAGCAAGGTATGTTACAATTGCGGAGAACAAGGTCATATCAAGTTAAATTGTCCAAAATTAGCTCCAGCTCCAGAAAACAAGAATACTAAAAATGCTAGAGCATTTGTTCTGACTGCAGAAGAAGCTAAGATGATCCCAGATGTCATAGCTGGTACGTTTTTAGTTAATGATGTCTTTGCTAAAGTATTATTTGACTCTGGTGCAAACCAAAGTTTTATTAATACATCGTTTTGCAAATTTCTAAATCAGTCATTAACTAAACTACCACTAGAATGCGTAGTAGAGACAGCTAATGGAGAAACCGTTAGAATTTCTGAAATCTTGCAGGGAGCAAGAATAGAAATTTTAAATCAGAAATTTATTGCAAACCTATATCCCATGAATCTGGCAGGATTTGATGTTGTTTTAGGAATTGATTGGTTAATAGCCAATAAAGCCAGTATTTTATGTGATCAAAAGTTAATTCAAGTAAATTCACCAAAAGGTAAAATGATCACAATTAAAGGAGATAAAACTTCTAGGTCAACTAAATTTATCTCTGTGATGAAAACTGCAAGTTGTATGAGAAAAGGTTCTATAGTGTATTTGATTTCTATAATCATTAACACTAAAGGAAAGGATTTAAAAGATATTCCAGTAGTATCTCAGTTTTCAGATGTATTTCCAGAAGAATTGCCAGGACAACCTCCGGACAGAGAAGTTGAATTCAGAATTCACTTGATACCAGGAACAGCACTGATTGCCAAAGCACCTTATCGGTTGGCACCTGCAAAAATACAAGAATTGAAGAAACAATTAGATGAATTGTTGGAAAAAGGATTTATACAACCGAGTTCGTCGCCATGGGGAGCGCCAATACTGTTTGTTAAAAAGAAGGATGGATCAATGCGTATGTGCATTGACTACCGTGAATTAAACAAGGTCACGATTAAGAATCGGTACCCATTACCGAGAATCGATGATTTGTTTGATAGACTGCAAGGTGCTCGATTTTTCTCTAAAATCGATTTAAGGTCAGGATATCATCAATTAAAGGTACAGGAAGAAGACATTCCTAAAACCGCATTTAGAACAAGGTATGGTCATTATGAATTTACTGTCATGCCATTTGGTTTAACCAATGCTCCAGCTGCATTTATGAACATGATGAACCGAATATGTAAGCCATATTTGGATAAATTCATAATTGTATTCATAGATGATATTCTAATTTACTCCAAGAGTAAAGAAGGTCATGCAAGACATTTGCACGCACTTTTAAGTTTATTAAGAAAGGAAAAGCTTTATGCTAAGTTTTCAAAGTGCGAATTTTGGTTAGAACAGGTACAATTCCTTGGACATTTGGTCAATCATGAAGGAATTCATGTGGATCCAACCAAGATTGAGCCAATTACTAAATGGAAAACCCCTGAGTCACCAACTGAAGTTAGAAGTTTCTTAGGATTGGCTGGTTATTATAGAAGATTTATTAAAGATTTCTCTAGAATAGCCATTCCCTTAACTAAGTTAACTTGTAAATCTGTTAAGTTTGAATGGGGATTAAAACAAGAAGAAGCATTTAGAATCCTTAAGCAAAAATTAACCCATACACCCATACTAGCATTACCAGAAGGAACTGAAGATTTCGTAGTTTATTGTGATGCTTCTAAATTAGGTTATGGATGTGTATTGATGCAACGTCAAAAGGTTATAGCTTACGCATCTAGACAACTTAAGAATCATGAAGAGAATTATTCAACTCATGATTTAGAATTAGGAGCTATAATTTTTGCTCTTAAGATTTGGAGACATTACCTTTATGGTAGTAAGTTCACCATATTTACTGATTACAAAAGTTTAAGGTATATTTTCGGGCAGAAAGAATTGAATATGAGGCAAAGACGCTGGATGGAATTTCTTAGTGACTATGACTGTGATATCCAGTATCATGAAGGAAAAGCCAATATAGTGGCAGATGCTTTAAGCCGAAAGTATCATGAAAAGACAAAAAGGGTACGTTCTCTTAAATTAAATCTGCAAGTAGATTTAAACGATCAGATAAGAGAAGCATAAGAATTAGTAATCAAGGATGATTCTGAAAATTTAAAAGGTATGCTAAAAGAATTGGAACAAGGGACAGATGGAATTTGGAGATTGCATAAAAAGAGAATGTGGATACCTAAATTAGGAAATCTACGTCATTGTATATTAGAAGAAGCCCATAAGTCTAAGTATACAATGCATCCAGGAAGTGACAAAATGTACCAGGATTTAAGGAAAAATTTCTGGTAGATAGGAATGAAAAAGGACATAGCAGATTATGTTTCTAAATGTTTGACCTGTTCACAAGTTAAAGCTGAACATCAGAAACCCTCAGGTTTGTTACAACAATTAGAAATGCCAGTTTGGAAATGGGAATTTATAACAATGGATTTTGTTACTAAATTACCCAAAACTAGGAAAGGAAATGATACAATCTGGGTGATTGTAGATAGGCTAACTAAGTCAGCTCATTTTCTACCAATGAAGGAAACAATTAGTATGGAACAATTATCTAAATTGTATGTAAATGAAATTGTTTCTTTACATGGTATTCCTTTATCAATTGTTTCTGATAGGGATAGTCGCTTTACATCTCATTTCTGGTCAAGTTTCCAAAACGCAATGGGAACCAAGTTAAAGCTAAGCACAGCTTATCATCCTCAAACGGACAGACAAAGTGAAAGGACAATTCAGACAATGGAAGACATGCTTAGAGCTTGTGTAATTGACTTTGGAGGTAATTGGGACGATCACTTACCTTTAATAGAATTTTCTTATAATAATAGCTATCACACAAGTATCAATGCTGCACCATTTGAAGCACTTTATGGACGAAAGTGCCGAACCCCAGTCTGTTGGGCAGAAATTGGGGAAAAGAAACTATCTGGACCTGAGATAGTACAAGAAACAACTGATAAGATTATTCAAGTCAAGGAACGACTGAAAGCAGCACGTGGTCGACAAAAGAGTTATGCTAATAACCGACGCAAGCCATTGGAATTTCAAGTAGGAGATAAAGTATTGTTAAAAGTCTCTCCTTGGAAAGGAGTAGTAAGATTCATTAAACGGGGAAAGCTAAGTCCCAGGTATGTTGGACCTTTTAAGATTATTAGAAGAATAGGACCTGTAGCCTATCAGCTACAACTGTCAGAGGAAATGGCAGGAATACATGATGTGTTTCATGTATCTAATCTTAAAAAGTGTTTAGCTGATGAATCATTGATAGTACCTCTTAAGGATATAGAGGTAAATGAACAACTCAAGTTTGTAGAAAGGCCTCTACAGATTGAAGATAGGAAAATCAAGAATCTCAAACACAAGAGACTAGTTCTAGTCAAAGTAAAGTGGGACTCCAAAAGAGGACCTGAGTACACATGGGAACTCGAGTCAGTAATGCAAAAGAAATATCCATATTTATTCCAATAGATCTCGAGGACGAGCTCTAAAACAAGGTGGGGAGAATGTAACAACCCTCGGTAAAACCAACACCCTCATAATATTTCTGACCCTAATATATTATAAAATGTCTCAATATGTTTTATATTACACCCCGTATGTGAAAACCGAGCCCTAAATAGATTATAACATATAAAATAAAATAAAAATAAGAAAAATGGGATTGAGGCGGGCCGCGTAGACCCTGATGCGTGTGAAGTGTCGTATATATTAGGTGTATATTTTAAGCCCTTTTAACACTTATTTTTAGCCAAGTTTTAAATTTATAAAACACGATATTTTACTAACACTAAACACACATATGGGCAAGTGCACCCATCGTGAGCGTAGTATAGCGTTGGTAAGATACCGGGGTCGTCCAAGGACACAAGAGCTTTTAGTACCGGTTTATCCTCAACGTCTAATCAAAATAAAAAGTTTAGAAAAAGGTTTTAAACTAAGAAAAATAAAAACTAACTAAAATGCTGAAAATAAAATAAAAATAAAAACAGATAGACAAGATGAATCACTTGGTTCCGACTCGTATCTAGTATAACCTTTGATTATTTCCGCACTTTTGCACATAATTAAGAGATTATCTTAGTTATTGTAGTAGGCCCCTCTTTTGAAGGTGACGTTACCCTCACCCCAGTAGTTTGAGTCAGCAAGGATACAATCCTAAAAGGGTGGATTATTGGAAGATAATGAATTAAGTTATTAATGCAATATTATGGTAGGCCCCGCTTTTGGCGGTGACGTTACCCTCGGCTAAGTAGTCTGAGTCAGCAGGGATACAGTCCTAAATAGCCGGGTTATAGTATTAATAGTAGTTAACTTATGAGGGGATCAAAGAGTTTGGACCCCCGCCATCCAATACCGTGAAGCATTGAAGGAGGTCCTACTAAATTTGACCCAGGTCCATTGCAGGACCTCTAAACGCTGAACAATGGCAAGACCTTTACCAAACCGTTCCCTTAACCCCCGACCAGGTAGCCAACATATCTCCATATAGACCGTGGAGATATGAATGGTGAAAATCCTTTATTTTATATAGACAGTAAAATAATGCCAAGACACCACGGACAAACGATAAGGAAAGATCACCTTCAACATAAGTAACTAGTTATTAAAGTCATTAATACAAAACCAAATAAAAAGTGCAAAAGATTAGAAATAAAAAGTATTATACTAAACACTTTGTCTTCACCAAGTGATGTAAGAGACTTAGGCAAATATGGCCTTGATTGTCAAGAACTCTTACGATCAATCTTGGATCCCGAGACGACTCACACACTCTACGATGGACAATGGATGATGGTGGTGGATGATGGTGTTGTGATGGTGGTGGGTGGTGGATGAAGTGTGAGAGAGGTGGTGTGCCAAGGGATGAGTTGAAATGAAACCAAGCACTCCTATTTATAGGCTGAACAGAGAGCTGGGCACGGCCCCGTGTCCGCTGGGCACGGCCCCGTGCCTGTCTGACACTCTCTCTCCTCATTAATTGTAATTCGCAATTACAATTAATGCGCCTGCTGTACTTTCTCCACGCCCCAGTGTTCACTGGGCACGGCCCCGTGGTGAGCAATAGAAGCTTCTATAGGTTTG
The DNA here is from genome assembly GCA_030545235.1 of Helianthus tuberosus. Taxonomy (NCBI): domain Eukaryota; kingdom Viridiplantae; phylum Streptophyta; class Magnoliopsida; order Asterales; family Asteraceae; genus Helianthus; species Helianthus tuberosus. The sequence continues at coordinate 189,965,534 of CM060366.1, forward strand.
TCTTTTCTGCTGCTTCTTGGGCACGGCCCCGTGCTGGCTGAGCACGGGGCGTGTTCAGTCTTCTGCCTTCTCTATTTTGCTTGGGAAGATGCCGTTGAGGGGTCGGGCAGTCCACTTATGTTCCTTTCCTTGTATTTATGTTGGATTTAGCTGTCTTTTTGCTTCTTTTGTGTTTTTGAGCTCATTTAATCCTGAAAATACAAAAGGAAGACAAAAACACTCTTTTTCCAATATTAGTACTTAAAAAGGGTTAGTTTTATGCCTCATTTGATGTAATTTATATGTTGCATTTTGCACACATCAAATACCCCCACACTTGAACTTTTGCTTGTCCTCAAGCAAAACTCTTTAATATGTGGCTTACACTCCCAAATGGAATGGGTAGAAGAGAAGGTTTTTGGCTTGTCATAGAGTGTTGGGAATCCAAGATCTTTTTTTTTTTTGGGTTTTATTTTTATTTATTTACAATCCTATTCGTAATGATTTATTTAGAACGTTTCATAGGAAAAATTACTTATTTGGGCATAACATGCCTTTTTTAAAATTCCATTTATATACAAGTTCACATACCTCACGGGAGAAATCACTCACACTCGGCCGAAGGTGTATTTTTAGTGAATCACTCGAGAGCGGCATGGAACTTATTCCTACCATAAGCTTGCCAAGCAATCAATCCTCCTCCTTTTTAACTTTTATACCTTTGTAAATATCAAGAGGACTTTGTGGGTTAAGGGTTAGGCTTGGGTTATGAAATGAAAAGGTTTAGGCTCAAAGGGGTTAACTAGGGGGATTTTTGGGTAGGTGGTAAAAGAAAAAGAAAAATAATGGTGTAGAAATAAAAAGGGTTAGTCCTAATGCCTCCATCATTTACTTACTCGGGTTTAAGTTGATAAGGACCGGGAATGTATCGTCATGGCAAGTTCTAGAGTCGTAAGAACCAAGCGGCTATTCACACAAGAAATGAAAAATGAGCATTTAGTCTAAAGATGTAAATTTGTATGCTCAATAAAGGCTCAAAACTCACTTTTGTGGGAATGGGTTTTTATGTGATCAAGTATATATAATCAAATTTTAACTAAGTTTGTCATGCCTTTTCATAATTTTCTTATGTTGGTTCTTTTTATCACTACGCTATCAGTTGTAAATTCGTAAAAATATAACCTTTTTGAGAACTTGAATTTCCCAAGTTAAACCTAGACAAGTAAGAAAAATGAAATTTTTGAAAAAATTTGGGGTGATTAGCGGTTCCAATAGAGTTTTGTGTAAGGCTTGTATTTAGGACTTGCAAAATTCAAGGTTTTAGCATCCCCCCCCCCCCCACACTTAAATTACACATTGTCCTCAATGTGTCCCAAAAATAAATTTTTAGGTTGATTAGATGTGTAAAGTGGTGTTAAAAAGCAAAAATTTATGTTACTGTTAGTCTAGACACGGCCCCGTGTCCATTGGACACGACCCCGTGGCGAACTGCCAGTAACGAAAACTTACAGAAGGTGAACACGGGGGCGTGTTGGTTAGGCACGGCCCCATGTCTGGCAAAAATCTGCAGGAAAGTAACCAAACAGCAGGTCTGGGAGGTGAACACGGGGGCGTGTTGGCTGGACACGTCCCCGTGTGGACAGTCTGAAAGCCTGAAAAACAGGTTTCTTCCCCCGGTTTTTCCATCCTGGTCCTATAAGTGCTGAGGCTTAGCACCCCAAGCCTTGGTTTGTACCTGTTTCATCACTTAATACCACACCAAGCAACACAAACATCCTACATTACCATAGTTAATTGTTCCAAGCATAAAGTAAAAGAAAAATAAAACGGAAAATAAAAGTGTTCAAGGAAAGTAAATTGTTCAACATTTGGCACGCAGGCCACCAATTGTTCGATAGATAAAGGGACTTAAACCTGTGGGCTCGCCATCAACCCGGTCCTGCTCCTCCAAATCCCCTACTCCATATCCTCATCGCTATCATCACCTCCATCCCCATGCCCCGCCATATACTCCCGGATGCTGCCGATATCGTCTTGTATATCGTTGATGTTGCGTTCAATAGCTCCGACCCGGTGGTATGTGTTGTTGGCGAGGTTGTAGGCATTCCTGATACACATGAGGTTTTCCTGCATAAGATCATGTAAGCTTTGAAAGTTAGGAAAACCGCCTCCTTGTGAGGAGGATTGACCCGGATCACCATGGGGTTGATACTGGTAGTGGGGAGGTGGTGCGTGAAGAACTAGGGCCTCCTGTGGGTTCCATGCATAACCTTGCGTCCTTTGGAAACTCACCGTCCCGTCTTCCGCCTCATAAAGTAAGTTCATGGCTCGGCAAATGTGGTAGTTAACTCGTCCCGACCATGGGCTTCTTTCAAAGGACCTTGGAATTCGCATGTAATGCTTGAAAAGACGGTACACCCATCCTCCGAAGAAGATAGGCGTTGGAGCGCGAGCAAGGCGGTTGAGATGCATGTTTCGTAATAGGAGATATGGAACATCGAGAGGCTTCTGGTTGTGGATACAGTGAAGGACAACCAAATCTTTCAATCCTACAACGCCACTACTGTCGTGACGTTGGTTTAGAGAGTAGGAGAGAAGCCTGTGAATGTAGCGATAGAGTGGATCCCTTAGCTTCGTACTCTTGGTGCTACTAGGGTTGTAGATTCCTTCACCGATTTGAGCCCATGCGGCTTGTCGTTCATTTTCATCCAAGTCTCGTAATCCCCCGGTATTTTCTTCGTTTCCCGATTCCTCCTCTTGGTATAGTCCTATTATGGCTCCAAACTGTGACATGGAGATCGAGTACATTGTCCCGCCACACCTAAATGCAACCCCTTCATTGTCGAACGGGTCACACCTTGAAGTGAAGGTAAAAGTACTGTAGAACTCCATGGTGCATTGATGCACCGACCGAAGCCGAGTGTTCAATGCAACAGCTAGCGGACCCGTAACGATGTTGTTGAATCGGTCCAGCTGGTTTACCAAGGTTAACAGGTCCGTGCAAGCTCTCCTGGGGTACTCCTCGGGTCTTGTTTGAAGAATCTCGTACCTTGCCCTTGCATCAAGCTCTCTTGCATTGAACCTAGTGAACTTTGCCATCACGACTCTTCCATCATTTGTTGGAAGTGCTTCGGCCTCGGCCCATTTAGACAAGTAATCTACTGCCACAAGTATATATATTTGTTTCCTTTCGATGATGGGAAGGGTCCCATAAAGTCGAGTCCCCACACATAAAAAATTTCACAAACAAGAATGCCATTTTGTGGCATTTCGTTTTTGGAAGAAATATTACCTGTTCTCTGGCAGGCATCACATGTTTTTACAAGAATTTGAGCGTCTTTGTAAATGGTTGGCCAATAAAATCCTGAATTGAATACCTTTCGTGCGGTACTAGCAGCACCATGATGTCCTCCGTATGGACCTTCATGACAATGGCGGAGAATTCTTCGTGCTTCACTACCATGTACGCATCATCTGACGAGTTGGTCGGCACACATTTTGAAAAGATATGGATCTTCCCAAAAGTAGTGTTTCACATTGGCAAAGAATTTTTTTCTTTGATGATGTGGCCATCCTTTTGCGACTATACCGCTAGCTAGGTAGTTAGCATAGTCGGCGTACCATGGTTCTTCCTTGTATTCCACCATTTCCAGGGACTCAGTTGGAAATTTTTCGTTGATTTGCTCGTCCCTGGTTGCCTCTAAAGCTGGGTCTTCTAAGCATGAAAGATGATCTGCTGCGGTATTTTCTGCTCCTCTTTTGTCCTTGATTTCAATGTCAAACTCTTGGAGGAGTAGAATCCACCTAATCAAACGTGGTTTTGCGTCTTGCTTCTTGAAGAGATATCGAATGGCTGCATGGTCTGTATAGACTATAGTTTTAGAAAGAACAAGATAAGAACGAAATTTATCAAAAGAAAATACCACAGCTAGTAACTCTTTTTCAGTTGTTGTGTAATTTTCTTGTGCATCATTAAGTGTTTTACTAGCATAATAGATTGGGTGGAAATGCTTTTCTTTTCTCTGTCCCAAGACAGCTCCAACTGCAAAGTCACTGGCATCACACATGATTTCGAAAGGAAATTTCCAATCAGGCGCTATCATGATAGGTGCATTGACTAACATTTCCTTTAGGGTAAGAAATGCTTGATTGCAATCCTTGTCAAAGATGAATGGAGCATCTTTTTCAAGTAACTTCGTTAGAGGCCTTGAGATTTTTGAAAAGTCTTTGAGAAATCGCCTATAAAATCCGGCATGCCCTAGGAAACTTCTGATAGCTCGTACGGAGGATGGAGGTGGTAATCTAGAAATGGTATCTATTTTGGCTCGATCCACTTCCATTCCTTCGCTTGAGATCTTGTGACCGAGTACTATTCCCTCCGTTACCATGAAATGGCATTTTTCCCAATTAAGGGCGAGGTTAGTTTCCTCACATCGGGATAGCATTCGTTCAAGGTTATCGAGGCATTGGTCATATGAATCCCCAAAGATAGAAAAGTCGTCCATGAAGACTTCCATTGTCTCTTCTATCATGTCATGGAAAATAGCTACCATGCAACGTTGGAATGTTGCTGGGGCATTACATAGACCAAACGGCATGCGTCGATAAGAAAAAGTTCCATAGGGACATGTGAAAGTTGTCTTTTCTTGGTCTTCGGGTGCTATCGGGATTTGAAAGTAACCTGAAAAACCATCCAAGAAACAATAAAATTTATGACCGGATAATCTTTCTAACATTTGATCAATGAAGGGTAAAGGAAAGTGATCCTTTCTTGTTGCTTCATTTAATCGCCTATAATCTATACATACTCTCCATCCTGTGACGGTTCTTGTTGGTATTAGTTCATTCTTTTCGTTAGTAATTACCGTCATACCTCCTTTCTTTGGAACTACTTGGACAGGACTTACCCAAGGGCTATCTGAGATAGGATAGATAAGTCTGGCGTCAAGTAATTTGATGACTTCGTTTTTAACCACTTCTTGAACATTTGGATTTACTCGACGTTGTGGTTGTATGACCGATTTGTAGTCATCATTCATCAAAATTGTGTGTGTGCACATAGAAGGACTAATTCCTTTTATGTCTACAAGTTTCCAAGCTATTGCGTTTTTGTGTTTTTTCAAAAGATTAATCAATTTTTCTTTTTCTAAGTTATCTAATTTAGACGAAATAATTACCGGTAAATTACCATCTTTGTCTAGAAAAGCATATTCCAAACCTTTTGGAAGTTCTTTGAGCTCAAGTGGTGGGTCTTTAGGAGACTCCTTATTTGGTTGCTCAATTCGATCAAGAACTTTAAAAGTTTGCTCAATGGCGACCTCTTCTTCAACAAAGTGGTCAATCTCTTCACTTGTATCGGGTGGTTCATCTTCATCTTCAATTAGGGGGTCATTATTGCCGAATGGATATTTCATTGATCGTTCAAGATCGACACTTCTTTTAAATGCCCCTAATTGAAGAGGTAGATTGTTGAACTTCCGGTTTTTCAAAGCTTCGTGAGTTTTTACAAATGGTCTTCCCAACACTAGAGGAGCGTCATCGAGGATGACAAAGTCGGTCAGGATTACCATTTGATTTGTTTGAACCAAGACATCTTCAACTATACCGATTGATTTTATTACTTTCCGATTGGATAGAAAAATGGGTATTTGAAGTGGAGAAAAATCACTAATACTTAATTTTTCGAAAATGTAATTAGGAATTATGTTAACACAATGATCCTTATCGATTGTGACATTACTAATAAACGAATTTTGAAAGAAACATGGAACCGGTGTAATGTTAATTTCAAATGGGTCTTCTTTTATTAGTGTAGTTTGATCATTAGTTAACTTAACACTTACCGTTTCGTCAATTTTAGCGTTAGTGTTTAACTCTTTTAAAAACTTAGCATGAGTGGGTACTAAACAATGATTTTCGAAAGAATGTGACAAGAGATTAATTTCTTCAAAATTAGACTCTTCTTGAATTTTAACGTTGTCGGACTCACCTTTTTCGTTGTTTAACTCATGTGTTGGTTTTTCACTTAGTTGTTCTTCCATTTTTTCATTTTCAGTTATCTCTTCTTTTTTTAATTCTTCTCTTGCGCGGGACTCCCCTTCCCTTGCGCGAGCTTCTTTTATACATCGATCGATAACTCTAATGTGTTCTAATATCCTATCGGTCACTTCGGTTATAGAAAAAGAATCGGTATTTTCTAAGCTTGAATCCGGTTGTTCGACCCTTTGTTCCTCATAATACTCATATGAAGTCGATGGTTCGCACCATTGTTCTTCATTGTAAGCATATGATGGATAAGGTTCGTAATTTTGTTCTCCATAATATTCATATGAGGTGGGTTGTTCACGCCAAGGTTCCTCATAGTAAGCATATGAAGGTGGTGGCTCATATCTTGGTTCCTCAAAGTATGAGTATGAGGGCTCATACCTTGGTTCATCAAAATATGAGTATGAGGGAGGAGGTTCATACCTTTGGTCTTCATAGGATGTGTATGAAGTTGATGGCTCGTACCTGGGCTCCTCATAGTAGGTGTATGAATTGGATGGTTGATATGAGCGATTATTTTGAATCGAGCGTGCATTACGACAATTAGTGCAATAATTACCCCTATAATCATCCTCCTCATAGGTGTAGTTGTAACCTCCTGAGTATCGATCCATAAGAATCACTCAGCAGACCACAACCGAGTCTCGAGATCAGAAAACAAAAAGAAAAACGGAAACAGAGGCTGGACACGGACCCGTGTTCAGTGAGCACGGCCCCGTGTTCAGGATCTGTATATGGGCGTTTTAATTAAATTTACTGATTTCGTTGAGCACGGGGCGTGTTCAGTGAGCACGGCCCGTGTTCAAGCTTCTGTTACTAGGTGTTTTTATGAAAATGTGCAGCACGGCCCCGTGTTCAGTGAACACGGCCCCGTGTACAGGTTACTGTAAATGCAAAACTAAACTAAAATGCAGAAAAAAATTACGCGCGTTTTAAAAAGGTTTTGAAAAACTGATTAGGCCATCGATTTTAAGCTTTCTTAAAATCCTTGTGTCCCCGGCAACGGCGCCAAAAACTTGATGCGTGTGAAGTGTCGTATATATTAGGTGTATATTTTAAGCCCTTTTAACACTTATTTTTAGCCAAGTTTTAAATTTATAAAACACGATATTTTACTAACACTAAACACACATATGGGCAAGTGCACCCATCGTGAGCGTAGTATAGCGTTGGTAAGATACCGAGGTCGTCCAAGGACACAAGAGCTTTTAGTACCGGTTTATCCTCAACGTCTAATCAAAATAAAAAGTTTAGAAAAAGGTTTTAAACTAAGAAAAATAAAAACTAACTAAAATGCTGAAAATAAAATAAAAATAAAAACAGATAGACAAGATGAATCACTTGGTTCCGACTCGTATCTAGTATAACCTTTGATTATTTCCGCACTTTTGCACATAATTAAGAGATTATCTTAGTTATTGTAGTAGGCCCCTCTTTTGAAGGTGACGTTACCCTCACCCCAGTAGTTTGAGTCAGCAAGGATACAATCCTAAAAGGGTGGATTATTGGAAGATAATGAATTAAGTTATTAATGCAATATTATGGTAGGCCCCGCTTTTGGCGGTGACGTTACCCTCGGCTAAGTAGTCTGAGTCAGCAGGGATACAGTCCTAAATAGCCGGGTTATAGTATTAATAGTAGTTAACTTATGAGGGGATCAAAGAGTTTGGACCCCCGCCATCCAATACCGTGAAGCATTGAAGGAGGTCCTACTAAATTTGACCCAGGTCCATTGCAGGACCTCTAAACGCTGAACAATGGCAAGACCTTTACCAAACCGTTCCCTTAACCCCCGACTAGGTAGCCAACATACCTCCATATAGACCGTGGAGATATGAATGGTGAAAATCCTTTATTTTATATAGACAGTAAAATAATGCCAAGACACCACGGACAAACGATAAGGAAAGATCACCTTCAACATAAGTAACTAGTTATTAAAGTCATTAATACAAAACCAAATAAAAAGTGCAAAAGATTAGAAATAAAAAGTATTATACTAAACACTTTGTCTTCACCAAGTGATGTAAGAGACTTAGGCAAACATGGCCTTGATTGTCAAGAACTCTTACGATCAATCTTGGATCCCGAGACGACTCACACACTCTACGATGGACAATGCATGATGGTGGTGGATGATGGTGTTGTGATGGTGGTGGGTGGTGGATGAAGTGTGAGAGAGGTGGTGTGCCAAGGGATGAGTTGAAATGAAACCAAGCACTCCTATTTATAGGCTGAACAGAGAGTTGGGCACGGCCCCGTGTCCGCTGGGCACGGCCCCGTGTCCGCTGGGCACGGCCCCGTGCCTGTCTGACACTCTCTCTCCTCATTAATTGTAATTCGCAATTACAATTAATGCGCCTGCTGTACTTTCGCCACGCCCCCGTGTTCACTGGGCACGGCCCCGTGGTGAGCAATAGAAGCTTCTATAGGTTTGTCTTTTCTGCTGCTTCTTGGGCACGGCCCCGTGCTGGCTGAGCACGGGGCGTGTTCAGTCTTCTGCCTTCTCTATTTTTCTTGGGAAGATGCCGTTGAGGGGTCGGGCAGTCCACTTATGTTCCTTTCCTTGTATTTATGTTGGATTTAGCTGTCTTTTTGCTTCTTTTGTGTTTTTGAGCTCATTTAATCCTGAAAATACAAAAGGAAGACAAAAACACTCTTTTTCCAATATTAGTACTTAAAAAGGGTTAGTTTTATGCCTCATTTGATGTAATTTATATGTTGCATTTTGCACACATCAACCCACCCCAACATCTCACGCGGGCGGTATGAAGACCGGAATTGACTCTGTTGACTTCTTTAGTTAAGGCGGGCCGCGTGAGATTCCGTTTAAGTTGACGCGGGCCGCGAAAGATCAAGAAACATGGCGCAGCCCGGTGATGACACGTGTCATCATCGTGGCGGACCTACGTATCGAATCAGTTAAGCTATATGTTGACCATGTGTTGACGCGGACTGCGTAAGGCTTAGCCTTACCTTACGCGGGCCGCTTGAAAGTCAGATATCAGCAATATAAATAGCAGGCATCAGTTTTCGTTTTCCGTCGCTTATTCTCAATCTCGAATTCTCTGATATTTGGCATAATTTTCAAGTATAATACCCCCTAATTAGCGAGGTTCTGCTCCGTTGTAAGTATTATAACCCCAGTTTCATAATAGTTACGCTGCCCGATTGATTTAGGGTTCCGTAACAACTGTCGTGGTTCTGCCCGACGTAGTTGTTGGAATGCCGTCTCGGGGAGGGTATTATTAATAATTTCAAAGGTTTATGGTACTAACCAATGTACATTTGTATAAATTATAGATTATATTCAGGAAACCTTTACGAAAAGCCTAAGACAGCAATGTGAGTTTATCCTGTTTTTGTTAATGTTTTTGGAATGTTTTACAAAACCTTAATTGTTTTACAATGTGATTAAGCGGTGATTGAGTCTTTGTAGTTCTTCAATTACTGCCGGTATTATGGGGTTTTGTATACAAAATTTATTACTACGAGTAGTAGTAGTAAGTCTGAATGACAGTGCATTACCATTGGAAGACGAGTTAGCCAATGGGTAATTTGACCATAGCCATAGATCTGGTCGAGTAGCAAATACTGAATGAGTAATTGTGTAGAAATAAACAATGTGATCGCTCTCAATACTGTTTTAATTGATAAAATGTTTCTTAATTAAACTGGGATTCACTCACCAGTATTTCCGACTGACAAATGTTTTTAAAACGCGTTACAGGTAACACAATGTGAACAGCCAATTAATGAAAGCCAGCTGGAGAGCACTGAAGGCTTGGGGAAAATGTGGCTATAAAAGTTACCTAATAAACGATGTTTTAAATTCAATAAAATAGGGTTTGTCCCAATAAATGTATTGTAACAAGAAACTTGGATTTTACCCATGTGATTATTAATAGTAAATGAGGTGGTTTTACTCTGATAAAAATTTCCTAACTACGGTCCTGATGTAAATTCCGCTGCGAGATATAATAACCTGATACCACCAAAAATCTGAGCTCGCGTCCGCCCGTTCCCGGGAATTAGGGATCGGGGGTTGCGACAATGGTAGGGTGATCCGTGGAAGGATGATCCATCAGAGATATCGATGGGATGGTTGGGGGTCCCGGTTGCAGGCTCGACGGGATCCGTGTCCTCATCCATGTCCATTTCCTGGTTTCCTGAGAAATGGTCTTCAGGTCCTAGTGGGTTAAAACCCACTGGTTCTTCAATATAGTTTGCCGGGTTGAACCGGCCTTGAAAAACATGAGTGGGGTCGCCAAAGGAACGGTGCGAAACGGATTGCTGCAATGGTAAGAAGGAGTGGCGTGAGTCATCAGGCTCGTTTTCTGAATGCGGCCCAAAGGAGTGACGATAAGGAGGTGTCGAGCTAATCTAGGCAGATCGCCTAGCGGGCTCCAGGTAGGTCCTCCAGTTCCCCTGAGGATCGGCACTCATAGTAGTAGAAGGAGTCCGCCGGTGTGAAGGCCCGGCTTCGTGATCGTTGGGGGCGTTGATCGGCCCCTTACCTCGTCCTCCTCTTCGGAATCTCGATGGCGTTTCCTGTCAAAACAAATAAAAGATACAACAAGAAATATAAAGGACAAGGTTAAGTTTAAAAACAATTTAGATTTGTCCTAAGTTCTTTGTCTAGACTCGAAAATTTAGGAAGGTGCAATTGTGTCATTGAGATTAAACACAAAAGGCTAGTGTTTAATTCACTCAATGTTGGCTCTGATACCAACCTGTCACACCCCGATATTTCCACGTTTTACCGATGGGCCCGGTGGGGAGTATCGTGACGTAATTGATATCATCATAGTCAAACAACACAATATTTAAATGCACAGCGGAAGCAAAAAGGATAGATTCGTTTCAACCGAATATAATTGTAATATTAAGTATCACAAAATAGTTGAAAATAATCCACAGGTGGATCAAATAAAAAGGAAACATTGTTCAACAGTTTTATGTCATCCAAGCTTGCGAGACTTATTGTGGATGCTAGGAGAAAGCCAGCCTATTTCGAGTAGTACCTGCACTTAACCTTTTGGGAAAATACATCTGTTTACACTGGTAAATACAATTAACTGACTCATTTTGAAAAGGGTTAATAAAATTGATTTGAATGCACGTGGCACAAACTTTTATAACTTGGGATAATTATTCATATATATAAACTTGTAAAAGGATTACATGTTTCTTATGCGTTCAGTAGCCCGGTTCGTGCCGGGTTAAAGATCAATAGACACACCACATTATTTATTTAGGCATTGACGGGTGTACGCCTACACCCCGTGCTTAGGTCGTGGCCATTTCGTAAAATGATGCCAAGGATATCCGGGACATGGTCATTAACCCCCCAAAGGCTTTAAGCAAACAAACAATTCAAACGGGTCATTTCAATAAATTAACCATCATACGATTAAAGATTCAATGCCCGACCAAGTGGTATTTTATATACCGTACCCCAAGCCCGTATAAGGGAAAATAAGTTAAAAGTATTTACCTTTGCAAGTAATAATCACAACAAGCAAGTGCACGTAGCTTTTATCGGGTCTCCTATTCTGGAACGAAGGTTTATAATAACCTATTAGAATCCTAACGGGTCTTTAATTAAGCCTAAGCTTAGACCGGTTAGTTTTAAAGGAAGATACGGTTCGAACGCATGATTAAGCGAAGACCGGAATAGAATGTGATTTAGACCCGACAAGTTTGAATACTTGTATAATATGGGTAAACTAAACACATTATGGATTTTGAGATAAAAATGATAAGGTTTGACCCGTTTCGGCTAATTTATGTAAACTAGTTACATAAACCGAACCGAACGCGAATAACGCATAACGGGTAACCGTATGAGTCATGAGCCGGTTTCCTAAGTTAATATGCCTTAAATATATTGTGATATCAGTAGGATACCTTCCATTATGCCCAAAATGAGTTTAATCTCAATTTAAACCCCGTATGGGTATTTTGGTCATTTAAAAGATTATAAAAGAGATTAATTATAATTCTGAGACTCGGGTCTGAAATAATCAGTAGAACAACTTATTTTAATAAGTTATATCAGTTGGTGATAAGTCTTATATGACAAAATGGTTTTTAACCCATACTAGGTGTTTAGTACGCGTAAAAAGCCGTTTTTTAAACGATTTCCGGGTTATACAGGAAATCTAAGTTTTCTGATCAGGTTATAAAGTTCAAAATACTTCATTTATTATATAAAATCAATATCAATTGAATTGGTGTCAAAATATTATGTAAAACTCATTTTACAAGCAAAAGGGTATAATCGGTAATTACCGAATTAAGGCAATAACCTTAGGTTATGATCAGTTTAAAAATAATTAAAAATCTTCAAAAATCTCAAAATATTATATTACATCAGTGGGTAAATGGTTTGGTGTCAAAAATTTGGTTTAGATAGGCTTTACGCTAATTATGCTGTTTAATTAATAAAAAGCTTTCTAATTACGTATTGAGCATAACTCCTAATCTAGACCTCCAACTGATGTGAAATTTTAGGGACATGTTTATAAATCAGTAACAAAGATTATTGTCCTCTCACATTTCCAAAATTCTCGTTTTAAGGTCAAATGGGCATATTGGTCAACATTAGACATTTAACGGAAACATCGGACAATCAACGAGTTAAGTAGTATAAACGCAGAGGGTTATACTATCATACAAGCTGGTCCTAATGGAGCTCTAAGGCATTTCCAAATCATACTAATATGGGTCAGAACTGAAGTCAAAACAAAAGTCAAAGTTTTGCGACTTTCGGTTCCGAACCGAGCCTAAACAGAAAATTGTCGGATCAAACAAGCTTAGACCAGTTCTTATACTAATTACCAAGTTATATGAGTGATAAAATAGGTTACACGTCTTCTACATTGCTAATTATGTGTTAATTCGAAAATTAAGTTTCTGTTGACTTTTTATAACTAACTTTGACCCGACAAATGATCTAGTTAGGGCGGGTGCCCATTTAAGGGTGTAATGCCCACATAATTACCAACTTATAACTACTTTCAATTTGACTAAACATCAGACCATTAGTGATTAATCGATAAGTCAAACCTTAATTACGATGGTTTGACTTTAAGCTAATTAACTATGTAAAACATGATTAGGGAAGGTTAAGGAAGCTTACCAAAGTCCTAATTACGACCAGAGATGCTTAGGGGCTGCACTTGTGCTCCAGAAGTCTTCAAAAGTGAAGTTATGATTGTATGATCAAAATTTGCAAACAATGGGTCCTTATATAGTGAGTTTGATCTCACTAGATCATGCCAAGCAATGCTATAAGGGATCATTGATGCATCCCAAGTGTCCCTAAAGCCTAAAAACCCTATTGTGCAACACATGGTATTGCAAACAAGTGTTTAAAGTCGGTTACAAGGGCTGGACAGACACCTGTCCAAAGTTTCTGTATCTGGGAGTGCCAGGCGGCCAACATAAGGCTCTGCCTGGGCTTACGCGGCCCGTGTGAGGCCTGGGATCAGGTCAACAAGTTTCAATTATTTGCAGTTTTGGTCCCCGATCCTCCTAAAAGTTGTTTTACTTTCATTTCTTGCATTATGAGCCTTCTAAATTGACTTATAAGGACTTCAAGACTTGTACCAACTTTGTTAAGTCCTTGGTTAACTTTTGATCACCCGAAAATTCATAAATTTCAACGTTGACGCTTTTAACCCCTCGTATACGAATTTTATCATAACTTTCTCATACGATAACGAAACTTGGTGAAATTTTTATCATGCATTCTAGTGAGCATAATTAATCGTTACAAAGCTTCGGGTTTGCTAAAAGGTCACTCAGAGGATACTTTAAACATGTTGACACATTTAACCCCTGTAGTTTGTAATTTCTCACTTTCTATCACAATTAGTTTCGCATGATCCATTATTCATTCGTGTAAGGGTATAAACATCATGTAGGGTTATCGTAAAGTATATTTATCCATTGTTGACATTTTGAACTCTTATACTCACATACTTTCTTAGTTTGTCAACTTTAGTCCCTCTAGAGTATTCTTTCACACGTTCAAAGCTTATGACACGTGTCAACACATTATAGGACGTGAATTTTCGAGGTGTTACAATGACCACATGAATTTTCTATAATTTTTCGCATCATTATTGATCCGGGATGGCCTAACCGGTCATGCCAAATGATAAAATTTTCTCGATCCATAAACTTTTGGTTTATGATTGCATTTGATTCAACTGCACCAATTTTGGTATAATACAAACCAGAGGAAAATACGTGTAACTTCTCTAATATGTGTTTTTTTCCCGAAATAATATTTGTGATTTGAAGGTACTCATCATGTCCTTCACATGTAGTCTCAAGATGATATCCATTTAGACGAATATCTTTAAAGCTTATCAGATTTCTTTGAGATAGTGGGGAAAATAAGGTATTGTTAATTTTGAGCAAAGTTCCACTTTGTAGAACTACATATGCTTCTCCAAAGCCTTCAATTAATTTTGTTTTACCAGATATAGTACCAACGCTTACCTCTTTCATTGTTAAACTAGAGAAATAATCCCTTTTCTTTAGGATTGTATGTGTAGTAGCACTGTCTATTAGACATACATCTTCACCATTAATATGAAGTTTAGTTTTTTTTTTTTAAACTCAAAGGATAATTTCATTCCAATCAACACGGCAAATTACATAAGAATAGCAGGTAGACGGGCAACAAACTGCGCCGCCATCCCCTTCTGAATGGAAAACCCTAATCTACTAAAAACAAAGCCTCGCCCCTGAGGGGTCGAAAAGTTGCTGTGCACCACACGCTGAACTCTAGCCAAGAACCGAACCGCCTCCGGCGCCAAGGAGCCGAACGTGTCAAACGCTAGGGGGACAAAGGCATGTTGATTATCCTCACAAGCTTTCGCGTGCTTCAAAACAAAATAAAGCTTCATAAATAAAAGTATAATATGGTTCAAACATAACAATTTCATAAAGTGTCCCAAAACCAAAACATAACAAAATCCCAAACAAAATGTCTTAATAAAACATCAAGGAAATAACATAATTTTTAAATATAATCATTCATGCATAGGGAAAATTGCAAGCATCCAACTGGTTTGTATCAGCCATGATATCACCAGAATCCAAATTAGCTTGCTCGATAAGGAAATCATCATAATCCAGATTAGTTGCATTAGTATGGTCCTTTTCACCACTTGGGACATCAACATTTCCATCTTCATATATGAAATTTGTCTCTATTCCAATTTGTTTGTCTTTTATAGATTGTTGGTAAAGCTCTACTAAGTGTCTGGCTGTACGACATGTACCAGCCCAGTGGTTGTTACCACCACATCGATAGCATGCATTAGATGAGGTTCCACTTTTCTTTTTACCTCTTTCATCATTGGATTTCTTTTCATTATCATGCAACTTCTGGTGGGTTCTTCTGTTTTTGAATTGAACACCATGAAAAATTCCCCCGACCATATGCATGTCCACGACCACGTCCATGACCACCACGACCACGATTACGACCATGACCACGCCCATGTTGATAGCCACGACCACGTCCGTGACTTCCACTTTGGTCATTATAAGTTGCCACATTCACTTCTGGGAATGGGGTTGTACCAACCGGACGAGTTTCATGGTTTTTCATTAGTAGCTCATTATTTTGCTCAGCCACAAGCAAACATGATATTAAGTCACTGTATTTGGTGAAGCCTCTTTCACGATATTGTTGTTGCAAGACAATGTTTGAGGCGTGAAAGGTGGAGAATGTTGTTTCCAACATATCCTTATCAGTAATATTTTCACCACATAGAATTAATTGTGACGTGATTCTAAACATTGCTGGGTTATACTCACTTATAGACTTAAAGTCTTGCAACCTTAAATTAATCCATTCATAACAAGCTCTTGGTAATATTACTGTTTTCTGATGGTCATACCTTTCTTTTAAATTGGTCCATAGGACGAGTGGATCTTTGATAGTGAGATATTCATTTTTCAATGACTCATGAATATGGTGGCGTAAGAAAATCATTGTCTTTGCTTTATCTTGGGTACTCGTTTTATTTCCTTCTTTAATTGTATCCCCAAGGTTATTGGAATTTAGATGGATTTCAGCATCCAAAGCCCATGACAAATAATTTTTTTCCAGTGATGTCTAAAGCCATAAACTCAAGCTTTGCAAGATTCGACATGATTAACTATATTAAAGAACTACACGTTGATTAATGTATGTTATTCAAATTATAAACCAATAACAATAAAATTTGTAATAACAATTACTCACTATGAATAAAACAAGATTAATAAGATAATTATGTATTTTAGGCTCTTTGTATAGTTTATTGATATTGTATTACAATAAAATAAAATAAAACCTTTATTTATATAAAAATGACAAAACAAAGTTTTACCAACTTATTATAAGTCTAGACAACTAAATATATAAAACACATGACTTAACATAATTAGTGCTAATTTTATAAACTGTTATTTATCATATCCTAATTTTATCTCATCGTGATTGGTATAAAAGTAATGTTTAACGGAGATAAGAAAAACCAAAGGGGTTAAAGCCCATATTTGTCAAATTCTATCTAACAAAAACTAATAAAGAAAGTTAACAGAAAATAAAATACCTTTTTCTTTAGGGCTAAATGTATGATAAGTCAAAGTAAATAAGCAGTGAGTATTTGTCATATTTAAATAAAATGGTTGTCATATTTAAATAAAAGGGTCTTTAACCGTATTCTTTCTCTTTTACTATATGTGCTTATTAATTAGTTATTGCATTTATAAAACTTCTTATGCACTGGATTCATATATTTTTTTTAACGTTTAATATAATATACTTACCATGGAGTGTTCATTTTGTTACATTAATTAAATGGTAATGAAAATATGCAGTTTAAAAATAAGTTACAAAGTCTGGTCAAGGATGGTTCAAAGCCATTCGCTACAAAACAAACGAGACAAACGAGTGTCACCGACGTTCAAATCTTACTATTGCTGTTTTTTTAAGACCTTACGATGAGTAGTATGAACAAGTCTTTAACACAACCCAAAATAGTATGAATTACAATATGGATCATGTATTAGAAAATAATGAATAATGATAATATGGTTAGAAAATATATTATACCTTATGATGGTGTGATCCAAAGCAATGGCGCTTGTGATAATACGATCCAACTCTAAAAACAAGTCGTGCTGATCACGTGTTTTGTAACAACTAGCCTATTAACATTATAGAGATAAGAAAGAAAGATTGGGGAGATGAATATATCTTATTAATGTGTAAACTAGATTACATATGCCTCTATATAGCTTACAAGAATGGGGGTTAAATATATGGAGAGTCACAAGTAAAGTGGATAGTCACACAATTAATATATAATAATTCATAACAAAATGTTTCTTATTCTCTCACGCTTTTAATAAGGGTTAAAGTCCTCCAATATGGACCAAGACCTTTCCTACTTCCTTTTCATTTCTTTGTTCCCTTTTCCGTGGCTTTTTTATTAACTCGTTTATTTTGTTTGATAAGTCTTTTAATGATTTCATTTGCCACAATGTCACGACAAACCAAACTATATGTGGTGGTGGTGGTCACGGAGAATGTGATTTGTGTGGTGAGTTTAATGGTGTACCCATGAATTATTTTATGGGAGGGTGTGAACGAGGACTGCAACCAACTTTTGCAATGGGTATGATCAGGATTTTTCCTTATAAAATATATTGAAACTTTTTGTTTAAGGGGTGCGCCCGTCCACCCACCCACCACAACACCTAAGTCCGCCCCTGACTATGTGATGGTCTCGACTTGAGATGAGAGAAGTTTCAAGCCACATTGTGAAGGAAGATAATATTTCGAGAGAGAGCTTACGATATTATAATACCCAAAGGAAGATCTTAGAGCCAAACATACAATGATGACTCATATAATCATCGTGTTTAGGATTCATAGCTATAACTCATATAATAAATATGCCGTGACATTGTAATGTAATTTTCTTTTTGTTTTGGGTCTCCCAGTTGCTTGCTTGCTTGCTGGCCCGTTGTTCTATTTTATGCGTTTGAATAAAATAGCAGTCGTTTCAAAAAAAATATAATAAATATGTCTGACACAAATTTATAATCACCGTGTTTAGGTTTCATAGCCTTTTTTGGAAGTAGTGGATCAACAGGTTACCTTGACCGCCTCTAGGCGTACCCGCTCAGGTTCGAATCCGCTGGCCCGCAATGCGGTACCTCCCGGTCTGTCTGGCCTAAGCCCCGTGCAGGAACCCTACTAGCCCGGGATCGAACCCGTGACCTGTGGATAAACCTTCACACCTCTTACCAACTAAGCAGGTAGTCATTCATAGCTAACTCATATATGTCATGTTTGTGTTGGCATATTAGACTTGTTTAATTAAATAAGTAAGTTAAGGGTAATATATTTAATCCATTTAATTAAACATGTCATTAATCCGTTTAGTTAAAGACATGCCAACTTATTCAACACTTTAAAATTTGATTGTAACCAATTCACCACCCACCATCCTATTTGATACATTTAAATAAATAGGTTAAACACATTTTGCTCGGGTTACACGATTTTAAGTGTATTAAGATTAAAATTAATGTTATTGACACGAATAATATATGAGTCATGTTCGGGTTTGGTAATTCAACCCATTAACCCAAAGCTATTCAATCTAACACAGTTGATAGGCGCTTCCAAAATGACAAGGGCGCAGCTTTGTAGGGGGGTGGGGCGCCCGACCCCCCCCCCCCTCCCGAACTTTTCGCTCAGTAGTGTCCAGTATGTAGTTTTTGTGTAGAATTTTTTAGGTATATACGTTTTCGACCCCCGATTTTATAATTTTTTTAGGTATATACGTTTGTGACCCCCGATCGGAAATCTCAAGCTTCGCCACTGCAAAATAACATGTTAAATTACAAACTATACCTTTATTAATAGTTACAGGCCAAGAAACTTTTTTTTACCGGTGACAACTTTAGTTTTCAGATGTTCGAGAAATACCACAATTTAAGTAACTAGGTTTAAAGAAGTTCGCCGTGTTGCGGCGAATTTCTTTTGTAGAAAAGAACTGCTGACAAGAATAAAAGAAAATGTAGAACAAAACACTAAAAAATAACCGAAAGAAAATCAACCAAAAAAGTTGTATGGTAACAATGTTGTTCGTATGAAACCCGTGGTCAGAGATGAGCAAATTGTTCTGGGTACCGGTACCAAATTTGTCGAACCGAAAGATCTTAAGTACCAATTCGGTGCCGACTTTTGGCGTTCCTGGTACCGGTTCACTACCGTTTTTTACCTTCATATACCGGTACCATAACTGGTATTTTCGGTAGTAGTACCAATTCTGTATCGATTGACATCGAGCTCATCCCTACCCCTGAAATTAAAAAAGAAAAAATTAAATGTTGAAGAAAATCAACAAAAAGAGTTATACGATACCGTTGTTTGTACGGTAACCGTGATCAATGATGAGCAAATGGTACCGGGTAGCTGCACTAAAGTTCCCGAACCAAAAGATTTTCAATATCAATTCGGCATCAACGTTTGGCGTTTTCTGTATTAGTGCCGGTTTTTACCTTCATGTACTAATACCGAACTGGACCGTACCGATATTTTCGATACCAGTACTGGTTCGATACAGGTTGACACCAAGCTTATCTTAACCTTCGATATAGGTTGACACCAAGCTTATCTTAACCCCTGGTATTAAAAAAAATGATTAAAATTAAAAAATAAAGAAAATAACTATTATTATAATGAAAGTATAAAAAAAATTATATATTATTATAATATTAAAATCACTATTCATTTCAATTTCTTTAGTAATATATAGTAATAGTAATAATAATATTAAAATTATAAAATTATAAAAAAAACTATATATTATTATAATATTAAAATACTATTCATTTCAATTTCTTTATTAATATTTATTTATTTAATATTTAATATTTAATTAATTTGTTTATTTATTAATATTTATTAATATATAGTAATATATAGTAATGTATAGTAATGTATGCCTTAGTATGAAAAAAACATATACAATGATAATCATACAAAATATGCCACGATCCAACCTATGCTAAAAATTTAAACAACTTTAAAAACTTATTTTTTAATTAGATTTATCGAAGTCAAACTACAATATAGCATTTATAAAACTTTTGATCATGAAAAAAATATTTATATAAAACTTGTATAAATAAGGGCATGTTATTTTTAAAATGAATTTTATATTGAGAACAATGAAAACCGCATAAAACATTGTTATTATACACATTAGGATGTAAGGAGTGGTTAAACACCTTAGAGTGGCAAACCAAAAAAACAATCAATCAGAGTGCGCCATGTCAATCAGTCAAAAGTGTTTAAACTTTGCTGAAAAGTGTTGGCAATGGTTTAAACTAGGGGTGAGCATACAACCGAATTAACCGAACCGTAACCGAAAAAACAAAAAAAACCAAACCGAAATAACCGAAGGGTTGGTTATTTATATTTTTAATAACCGATTTTTGCGGTTCGGTTATGGTTATTCTTATTTTCATAACCGCAAATAACCGAACCGAATATTTTAAACATAGCCAAATCCGTAGCACCATAAGTCTTTAAGTTTGTATTTAAATGCTTAACCATGGCCTAATCTATATGTATCTTTGGTGAAGTATTTGAATGTTTTAACTTTTAACCATGACCCAACTTTGATGAAGATGATGAAGATTGCACTACAACTTTTTATGTTTTGATTAATAACTGTCGAATTTAAAAACCACTTTGTGTTCGTATGTATGTTTCCAAATAACACGTGACTACACGTGTTACTTTTGTTTTGGAATTAGTATGCATATGGTAGTAAAATATAATTGATTAACCGTGTATATTTATTGTTTGCGCATTAATTTTGCTCGACCCACACATTTAAAGTCCAACATTAGAAACAATGAAAATAACCGACCTATAACCGAACCGAAACCGCATTAACCGATTAACCGAAACCGAACGGTTATGATTTTTTGATAACCGCAGTGTGCGGTTATGGTTTCGGTTATAGATAATAACCGAACCGAACCGCACCATGCTCACCCCCAGTTTAAACACTTGCTGAGTGGCAAACTTTTTTTTTATTTTCTGTTTTTTTTTTTAATTTAAGATAAAATGGAAAAAACATCAAACCTTTATAAATAAAAATAAAGCATTACATTTTAAATAAAATCTAAGTTTAAAAAAACTAAAAATCACAAGGCCATCCATATTTTTTTGCGATCTCACGTTTTCTAGCGAGTGTGATTTCCAACATTGCAAGGTGAACATTGTTGGTAGACCGATTAAACGTCTCCAAGTCCATGTCGCACATTGTTTGTCGCAACGCCTCTCGTTGCTCATCCGCCAAGGTCAAGTATTTTTCTTCTCGTATACGTTTAATTTCCATTATCTCTTTTTCATGGCCTTGTACTCTTCGAATTTGTGTGTTATATCTCTTGGATATCCGTTTCTTGAAGACGGCCCTTTGTCCTTTTTCTCCTTTCTCGTTTGTCGTCTTGGCGAGGGATCCTCGTTTATGTCGGGAATACCGAATCCTCTCGACACTTCGGCATTTGGTGTATCCGCTCTATAATTTTCCGAATCCGAAGACTTTCTTTTTTGACTCGAGCCGGAGCTTTCTTCACCCAACAAAGGTACCGGCGACCACTTTTGATTTGTTCTAACAATCTCCCAAGCCGCAATATGACCAAAATCAATTTTTTTCTTTGCTTTTGTAATCCTTTAGCGCTTGCTTCATTACAAAAGCATCGTCACTCCCGCTAGGATGTAAACGATCCTAAAATAATAAATTATCAACAACTTAATCCAAATATAAACCGTATAAAAAAATAAAGTATACCGCTTGATGATATAGACCGTTGAATGTGTTCAATTTTGTTTGCATGGTGATCCATTTTGAT
This sequence comes from Helianthus tuberosus, assembly GCA_030545235.1. Classification (NCBI taxonomy): domain Eukaryota; kingdom Viridiplantae; phylum Streptophyta; class Magnoliopsida; order Asterales; family Asteraceae; genus Helianthus; species Helianthus tuberosus. Next base: position 189,987,515 of record CM060366.1, read on the forward strand.
CGAACTTGGTGGTGGGTTTGGTTACTTACTCCGACCGTTTGATTGTAGTGGTTTAGAACTTTCTTCCAAAACTCATCCGCCTTTTGTTGATTGCTTTTCTTTTTATTCAAAGTGCAATGAACAAAAGCCTTTGCCAACGCCTCTTCTTGTCTAGGCGTCCAAGTTTCCCGTTTCGCTTTTCCTTTTTTTTTCCGGTGCGGCTTCATTTCCGTTCACGGGATTTTCTTCAACCGCAACGTCTTCATCCTCATCTAAATCTTGTTCTTGGGTTTCCGGCACGAACTCTTCATCGGAGTCATCTTGTACGTCTCTCGGTGATTGTGATCTTGGGGTTTGAAAAGGTCTCGGTTTGTGAGCTTGGGGCTTGAAAAGCAAACGGGTCAAACGCATTTTGGGCTTCTAGGGGGTAATCATAATAACCAGGTCGAGTCATCGTCGGACCGTGTTGCATCCAATTTTGGATGGGTTGGGTATCATAACCAAAAGGTTGATGCATGGGTTGGTTAAAATAAAATGGAGGTTGGGTTTGATTCGCAAACCCAAGGTGGGGATGAAACGGGACACTAGAACCACCCGAACCACGTTTATCTTGAGCCCTCGACTTCGAACCGGACCCTACCATTTTTTTCTTGCCTTCACCTTTGTTTGAGCCTTCCATTTTTTTGAAAAGATTACAGAAAATGAGAGTGAATTGTAGTAAAAATGGATGAGAGTGATGTTTGGTGAAAATGGAATTGAAATTGTTTAATTTATAAAGGTAAAAAGGTAATTTTTTTATTAAATTCCCAACGGCTATAATGCCGTTTGACACTCTTCCTCGCGTCGGCATCGTCTCCCCGCACCATTCATGTCACCGCCTCGGCAAAGGGTTGGCGGCGGTGTTTGCCACACCCTTTGCCGATACCACACCGAACACGCTTATACACATAAAAGAAGATAGGAAACAAGCATTGGTGCGTCTTGGAACACACAAGTTCCTAGTTACATAAGGCTATGCATTGAATGTGGTTCGGGTGATAAGCCTCGTCACGTTGGCAAAAGGGGTACGGAACACCGCGACCGGTGGGGCACGAGTGGGCATAGGGACGGAGTTGATTTACTCTTTATAATAGTAAATAACATATTACACAATCATATAGAGTTATCTTAACCCACCGTCACAACACATATTTTTAGATGTGAAATATGAAACTCTCTATCGCTACGTGGCATAAACTAATTAACTTTTGTTTTGTTTTTGCCATCTTAGTTTTGTTTTATTTCGTTATTTGTTAACCGAGTTAAATGGCTCGGGTCACTCGGAGAAACGCACAACCAAACCACATTTAGTTAACGGGAGTTTGTTTTATCCACACGGAAATAAATTAACTTTAATTCTTAAATAACAATTTCAATTGTGAATTGTTCTTATTCTCCCTTGATTCATATATTATTTTGGTTTTATATTAAGATCGTGTTATTGTTTTATTACACATATATTATTTTTAGTGTTAAACCTCCGCGTTTTGACACGTAATTAAGAACATGCTTATTTTTTTATCAGCAATTCGATGTGATTTGTTTGGCACAACTGAAACTGGTGTACGATCATGATTTGTTTAAATTTCGACCTACTTTTGCGTTGTTACGTTTCAATGTTCAGAGCCGAACCACATCTACAATGAATCGAGCACATGTAGATATTATTTTGGTTAATGTTACTACTTTTTTTGTTTCTTAATCCTTTGTCATAATGTGCATACCGACCGAACTCTTACCACGTCTCCGCCGCAACGCCGATTAGATTAAAGCATGCATGATCCACGTTAACCCTTCAATACACCATGCAACAAATTTAATTTTCTTTTTTTTTATTCAACCTATTATAATTAAAACTAAGTTTTAACTCTAGACGTTTTACTTAACCGTATTGCTTGTTTATTCTTAGTGTTGTTTAGATTAAAGCCTAAGTGGTCTAATATTAATCCATCGATATACCAAATAACAAATACATCCTCGCCAACATTCTTCTATGACCTCACCGCAAAGCGTGGGCTCAGATACTAGTTGTATACAAAATGAATGCATACAAAAGGATTGCAATTATAAAGCTATATATGAACTTTTCCACCCAAGATTCTTGAGAAAGAGGAGACATACTTAGTGGATGGAGACGATCTGCAATATATGTTTTTGTTTGATTAATAATGATGGTGGAAAGTGGAAACATGAAATTACCAAACAAAACAATGCTTGGACTTTGGAGAAAGAGGGCATTTTTGAAGGAGAAGTTCGAATGTAATATTCAAAATGATGCATCTTAGGCATTTTTTTAAGATTTTAGAGGGTCTATTTAAACGGGGTCTTAAACATGAAATTCAAACATAAAATTATGCAAATGGTTTTTAGTAAGGGAGGTAATTGGCCGCATTCGAGGCTTTGTTCTTCGAACAAATGAAGTCAAAGACCAAAGGTCCATGAAAGTTGTTGAGACATATGAATCTGAACACGACATGAGTTTTTTGGATCGACGTTGTTACGACTCATTAACACAAAAAAAATATTTTATTTTATTTTATTATTTTCTGTTTGCATATTATCACTCTAAAAACATATTTACCAACAAAAATATTAATATAATTATGTATGAACTATAAAATTGATAATCATTTCCCTTTTATGTTTAAATCTTTGACATAAAATGTACAACAATCTTAAGTTATTATATAAAACACTAGGTTATAGACCCGCGTATTATACGGACCGTGTATATATATATATGTATTAGAAATTTCTAAATACATCATAGAACTGAAATACATTTTTACATATAATAGTTGAAACGGTCAATTAGAGTCAAAAGTATTTGAATGTTATGTTTTATCAAAAATAAATCTTATGTCATACTTTTGATAATATGTTTTCATTAGTCATAAACAATACATCAAACATTACAAAATGTCTAAATAAAAAAATAAAATGCACAAAAGTTGTTGAAACATTGGCCTAACATGACTCATATCCTTTTGACCTGTAAAAAAATCACCATTTTTTATATGAACCTGCTACAACCTGAAAAGAATGACAAATAATATTCAAACACTTCCCATTAAAAAAGAAACAAAAATCCTATTACAAAGATGTGATTGAACTGAGTAGTTCATAATATTCATCTTAAGCATAAATTATTATAAAATACAAGAATAAATCGGAAACCACAACTAACATGTGGAATATGAAAATGATAGATCATATGAAAAAACTTAAGCGTAATTATTCATTTTAAAAAGTATTAAAATCATAGGTTTTAATATTAGATAACCGCCGTTAAAAGAAAAGATTAATTATTCTTTTAATAAAAACTTTAAGTATTTTTTAATTAATATTAATATTAATAGCATAATATTATTAATAATAATCATTAATTAGAATTAGGTATTTATTAAATTAAATAATATTATTAATGATTTGTATAAGAAAATGCCATATGGCATTGTTGGAGTTTTTTTTTATTAGATTTAGATATAGTTGTAAAATTTATAAAAAATAAACTGGTCAACCTACAAACACGTTAGGTCATTGTGAATACGACCCTTTTAGCAAAGTATTCGTATTTTTGACGCGAAATGATTAGACGAAAGCTAAATCCACAAACTTCGTTTTATGATCGTATCGTGTTAAAAATTCAACCCGGCTAGTTTTTATTAAAACTATTACAAGTAAACAAATAATCCTTGTGAAAATGCAAAAAGGTATGACAAATTCTTTTTTAGGATATCCAAGAAAGGTAAAACATATGGGTCCGGAGTAATGGGATAAAATGATCAAAACCGTGGGGGGTGATCATCATCACTCATCAATTCCGGCCAAGGTGTGCTTTTGTGTCATCTAAAGTATGGATGCCCATTAAACAACCTATATATGAACACATCAATTAACTAGCTCATCATTGTGTTCTTATAGATGTGTAGCTCATCACACGTGTAGATGATTAATCTTCGATCAAGTTATTTGTGAGTAGGAGAGATCAAAGGAACATGATTTGTCTATACAATAATTGTATAATGGTGTTGTTGCATATGTCTAACAAGATTATATGTAAATTAATTTATTTATTTGTGTGATGTATATATAAATCATGGTTTAATTTACGCATCAATAATTAAGTGCTATAACAATGATAGGAAATGTGACATAAACACATGCACGCTAGCAACATGAATTATAAGAGGAGGGATAAATTAAAATAATCGATATAAGTATCATGTGGTTCGCTTGATTGATACAAACAAGTATAGTTCACGACTGAGTTATAAAGATATTTATGTTTATCACTTTGCACGAGTAGTGCAACTACATTTAGCTTATATTTATAGGTACGGGATCAGGATAAAAACAATCAAAAGTGTGAGAACGGTGAGAACGCATCCTGGTCAAACACGTGGCGCGAGATATGATCAGGGCGTGAGGGGTTTTTTTTGTCTTTTCATTCTTCTTTTATTTTCCCAACACGCTATAACATTTTCTGGCGTCTAAGATTATTTTGGCGTTAATTGTATTCATTAAACTTTTTAGCGTTGAATTAATTGTTTTTGTGTCACATAGATAATTTTTGGCGTTATAGCGTTTTCTAGACATTTTTTTTGGTGTTTTATGGCGTTGTATAATAATTCACTACGAGTCATTAATATTTTCATAAGATTACAATAAGACCAAATGTTTTTTATGACGTTTAGTCAATTTTTTGGCGTTTAATACACTGACAAGGTGCTTTGCCAGCACCCGTTCTCACAGTTTTCATACTACTAGCATTTTGGTGTTTGTAGTTTTTGGAGTTTTATATAATAATGTATTTTATTGGTAGAGAATTAGATAACAAAACAACAGATAATTTCATAACAAAACAAAATAAAATGAAAAAGAAAAAAAATAAAAATGGTAATCTAATTTCTCATCCGAATCTTCACTGTCATTAGCCTCTTCTTCTTGAATATGTTTTGGCGTTTTGAACCTTTGAATACCTTAGCTAGATGCCAACTTTCCGACATAAACGCCGTCTTTTTTAGACGAAGCTTGTTAGTGGCATCCTGTGTTTTGGTGTGATATTCTCGTTTGGTGGCATGTCATTAAAGATCAACTCTTGCTTGAATGCTATTTATAATAATGGAGTCCAAAATAGCATTTTACACTTGTGTTGATCCCTTCATGCCATGCATATATTCATCAAGAACAAACCTCACCTCACATGATGACATATCACTGTAATCAGTCTCTTTTTCTTGAATATTTGTCCATCTCATTCAGCAAAAGATTATAGAGATAAACCCCTCAGAGAAGAATCGATTCAGTGAAAGCTTTGCCATCTTTGGTTATTTTAACTAATTTTTTTTGGCGTTTTAAAGTGAGTGGTTTCTAGAGAACATGAGTTTTGTTTTTCTGGGTGTGATCAATTCATTGTGTATAGACCCCTCTCTTATAGGAGTTTTTTTTGGCACGTAGTTTAGGCAAGATTTTTTTATTATAATAAATAATAGTAATAAAGTAACCGTCTCTTCAGTTACTGTTTGTATTTACTGTTTTGATCAGCTTTTTATCAGTTTCTATGGTGATAGACGTCCTATCTTCCAAGTTTGGCTTTTTTTTAAATGGCATTATGCAAACCAAGATGACAAAATACAATAACGGAGAAAATAAAATATTAAGCAGGAAAAATATTTTTTGTTATTTCTGGCGTTTTGTAAGCAATAACTTTTTATAGTATTTTTTTGGCGTTTTGCAAATAAATAGATAAATATATCATTTAATTATCTTAAAAAAAAGAAGATTACACAGAAGAAAAAAAAATTAAAATTCTTCGTCAGAATGTACTTTATCCGAGAAGTAACCATCACTGGTGTCATCCTCTTCCTCGGAGTCTTAATCTGGATCTTCATCCATGTCATCACCTTCACCTTCATCGGCTTCTTGTTCCTGAAGATTCTGAAGCCTTCATTTGAACATGTCTTGCATTAACGCCAATTTTGAGTCCATTTCTGTGTTCAAACAAGTGGCATTATGCAATTCTTCCATGAACCAAAGCCCCTGCTTTGTCATGATGTTTTTAAGCCAGTAGTCTTCCTGCTCTACGCTGTCGTATATAACGGTCACCCTGTCTGTTTCATCATCAAAACGCCATGATGTCATGACAGGTTCCGGCTTTACATCTGCTTTGATTGGTCCAAATTTCCTTGTTAATGCTTTCATAAGCATATGTGTTTCATGGCATTCGTTATCCAGAGCGATGCCAAGAGATAGGATACCCCTCTGTACCTATTCTTCCATCTTCAAAATTGCCTTGATCGTCCTAACATACACCCTCCTTCTGTTGTCAAAACGCAGGACGAATCGCCTGATTGTCAGAGTGTATCTCCATCAAACGATTGTTGCCATTTTTGGCGTTTTGGTTAAATTGGCGTTTTTGGTTAAAGATGTTTTTGCAGAAATAATAGATTGAAGTGATTATGGAAGAGACGTTTTACGTCGTTTATATAATGATGTTTTTGGCGCGTAATTTAGGAGGGAATTTCTTCTAATAAATGTTAACAACTGAAATTCAATTACTGTGTTGTTTCCTATTCCTGTAATATCCAAAGCGTTTTATCACTAATTTTTGGCGTTTTGTTTTTAATGGAGTTTTATTTTTTGAATGGCGTGTTATCATTTGTTGGCGTTTTGAATTTGAGCGGTAAAATACCATTTTACCCTTAATGAAGCGCGTCCCACATAATAAAACTGATGTTATTTACGAAAACGCCACCGCGCAATCTAGTTTGTAGGATCGTTTGCACGACCAAAACGAGTTGTTCAGAAGAGTTCTCGTCAATACGAAAGGCGGAATTCAATCATATCGAAGTTGTTTCAGCTGATTTGCATAAGAATCACTTTAAACTGTCTCGTATATTGAAAACACAACGTTTTACAACCTGGAGACACTTCGGCAGCACTTCGGCACAGAAATCAGATCGATACAAACGAAATGGTCAGGGCAGGTATTTATAGGCAGAGTCATTTCGCACGGAATCAACTCATGCGAAATGTTCATTTCGTACGAAATGGTTTCGCACAACCATTTCGTGCGAAATGGCTAGCTGTCATTTCGTACGAAAAGGATATACCATTTCGTGCGAAATGGTCTCAACCTATATTTTCCTGGTTTTTCTCTATATCATGCCCTAATCTTTCTACACTATTACAAGACTCGATATAAGACGAAGTCGACAGACATATGCACCAACAGACTCTCCCTTGGATGTCGACGAATCTTCAGTACTAGCCTTCAGCATGTCGAGTCTTCAATCTTTATTAGTCTACGTGCTCTCTTCCAAAGTATTCTCCATTGTAAGCATCCTCAATCTTTTCTCTTCTCCCTCTCTCCTTTACTTTCTCTATCAGAATCACAACCTGGATTTATCCTCTCTTGATCAGGTCTCTTGATTCCTTAAGTTCATCAGCATTTGCACATAATTCCAGGATCTGAATTTGGCTTTCACATCTTCAGACTCCCTATTGGATCAACCTAGCTTGAATATCTTCAGATTCCCCCTTTCAATCAGCTGGGATCGCAGTCTGGAATAGCATTCTCACAAGCTTTGGATCGGAAACCTTGCTCTTTCAAAGCTTTTACCTGCACCATCTCTACCTCAAAATAAATTTCACAAATTTTAAAAATTTGACAAATTTAAATTTCACTTGAAGATATCACTCTATCATCAACAATTTATAATCTCTGATGACCACTTTGTAAAATCAATCTCCGACCATCACTTGTAAAAATAGCATTTTCCTCATTTCAACAAATTCTCCCAACCATGTTGTTAATCATGTTTAGCACTCGGAATTTTGAAAATCAGCTTTTCAACATCAGTTGTCGAAAATAAGATGAATTAAAATCTTTTTGAATTTTCAAAATTTTATGCTAAAACACATTCTTTTTGGATTTTTGTTTTAATAAAAAACAGTAAAGAAATATATACAAACAATATTTTTGTGAGTTTGTGTAAGAGGATCATATCAGTTTATGAGACAAATCACCAACACCGTTAAGCTTTAAACATTTTAAGTTCTAAACGATTCACTTAGATTGTCAGTATACTGATCCACTTAAATTTTCACACAAAGTTCAACTGTTTCGAGATACGAGATTAATGTTTTAGAGACTTAAACTTATTCGCGTGTCCCACCTCAGAATATACTCCCGTATCCAAACTTCTAAATTCAGTCTTACAGGTGAATGTACACTAATGATATCTGTAAGGGGTTAAATACGAGACCATGAGAGCTCAGGCTATTGCTTCAGCAAAATCAGAGAGATGATGGTTCGCTTTTCGGTGGGTTCCCTTTAGAGAATCTTTTCTTCAACAGCACATGATTAGCATTTTTCAATGTTTCATCATTTTTTATGTTGAGGGCGAGCTTTAAGAATAAAGCAATGCAAAATATTATACGAGGACTAGGCTATTGCTCCCGCAAAATCAGAAGTCCAGGTATAATACCCCAGATATCACCACGCACAAAGACCTAGTATTTCAGAAATAGAAAGCCCTTCAAACAAGATTTCGGGGGTTACCCATATATCCAAGAGATGTTCCCCACGAATTAAGTAAGTTATGATATTTAGGTTTATATCTCGAACACAATCTACTAAGCGTGCGAAAACCTACTGGCACATCATCAGTGAGACCATTTATCACATTTGAACTTTCCAATACTTTAGCATGTTGTGATAGTCCACTGATGTACTATCATTTCCTCTTTTTCACAACAAAACTCATTTTTGAATTTTCAAATGTTTTTGGTTTTTATATATTTTATCATGTTTTTGGATTTTCAAATTTTCAAAATTTCTAACAATTTTTACTCCCCCTAAAATCAAAATTATATTTCAAATTTTGATTTTTCTGAGAAAATTTGAAAACAAACAGTACAAGTAAAGTGACAAACTGATGTGAATTGCTTCAATTCGCCATCCTCTTGGCATAAACAATCAGAATTTCCCCTGACAACAAACTATTTTCCCATTATGATTTCAAAACACTTAAGTTTGTTTTAATCAAATGTTTTTTTTGGAAAATAAGATTTTGTTGAAACCTCTTGTAAGATCGGGGATTTGACCATCTCTTTGTTTCTTCAACCATATGTATGAAAGTTAAATCAAGTTCAACTTAATGCCCTTGATTAACCACTTGTAGGTGAAAACCAATAATCACTTGTAGGTTTTTCACAAACACACCACTTGTAGATCAAAATTTCACAAATGTAAATTTCTCAAGAAAGATGCCGATTTCTGCTCCACTCTTACCAACCTGGGAGCTCCGGCAAGTTAGGCTTTTCAGTTAGAGAGATTCTCCCAAGCCTGACGGTCCTTGGGAGATTCCGAGTTATCAACACTCTGTTTCTTTCCTTTCTTCTTCTTCTCATAGAATTCCTTTACCCCTTTGACCTTCCCATCAATCATTTTTCCAAAAATATGTTTCACTTTGGGGTTAAAGGCCTTTTCAATATCAAATTCTTTCTTTTCAGAAAAAAATTGATTTGAAATCTCAATTTTTCCAACTTTTTGCTTAAAATTCTCAGTCCGTAATGGTGGAAAGTTTGCGTAATCCATTGGAGGTACTAATCTTTCAACTTTTGGTTCAACTTGTGGCTCCTCTGACTTTGTGGAATCAGATTCATTGCCAGAAGATAGCTCCTCTGATTTTATTGAATCAGAATCATCGCTAGAATTACTATCAGATTTCTTAACAACCCACTTTTGGTTGTTAAGATTCACCTTTCTTTTGTAAACATTTTTTGAACATTCACCAACTTCAAATGTAGAATTTTCAAAAGCTTTAAATTTCTTGGTTGGTGTTGTGTTCTTTTCAACAACTTTTTCTTTGAGTTTATCAGAGACTCCCTGTTTTGTTTGGATTGCCATTGGACAATTTTTGGCAATGTGACTAATTACTTTGCAGTTAAAACATATCCTTGTCTCCTTCTTTTGAGCAACGCCATTCTTCATTTCTTCTTGCTTCTTTGCAAGGAACTCTTTGTTTGATTGCTTTTGTGTTCTTTTCAACTTTTTCTTTGAGTTTATCAGAGACTCCCTGTTTTGTTTGGATTGCCATTGGATAATTTTTGGCAATGTGACCAATTACTTTGCAGTTAAAACAGATCCTTGTCTTTTTCTTTTGAGCAACGCCATTATTCTTGCTTCTTTGCAAGGAACTCTTTGTTTGATTGCTTCCAGAATGAGCTTTTCTCTTCTTCTTCACAAGAAATACCTGAAACAAATACTATTTTTGTTTTAGAAATTTTCTCATTTTTATGATTTTCTGGTGAAATAAAACCAAGTCCTTTCTTTTTGAAATTACCGTTATGGTTTGGTTTCTTTCGATAACCCGAACCAGAACTGTAACTCTTTTTCTTGTTTTCTCTTTGTTGTACTCTTGAGGTGTATTTTATAGGTTTTTCAGAAAGATTTACATCTTTTATTTCAGAAATATTAATTTCTGTTAGTTTGAAAACCTTTTTTATCATTTCAGGTTTAACACCTCTTATTGGAAATTCTTCATCAGAAAATAATTTGTCTGAATCATTCAAAGTATAAGCCACTTTGAATGTTTCATCATTCAAATTATTTTGTGATAACAAAAATTCTTTATTATAAACCCGTTTGTCCTTTTTGACTGTTGGACTTGATGATTCAGATTTTGATTCTGAGTTTGAATCCGACTTTGACTCTTCGGTTTCATCTTTATCCAACACCTGATCGACCACTTTCTTTATTAACTCAGACTCATGATCAGTATCAGACGAAGTGAAAGTGACATCAATGTTGTCTGGCAAATTATCTGAAGACTCAGATTCCCATTGTAAATTGGTTGCCTTTATGACTCTCTCCGAATTAGGATTTCGTGGAGAATATCCATTTTCAAGCGGAGACAGACACTTTGTATAACTGGCACTATGTTTCTTACCAGAATTCTTTTCTTCAGTATCCTCTTCTTCAAATTCCTTCATGCCTTCAACAGTTGTATAAATCCTGTCAATAACATAAGAAGTACATGAGTAACTTTTTAACAACCTGTTTACCCTTTCTGTTTCTATCCTCTGAGTTTCCAGTTTCTGTTCCAGCACAGCACATTTCTCAATATAATTATTGACGATTTTCTGCTTTGTCATGAAAGCTCCTTGAAGAGTCTTCATAGCTGTAAGGACCAACAAAAATGTCCCTAAACAATCCGTAAGTAAAAAAAACCCGGACCCCTGAAACCCTAATCCGTATAAAAAATCAAGAAAATCAGATTTTTGGTCTTCAGGCGGGCCGCGTAAGGGTTAAGCATGGCCTTACGCGGGCCGCGTCAAAACCCTGTTGACCGGATAAGTGTTCCGGGTCCACGTGTCACACACGTGGCATGCCTACCAGTGACACGGATGCCCTAATCTACGACTAGGCCTCTCGCGGGCCGCGTAAAGATTAAGAAGGGGCTTACGCGGGCCGCGTAAGACCCAAATTTCACCAATAAATTGCCTGGACATCGAGCTTTCATTTTGTGTCGAAAACTTTTCATATAAACGAAGTTTCACTGCTCAAATTCAAAATTTAAGATAGCAAGGTGCTGCTACGATACAGGGTATTAACTCAATCGCTGCTACGATTCAATGTCCGATCGATTGAAAACTATCCAATGGATGTTTAAGTGCTGCCACATTAGGGCCATACTTTGTCATTCGTCGTGAATTCGATGGATGTTTAAGTGTTGCACTTTGTCATTAGTTGTGAGGGTTTTAATCTCGTGAGTTATCGTAAATGCTGTATTAGTTACTGACCTAGTTCATGTGCATTGTTATTTAAATTAGGTTACAAGGCTAATCAGTAGGCTAAACTCTGCCCGTTTAAATCTGCAATGTGAGTCGTTCTCTTTTATCAATTATGCTTTACAATACTCCAATCATTTTTCAAAAGTTATAATTACAGGGATTAAGTCATGGTTATCTTGAATCACTGGCTAGTGGGGTATTGTGCACATTACTAATTTCTCACAGTTAGGCTAATAAATCCTAACAGTGATAATCATCACTACTTGGATGAAAGGACCCAATAGTGGTATGACCATCGTCACCAGGTGACACGACGCCAGATAAAAATAAGATAGAAGCCATTGTAATCGCTCTTATGCTGTAATTGATAACTAATGTGTCGTTTTATTTAACCTGAATGACTCGCCAGCATTTCCCCGCTGATAAAATATTTTTAAAACATGTTTCAGGTGACCTGCTGTGAATCAAGGAAAACGTGCTACGGAGCACTAACCAGCTTGAAGAGGTGGCTCGGTTAAAATAAATAAACATGTTTTGTAAATCAGGGAATTTCCTAGTGAAATTCCTCTATTGTAAATTACGGGGTTTATCCCGAATTATGAAATAAAATAATCGGGCATTTCAAGTTTTAAAAGATCCTGTAAATCTTTCGCTGTCAAACTTAATTAATAAATACCACGAGATTTCTGTCCCGCGGCTCCTGGACCGGGTCAAACCGGGACGGGGGCCGTCACAGAAAAAGGTAGTATCAGAGCCACTGATTTAAGCCTATTAAGTATTTAAAAAAATACTTAATTTTCCTGATTACCGTCTTGTGATTATGTGTTTTTAACTGACTACTTGTTAGTTACAGTATGGGTAAGCAAAGAATCTCGGACATATATCGTCAATTAGATAGTTTACCAAAAGATAAGGGAACTTCATTTCAATCAAATTCCTCAAGATGCTCAGCAGATACTGAGGAAGGAATATTTGTTCATAAGGCACAGTTTGAGAAACCACTTACCCCTAAGAAAATAAATTGTATTATTAGAAAAAGTCAAGAGAAATTAAATAAGTCACAACCAAAAGGAGTGATGATCATTAAGGAAACTCAGGAAATAAGCATTAAACCACCATGGGAAGATGAATTAGACGAACAATGGGCAAATCTCTATATGTTAGCTACTACAGCAGTAAATGTTAACCTTTAACTACCAACACCCTGACCCAGTACTAGCACCCATATCATCCATAAGCCAGAAACTTTAAAGAAACTTGCCATTAGATAAATACCCTAGTAAGAAAAAAATAGACTAAAATAAATTATCCCTAGTATATTTCGAATTTCAGTTGTAATTTATAATATATATATAAATCGCAATATTTCATATATACTTAATTTTTCTGATTACCTATTTGTGATTATGTGAAAATTCAAGTTACAAACTTTTAACCTAGAATTTTGTGTGTTTCTTCATATCTGCTAAACAGCATGAATGAGTTATCTGAAGCTCTTCAGAATCTCAATATCTATTCTGTTAATGTGGAAATTTCCAGAGACTTTACCGGTTATTGTGCTGACGTTGAGGAACCTATGGAATTTCAAACCCAACCTCCGGAGAAACCAAAGCCAAAGAAAAGAAGAAGAATTGTGGGCTGGAGGCGTGTACGCAGGAGGAAACCAGCGACACGGAAAGTTATAAAGACGGAGGATCCCAAAGGTAAAGGCAAGGAAATAGAGATTGGAGAAAGTTCCAGGAAAGATCAGGAAATACTACCCTGGGAAGAACTGGATCATAAACTGGCACTTAGTGACCTCATCGGACCTGCCGGTGAAAACCTTTTTAATTACCCAGTGGAAGCATAACTCCCAGTTGACCTAGAGCCTGAAATTCCAGATCCTATTATCCACTCCCAACCTCTACCAGCAGAACTATAAGAATGGTGGACCACTGACTGGCAGTTTCAAAATCTCCTAAATAACCCTAATACCTTTTTCCCTCAGTTCGACCCGGAGCCTCCACTACATCCACCTATGAGCATGGAAAACTTGGCGGAACTCCGTCATTATGGAGAGGAGCTAATTGATGCAGGGAATCGAATTAGGGAAGTAGGAGAAAGAATCTCGTGGAAGTACGACGAAAGAGAACGTCGTTTCGGAAAAGCCAGCTGATGGGATAGTGTGTGGTTGTAGGAATGTGTGTATAATAATAATAATATAATCATAAAAATATATAAGTATGTGTAATAACTTAAAAATAAAACTTTTGTAAGATAACCAGTGTGTACGGATGCCTATTATAAGATATAAAATATCGAACGTCGAAAGATCGACAATTTTGGCTATACTTGTTAACGTAATTATGTGCAATTATTTTATTATGTTTGGTTATTAATTATTTTATGCTAATTACTTATATAAATTAATTACCAGATGACACACGATGGTAATGAACCTGTTAATGAAGTGAATCAATCTGAGCAAAATCATGAAGATCAATTTCTGAATAGGCAAGATATCGAGAATATCGTTGCTCAGGGAATAGCCAATGCTATTCCAGCAATACTTGCTGCTGCCCGAAATCCAATTGAACCTCAACAAATTATTCCTAGCAAACGTACACACGGTGACAATTTCAGTAATAGTGTAAACGGAGGCGGCAACCATACTAATAACAACAACGATGGAATGCAAGCCCCACTCCTTAAGAAAATGAAAGCTGCAACGCCTGGTTGCACTTATAAGGAGTTTCTTGCCTGTAAACCGGTTGAATTTGTAGGCAACGAAGGGGCGACTGCTGCACTGCGTTGGTTAGAGAAAACCGAGGCAGTGATTAAAATAAGTAAATGTGCTAAGGAATACAAGGTCATGTACACGTCACATCTTTTTAAAGAAGGGGCGCTAGAATGGTGGAATACGGTACTACAAACGAAGGGAAGCGATGTGGCCTATGCAATGAGCTGGGAAGAATTTAAGTGGTTGGTGGAAAGAAAATTCTGCCCTGAATATGAGAAAGAACAAATGGCGAATAAATTTCTGAACCACCGGATGGTGAATGTAGATTGTCGAGGGTATACTTCGACATTCTTCGAGTATGAGAGAGTAGTACCAACCCTGGCTTCGCCAGAGCCGGTACTTATTTCTCGCTATATTTAGGGATTGATTGGCGAAATCCGTGATATCGTCAAGGCTGCGAGACCTCGCACTATTGACGATGCTGTGGAATTAGCTAACACCCTAACTGACGGACTGATACGTACAAGAGAAGAAAATAGAAAGAAGGAAGTAGCCCAAAAGATTACCCAGGGATTCCGTATGGGTAACCGTAGCAATTTCAAGAAAAAGGGAACTGGGCAATCTTCCATTGTTCCATTTTGCAATGCTTGTAAAAGGAAGCATTTTGGAAGATGCAAAGGATATTGCAATTTTCTGCAAAATCCCGGGGCACCAAGAAGAAGATTGCAGGAAGAAGAAAGCAACAATCTGCTACAACTGTGGAGAAGCTGGACATTTTAGGCCAGACTGCCCTAAATTGACCAAACCAGCTGATAACAAAGCCAAACCTGCAGAAGGAGCTACCAAGAAGAACGCAAGAGCCTTCCAGTTAACTACTCAGGAAGCAGAACTAATTCCTGACGTGATAGCTGGTACGTTCCTAGTTCACAACGTTTATGCAAAAGTATTATTTGACTCTGGTGCAAACCAAAGTTTTATAAATACTTCATTCTGCCAAGCTCTTAACCTACCCTTAAGCAACCTTAGACAAATTTTTACTGTAGAAATGGCAGACGGTAATTCTGTTCATATAGATAAAGTTTTGCGAGAAGGAAAGATAGAACTTTTAGGTCATAAATTCTTTGTAACCCTGTTACCTATGAATTTAGCTGGATTTGATGTTGTATTAGGAATGGATTGGTTAGTAGCCAACCATGCTCGAATTATTTGTGATAAGAATTCCATAGAAATTCATACACCCACAGGAGAATTAGTGGTGATTACAGGAGATAAGCCACGAATGCCACTGAAATTCATTTCAGTAATGAAGATGGCCAGTTATTCAAGAAAACAAGAAATAGTGTATATGATTTCGGTAATCATTAACACTAAGGGTAAGGAACTCAAAGAAATTCTAGTAGTATCAGAATACCCAGAGGTATTCCTAGAAGAACTACCTGGATTACCACATGATAGGGAAGTAGAATTTAGAATTAATCTAATTCCTGAAACTACACCGATAGCCAAGGCACCTTATCGGTTAGCACCCACCGAAATGCTAGAATTGAAAAAGCAGTTAGATGAATTACTAAGCAAAGGATTCATACAACCTAGTTCATCCCCGTGGGGAGCTCCAGTGTTGTTTGTGAAAAAGAAAGATGGTTCGATGCGAATGTGTATCGATTATAGGGAATTGAATAAGGTTACAATTAAGAATCAATACCCATTACCTAGGATTGATGATCTTTTTGATCAATTGCAAGGAGCTAGATACTTTTCTAAGATAGATTTACGCTCCGGATATCATCAATTGAAGGTACAAGAAGAAGACATACCTAAAACTGCTTTCAGAACTTGGTATGGTCATTACGAGTTTACAGCCATGCCCTTTGGACTAACAAATGCTCCTGCAGCATTTATGGACATGATGAATATGATCTGTAAACCGTACTTGGATAAATTCGTAATTGTCTTCATCGACGATATACTTATTTATTCCAAAAGCCAGGAGGAGCATTGTGAGCACCTGCATGCACTCATAACTTTGTTAAGAAAGGAAAAACTTTACGCCAAATTCTCGAAGTGTGAATTTTGGCTGCAAGAAGTACAATTTTTAGGTCACATGGTGAATCATGAAGGCATTCACGTAGATCCTGCTAAGATAGAAGCGATCACCAAATGGAAAGCCCCGCAATCAGCCATGGAAATTAGAAGTTTTCTAGGGTTAGCTGGATATTATAGACGATTCATTAAGGATTTTTCCAAGATAGTTGTACCCTTAACTAAGCTAACCTGTAAGGCAGTTAAGTTTGAATGGGGATCCAGGCAAGAAGATGCCTTTAGGATTTTAAAACAAAAGTTAACAAATGCTCCAATTCTAGCTTTACCAGAAGGAACTGAGGATTTTGAAGTTTACTGCGATGCTTCTAAGCTAGGATTAGGAAGTGTGCTAATGCAACACAAGAAGGTAATTGCGTATGCCTCAAGACAATTGAAAAAGCACGAAGAAAACTATACGACTCATGACTTAGAGTTAGGAGCCATAATTTTTGCCCTTAAGATTTGGAGACACTATTTGTATGGAAGTAAGTTTACTGTCTATACAGACCATAAAAGCTTAAGATACATATTTGGGCAAAAAGAATTGAATATGAGGCAAAGGAGATGGATGGAAATCCTAAGTGACTACGACTGTGATATTCAATATCACGAAGGAAAAGCAAACGTAGTTGCAGATGCCTTAAGTCGTAAGTATCATGAAAAGCAAAAGCGAGTTCGTGCTCTTAGATTAAGTCTACAATTAGACTTAATGGAACAGTTGAAGAACATTCAAGAAACAGCAATCAAGGATGATGCTGAAGGAAAGAAGGGAAGAATAAAGGAATTAGAACAAGGAAGTGATGGAATTTGGAGATTCCACAAGAAAAGAATTTGGGTACCTAAGCAAGGAGAGTTAAGAAAAAAGATTTTAGAGGAAGCCCATAAATCTAGATATACCATGCGTCCTGGTAACAATAAGATGTACCAAGATTTAAGAAATAACTTCTGGTGGATAGGGATGAAAAATGACATAGCTAGATATGTTTCTAAATGTCTTACTTGTTCACAAGTTAAGGCAGAACACCATAAACCCTCAGGTCTACTACAACAATTAGAAATGCCGGTATGGAAATGGGAACTTATAACCATGGACTTCGTTACTAAGTTACCCAAAACCAGAAAAGGTAATGACGTGATTTGGGTAATTGTGGATCGATTAACCAAATCAGCTCATTTCCTAGCCATGAAAGAAACCTTTAGCATGGAAAGGTTAGCCAAGTTGTATGTAGATGAAGTAGTATCCTTACATGGAGTTCCACTCTCCATTGTATCGGATAGGGATAGTCGTTTCACTTCCCATTTCTGGACTAGTTTCCAAGAGGCCATGGGAACTAAACTGCATTTAAGTACTGCATATCATCCTCAAACAGATGGACAAAGTGAAAGGACGATCCAAACATTGGAAGACATGCTCAGGGCATGTGTAATAGATTTTGGTGGAAATTGGGATAACCACCTATCCTTAATCGAATTCTCCTATAACAATAGTTACCATTCAAGCATTGAAGGTGCCCCATTTGAAGCACTGTATCGACGCAAGTGTAGAACTCCAGTTTGTTGGGCAGAAATAGGAGAAAGCCAATTATCAAGTCCTGAAATTGTGCAAGAGACTACCGACAAAATTACTCAAATCAAGGAAAGACTGAAAACGGCTCGAGATCGCCAGAAGAGTTATGCCGATAATCGACGCAAGCCACTAGAGTTTCAAGTTGGAGACAAGGTACTCTTGAAAGTTTCTCCTTGGAAAGGAGTAGTTCGGTTCGGTAAGAAAGGAAAGCTAAGTCCAAGGTACGTAGGACCATTCCTAGTAATCCAACGTATAGGACCAGTTGCTTATCGCTTACAACTACCAGAGGAGCTAGCTGGAGTACATGACGTATTTCATGTATCCAATCTCAAGAAATGTCTATCTGACGAATCCTTGGTAGTACCTCTTCAAGATATAGATGTAAATGAAAAGTTAAAATTTGTTGAGAAGCCATAGCAAATAGAAAACAGAAAGATCAAGTTTCTCAAGCACAAGCGACTAGGGCTAGTCAAAGTCAAGTGGGATTCAAAAAGGGGACCCGAATATACTTGGGAGCTGGAATTAGAGATGAAACGAAAGTAGCCTCACTTATTTCAGTAAATCTCGAGGATGAGATTTTAAATAAGGTGGGGAGGATGCAAGGACCTACAAAAATGTCCCTAAACAATCCGTAAGTAAAAAAAACCCGGACCCTTGAAACCCTAATCCGTATCAAAAATCAATAAAATCAGATATTTGGTCTTCAGGCGGGCCGCGTAAGGGTTAAGCATGGCCTTACGCGGGCCGCGTCAAAACCCTGTTGACCGGATAAGCATTCCGGGTCCACGTGTCACACACGTGGCATGCCTACCAGTGACACGGATGCCCTAATCTACGACTAGGCCTCTCGCGGGCCGCGTAAAGATTAAGAAGGGGCTTACGCGGGTCGCGTAAGACCCAAATTTCACCTATAAATTGCCTGGACATCGAGCTTCCATTTTGTGTCGAAAACTTTTCATAAAAACGAAGTTTCACTGCTCAAATTCGAAATTTAAGATAGCAAGGCGCTGCTACGATACAGGGTATTAACTCAATCGCTGCTACGATTCAATGTCCGATCGATTGAAAACTATTCAATGGATGTTTAAGTGATGCCCACATTAGGGCCATACTTTGTCATTCGTCGTGAATTCGATGGATGTTTAAGTGTTGCACTTTGTCATTCGTTGTGAGGGTTTTAATCTCGTGAGTTATCGTAAATGTTGTATTAGTTACTGACCTAGTTCGTGTGCATTGTTATTTAAATTAGGTTACAAGGCTAATCAGTAGGCTAAACTCTGCCCATTTAAATCTGCAATGTGAGTCATTCTCTTTTATCAATAATGCTTTACAATACTCCAATCATTTTTCAAAAGTTATAATTATAGGGATTAAGTCATGGTTATCTTGAATCACTGGCTAGTGGGGTATTGTGCACATTACTAATTTCACACAGTTAGGCTAATAAATCCTAACAGTGATAATCATTACTACTTGGATGAAAGGACCCAATAATGGTATTACCATCTTCACCAGGTGACACGGCGCCAGATAAAAATAAGATAGAAGCCATTGTAATCGCTCTTATGCTGTAATTGATAACTAATGTGTCGTTTTATTTAACCTGAATGACTCGCCAGCATTTCCCCGCTGATAAAATATTTTTAAAACATGTTTCAAGCGACCTGCTGTGAATCAAGGAAAACGTGCTACGGAGCACTAACCAGCTTGAAGAGGTGGCTCAGTTTAAATAAATAAACATGTTTTGTAAATCAGGGAATTTTCTAGTGAAATTCCTCGATTGTAAATTACGGGGTTTATCCCGAATTATGAAATAAAATAATCGGGCATTTCAAGTTTTAAAAGATCCTGTAAATCTTCCGCTGTCAAACTTAATTAATAAATACCACGGGATTTCTGTCCCGCGGCTCCTGGACCGGGTCAAACCGGGACGGGGGGCGTGACAATAGTTGTTGCTTGTTCACTGCTTGATTGATTGTATTGATTCATTGCTTTGTTTAGAACATCATAGGATTCTTTCATTCTATTCATGTTATGAATCAAAGTACTGTTTTGCTTCTTCATTGCTTCACAGATTTCACATTTCACAGGAATCTTTCGTGCATCAGCTTCTGCTTCAACCGTGAAAGCTGGAACTTCTTTTACCTTTTTCTTTATCACACGAACTTCTTCATCATCACTGCTAACTTGTTTTTTAACTTTCTTCTTTTTCACTCGAACTTTCCTATCATCATTGTCACCACTCTCTTATAGCATTCTTAAGTGCTCTTTCATTCTGTTTGCATAATAATCATCTTTATCACTATCTTCAACAACTCGAGCAACAAAAGCTTTATGATCTGAAGTTTTGTTAGGATCATAGTCATCCCAACTAAAACCTTTTGGTAGCCTTTCATCATCTTGATCTATCAAACATGCTTTACTATCAGCTGAAATGTATTTGTTCCAGCTGAATCCTTTTGATGATCCTTCATTATCTTGATTAACACAATAAGCTTTCTTTGATTCTTCAATTTCTTCCTAGCATGTGCATTTTGTGACGATTGTTGTTGATGTGGCTGTTGAGCAACTTGATGATAAATTGTTTTCCGATAATAATCATTGTTGTTGAAAGGATTTTGAGCTCCACTTGCTTCGCGGTTTGTGCATTCTCGCTTGAAATGCCCTTTTTCCCTGCAACGAAAACAAGTAACTTTAGATTTATCAAAACCTAAAGTAGAAACATTAGCATCACGGAAGTCATCTCTTCCTGTGATTTGTTTGAATTTCTCAGCTCTTCTCAACACACTTACCAAACACCACTTTATATCCATTAACTCCATCTCCTCAGCATCAATCTGATCGTAATCCTCTTTTGTCAACATTGGATTTCCGATCCTTCCTGCAACTAAACTCTCATATGACTCTAACACAGTCACTAACAAAGACATGTGACCTTTTGCAACCTCTTCCGAGAAATTTTGACCATTTTCAAGGTTTAATGCAATGTTACATTGTAATATCTTGCCATTCTTGGTCGCTGAAAAATTTGGATCAAATGATGAATATGACGAAAATCCCGTTTTGCTGTTTGATCCTTGAGATGACCCTCTAGAAGAACTTTTAGCGTTGAATGCAGTTTCGATCTTTGGTGACATGTTGGTCTTATCACTGATACCTCCTTTGTAATACAAACCAATATCTTGTTCACCATCAAAATCTTTCATTCTTGAGATCTTCCGTTGTTCCATCTCTTAAGCTTCAAGTTTTTCAATAAACTTTCCCAGTGTTAGACTGCCAAAATCTTTCTTATTTCTCAACATCATAAGATACGTGCCCCAAATATCATGTGGCAACGCATCAGCCAATTTTTCAATCAATTCCTCATTA
This sequence comes from Helianthus tuberosus, assembly GCA_030545235.1. Taxonomy (NCBI): domain Eukaryota; kingdom Viridiplantae; phylum Streptophyta; class Magnoliopsida; order Asterales; family Asteraceae; genus Helianthus; species Helianthus tuberosus. The sequence continues at coordinate 190,009,069 of CM060366.1, forward strand.
TCTTTTGTGATGCTCAACCTCTTCATGTTAACTATAAAATTGCAACATCTTTCTATGGTCTGCTTGGTGTTTTCAGTTCTTAAACCACGAAATAGATCAAACTCTTTTTTCAAAAGTGATTTTTTGTTCTTGATCATCTCTTTACTTCCAACAAACTTTGATTTTAATGCTTTCCAAATTGAATATGCACTTCCATTGTGTTGCAATAAAACCAAGATATCTTCTTTAACAGCTTGATGCAAAAGACTAGTCATCATCTTTTCATCTTTGTATTTCTTTTTCTCCTCAGCACTTAGGTCTTTAATAGCAATAACCTCTTCATCATCATTCACCGGTCTAACATATTTTGTTTCAACACATTCCCAAGCATCCAAGTAATTTGCTTGAACCCAATTTTCAAATCGCTCCTCCCATCCCTTATACTCCTCAATATTCATGAGTTTTGGAGGCTTTTGCATGGTGCCCGTTTCATTTTCTAACATTGTGTTCTGTGCAATAGTAATCGGAGTAGCAAACGCGTTGTAAAATTCTTCTTCCATGATTTGGTATCAAAATTTCACAAAATCAGATTTTCAAACGAAATGGCTTTCACACGAAATAGATTCAAACGAAATGATGATTTCGTGCGAAATGGTCAAGCGAAATGCTAATTTGAAGCGAAATGAGCTGATTTCGTGTGAAATGGGAACTAAACCTTCCAATTCGTGCGAAATGAATGTGTCTGAGGTTATTCCGTGCGAAATGAACTGGAATATATCAAACCGTGCGAAATGGACCTGAACTGACTTATTCCGTGCGAAATGAAAAGTTTATTTCGTGCGAAATGCTGCTGACATCATCCTATCGGCCATGATTTTGACAAATTGATCAGGTTTTAGTTCGATTTTAGGTCTGATACTTTCAAGGCTTTGTTAAAACAGTATTGCGCTTATAATGTGAAAAAAATCAAGCCATTTTAACCGTGAAAACTTGTTAAATTTTGAAAAGAAGGTGTAGAAATCAGAATTTTCAGCTGAAATGGTAAGAACTCTTCCTCCTGGGCTCTGATACCACGTGTAGGATCGTTTGCACGACCAAAACGAGTCGTTCAGAAGAGTTCTCGTCAATACGAAAGGTGGAATTCAATCGTATCGAAGTTGTTTCAGCTGATTTGCACAAGAATCACTTTAAACTGTCTCGTATATTGAAAACACAACGTTTTACAGCCTAGAGACACTTAGCAGCACTTCGGCACCGGAATCAGATCGATACAAACGAAATGGTCAGGGCAGGTATTTATAGGCAGAGTCATTTTGCACGGAATCAACTCATGCGAAATGTTCATTTCGTGCGAAATGGCTAGCTGTCATTTCGTACGAAATGGATATACCATTTCGTGCGAAATGGTCTCAACCTATATTTTCCCGATTTTTCTCTATATTGTGCCCTGATCTTTCTACACTATTACAAGACTCGATATAAAACGAAGTCGACAGACATATGCACCAACATAGTTCATGGATTGTTTTGATATGACGATCCACGTTCTCACCGTTCTCACACTTTCCCCCGTTTTCTCTAAATCTTGACCCTATATTTATAACATATACTATGGTAGTGTGAGTTTAATTGGGGAACAATAAAAAAGTGGGGAACCGGGAACACTCTTAACAATTTAACGTAACATGTTAAAAATCATTTTTTTTTAATTTTTTCGACGCTTTTCTTTATATATACTTTTAGATGCATTTTTAATAAAAAAATCAAAAACTAAAAATATAAAAAAAAAACAGTTAAAAAAAGGCTTAATTGTTTTTTTTACAAAAATGATTTTTTATTGAAATGGTTTCTACCCATTTTTATAAGGAAAAACGCTGAAAAAAAAATCTAAAAAATTGATTTTTAACATGTTAAGTTAATTTTATAAGATATATTTTTTAAACTGTTTTTTAAACATTTTTTTATATTTTCTAGTTTTTTATTTTTTTTATTAAAAATGTTTCTACATGTATTTATAAGGAAAAGAGTTAAAAAAATTTTGAAAAAGTTGATTTTTAACATGTTAATTGAATTTTTAAAAGCGTTCCCCGGTTCCCAACTTTTTTTAATATTTCCCAATGAACTCTTCCCTATATAAATCCTAACTCCAAATGATGACCTTTTCTTTAGTACTGTTTTCTACCTACCATCGATGGTTGTGACGAGAATTATCTTTACAATCATCAAACTTTGTAATTTTCTTTTGTTGTTTTTTGTTTTTCTCGTTTGTGTTTTTCAGCTGCTTGCTAGCTTTTTATATATATAAAGAGAGTTGGCGTTGAAAAAAGATATATATAAAAAACCACACATACTTTTCCACAATAAAAACAAGCATGTAAACGTAGGTTTTTTTTGTCTTATAATATAAACACATAATAAGAGCACCCACGTCGTATGGTTCGACGACGTGTGTGTTGTAGGAGATGATGTGGTGTAGTTTGGAGGTGTGGTGGTTGGCTCCAACGGACTAGTCCGTTGGATTGTGGTGGGCCACATATGGTAGGGTTTATGATTTAATAAAAGTTTTCTTGTTAATTAAAAGAAAGATTTCTTATGTTTTTTAATAAAAAATATACCAAATAAAATTAAACAAAAAATATATAAAACAAATTTATTTAATTTAAAAACATTACAAACCATGTAATTAAACCTAAACAAACAACACAATTAAACCTAAACACACTAGATACTTAAATCTAAACAAGACAACATAATTAAACCTAAAGACACCAGATACATAAACCTAAACAAGACGAGATAATTAAACCCAAACAAACCCCATAAATAAACATAAACAAAACAGATAATTAAACCTAATTGTCAATTCTTGAACCATCGAAGTCGGAACCTGAAGGGGGAGCGGGTTAGATGGTTTCTTATTAGTTGTCAGGCTGTCATGTGAAAAAATCTTTTATTCTATATGTTTACGTATTCCTGACGGGCTCAGACAATCGCTTGTGCCTCTGTTATGTAGTCACCTCGAACCATCACGTGGTTGAAGAATGCATGAAATATGCGAAACTCCCTGAACATAATATGAAATCTTGACAAAGTGGCGTACGAATTACAATTGGTTTCTCCAACACATTGACGAAATCCTTCAAATAAGGGTTCTCTAATTGACTGGCTACTCATTTGTTGTCGCATAAGTCCATCCAAGAGATGACCAGAGCTATCTTTTCTTCATCGGTCCAAAGGTTTCTAGCCATTCTTTGATGAATCTTTGTAGTAAAATATCAGTTGATAAGTACACATGTTGCTTGAAATACGAATTTAGTTTATAGCCAATAAAACCAATCATTTCGAACGTAGTAAAGTAGTCGTTTGAAAAAAAAAATTTACTATTTTATTTGACTTTATTATTTAATAAAAATACTAGATATTGAAATAAAAAATTTATAAAACAAATAATAAATTAATTATATTGTTATGAATTTTAATTTCTATATTTATTAATATTTTACTTAATTATAAATAATATAACTAAGTAAATAAATTATATAGATTATAAATAGTTAAATAAAAGGAAAAGTAAGTGATAATATGGATAATGAGGTGAAGGTTTGGAGTGGTTTGAAATTGTTTAGTGTTGCTAATGAAAATTGGAGTTTGGAATGATGTGTCATACTTACTAGGTAGTCTAGATTTTTGACCACCTTTAGTTGTAGATGCTCTAAAGTAGGGATGAGCATTTGGTACCAGGTACCGGTACCGTACCGGGTATATTCGGTATCGGTACCCATTTTCTTCGTTTTTTGGTACCGGTATTTACGGGTAAAACACTAGTAAATACTGGGTATTGAACCAGTATATTCGGTACTGGTACGAATTTTCCTTGTTTTTCGGTATCAAACAGGTACCATGCTCATCGAAAGTATTGGTAACAAATGGGTATCATGTTCATCCTTACTCTAAAGAGGTTAATTTTCAACATCTTGTTAATGCATGAAAAAATGTGTGTTAACTAACTAATAATAATTATCTAAGTAGGATGATTCGAAAAAGACAAATAATTTATTGCATTATAATGTGTGTAGGTAAGATATTTTTCACCATGTGGTTAAGGATTCAAATCTCACATACATAAGTGTTAATTTAAAAGTAGAGAGGCTTGATTTCAGTACTTAACGTGTGTTTGTAAGCATTCTATACACAAAAAAAATAGAATATAATCAACAAAACCAATTTGGTAGAATCCAACTCTTATACAATATTATTGGTAAGAAACAATGATCAAATTACAGTTCGGCTATTTGTATTCACCGAATTTTATTCAAAGGCGAAACCTAATAAATGTAAAAATGTCTGGCCAAATGTAACTAAACTAATATTGTTATAGCATTTATTGTTTGGAACCTTAATGTCCTTGCTTTCTTTTTAAAGGGGGAGACCATACTCGGCCACCTCTAAGTAAAACTAGTAAACTGTAACGCTCCGCGTTTTTCACATTTTCCTTAATTAGAAAGTATATTAATATTTCTATTTTTGGACACTTGTAATCTTGTCGTATTCGTATTTCTTTCTCAATCTTGTAATCCAAGGCTTTGATCATAATGAAATTCAATACTATTATACATACGAGTTATACATGGAATTAATCGTTAATTATGTGTTTACTTGCAATCTAATACTTGTTATACATTCGAAACGTCATTCACGCCTTCACGATGCGCAACTTATGCATATCTACGCTTTCTATACTTGAAAACATGTTAAATTGTGAAGTTTTAGCATAAAATGATAAACAAACCAAAGTTCAGGGGCTAAATTGCAATAAAACAAAGCTAAATGGGCTAAACATAGCGCAGTGTCACGCGACGCCTCCCCTTATCACAGTGGCGGGGCGCCAAGCCTCATAATCCGCAGAAATTGGTTTCAGCTCCAAGGATTGGCCATTTTCACCCACCTTTCTTCTTCCCCAATCACCATAGAACCTCATTTAACCACAAACCCTACTTTACCTTTATAAAACCAAGCCTCCATCACGTCATTTGCCCTTTTCCAAACTCTCAAATCACTCTCTAAACACTCTTAATATACTGAATATACAAGTTCTTGGCAGATTACATTCACGTTCTAAAGTGTGTTCAAACTCTCATTTCTTTCTTTTCTTGATGAATTCTAGCTTCAAACTTGTTTGGAACACCTCTAGGATTTTTTCCACAAGTTTACCATGATAAACTAAGGTGGAACATCACCATTTTGAGGTCCAAACTTTCTGTTTTGAAGTTAATATAATACAACTTTTTCATAAACTTAACTTTCTTGTAAGAATCATGCACCTATCTTGCTTCTAACCAAACCCATGGTTATGGAGGTTGAATAGGGTTGATTCCCATGAGTTTAGAGGACTAAGAAACCCCTAAACTTTATGTTTTGATAAGCCCAAGCTCACCATTGTTCATATGGTGAGTCTTGAATGTGTCTAAATGTGTGAATAATGGAAGCTTGGGCTTTCCAAACTTGTTCCACTACCTCACTTGCTTGTTTTGTTTATGTTCATCTAAGTAGCTTCCAATACTCAAAGTAACACAACTCATCCGCACCTCCAACATTTGCCATGATGGATATGGAACACCCGAGTTGATCTTAGTTGCAAACTAGTTAGTTATGTTCTTATTATTCATAACCAACCGGGTTATCAACTATGTTGATAACTTTGTGCTTTGGTGAATTCATACAATGAGGTTTAATGGATGCTAATCATCCTACCTCCATTCTTGACTTACATGATTTATATGATATTACATTATGGACTATACTATATAATATAAAATATATATTTAGGCGAATCACTGATACTAACCGGTTTATGGTTAGATGTTATGAATTTAGGTTATGTTATCTTTGTTCTAAACTCCTCGTTTGTGATTCTAATGGGCAAGTTAGGACCCATGAAAACACATAAAATCTTACTATCCAAATGAGTATTTAGAGGAGATATAATTCCGTGTACATATACTTTATATACTTTATTACAAATTCAAAATCCCACTAAATCCGAATACTCAAACACCTTCATTTCCGCAATATAGGGTAACTCCGGTGTTCCAAACTCAACAACTCGTTAACTCTCGGTTAACCGGAAAGCATAGCAAAACCGTGAGTATACATGACCCCTTTTTCGTTTTATCACTTCTGGGTGCAATATATATATATATATATATATATATATATATATCATACAAAAACTCACACCAACACTTATACGCAAATATGTTATTCATACAATCGAATCCAACATACATGCTTTATATGATTACATTTAGAAATACATGCATGCTAGAAACTTTACTTGCACAATAATTTCATTAACTTCGTACAAACCTCCCTTAACATGTATAGCGCTATAGGAGTAACGCACCGCCCGTATTCTTGAGGTCATGTTAAGTTAAACAAAACGGTCTTGTTGTTGCTACGACAAGATTACGCCAGCATGAAGTTTTGGGTTGACAAGTATGTGATGCATGCTAGATTATGTCATGCTAGATTATGTTATGTTATGCCATACTCGGCCACCTCCAAGTAAAACGAGTAAACGAGGTAGGGGTAACATCGCCTCCTCCCAACCGAGTACTTTGATCGAGTAGCGATTATGGATTCCCATATTTGAGGAATGTGTGTATGTAGGGGGTGAGCCGTTGTATAATGGCTATAAAGGCGTTATTTTGCAAAAAAAAAAAAGAATTTTTTAAATGTATATATATCTCACCATTTTTAACATTTCCCCCTCAGTTTCAATACCAAAATATTTCAATATTTTTTATCTACTCTCTGCAATTTCTATACCAAAAAAAATATTACACAATGGATGTTTCATCCGATTCTAGTACTCTTGAGTTGCCTTCGGGATTCTCCAATTCCAGTGATTGTTTTTGCAAGTGTTAGACCATTTGAGACCGTTGGTATTTGAGAAACATAGTTTAGAACATTTTGTAACAGCTTTAATTGTAAAGGGGTTAAAATGTAAAGTTGGATAGTCCAATATGTAATGTTGGCGGCGTATTTAACATCCCTTCGTATTTATAATTACGCAGGGTATCCGTGCTATATATATGAATTTCACACAACCTAGCATTCCAAGTTTCTTGGACTAAGTGTGTTCTTGGTGTTTTTATTCAATAGTTCATCAGATTTGTGTGCTTAATCAGTATATTCAGGCTCTTGATTGTGTTATACCTTATGGGATTCTACATCAACATTGGTTGATTCACACTTATTCAAGATTCTTCACCTTCTCTTTGTTTTTCTTATTTTCATCACTAAAAACACTTGATCAATAGGTGTTTGTGTGTTCATCAAACATCACCACTGTGATCCTTAGTGATTTTGGGATCTACAACGAGTCTTTCGATTCTAGTAGTGGTGTCAAGTTTTTGTCCAAACTGGTTATCGTGTGATCGTGAATTGGCTAGGAAGTTCTAATGAAAGATTACTTCGTCAATAACCTGAAGTACGATGCAAATACATTTAGAGCAAAATTTCACTTACCAAAGGAATTACTTTTAAAAATCGTTGGGTGATATTAAAGCGAATACAAGGTTTAAATGATTTCAATATGGTTATGAAGGGAGGCAAAAAAAAAGAGCTTTACGCCACTTTAGAAATGCACATCAGTTATCCATCAACTAGCTACAGGTAATGTTCTTGACGAATACGAAGAACATATAGCTATGTCTACTGAATTTCTCGTGAATCTCTAGAAAATTTTTGTAATTCTTTATTATGTTGTAATTCACTGTGATCCATAGTGATTTTGGGATCTACAACGAGTCTTCCGATTCTAGTAGTGGTGTCAAGTTTTTGTCCAAACTGGTTGTCATGTGATTGTCAATTGGCTAGGAAGTTCTAATGAAAGATTACTTCGTCAATAACCTGAAGTACGATGGAAATACGTTTAGAGCGAAATTTCGCTTACCAAAGGAATTACTTTTAAAAATCGTTGGTGGATATTAAAGCGAAAACAAGGTTTAAATGATTTCAAGATGGTTATAAAGGGAGGCAAAAAAGAGCTTTACGCCACTTTAGAAATGCACATCAGTTATTCATCAACTAGCTACAGGTAATGTTCCTGACGAATACGAAGAATATTTAGCTATGTCTACTGAATTTCTCGTGAATCTCTATAAAATTTTTGTAATTCTTTTTTATGTTGTACGGTAAAGAGTTTTTGACTAGCCACGACATTGCACATTTGTACAACGCGAATGAAGCTAGATGGGGCCTGCTAGGGATGATCAATAGCATCAACTCTACACATATCATTTGGAGGATGTGTTCGACAAGGTTGTGAGACCAATTTATGAGAAGTGATGACAAATACCCAACGATCATGCTCGAAGTAGTTGTGTCACATAACTTGTGGTTTTGGCATGCGTACTATGGTCATGCGGATTCAAATAACGATATCAATGTTTCCAATCAATCTCCATTGTTCAATAACGAAATGCATGGAACCACCCCGAGGTGTCCTTTTCAGGTTAATGGCCGCCAATACAAACGTGGCTATTATTTTATTGATGGGATTTACTCGTCTTGGTATGTTTTTTTTGTGAAATCTTTTACATACCCAATTGACTCGAAAGAAAAAAAAAAACAATTCAAGAAAGTGCAAGAATTAGCAAGAAAAAATGTCGAACGAGAGGTTGGTATTTTAAAAAGGTAGATGGTGGGGTATACTTAGTCAACCGCAACGGGCAATGAAGCACGAGAAAATACGGAATTTGATATAAACATGTGTCATATTGCAAAATATGATTATAAGACATAATGGGATTGCAATATCAACCGATTATGTGTTAGACCCTTTGACCGATGTAGTCATAGACCACAATGTAATTTATGAGTTGTCGGATAAAAATACACATTTTAGAGTTCGATATGATATTGTGAATCACATCTCTACTCTACCGGACTAGAACATGGATGATTCAGACGACACTTAGTTTCTATTTCTATTTTTATTGTGAATATTTTGTATTTTTGTTTTTTTAACTAGTAAAAGTATCTTTTTATTTTAATGTTTAGTTTTTATTGTATTTTTTAAATTAATTACACGGATAGTCCTTGTGCTTTACCTATATTTCACATCCATTAACAGAGAAAATAGACGGCCATCCATGCTAAGGACCATCATAGTTATAAAAATAAAACGTTGAGGGCCATAAGTGTAAATAAAACGTTGAGGACCATCAGTGTTAATTGGGGGCATTTATGAAATTGATGCAACGCACATGGACCATATATGTAATTAACTTTTAGAAAAATGTAGTGAATACTCTGGGTATTTTAAGTAAGCGCCTCTTCCAAATAGCGAGTAGTTTTGAGGTGACATAATCCTGTTGATATTTTTTTGAACGGCGAATTTCTTTGTCTTGTGAGATTTTAACCCAAAACCTTACACTTTAAGCGTATTAAAGGATTTGCCTTGCTATTACACCACCAACCCAACGATCAAGTACAATAGAGTAAGGCACTCCTACCCTTATTTGGGTTTAAAGTCAACTATAAATAAACGAGTCAATTTTTTAATTGACAATTACTAAGACTACAAATCTTGTTTATATGTGTCCAAAATTAGGGATTGATATTCTTTTAAACGTAAAAAACGAATAAAAACAACTTTTGAAGTCTTTGACAAAACTGTTTTAATAAAATCGAAGTGTTATCGGAGGATGTTAAGTATTTTTTATGCATTTTAAAAACAACATATTTTTCTTTCTAGAAGGTACCAAGTAGTCCACTAGATGACATTATTTATTGTAGCTTAGTTCTTAGTTGAACAAAAGTACATTTGAATGATAATTTTCTTTTAACTGGTTTAAGACTTAATAGTAGATTTAGAGGACGTATAAATTAGATATTCTAAACAAACAGCACATTATTTACATTATTTCAATAACTACAATTGAGACAATAATAAAATCGTACTTAATAGACAGGTTAAAAATAAATGGAAGTGAAAAAATAAGGATGGGATGCAAATGGTAACTTTTTTTTTACTTAAATCGAGTTTCATTACTTTTTTTTAAATCAATGGGTTAGGAGATAATAGAAAGTTTATTTGGCTAAGAAGACTAGGAAGTAATCTTGATCATCCATTTAGTTAATCAAGGACTAAGATTAAATAAGGGAAGAAAAGAGGCGCGTGAGTTTGTTTAGGGGCATTCTAGTCAAGGGAAAAGATCAAATAGGAAGTTTATTTTGGCTAGGAAGTGTAGGAAGCAATAAGATTAGGACATGTGGCAACATTTAAAATAAAGAGGAAGGGTATTTTAGTCAATCCAACCCTTTCTTCTTCCTTTTCAAAACCCAGTAACTTCAAAACCCACCATTTTCAAAACCCACCATCTTCAACCATTTCTTCACATTATATCTCAATAATCACTACATTATAGTCCGATTTTCATCACAAATCAATGATTCAAACACCCGATCAACGTGTTCTTCAGCTTTTTTGAAGAAAACCCAGTTTAATTTCATAAAAAATCTTGTGTTTTTTTCGGGTGATTTTGGAGATAATCACTCGATTCGTTCGATTCGAGCGCTGATAAGTGTTTCTATCATTCAAACTTCGTCAATTGTTGAAGAAATCACTCCGATCCATGTAAGAAATTCTTTAATTTCATTTTTACGGTCTGGGTTTTTGATTTAGTCATTGCGTTTTACGATCTTGGCGGGGGTCCGGGGCAGCGCCCCTGGTAGCAGGGTCCCAGGGGCGGCAGCCCCTGGCGGGGTCCAAGGGGCAGAGCCCCTGGCTGGAGCTCGGAAAAAAAAAATTTCCGATTAAATTGCTGTAATAAAAATGCACCATAAAAATTAATTTTCTGTAAATTGCCTCTGGAAAATTGCATTCGTAGACAGTGTTTCTGGTTCTGTAAACAACAGGTTCTGGTCATTGCGTTTTAGTTAGATTCTGGTTATGTGAACAACAGTTTTTGGTTCTGTGAACAATAGTTTCTGGTCATTGCGTTTTAGACAGTTTTTGGTTCTGTGAACAACAGTTTTTGGTAATTGCGTTTTAGAAATAAAACATTTTTGAAGTGTTTTTACTCATTGCGTTTTAGGTAAACACATTTTTATGTGTATTCAGTTCATTGCGTTTTAGAGAGAACAGTTTCTTTTGTGTTTTTAGGCCATTGCGTTTTAGAAATAAGACATTTTTATGTGTTTTCTAGGCATTGCGTTTTAGAAATAAGACATTTTTAAGTGTTTTCTGGTCATTGCGCTTTAGAAATAAGACATTTTTAAGTGTTTTCTGGCCATTGCGTTTTAGAAATAAGACATTTTTAAGTGTTTTGGGTGCATTGCGTTTTAGGTAAAACACTTTTTCATGTGTTTTCAATCCATTGCGTTTTAGAAAACAGACATTTTAAGTGTTTTCTGACCATTGCGTTTTAGAAATAAGACATTTGTTTGTGTTTTTGGTGCATTGCGTTTTAGGTAAAACACATTTTTATGTGTTTTTAGTCCATTGCGTTTTAGAAAGTACATTTTCTTTTGAGTTTTTAGGCTATTGCGTTTTAGAAATAAGACATTTCTTTGTGTTTTCTGGCCATTACGTTTTACAAATAAGTCATTTCTTTGTGTTTTTTGTGCATTGCGTTTTAGAAAAATGTCATTTTTAGGTTTTTTTTCATTGCGTTTTACGTAACTGGGGGTTTTTCTATTGCGTTTTACGCAACTGGGTTTTAAATTTTTTTTTTTTTTTAAATATAGCAATAGTATACTCGTTTTAAAGATAAAAAAAACGCTCGTTTTTTGTGTGCAATTTTTATAAAAAAATAATGTCGTATGAAAGAGTTATTAACGTTTAAAAATGGGGGGGGGGGGGGAATTGGAGGAGAGAGAAACTATTGGCTTGGATTGACTAGAATGCCCCTAAACAAACTCACGCGCCTTTTTTCTTCCTTTCAATTTCCCTGATTTAATTTTAGCCATTGATTAACTAAATGGATGGTCAAGATCACTTCCTAGCCTTTCTAGCCAAATAAACTTCCTATTGTATCTCCACCCTTCTAGTCAATTCAAGGCAGTAGTTTTCTCTCTCCTCCAATTCCCCCTCTCCCCCCCCCCCCCCCATTTTTTAAACGTTAATAACTCTTTCATACGACATTATTTTTTTATAAAAATTGCACCAAAAAAATGAGTGTTTTTTTATCTTTAAAATGAGTATACTATTGCTATATTTTCGAAAAAAAATTTGAAACCCAGTTGTGTAAAACGCAATGGAAAAAACCCAGTTACGTAAAATGCAATGAAAAAAAACCTAAATATTTGTAAAACGCAATGACCAGAAAATATAAAGAAATGTCTTATTTGTAAAACGCAATAGCCTAAAAACACAAAAGAAAGTGTACTTTTCTAAAATGCAATGGACTGAAAACACATAAAAATGTGTTTTACCTAAAACGCAATGCACAAAAAACACAAAGAAATGTCTTATTTCTAAAACGCAATGGCCAGAAAACACTTAAAATGTATGTTTTCTAAAACGCAATGGACTGAAAAAACATAAAAATATGTTTTACGTAAAACGCAATAACTAAAAACACTTCAAAAATATGTTTATCTAAAACGCAATAGCCAAAAAAACACATAAAAATGTCTTATTTCTAAAACGCAATGGCCTAAAAACACAAAAGAAAGTGTATTTTCTAAAATGCAATGGACTGAAAACAAATAAAAATGTGTTTACCTAAAACGCAATGAACTAAAAACACTTAAAAATGTGTTTTTCCTAAAACGCAATGGCCAGAAAACACATAAAACTCTCTTATTTCTAAAACGCAATGAACTAAAAACACTTAAAAATGTGTTTTTTCTAAAACGCAATGGCCAGAAAACACATAAAACTCTCTTATTTCTAAAACGCAATGGACACAAACTGACCTGTCTGTGAATTTGTCTGAACCAGAGAGTAGCAAATCAAAAACCGTCTACGAATTACTGTCTTCGAAATGAGGCAATTTCTGGAAAATTAAATTTTCTGATGCATTTTTATTAAAGCAATTTAATCAAAAATTGTCTGAACCAGCCAGGGGCTCTGCCCCTTGGACCCCGCCAGGGGCTGCCGCCCCTGGGACCCTGCTACCAGGGGCGCTGCTCCTGGACTCCCGCCAAGATCGTAAAACGCAATGACTAAATCAAAAACCCAGATAATAAAAATGAAATTAAAGAATTTCTTACATGGATCGAAGTCGGTTTCTTCAACGATTGACGAAATTTGAATGATTGAAACACTTATCAGAGATCGAATCGAACGGATCGAGTGATTATCTTCAAAATCACCGGAAAAAACGAGATTTTGTATGAAATTAAACTGGGTTTTCTTCAAAAAAGCTGAAGAACACGTTGATCGGGTGTTTGAATCATTGATTGGTGACGAAAATCACACTATAATATAGTGATTATTGAGATAGAAAGTGAAGAAATGGTTGAAGATTGTGGGTTTTAAAAATAATGAGTTTTGATGTTACTGGAAAGAAGAAGGAAGAAGAAAATGATAAGATTGCCTAAGATACCCTTGCTCTTTATTTTAAATTTTGTCACATTTCCTAATCATATTGCTTCCTATACTTTTTTAGCCAAAATAAACTTCTATTTGATACTAACACTATTCAATTAATAACTTTTATATTCATCGTTATTCTAAAAAAATATACCATAAATTATAGAAATTTATTATCTTTAATCTTAGTATATATAGTGACGAGATTAAGTTCAATTATAATGGTGCATCTATACAAGTTACAATGTGTCTAAACTAGATATGGTGCTTTAAACTAAGAGTCATTGGATTTTATCACCCCCTAACTATTGGCTATTGGCTGCGGTCACTCTCAACTATCACTTTGATGTCCGTCACCCCAACGTAACACTTAGTATGTTCTGTCACCACGTCGTTAACTGATCACTAACTTTGGATCTTGGTACTATACTTTTGGGGTGTCATAGGGATCTTAGGACACCCTAAAAGTATAGTAACAAGATCAAAAGTTAGTGATTAGTTAACGACGTGGTGACAGAACACACTAAGTGTTAAGTTGGGGGTGACGGACGTCAAAGTGATAGTTGAGGATGACAGCGGCCAATAGCCAATAGTAGAGAGTGATAAAATCCAATAACCCTTAAACTAACTAAAATTGTCTCTAAGTGTGCGTTCAAGTCACCCATGGCGTCATGTATGAAGGAAAAGTACTATTATAATGTTGTGTAAAAAATTAACAATGGTAAGTTTAAAACCACCTTTGATTTAACAAACGTATATGCCTAGTCCGAAATTACACTTTGTATATATTAATATATTATACAAATATGGGGAAAGTTACTCTACAAAGAAAGTTAACGTACTAAACGTACGAATAGCATGAAAAAGCAAAAAGCACACGGTGATATTTTTGTAATTATCTGCTTGTAGGGTAATTATCAAAATTACTCTACAAATGATATTGTAGAGTAATTTGTAAAATGTTCTTATAGAGTAATTTTGATCTTGTATGGTAATTATCAAAATTACACTACACCCCTAAAAAAAAACAAAAAAAAAAAACCAAAAAAAAAAACCCACCCCAACCCCCAAAAACCTAACCTCCCCCACCCCCATCCAAACTTAAAGCTAAAAACTAAACTATAAAGCTAAACCCCATAACTAAATGCTAACAAAATTACTCTACAAGATCAAAATTACTCTATAAGATCAAAATTACTCTACATGATCATTTGTAGAGTAATTTTGAACTGTATGTTGTTTGATAAACTTGCAGGGTAATTTTGGTTCACTTGTAAAGTAATTTTGATACACTTGTAGAGTAATTTTGATAATTACAATACGAGAACATAATTACTATACAAGAACATTTTACAAAATTACTCTACGAAAGATCAAAATTACTCTACAGGATCATTTGTAGAGTAGTTTTGATAGTTACTGATAATTACAAAAAATGTCACCGCGTTTTTTTGTCTTTTCCTTTGATTCGTACGTTTTGTACGTTAACTTTATTTTATTTGTATTTAATCTTTTACCTATAAAATATATCCCACCTACATATTAATATATTAATAACTAGTTGATGCCCTGCCCGCGTAGCGGGGCGATGGCCGAATAATGAGCGAGTGTTAGTTAGCTCATTGACACGAAAAACAATTAAATCGAGTCAACCAATTAAAACAAAACACTTTTATAGTTTTGATAAAAAAAAACTAAAACAATGGCAATATTGTAATTTTTAACTGAGGGTAAGTTGTATTTTTTGACTGGGGTAAAATCGTAATTTGCCAAAAGCTAAAGTAATGACAGTACTGTAAATTTGAACCAGGGGCAAAGTTGTAAATTTCACAGGGGCAAATTCGTAATTTTGAACTTGGGGTAACAACGTAATATAAATTTGAACTAAGGGTGCAAGCGCAATTTTAAGCTGGAGACAAAAGCACAATTTTATTTTGAACCAAGGCAAAATCGTAATTTTGAGTTGGGGGAAAAAACATAATTTTATTTTTAACTGGGGAAAAAATGTAATTTTGAAATGAGGGCGAAATCACAATTTTTTATACGGGGAAAAATCGCATTTTTAACAGAGGGCAAAATCGTAATTTTTAGCTGTGGGCAAAAACAAAATTTTATTTTGAACTGGGGGCGAAAAGGTAATTCTGAGCTGATGGCAAAACCACAATTTTATTCTGAATGGAGGGAAAAATCGTAATTTTGAGCTGGGGACGAAAGGGTAATTTTATTTTGAGCTGGGGAGAAAACCGTAATTTTAAAGAGGGACAAAAACGTGATTTTAGAATGGATATAAAATAATAAACTGGTTGGTCCAATGGGAAAGTGTCAGGCCAAGTCGTAATTTTGAATTGAGGGCAAGATCGTAATTTTGAGATAGGGATAAAAAGCGTAATTTTATTTTGAGCTGGGGACTAAAACGTAATTTTAAAATGGATATAAAATATTAAACGTGTTGGTCCAATGTGTGAGTGTCAGGTAGGTGCCTGACACTATTCCCCTAACTTGGTAACTGTATACGTAGGATAATTATACAGATAAGTAAAACCAGAATATAACTTTAAGGATTTAATGTATCCACATATACCAACAAAGAAGATCTTAAACATAAAGACCAAAATCCGGTTGATGTTTCCATCAATGTTTACCTTTTGTTTTTACATTTGAAATTTCTCATCAAATCTCCATAGTACATTTTTCAAAGATCCTTCTGCTTACCAACCAATATTCATTCCCAATATGGAAAACAACAAACTTCACTTTATTATTTAATTTTACGTTTTCTTTAAAAATCCAAACGAATTATCATAAAAAAGATTGTTGATATCACTTTTGTTTACTTTTTATTCATTCCCCATAGCATACGGAGTCTGCCTTTTATAAGGGATATGGGCCACATACGAATAAACGATATTCCAGCTAGCTTTGTGAAAAGTAGATATCTAGGTACGTTGGTTGGCTTCTTGTTGTATGAGATTTATCACGGTGTTATTCTTTCCAACTTTAGTGTGACACTTGGTTTTTACTAAAGTAAACTTTATTCCCGCTATGCATGGTAATTTCCATGCTTTTACTGACGACCCTTCTCGGATCAAATTTAAACTTTTTTTTTTCGACTAAAGTTTGACTTATACCAACCGATTATTGATGGACCATTCTCCTACCAAAATTGGGCGTATGATCTCTGGTATTGGGCAACGTCTTGGACCCACCTGTAAGGGTGTAAGGGGCACTCCTTTAAGTGGGGAGTGACCTCTCTTACCCACAGCCAATCAGCACGCGCCACGTCAACTCCCCACTTAACTCCCTTCACACACTCAATTTGATGGCGGCACTCCTCTCTTGGGGGACTTGTTTTTTTTTTGTTGTAATTATGCATGTATTATAAATTAAAAAAATATTAATAAAAATTAAATAAAATCTAAGAAAAGACATTTCATTAAATTAAAAATAAAAATTACATTCAAACTAGAAAAATAAAAAAACAAACTACTCGTCGTCGGAATTCGCTTCAAGGTGAGGTAGATCTAAACGTCCGAGATGCTCAACGAGATCGTGTTTTAGTCTCCAATGCGTTTCTTCGTCAATGAGCTCGCTAAAAGCAGTATCATCGAAGACGGGTTCGACTGGAGGATCTCGAATGTGTACCGGTGCTATCGCCCTTCCGTCGTTTTTTATAATCATGTTATGTAAAATAATGCACGTATACACGATGGACCTTATCTTTTTCACCGTTTTGGAACGCATTGGACGATTTAGTATTCCCCACTTCGCCTTTAACACACCAAACACCCATTCCACATCTTTTCTTGCGGCCTCGTGTTGCCTCTTGAACTTTTTTTCATTCGGGATGTGAGGATATGGAAAAGACTTCAAAACACGGACCAGCTAGGGTAGATCCCATCAGTAAGATAATACCCGCGTTTGTATAAGTTGTTTAAATACTCGTCGTTTTCGTCTGGTGGGTTACCGGTTGCAAGTTGTTTAATCGCAGAAGTAACCTTTTGCAACGGCGTGAAACTTTTCTTCATTCTCCCGTCCACGCCCTCTTGAAACCACTCGTTATTCGCTTCCACGTCACTAACAATTTTTAGGAACAAAGACTTGGACATACGAAACCTCTGACGAAAAATATCGGCATTAAATTTTGGATTATCGACAAAATAATCGGCCATGAGTGTTTCGTGGCCTCCCACACGATCTCGACGGACAACTTTTTTTTATTAGACGATGTCGTGTCTAGTACCTCCGCTTGTTGGATGAGATTTTGGAAGAAAATTAAACTACTATCGCTGAATCTTCATCGTCGGGAAAGTCGGGCAGGAGAGAAAAAAACGGGAACTCGGAATCCATTTTTTTTAAAGATTGGGTAAAAAATTAGATGAGTTGAAGGGTTTAGGAGAGTAAAATATTGAAGATTGAAGTGGGAGTTGTTTTGGGTTTGAAAAATAAAAAGATTGAAGTGGGTTAGTATTTATAGGGTTTAGGAGAATTTTTTTTAATATATAACGGCTATATAGCCGTTTTAATATAAAAAACGGTCAAAAATTGCAAATGTCAATCGGTGAACACAACCCGCTCCCCACTCGCCGACTTGGGTCACCGAGGGGTCGGCGGCGGTGTTCCCGATCGGGGAGTACACTCACCACACCCCTCCCCGCAGGCGCCCCGGACACCCTAATGGTATAATTGTGATCAGTGGTGGTCCCAACCCTAAAGATATGACCTTTCTCTTGGCATCCTTTGTTGGCTTTGGTACACTTGTTTTAAAATTCTTTGATTGAGTGAAAGCGAGCGAGCAAACTGATCTAACCCAAACTTTGGATCACCCACTAGGAGACCACATGCAAAACCAAATAGAAAACAAATAGCCATAGGGTGTTTCAGAAACACATACCTTAACCTGGTTGACCGGTTATAGTAGACCATGATTCATGAAACACCTCGAATCAATTACTTGGCCGCTAGTTTCGAAACATGAAAACTTCACTTCACGAATACCCATAAACCCGAACTCTTTCAGACTCTACTTGTGAAATGAACCAACCTGACAAAAAACGATTCAAAACGATTGATGACGACGGTGGTATGTGATCACTGCGACGACTCAGTGGATGAGCGTAGGCGGCGACAGCGGATCCAACGACGGTGTCTTTGGGGATTTTCAGAAACCGGATGATCAGAGAGGGCGTGTAATCACACACTCAGATCAAATATTTCGGTGGTTCTCCCGAATAATTTAATCGAATACAACTCTATTTTTCGAGAAATTGAACAAGTGTATGTGTGTGGAGAATTTGTCTGAACCAGGAAATTATGATAAAAAACTGTCTACGAATTTAGGTTAGTGATGATTAACTGCCTCATGGCAGTTATCTCAAGTTCTAAGACAAAATTGCCTCTTAACTGCCATTATTTTGAAGTTTCAAAATTATGGCATTTTCTGGAATTGAAGATCCTCAACCGAATTTTTGTGTACCGCTAGCCAACTTTTGATGGTAGTACACAAATCAAAACATATGAGCACGAACGAACGACAATGTTACTCATTAACACAATATAGACTTAAAGGCTCAGGTTATCGGCTGCAACCGGTGGCTTCTTTGAAGCCACCTTCATTTCCATGCCAAGATAACGAAGTCTTCATCGCCTTTAGATAGTAAGCAAAATATAATACTTATTGTAAACACAAAAGTTTACACCAAGTAAGATACGTTGAATTAGAAAAAGGTATCAGATGAGACTGTCCTCCTCCTCATCATCATCAACTACGTACTTCCGTAAAACCAAAGAACCTAAAACAAGCAACGTAAACGCAATAAATCTATAATATGCCACCCTGTAAAGCAACGAATAATAATATTTAAGTATACGTAAGACAACAGCTTTGATATGTTGTTCATTTGTTGTTTTAATGTTATGTATTAGGTTAGTGTAGGGTTCAAAAGGTTAACCCCTCAACGTCACATTGAATTACAAATCATACTCTACCAAAAACTTCGGCAACACCACAACAACAATAGGACGAAGACAATCAACAACGTGTTGTAAGAACATTACACCTGAAGCTAATTATAAGAACTTTTTACATGCGTACTTTTATGTACATGTCAGTATAAATCAAAGTTGGTTTACGTTTAGACGTAAACTTTGTTTTTAAACGAGTCAGCTCAAATATAATACGTTTTCGTGTTTTTTTATGTACGTTTCCGGTTGGTTTATGTTTTAATGTAATTTTTGTACTAAACCCAGTGTGGTTAATTATAATAAATTTTCATTCGATGATATAAATTCGAGTTACTTTACGTTTCGACCCCTAGCAACGCAAAACAGGTGAAATTACAATTATGTTATTGTTATATATCTACACGAAAAACCATAGTCGTTGATGTTTACACCTCCCTACTTTGGTTCTTTCACTTTGCAAAACACTCATGGTTGCCCCTTGATGTGAATGTGTTTTCTTTTTTCCTTGTGGTTGTTATTTTTAAAGCTATAATATGCCCCCTTTTAATTACACATGGCCGTTATTTCTCTATACACGCTTTATGTTTTTTGGTACGTTACGTTATAATTGTACCATATATATATATATAGGGAGGGGCTCATGCGAGAACCATCCTTATTGTGAGAACCTTGAGAACCAATATGAACACAACCTAAAATAGCTAAAAATACCTAAAAAAACCTAACCCCCCACCCCCCCCCCCCCCCCCAAAAAAAAAAAAACCTAACCCCCCCCCCCCCAAGCTAAATGCTAAAAAAAACCTAACCCCACCCCCCCCCCCCCAAAAACCTAAACCCCCCTCCCCCACCCCCCAAAAACCTAACCCCCCCCACCCCACCCCCCAAAGCTAAAATGCTAAAAACTAAACCCCCAAAAAACCTAAAAAAATCTAAAAAATAAAAAAAAAATCTAAAATTTTTTTTTGAATTTTTTAATATTTTTTATGTTAAAATCGCTACTTTTAGAAGCAAAAAAAAAATTTTTTTTTTTTAAAATTAAAATTTTTTTTTCTTCGAAAAGTAGCGATTTTTTTATAAAAAATTCAAAAAAAGTTTTTTTAGCTATTTTTAGGCATTTTTTGTGTGTTCACATTGGTTCTCGCGGTTCTCACAATAAGAGGTGGTTCTCGCATGATCTTCTCCCTATATATATATATATATATTCGATTTATTTTACGTTTTGATTCAATCACAATGCTTATATAAGGTACATTGAGTTGAACCGAGTACGTTGAAACATACATTTTGATATTGTTAACGCTTATACTAATCTATTCAATGTTTCCAACGGGCCCATGGTGCATCGCCTGCATGTCATATTATTGGTTTAAATGAAATGTTAAACAAGTTGCTTTTTTTCTCTTTGATCTTTAGACCATGGGTAATGGTTAATGCCCCTTAAGAGATATTTTTTGCCAGATCATAATGGCCTTAGGCCATACGTAATGGTTAATGTCCCTTAAGGGGTATTTTCCTTCACATCAACATTATAACGCCCCTTAAACAAATGTGCAATGGTTAACCCTCTTTAATGCCCCATTCCATTATTACTTTCCAATTTTGTTATTCTCATTGGGCATTATACTAGAAATGCCCCTTACTTTTCATGCCCATATAAAGCCCACGAGGATGGTGTTAGAGACATTTTCAAGCCATTTCACGCCCCTATAATGCCCATTACTCATGGTGTTAGAGTCATATTTAAGTTCCTATAATTACAATTACGCCACCAAGCCCATCATAACCATTATATTTAATACAATCAGTGACCAACATTTCTTCTCACATTTTCCAAATAAAGTTGATCTTTATTTGATCAACCCTCTCTTTCCTTGTATTTTACTCCCTCTTTCCTTGTATATTACTCCCTTTTTCCTTGGAGCTCCTTGTCTCAGTATAATATACGTATGTGTGTATATATCAATTCGGATGGTTATAGTATAAAGAGAAATCTTTTTTTTTTTAAATAGAAATCATTTTTTAAAGATCGTACGTAGAAAGGTTTCAAGATACTACCTGTGTACATGCAAAAATATTTCCAAACATGTTTCTTATTTCGTTAATATCGTAAAAATATTAAATATTAAATTTGATGCAATCAATGGTTCAATACATTTTCACGCTTCTAAAAGGTGTATATTAATTTAACTAGCCCTCTTTCCCTAAACAAGTATGGGAACATGTTAAATACATGACCAAATCTAAATAGAGAACTCTAAGATGTGAGACTACATACAAAACTTGTTAAATAGCACATAAAAGATAATCACATGTAGTAAACATGTAGTAAGAATAGTAGGAAAGATGGTTAAAACTTAAAAAGAGTTATTTATCACCTGCAAAGCAATACAAAAAGTGGAAGTATATATAATTATAGTAGCTCTTACTAATTTATGTATGTTATGTTATTCTGTTCAAGTTACTTCATCTTTACATGTAATTCAGTTAACTGCCATTTTAGTCTCTTTGTTTTGAGTCATTTTACCAGTTTAGTTCAAAGGTTTGAAACGTTGCTATTTTGGTCCAAATAGTTTCAGACGTTGCCATTTTAGTCCACTAGGTTAACTCCATCCCTTTATTCTGTTAACTAGAAGGGCATTTCGGTTATTTTATATATAATTCCGTTAACTAGAAGGGCAATTCGACCATATAAAATGATCGAATTACCCTTTAGCTAACAGAAAAAATGGACGGAGTTAACCCAGTGAACTAAAATGACAACGCTTGAAACTATTTGGACTAAAATGACAACATTTCAAACCTTTGGACTAAACTGGTAAAATGGCTCAAACCATAGGGACTAAAATGACATTTAACTCTAAAAAATAATATGAAAGTTATTGACAAATGACAATTACCTGACAATGTAATGTTTAGTACTTGATAAAATAAACAGTATTGGATTGATGCCCGCTTAGTCTTCTTCTAATAAATTTATAACTTGCACTCATATTGGTGAATAAGAAAAAACTATTAAACTTAAAAAAGAATTTTCATACCTCACTAATGAAAGACAAAATGATATCAAAGAAAATATTAATAAAATAGTACATATATGACATTTGTGTAATTAAAGAAAATGGTTTTGAAAGAGGCTTCACCGAAGCTAGATGATGTTATTTTTTTTAATTATTTTAAAGGAGAATTTAAGTTTGATTAAGGTGATTCCTTGCATGGAGACATGGGCACGATTAATTTTCACCGAAAATGAGATGTTTTCACATTATACATTATTCAACTCCATATTGTTGTCTATATATAGACACATCTTGCCATTTTACATTCAACATAACACTTCTCTCTCTCTCTCTCTCTCTCTCTCTCACACACACACACACACATGGCTAAGGCTCATCTTCTAAACCGAGCATACATGATCATACTACACATAATAAGTAACTTGGTTTCAATAACAAGAACCAAACTAACACCATGGAAAAACACTTCACTCCAATATAAAACCCTACCTCTTGAAATAGCAACTAAACTTTTTCTTGATACCACTTCCATCAAAACAGCTTCTTCTGATTTCGGTAAACTTGTTCAAGAAATCCCAACTGCTGTTTTCCATCCTTCCACCGTTTCGGACATCTCCCGCCTTATTAAATCCTCATACACCTCTTCTTCTCCTTTCAAGATCGCGGCCAGAGGCCGTGGTCACTCGGTTGGAGGACAGGCAATGGCGAAAAATGGGGTGGTGGTGGAAATGAGTTCTTTGATTAATGTTGGGATTAAAGTTTGCCGGAGTGAGAGTTTAGGGTTTTATTGTGATGTTGGTGGTGAGCAGCTTTGGATCGATGTTTTGAGGACCACGTTGGAGCATGGATTGGCGCCGGTTTCATGGACCGATTACTTGTATCTTAGTGTTGGAGGTACCCTTTCTAATGCAGGGATTAGTGGTCAGGCTTTCCTTCATGGACCTCAAATCAGCAATGTGCTTGAAATGGATGTCATCACTGGTACATACATATACATATACATAAACATATACATATACATATACATATACATATACATATACATATACATATACATATACATATACATATACATATACATATACATATGCATACATGATACGTACTTCTATTAAAATATTTTCGATGAAATACAAGTCTAGTAATGTCGACACATATGTAGAAATATACATGGGTGCACGACTCCCTCGGCTCTCAGTTTCTCGAATTTTATGTTGGAATTATGTGATATTATGCATTTTAGAAATCGTATACAAAATATGTGTCATTATATCGCGTGTTAGAATCCCAAGCAAAAGAAAATTTTAATACGGCCCGGTTTTTTAGAATATGTTTTAAGCCCTCAAAAAAGTTGAGTCAGCCCTGATCACAACTATTTCAATTTGGAATTATAGAATAATAATGAATATTGACAACCATGAATAAAGAGTTACATGTATAAGAAACAAATAATTAACATGGAAGTTGTAGTTAATGCATACTAGATCAATTTAATGATACATTTTGACAAAATTTATCTTTCTTAGAATATGTTTCTTGGATGGTTGTAGGAAAAGGAGATTTCATGACTTGCTCCAAAAGCATGAACTCTGATCTCTTCTATGGAGTTCTTGGTGGTCTTGGCCAGTTTGGGATCATCACTAGGGCAAGGATTGTTCTACAGAAGGCACCAACAAGAGTAAGATATCTTTAAAAACATATGTAATTGATCAACTGATAATTCAATAGACTATAATCACCCTATGATTAATTATGTTCTTGATTTATGTAGGTGAAATGGGTTCGAATGATTTACGACGACTTTGCTACCTTCACAAAGGATCAAGAACACTTGATCTCACTTAATCATGGACCTAGTTATGTTGAAGGCTCTCTTATTATGAAGAAAAGTCCTGCAAACAATTGGAGATCTTCGTTTTTCTCGGTTCATGATGAAGCGAAAGTAAATTTGTTAGCATCCAAATGTGGTATCATTTATAGCTTGGAAGTAGTAAAATACTACGACGAATCCGGCATACAAACCATAGATGAGGTACATATTCTTCATTCTTATATCTTTAGTTTTTGCAAACTTTTGGCCCACTTTTTCAAATTTTATTTGTAATTATACAGGAACTAGATGACATGTTCAAAGGGCTAAACTTCAAAAGTGGATTCATATTCAAAAAAGATGTAACATTTGTGGATTTTCTAAATAGAGTGAGAACTGAAGAGCTAAAGCTTCAATCTAAAGGATTGTGGGATGTTTATCATCCATGGTTAAACTTGTTCATCCCAAAATCGGGTATTTTGGACTTTAATCAACGTGTGTTTCTTGATATAATTCAAAAAGAAAACAAGAGTGCTGGCCCTTTTCTAGTATATCCAATGAACCGAAAAAGGTAATTAACAATTTCACATTATTTAGTTATTCCAATTATTGTATAAATATCTTAAATTTTATGTTGAAATAACTAAGAATAAAAATAATTTAATTTTATAGATTATAGGAATAATATATTTTTCATGGAAAAGTTCAAGAAAAAGTGAAGTGGATAACTTTGCCCTAGTTTGGAGTTTGATTTGCTAGATGACAAAAAATCAATTATGTTCCTAAAAGTGCATACATTCATATAGAAATTATATTATTTTTTTAAATAAACGGGTATGCAAATAGTAAATTAATTATTATTATATAAATAACTGTTTTTTTTTTCTAGTTTTCTTATTTAAATTGTTTGAAACATAAAAGTAATCACACTATGCTTGTTTAATGAACCAAAATAAGTAGTATAAATTTATGAATCAACTCCTTACTCCTTTCTTTACTTTATTTATATTCGTAGATGAGTTACAAAAAAATAATATAAAAATTATATTATCCTTAGTAACCTTCACAATTGCTCTTAATAGTAGTTAACAATTTTGAATAATTAAGGTTATTTTTATGAATAAAGATCTATCATTTTGTCAACTAATCGACCATCCTCTAAATAATTAAAATCCAAATTATAGTATTAAAGAAATAATCTATCCTTAACAAATCTAATTAAATAATAGAATTTTTTATTTTATATAATCTCTTACTTTGTAGCTAATTTACTTGTTAAATTGCAGGTGGGATCATAGGATGTCATCGGTCATTTCGGAGGAAGACGAAGATGTTTTTTACACCGTAGGTTTATTGCCCGCAGCTAGAAATGTTGAAGACTTGAAGACGATTGAAAATCAGAATAAAAAGATATTAGAATTATGTGATGAAATTGGGATTAAAATCAAACAATATCTTCCACGATATAATGAAACAAAAGAATGGATGAAGCATTTTGGTGCAAAATGGAGCTTGTTTGAGGAGAGGAAAGCCAAGTATGACCCAAAAATGATATTGTCACCTGGACAAAAGATTTTCAATTTTTAGTTATAGTAATTATTAAGTATCAACTATTAGTTATATATATTTATATGTTATTCTATGTATATTTATAATAGATATGTTGGATTAATGTAGCATATCCGGTTTATGTAATTTAATTTAGTTTATTATCTCTTTTAATATCAATAAATTTTTATTTTCTGATAAGCCTAAAGTAATATTATGATATGTTCACTACTTCACTCAGATAACCATTAGCCGGTAAAATTATGTAAAGCCCAGCCCAAAACTAGAGCTTCATGATTGTATGGCCCATTACAAAGTTGCAGCCAAATAATATATCAAGAGTAAATGTCTGGTTTTATTTTGGTTTACAAGTGTAGCTTAAGTTTTTTAATGGTTTGGTTTTGATTTAGATAAATCATCGAAACCGAACTATAAACACTCCTGATATGCAGATCAAGACTCGGTTTTTGCTCCGATTACAAGTTTAGCCATGAAGGGAGCATTCCCATTTTTTCGCCATAAAACACAATACTCAAAAAGAATGGATAATTGACACAACAAACAACTTCGAATTCTTGGTAGGGATGTGTAAAATTCGGGTTATAGTATCCAAACAGGACCATGACCAGCCTGATTTGTTTCCAATGGTCCATTACTCGGTCATTATTTTGCAGCTTTCCATTTTTCGGTCGAGTAACGTAAGCCAGATGTTCCATCCTCGACCCAAAAAAAAAACCAAAACCTTAAAACTTGAATCACACTAGCCCACGATTGCCGGTCAGTCTAATTAGAAGCGGCCCAGACTAAAACCAAATGTAGAACCGTGGTAGGCTGCCTACATCTTCTCAATAAATCAGTCTAGGGCCTAGGCCCATTTGTTCACTCCTAAACTAGAGGTTAACATAAAACCCGGACCCGACCCAGAACCAGTTCCTACCCTACCCGAACCGCGGGTACAGACCAGTTCCAGACCCAGCTGAAGATAAAGAAACCGAACCAGACCCGTCTGAAGAAAAAGAAACCGAACCAGACCCGGACCGACTCAGAACCGGTTCCTATCCTACCCGAACCGCAGATACAGACCAGTCCCAGAACTGGCCGAAGAAAAAGAAACCGAACTGGAACCACCAGAACCAGCACAACCTCTACAAGTCTACATGGCCAAAACCCAGACTGGCCAAAACCCTA
The DNA here is from genome assembly GCA_030545235.1 of Helianthus tuberosus. Classification (NCBI taxonomy): domain Eukaryota; kingdom Viridiplantae; phylum Streptophyta; class Magnoliopsida; order Asterales; family Asteraceae; genus Helianthus; species Helianthus tuberosus. The sequence goes on from CM060366.1 coordinate 190,036,121, forward strand.
AAAAAACCCAGCCAAACTGGTCAAAACCCGGTAAAAAACCCGAACATGCCCGGAACCGATTGTTGACCAAAACCGGACCCGGTTCTGGTTGAAAAAAACCAGCCTAAACTACTACAGGCATCAAGAAACACTACAGGTAGCAGGTGTGTGTTAATAAAGGTATACAGAAAAAAGATTTCAGTGGATAAAAGATCTGCAACAACAGAAACTACACTCCATGTTCAAGTAAGTAAATTACAAAATAGAGGTATACTACCAAACCGTTTGTAACAAAAGTAATAAAACCGGTTCAAGCCCGTCTTTTACTCAACCGCCACGAGTTGGGTTCATGGTACCTATCATAAAGTGGCTCAATCCGCTCTTGCCGTTTGCGTTTACTCATTTTTGTTGGGTCCGACACCTTGAAGAATCTAGGGGCCAGCTCAACAAGCCATTTGGGATCGATGACAGTAACCTCACGCATGTACTCTTTTGTTGTCATAACCAACTCGTGATAGATGACCCAATCGGGCTGTCTCTGGAAAAGAGCACTGCTTGGGTGTATATAAACGGGCTGATTCTCAACAATGGTCCGGTATCCTTCTTGTGGGTCCTTCCTTGCAGCGTGAAAGAAGAAACCGGCAGTTATTGCCTTACGTATTTTGGTGAAATTTCTCCCAGCACTTACAACATCCAATTTGTACCTGATCAAACAAAGGGCAATTTAGTAATTAAAAGAAACATACACAATACAGGTTATCAAAGGTTGAATGTCTTATACAGTTAAGTACCAAATAACAGAAAAAGACGAGACCAGTGCTTAAACGGTTAAACCCTTTGTGTAATACATTTTAAAAAACTGAACAAAGAACAAATATTTTATAGGGGTATTAACCCGTGCACACCGCACAGTTTGGGTAAAAAAAATACAACCATAACCCAGACACCAGTACTAATTTAAAGCACTATCCTCAATACAAATCCAACAATTCGCTTAATACCATAAGCATATGCATAACTAAACCTAAAGCTTGAAGATTTATCACCCATAATTCATTTTCAATAATAAGAGTTTTAAGACCCATAAATGAGAAGAACTAAGTAGCATTAGGTACTAGTGAACTAATGGATTGATATCGGGCATGTGCATTTTGATAATTTCACAGTCTAACTATTAAACAAAATATTGTCAGGAATACGAAGGCAATTTGCAGCATCTGTCCATATCAAGAGTTACAGCCATTTATAATAGTTTTGCATCCTAACCATGAATCCATATTTTTCAAATAAGAAGTCAATAAAAACAATAATATTTGAATTGCAGTTCTCTTGAAAATGAAATAAGCGGGTACCAACAGCCAAAATATCTTCTTTTTTACGATTTTAAAACCATAACTATGAACAATAATATGTTTTAATAGGAAAAAAGGAAAGGGCTTTGTCAGCATCTATCTATATCAAAACCCAAGGTCGATAAACAAATCCACGTAACACATTAAGATTAGAAATTGACAACCTTGTGTTATAAAGATGAATCCATATTTTTCAAAATAAAACTTTGAGTTAACTACACATAACGATTACGACTGTGAGATCCGTTATCACCCAGGCAAGGCAAATGTCGTTGCCGACGCACTCAGCAGACGGAGTTACCTGCTTAGCACCCGTAATGTTCAAGCCCAACACGATCTCGAAACCCTCATCCGCGACGCTCAACATGCATGTTTTAATGAACGCACCCTGAAGAAAGAAAGAAAGAATCTACCACGATGGAGCCCAACTTGTGAGCAAATCAAACGGGATATTCCACTTTTTAGACCGAATTTGGATTCCCAAACGAACGGAGTTGCGACAAATCTTGATGGACGAAGCCCACAAATCCCGATATTCTATTCACCCCGGTGTCGACAAAATGTACAAGGATCTCCGTTATAGGTACTGGTGGCCGGGTATGAAAAGGGATATCGCTCTCTACGTCGGAAAATGTCTAACTTGTGCTAGAGTCAAGGCTGAACATCAAAGACCCTCTGGCTTACTCGAGCAACCACCAATTCCCATGTGGAAGTGGGAGAGCATAGCCATGGATTTCATAACCAAGCTACCACACACGTCATCAGGTCACGACATCATATGAGTTGTGGTCGACCGTTTATAAAGATTAGAGATCGAAGTGGGGATTTTCCGGTGACGGAGATGTAGGGGTGGTGGAGATGAACAGAGGCTATGTTGTCAAAGACGCAAGGCGCATAGGCCTCGCCCGGAGCCTAGGCGCAAGGCGCAAAAAAGCGAGGGTTTTTTTTTTTAAGAAAAGCGCAAATATAGGAAAAAAATATATTATGCTTTGAAAATTAAAATTATTAATAATAGTTTATATAAATACAACTTATTTTTTATATATTTGAAGCCCAATTGGTCGCAAAAATCGCAGTAGCAAAGAAAAAGCCCAACAAATAATAAAACCCATAAACAAAAGTCAAAAGAAAGCACATAAATAATAAAACCCATAAACGACCTGCTCTTTGCTTAGCCGATGCTTGCGAAATTGGAGTAATCACGAGAGAATCAAGCCCTTGTTTCGGGTTATACACATTCTGCTTAGCAAACCCGGGATCAATGACGTAAAATATACCATCGATTGTCAATGACGCTTCGGCAATGTTAGTTGCAACAACCACTTTTCGTTTACCAGGAGGCGCAGGCTCGAAAATCCTCGATTGCATTTCACTAGGGAGTGCACTATAAACCGGTAAAATAATAAGTTCAGGTACATTTTTACCCAACCCTTTCATTCTTTCGTACAGACACTGACAAGCATGATCGATTTCTTCTTGACCCGTTAAGAAAACAAGAATGTCACCTTCAGGTTCGGTTAAATGGATTTGCATCACCGTAATTAAGGCAGCATCAAGGTAATCACTTTCGGGTTGTTTGGTATAAAGTATCTCGACAGGAAAAGTCCTCCCGGGAATGGTGAAAATATTGTAGCTGAAGAAATAACCAGAAAATTTCTCGGCGTCTAGTGTAGCTGAAGTGACAATTAACCGAAGGTCGCTTCTTCTTTTGATAAGTTGTTTTAATAATCCGAAAAGGACATCGGTATGGATCGTTCGTTCGTGAGCTTCATCAAGCATGATTACGGAGTATTGCGAGAGGTTTTCGTCGATCAAGATTTCTCTTAAAAGCATACCGTCAGTCATATACTTGATTACGGTTTCTGGTCCCGTACAATCGACTTCTTCACCTAACCGACAACCAAACTCCTCTGCGACACGTTTCGCAACCGACATTGCAGCCACCCTACGGGGCTGCGTGCACCCTATCTTTCCCCTTGTGGTGTAACCCGCTTCGGCTAGATACTGTGTCACCTGAGTTGTTTTCCCTGATCCCGTTTCACCAATAACAACCAAAACCTGATTATCGTGCACAGCCTGAACCAGTTCCTTTTTTAACTTGTAGATAGGTAAGCTCTGTCGCTGTTCTTGAAGAGAAAGCTTTGACCTTTGACCGAAAGTCAAAGCCTTACCAAAAGCATCCTTTTTCCATTCAGGCATATCGTAAGCCGATAGACCAACTCCCCTCAGCTCTTGCGCCAGATGTCTCTCACCTGTTTCATGTCTCTCACCTGTTTCAGGCATTGGATCTTCCCACGGACGATTCAGATCTTTTGGAATCGAATCAAGCATCGTTCTTGGTTGTTGTTCTCTAACTTCTCTTCTTTCTTTAATAAGAGCCGACTGTAAAGCTGCTGCACCAGATGTCTCTCACCTGTTTCAGGCATTGGATCTTCCCACGGACGATTCAGATCTTTTGGAATCGAATCAAGCATCGTTCTTTGTTGTTGTTCTCTAACTTCTCTTCTTTCTTTAATAAGAGCCGACTGTAAAGCTGCTGCACGGCTCAAAGAACCTTCCGAATTTTTAAAAATTTTAACAGGTGACATGTCCATCGAGTAACGTGTCTGTCCTTGCAAAAACGCAGGCTCGTCTTCGTTCAACTCAACTTCAAGCTCTTCTTCAGCACCTTCTTCTTGATAAAGCATACCATCGGTTTCATCATCGTACATCGGATACTCCTTCACACTCAAAACCCTGAAGCAATCAACTGTTTCGCCTCCCATCTTTCCGGAGAACTCATTCGCTTCAACGGTCTGCGTGACGGCACACCTACATCTTCATCAGTTATCCGTATCCCCGAAAGCCCGGTTCTAGTCGTAGACCCGTTATTCGACCCTTTTGACGGATTCGTTCTCAACGACTCCTCATCTCCATTTTTCTTCAACGGCAACAAATCCCTCCCAGTATTCTGATCCACATCCCTCATCGACAGACTCAACTTCTGACCCGAAATCGATATCACCTTAACGAAAACCTCTTGATCTCTTTTGACAACGTCTTTTGCATTAGCAATTCTCCTAGTCGCCATTTGTGAGACATGAACCAGACCTTCTTTACCCCTGATATCATTAAGCTGAACAAAACATCCACTATCCATAACTCGCGTCACTCTCCCTTTATACACATGATACAATTCCGGCTCGTCCGATCTATTATTATTCCCGTAACCCTTTCCCCTATTATCTTCATCATCTCTTTCCCCATAACTCGCGTCACTCTCCCTTTATACACATGATATTCATAGTATTTTATTTGATAGTTCAAAGTTATAAGGATGTATGGCTTTGCTTGTTACATGGAGGACAACCAAAGAAAATGTTTTGTTAATACCCTGCTCTCGGTTATGGTAAATTTAGTTTTCTTTATAATATCATATTACACAATTTCTAATTTTAATTTATTTATACATAGGTTCTGCCAAAAAAATATAAACAATGGATAACAGAGTTTAACTATCCATTGGGCTTTGTGAAAGTGCGGACAACGAATGGCCAGGTCTTTGAAGTGAAGGTATATGAGTTAGCAAACTTCTGTTATTTCTACAATGGGTGGTATTCTCTGGTTGAAACTTTGAAACTACAATCTGGATCGTGGCTGGTATTTCAGTATAAAGAAGCATTATCAAATTTCCGAATATTTTATTTCTATGACAATATTGAATTTGCTCCGTCTGATTATTTTTACTATAGACCCAATGGTGATTTTGATAAACCTGATGCTATGGTATGTAGTTCACAATCTGAATTCATTATATTGATTATGGTTTGTTATTTATTTATTGTTAGTATATATATTACTAATATTTTTTTTTTTCGTTGAAGCATATCAATCGTTTATTTGTACATCACAAGATGGACAATACCATTCCAAACTATCCGGTTGTTATTAGAGGTCCTGGGAAGCATAAAGTTTTTGTTCGAATGGAAGTTTTTGACAATCAGCTTTACATAACAACTGGATGTGATCGGATTAAGAAGAAATTGTCAATAACTAATGAGCATATGCTTGTGTTTGAAATGATTGATCTTCATACTTTTGATATGTTCGTTTTCAATTGTTCCAAGAATGCTGATTTAGTGTTGCCGCCGGAATTATATGCTGCAGTTAAGGAAGAAGTTGAAGAAGAGGTTATCAGTATTTCTGATGCTGAAGATGTGGATGAGGTTACTAACGGCACAGAAGCTAATATGCTCCCTGTAACCACGAATGACGAAACTATTCCAGTAGTTTTCCGTGTGGACAATCATTTTGTAAGTTTCTGTAACCAAAAAGTACTAACAGGACTTTAGGATGTATTAACCATATCATAATATTATATTTCTTAACATAATTTGTTGTTTGTTACAGCGCATTAAAAAAGATCTTGCTAAAAAAATTGGCTTGGATAGGAAGAGGTGTTTAAAGATTGTAGATCCTGATGGTAATGTTTGGGATGTTCGAGTTGGAATCGAGTCTCCGGATGGTCGGTTTTACATAAAAAACATGAAGAAGTTTGTGAAGGATAAAAAGATGGTTCCTCGTGAAGAATTTACCCTTAAGTTCGTGATGGGTAAAGGTATTTTCTTGTTTGACTGAATGGTTGTACGGCTGGTGCAGTTAATGTTATGATGTATAGAAACCAGTGTTGTAAAAGTCGGCCTACTCGGCCTTGTACTCGGCGAGTACTCGGTCCTCGGACCACCTCCGAGGCGAGTTTACCCTAGTCGGACTTGACTAGTCGGCGGTGGTCAAAATCGGCCTACTCGGCCTGTACTCGGACTACTCAGCCTTGTACTCAGACTAGTCGGCCTTGTATTCAGAATACTTCAGACTTGTACTCGGCCTACTTAGCCTTGTACTCGGACTACTCGGCCTACTTGGCCTTCTACTCGGACTACTCGGCCTTATACTCGGTGAGATTTGAACTTCAAACATGTTTCATTTTAAATTATACTCATTTTGACATGATTTATGTTTCTTTTATCATATATGTAATATACACCGATTAATTTTCTTTATATTTATCATGTCCGCATACTCCCCGAGTACTCTCCGTGTACTCCGATTGCTCCCAACTCCCCAGTCGGCCGACTGGGGACCGCCTAGCGACTTTTGCAACACTGATAGAAACAATGTTTTTTGTTTGTGGTTGTTGGTTTACTTAAAAAGTCTTTTGTAATAGTTGAAACCGATAGTTTTGAAACAATGTATTAAAAACATGTAGTTGTTCCTAATGACTAACGAATGGAAGTATTACTTCCATTAGTTATTCCTTGTGTTTTATATATATGTTATTCTTATTTGTTTTTCATTGTCTTATAACTGTTAAAACTATCAAATTTTAAACATGTATACTATTTGTTAAAACAATACACTAAAATAACATCCATTATTATTAGATAAAAGAAACATGTTGATAGGATATTCAAAAGATCAAACCATATTCCTTCATACATGAAAAAGACTTCTATCCAAAATGATATTTCTACGACGACTATAGATTTTGTAGAACTTCTTTGTAGACAACGTTAGTTGTGGTTTTACACACTTGTTTTCCCCTGTCACATATCAAAATCTTCAAACCACTCCTGCTCTTTACTCGAGAGACAGCAACGTATAGTTGTCCGTGACTAAAAACCGGACGTGGAAGATATAGCCCTACACGTTCAAGTGATTGTCCCTGGCTTTTGTTGATGGTCATTGCAAAACATAGAGATAGTAGGAACTGTCTTCGTGCAATTTTCACCGGTAATCTTTTATCGCTTGGTGTCATTTTCAATCTTGAAATCAAAGTATGATAACCTATATTATTTCTGGTAATAATCTTTGCTTCGATTACAAGTTTTGTTACTTGAAGCCGTGTACCGTTACACAAACCATTTGTTTGATCAATGTTTCTAAGTAACATTACCGGAGCTCCAACCTTAAGAACCAATTTATGGTTAGGTAATCCTGACAAATGCATTTTGTTTAGCACATCCGGAGGAAACAATGCCATGTTAAGGTCGGTTTGTTGCTTAGTCTCACATAAAGTATCAGAACTGAGATATATATTCTCTTCACCATAGATACTATTTAACAGTTCTCTATTTATTGAATCAACAACATCATTTGTGGGAGCAAGAATTGCTCTTTGTTGAAAGTAATTTGAATCCCACAAAAAGTTTTGCATATCCGGATATGTGAATGAGATCAATGAAGATATAGGATTGACTTCATCAAGTATAAGTAGATCATCTGGAATTTCAATCTACACCTCTCCATCATTTGGATCACCAAGTAGACCATCACCAAGGCGTAAAATCCATTCAACAAATTCTTTGGTCTCGTGTAGATTACTTGCTTTTTTACCGACTTTTAACCTCATGTTTTCAGTTAGTTTGAGTAACTAACAATCCTGCCATATATAAGAAGAATTCAATGAAGAATTTACAATCATGCTTCTGGTACCTTTTGAAATGACTGGAAGGATTTGTCTAAAATCACCACCAAAAAGGACTAGCTTTCCGCCAAAAGGCTTGGACTGCAAGGACGGATTACTGGAACGGACTATATCTCTCATTGTTCTATCCAAAGCTTCAAAACAATGCTTATGTGTCATTGGCGCTTCATCCCAGATTATCATCTTAGTTTCTTTTATTAAGCCTCCTAGCTCACTGTGCGGTTCTATAGAGCATATGGAATCCTCGTTAACGTTTATCGGAATTACAAATCTGGAATGAGCTGTTTTACCGCCATCTAATAGAAGTGATGCAATACCACTGGATGCAACATTCAAAACAACTTCACCTTTGGAACGTAACGCAACTGCAAATGTTTTCCAGAGAAATGTTTTACTAGTTCCACCGTAACCATATAGAAAGAAAACACCTCCACTTCCTTTAGCAACTGTATTCATTACGGTTTGATACACATTTTGTTGTTCATCAGTTAAAGATTTTAAGAAAGATGCAAGTTCCTTTTTTAAGCTACCCCGATCATACGAAAGTTCTTTCATTATCATTTGATTGTTCAATGCTGAAATGTAGTTGCCATGAACATTTGGCATGTCAGAAAAGCAGCTTAACGTACTTCCATAAGCAAGTAACAATTTTTCGATATGTGATAAGAAAATGTTTTCAATCTCTTCCTCTGGAAGAACCAAATCTAAAAAATAAAACAGATGTTTGGTAATTAGATGTTATAAATATTTCATTAGAGTCGGAATGGAATCTAAGAATTTATTTAAAGTTTTAAAATTACCAGGAATACCAGTAACCCTCCGTTGCTGATATAATATGTCTTCACACAATAGAGATTTTGTTTGTGTCCAGAAATGACCGGGCCTAGAAATGGAATTTGACATCAACAGCATTACAAAAAATGTACGCAAGAAATCAGAAGTGGACCATGTGCTTGCTTCCTTCATGGCAATTATATACTCATTATCATCATCTAACAGACCGCGAGCGAAGCATGCATCTTAAAGGTATGGTAAATTTTTCCATCAACTGTTTTTATATCATCAAAACTCATTGGTCCTATAACGTGATTCAATAAAATTCTCAAGAAATAACAATCACCAAGTGATGGAGGTACATAATGTATCCTACCAACTGCACCAAAAGGTCTTTTTCTACGAATCCACTTTCGTTCTTTGCGTATCCATACAAAGTGTCTTGGAAACTCTATATACTTCAATGTTCTAGCAAATGCATCCGTTTGGTTACATTTCATCCATTCTGTAAACATAGTCATTTTCACAGTTGGGTTACTGACTACGTCACACAAATTTGAATTATCGTCATAAACAATAGCCTAACCATCTTCGCAATGAAAAGGCAATATTTCAACAGATGGAACTCGAAAGTGTATGTCAAAGGCAGCTTCACACGCTGAAATATATCTACAATCAAGATATGCTTTAACTTCATCTACTTCAGTTTTGTTTGTCAGGTTTTGATTAGTTGTCGTTTCCTCATTTTGCTTGTTCACCCCGTCAGTTGGGGTACTTTGGTAAACATAAGCTGTCACTCTATCCGGACCCTTATTAATATATTTCAACAAATATTTGATGGATCCTGTTTGGTTACACCACTTAACATTTATGTGGCACTGATACTTTTTGAGTAGAATAGCATTGTACGAAACTACAAATCTGTTGTCAAGTTGCACGCCATTTTTTTCTACAGTATTAGATGTTTGACGACGACGGTAGATAGGATATCCTTCAGAATCAACAGAAGTCTCATCTACAAATTTTTTCGAAAACTTCTTTGAACATTTTAAATTAACCATGCATGGACAATGAGGGTTGTCTCTACCACAAGGACCGTGGATCATAAACTGTTTGACAAGTTCATACAGTTCAGCATCGGTCTCTTTGTCAGGTATTTCAGCACAAATAACCAAATCAATTTCTTTAGCAGTTGGAAACTTGCTGTCGGCACTTAAGAACAAACATATATGTGCATGAGGTAGACCACGTTTCTGAAATTCGATTGTATAAATAACTGAAATATTATATCAAAAAAACAGTTAGTAAAATTATTATTTGAGAAATTAATTAAAACATTTTACAATCACTTACTTGCTTGTATCTCACCAAAGAATTTATGTTTCTTGAAATCTTGAATTAGATGATTGATTTTAATTTTGAATAACCGTGCGATAATATCCGGTCTATCTTGAGGGTTCAGTCGTTTGTCTTTTAAACACCTATAAATCTCAAGCCAATTGGGATTACAAGTGACTGTTATGAAGAGATCCGGATATCCTACAGCTTTGCAGATTGCCATAGCATCTAGGCACTTTTGCATCATATATCTCGCTCCGCCGGTAAATGATGAAGGCAACAAAATTCGTTTTCCACAATTTGACGCATCGTTTTCTCCACTGTCAACACTTTGATTTAAATTCTTAAAGGATTGAGTTCTAAGTTTGGGTTGTTATGACTTTATGTAAGCTAACCGTGCAGATTCTATCATTGTATACGCATCGACCAAAAACTGTTGGAACAACTTTTGGGCATTGAGTAACAACGAAAATTGATTGGCTCTGTCTTGTACTCTATAACTAAAAAATTCCCTCATTGTGGTGCTGGTTCTAAGTATATCACAATCAACTGAAACACCTCGATGTTTAATACCAAGTCTAAATCCATCTTCTGCTTATGGGAAGATTAGTGGATATTGCAATGCAAGATAAGAGGGATGGAGCTTACTAATTCTCTAAAGAACGCCTGATTTTGTTTGAACTATGATATCCCTTTTATCAAATGCTCCATCAAAATCACCAATTATTAATGCAGCAATTTCTTCAGCAGTGGGCAAGTTAAAAATTCGACCATCCTTATCCCTTGTTCCAATGAGCTTGAGTCTTACATTTTGCCAATCATTTTCTTTAAAACAATCTCGTACCATTCTAAATGACTTCACAAGTGGATTGCAAGAATCCAACATTTTTTAAGACTGGATATGATGCCAAGATCAAGGTCTTGTTTAGTGATTGTTTTCGAACCTTCCTCGACACTGTGTAAAAAATTACATTATTATATATAAGACATATATATAAAACAGATAACAGAAACATTATTTAGTGAATGCTTAATTTACCTTACAGACTTTTGACGGTTAAAATCCTCGTTTTGGGAATCATAAATATAAAGCTGTGAAAATTTGGGCTCTTGACCCTCATTTGGTAGCAGACTACCAATGCGATGGTAATTTTGTCCTTGTAATCCGAAAACATAAGGACCTTTGCTTTTTTTAAAACTTTTAGAAACCTTGCCACCAAGCGATGTGAAAGAAAACATCATGTTATATGCTCGAATATTATTCATTAAATTGCGGCTTTCAGGAGTAACTCGTTTGTAAAACCTTTCGAGTAATAAAGGAGGAACAGGTGAGGGAGGCAATTCAACATCTTCGTTCGAACAACAAAGAGAAAAAGCAGATTTCTTAGAATTCAAATTACCCCTAAGCATTTCATCTTTCCAAAGCATTGCATGACAGTAAGAACATACAAAAATAGCATCTCCATGATCAACGTATTCTACAAATTTATATAGGCACACAAAAAAGATGATTATATAAGAAAATATTAGGAGATTAAAGTGTTATCTGGAAAATACTTTGATATGTTAAAGGAGGGTATGTACCTCTTGCAATTCCGTAAATCTTTTTTACGATAGAAGATGGTAAACAATCAGAGGAATTGGAATCATCAAGGTTAGACCTTTCACCAGGGTAGGAGTTTTCTTTTCCTGCCATTTCATTTTAGAAATGACCGTTAACATCGGTTCCAACTGGTAGGAAGATATGCAATACATTACTCAAATATAGTGAATCGGAAACCTATATTTAGTTTTGCGTTAAAAATAACCACATACCATTAATGACTAATACGGAACACTTTGACAATCGTCGAGAAGTTCTAATATCAATATTCAGAGGAGTTGGAATCTGACTTCGACGCGACCTTACTGTAACGCGATCCACTATATTACGAAAATTTACAAATGTTAACAAACTTCGAGCAACCTTCAATGAATGAGAAATGTAAATAACAAAACTCTATACAACATACAGTTTGTAATATTCATTAGAGGGCTGCTCTGAATGTTATGATTTGACGATTCAAGAGATGTAACCATTGAAGATGTCCTCCTTTCATCAGCTACAATAGATAAATCAAATTTACTTATATCCATCGTTTTCAATCTTTGTTTCCTATTTCTAGAGTCCTGAACACCATAATTAGCATTTTCGAATTGTCCTAAAATTGAAACAAAGCGACAAGGTCAAATCTGATATCATACCTTAAAAAATACAATTTAAAAACTTACCAAGACTGGATGAAGTCAGAGGAATCGTACTAACACATGTTCGATCTATCTTGGCGGGCGTGTGACATACTGTCCATGATGAGATTTGGTTAATTCCAGCTATAAAAACTTACAATTCTAACATTTTTTACAATCAGTATGTAAGATAATTAGAAAAGTAGCAACGAACGTTTACCCATATTTTTAGAAGAGGATTCGAATGACATTACAGTTTGATTCTGATTTATGGTGGATGGCGTGTAATGTACAATTGACGCTTCATTGACACCTTTGGAGGATACTGGTTATTATAAATTAACAAATACGTTTCAGCAAATATAACATTACATATATATGTATTAGAAAAAATGACAATCCAAAAGATACCTCCATTATCGTTCGTAGTAATAGTAACATTGTCCGGAAGTGTATCAATAATAGGAGGTGTCTGTACAAATTGAACCACACCACGGTTTCTACGCTTATTCAGGATAGACTTTCTTATCATCCTTGACTCTTTAGACTGTTGGGTACTGCACTGTGGAAAACCCTTTCTATCTCTTGGTATAAAATTCTTATTACTCTCCATAACTGCACATAAGAATTGAGAAAATATGTTTGATTTAGAGCTAGTTACAGGTGATTATTGTAATCACTGTCCAAAAAATCAATTTTTTTAACCGCTAGTGATAGTTTAATATCCCCATTTAAAACCTAACTAAATAAAACAATCAAAACAGACAAATCTTCAGAATAGATTTAAACAAATTGAATAAAAAAAACCTACCATTACGTGTTCATCGATTGCTTTCAAAGTGAGAGGGTGTTAAATTGTAACTTCAGATTTTGGCGCTAATTTTTGCTCGTGACTTTGATTCAGAGGGAATGGAAACTATAAACATAGTGTTGGTAATGAGATAATGATTTAAGAAACCCGATTCAAGTTGTGGGCCTTTGACATGGTTTTATGGTTTACAACTTATGGGCCCCAAATACTTGGAAGGTTTATGAGTAAATAATTGCAAAATGCAGCCCAATTAGGGGGCCTTTGGCTGATTTTATATGTTGTAAACCAAATACTGGTTTTTGGATAAAACGTATAAGAAACTTAAACGCTCAACATCATAATTTATATGGATTTAAATACTGCATATTTTTTAATCATCCTTGTCTTGGTTTTACCAATCTATTGGTTCCTACAATGAAGTTACTATAACGCGACCCACCCAATTTATATTTGGACTTGAAGTTTAATAATACATTCATACGTAGTCACATTGTCCAGTAATTTATTTGCATCGATAAGAAGAATATGGATTTAAATACTACATAAGATCTGTCATCATCCTTGTGTTCGTGTTATCAATCTATTGGTTCCTACATAAGTTTATAAAAAGCTTGGCTAATATGTATGATATATATCCTATCGTAACGAAAATTGACTTAAAGTCAAATAATATAACTTCTTTGACATAAGGTAGTATAGATTGAAACATTATATTTAAAAAGTAGTATTTAGACTACTCCATACTAATATTTAAAAAGTAGTATTTAGACTACTCCTTACAAATCAAAACACACATTGTAAGCAAAGATTATAGTTATCAGCATAAAACATAGTTTATAATACAAAAAAGTAAACCACATTACGGTTTACTACAAAATCCAAGTTCATAAGTTACCAGCATCTAACACATACATAACCATTGTTTCAGTAGTTAACACTTACCAACAACAACCCAACTTCAAACAAACACATACTTAAGTACATACCAAAAACATAGATTCACTTAAAGATCAAAAGATAAAGAGGTGAAGGAGCTAGGTGTTAATCCTAGATGGCTTCTTCCGAGTTTTGTTACTTGAAGATAGTTCCCCAGCATTTTGAACTTCAACCTCCTGCAACGAACGTTTACCATTGGGACTGGTGCCCGAATCCTTCTCGGCTTCGACAACGGAAGAGTCAGCGGTAACAGATACAACATCCTTGAATTAAATCACAAAACAACTACTAAGGTATATAATAAGGTAATATAATCTACAGACAATCAGAAACGAAACTATAGAATACATATTCACCTTTGAAATTGAAGCACCGGCCATCTGTGAGGATTCAGATAATTGAACAGCTTTGAATTCTGAACCTTCTTGACTAAACACCTAATATCAAAATATTACAAAAAGAAAAGCAAAGTTATTTAAACTACAAAAATTAGAAACCAAAAACAAATCAGTATAAGATATCCCAAAAGTCTTACCTCATCAGCAACCTCAAGAGCATTACCATTACCAGCAACCAATTCAGCAATTATCTCCGGATCATCACATACTTTTTGGATAGTATAAACGTGGTACTCATTGTTAAGGTTGTAATCAGAAACTTCAATTTTAAAAGCCAACTTCTTTTCGACCAACCGAGATATTTCATGTGGAAAACTTTCAGTATCATCCGCCTTCAGTTGGCGTTCCCTTATATCACTCGCAGGTGAACCAATGAGCTTGATTACATCTTTATCAAACATCACAAAAGACACACTACCGGTTTCATCTTGAACTCTCAGATGTACCTTGAACCTGTAATAAATAGTAATTAAATTAAAGTCGGATTGTAGGAAGTAATAAACCTAAAAAGCAACATTAGCTTACTTAGTGGTTATCGATATGCATTCTTTATCGCATTTGGGGCAAACCAATGTAGTAGGTGACAGATCCATGACCTCATCAGAAATGGTTTTAGCGTATTGTAAGTATTCAGTTTTAGTCAACACCTTCTTGTTACAGTTTCGACATGCCGGATAAAACCACCCATAGTTTTCTTAAACAATTTTGATCGTTGCAACTACCACACACGACATTACCTATAACATGAAAGATAAATCTTTTTTAACATACTCAACTGATAAAACATAGAAAACAGTAAAGGGAAATTAAATTCCTATGAATGTATATAGAAAAATTCATACGCTTTCAATCTCGATAATTTCATCAACATGTCTCTTAGGAGTCTCAATCAGAAATTCTTGACGGACTGGAAATACACTCTGGGATGAAAGTATGGTTTAAGAAGAAGAAGCAACAGCTTCAAATTGTTTCACTAAAAGCCTATAAAAATAAAAACACCATTAGTGTTAATACTCACACTTGTGTTAATAAAAATATGAAAAGTAACAAATATAATTCAGTGATAGTACCTCCTACGAAGTTCATTAACCTCATCGATTTCTTCATTGAGAAACAGTCGAGTTCCAAATTTATCATTCTGAACAGTATATTGTCCTGCACATAACAATATATATATCCAACAATTCATTACAAGTGTCTACAGAAATAAGAAAATGTTCTTAAAAAATGTAACAAATAACACATTGGAAACACTAAAGTATGTGAATCACAGAAATGATGTGGGTTTTAGTGAGCAAAATATAAGGTAGATGTAACAAACATAAGGCTCCATTGAAACACTAAAGTATGTGAATCAGTCAAATGTAAATTACCCTGCCACTTCTTAATCTTCGCATGCTGCATGACAGCCATGACATTCTCATTCGGATTGTTTTGTAACAAAAAATTATTAAATTGTTGTGCATATCCATTCCACAAAGTACAACGAACTACTTCTCCACTACAAGAAAAAGATTAAAAAAAACAGCATTAAAAGTTCCACCAAAATCTATACTTTCTATTAAAACAACACTAATCATTTACAATAAATAATGGCAATGATCTACTCTTTGTTTGTATTAAATGGAATGAAGAATCTTATATATAAAACAACCTAATGATTGGTCTAGTAAAATCTTATGTATTAAATAAGAACAATCATTTAATGGATCTTAACTACAATCATTTATGTATTAAATAAGAACAATCATTTAATGTATAAATACAATGATAAGACACAAACAAATTATATAAATGGCAAAGTAGAATTTAATGCACATCTTGAAGATCCAAGTTCATCCTTTTTCTTTCATGAGGAAAGATTTCCATATCTCCACACCAGACAACAGTTCCAACAACATCTAAAATGACAAACATAGAAATAGTAATCAGATTCGAAATGTAGCCAAAATATATATATCAGACTATTAGAAACATTCATACCAACAGTTAGCAGATCCTTTCCTTCTCCATTAAGAATTTCTGAATGTGCCATGAAGTTAAATCCGTAATCAACACCTTCCCAACCATTAGCACGTGTAACAACCGTACAACGGTAAAAGTTAATCTTGTAACCATGATTAACAACTTTGTAGGCATCAGTGTTTTCTCCAACACCAAATCTGGATAGAATAACAACTTCATCCTCATGAAGTTGTGAGATAAACACAGGTATCAATGGAGCCTTAATACCTGCCTGGATTTTACGACCCTGGCCAAATAAATGAAATGAGATACCTTAGAAACAAAAAAACAAACGGTAACTCAAAAAAAAAACAAAGAATATTCGTGTATTTTTCATTAGGCCTAACACTAAAACAAAGAAACTATTACTAACATACCATAGCATCAGGTATACCTAACCCTAAATAACACTAATCTTTTTCATACTAAAAACATATAACTTGTTTTAAGCAAAACTAAATTACACAAAACACGAAACACTTTCAAAAACCAAAAAAAAAAAAAAAAAAAAAAAAAAAAAAACAGCAACTCAAAACAAACAAACAACAGGAACTCACAACAAACTTCTATCAATGATCAATAACCAACCAAACAATATTCATCTTTCTAGGGTTTATATCGAACCTTAAACTACAGAAAATAGAAAATATCTAACTGTATAACACAAAACACAAACCTAAATTACACAAAATACAAAACAAAAACCTCTATTACACAACCACCTCTGAGAAACTAAACACAAACCCAAAATCAGGCGGATTAGATAACCACCTCTGTACAAACCCTAGAACAGTAAAATAAGAGAATCACAGTTCACAAATACCGCGGATTAGATAACCATCTCTGTATAAAACCTAGAACAGAAAAATAAAACAATAAACACTTCACAAAAACTAATACCTTCTCATCGAGCAATATGAGGTCCATCCGAAAGGACTGAACCCATTTACGGATGATTCGACACTTGATATTCCACATATCTTTTGAGGGATTCAAATCATCTATGAAACTGAGTGACAAAGATGGTGATTCACAATCGGATTTCTTTGCCGATGACATTCTTCGTCTTGAAGCTTTTTGAATCGAGAAGAAACACAAACCCTAGATATCGCCTGTAACTTAGAAGAGAGGAGAAGAAACTTTGAAGAGAGAAGAAAGAGAGAAATGGGGGTGTGATTTTGAATTGAGAAGAAAGAGATACTTGATTTGATTAGTTCTAATGTGCATTAAATGGCCATACAACTCCCCATGCAATTCAAATTTGCCTCCTAAAAGTTTTTAATCTATATTAATAAACTCGGATTTTAATATTTATATATATAATAAATAAATCATAATTATGACATCAGCTTGGACTACGTGGCATACCTGAGAAGTTGACACGTATGCAATTCGAGGTCATCATCTAAGCTCCCTTAATAGATTATATAGATTTGTTAGAATATATAATGGAAACCAATTTCTATTGCTTAGACACTTTTAAATAGGCTAAATAGCTATAAAAGAATTCAGATTAAACAAAAAACACATAACTTTTTAAATATATATAATAAATAACTCGGTTTTGTAATCAACCGGAATCTGTTTTTTTAACCAGTGTTTCATACCGACCCCATTTGCCCTAAACTCCGGTTTTCTGCACTTCTATGTTGTAGAATCGAAAAAATAAATGATATTTCACTACGATTTTTCAATTTTCAACAAGTTGAATAATCAACGTAAGTAAGATGTCTCCTTTTTAGTTCAAATTCTACAAAATAAAGGTATAGACGTCCTTAAAAGTAGCTTAGTTTATCGTTTAAAGAGATAAGAGGATTTGTAGTTATTTCATCCGAATAGAAATTTGAGCTCAGAGTTACTTAGACAAAATCTATTTTTTTTGGATCATTTCTCGATTTGTGCATGTCATTCTATATATACTTTAATAATGTATTTATTAATCAGTTAATCAGTTCAATGAAAACTATTATGGTTTATTACAATCCACTTTTCCATTGGAAAAGATATATGTTTGACAAGTTTTATAAAAATGATTTTTATTTTTATTTTTTTATCAACAGTAGGTTTAAAAATGGGCTGGCCCAATCTTTATTTATATTTGATAGAGCAGACCGGGCTGATGGTTTGTAATATTGAGTTGTAGCCTGTAAGTAGTCCTACGAATGGTTTCTGTCAGAATAAGTATGACTCGTTAATCCGTTATTATGGGTCGTTGCTAAAAGGTTTACGTTATTGGGCTCAGGGATATAATAGGTTTCATTGCTAGGTTTTGTTTTTATTCTGTAACAAGGAGTTAGAAGGCACCATTAGTTATGAGCCTCCCAAACGGGACACCATTATTAGTGATACAACTAGAACAGACTTGCATAAAAACATTGAAGCCAGTGGTGGAACCAGAACCGGTCCGAACCGAGCATTTTTTCAATCGAGCTGAGTCGAACGAGCAAATTCCGAGCATTTTTCGAGCGAGCATCGAACGAGCGTCAAGCGCCAAGCAATTTGAATAGCCCTACCAACGACGTTGCATTATATCAACTAGGATAACTTAATTATAACTATTAAGGATGTTTTTGATGATGTTGGTGTTAAAAGTAATAAATTTTACCAAGATCATGGTATGACTTATCAAATGATGTTTTATTAACTCAGTTGATGATTTTCTAAGTATTTTTATGTTTGACTTAATTCCCAAGTGTAATTAAACTGTGTAATTCAAATAGTTTGAATGTGTTTAATTATTAACTATTTGCTATGGTTTATTGTGTAATTCAAAAGAGATTATGGATGGTTTAACTTTGCAGGGTCAAACAACATGGTTAACTAACTTGATTATGGTCACTTGACTTGATTATGGTCAAACAGAATGGTCATTCTTTGAATAGAATGGTCGAACAGAATGTAATTCAAGGCTTGAACTGTTTTATACTTAGGTGATTTAAAAACATTTTGGTTGGTTTAACTTTGCAAGGTTAAACAGCTAATGTTACTTGTATGATTCAAAATAGATTTTGGTTGGTTTGACTTTGCAGGGTCAAATTGTAATGGTATATTGTGTACTGAAAGGCTTTAATTGATTGGTTTGACTTTGTAGGGTCAAACATATAATGTTCCTTGTGTGATTCAAAACATATTTTGGTTGGTTTGACTTTGTCGGGTCAAATTGTAATGGTACATTGTGTAATTCAAGGCTTGAATTGGTCATTTGACTTTGCGGGGTCAAACTTAATGGGTCATTTGACTTTGTAGGGTCAAACAACATTTTGGTGATTTTAAAACATTTTGGCGGGAATCAATAAACGTACTCAGGGACTAAATTTTCAGTTATTAGAAACCACAGAAATATCAACCCGAAGGGTATAACTGTCATTTCCCATTAAACCCAACAGAAATATGATGTCATCAGACAACATGTTCCTAAATTAATGCATATTGGAAACGTCAGGATGTGAAAATGATGAATTTTCATAATAGGGTTGAAAAGCGTCAATGTCAGTAAACCACAGGGACGCAAATTGCAATTACTCATTTTCTTTCGTTTTTTCCAATTAAAATACCTTCTTAAAATTCTTATACTGCAACGTACGCGTACGGGCCATAATATTTTTTTCAATCTATGTTTCAATACTTATAACCGCCTTGCTACAACTGCATACGTTTCTTTTAATCATATGGCAACGCCGCCACGTGCAGGTAAGGGTGTTAATTTCTGACTCGACTCGAAACACGATACTAACCTAACACGAAATTCATGGGTTTGGGTTTAGTCTAAACGGGCTCGGGTTAGTTTCAGGTTAAACCCGCAAACCCGTTTAGCTAAACAGGTCGGGTTCGGGTCAGCCCGATCAGGCTGGTGGGTTGACCCTGTAGGTCCACTCGGAGGATCAAGTTTACCTACTTCCTTGTTTGTTAACACAAATACGAGTGCGGAATCCACGTAGTTATGCAAACCGAAGCAAAGAAATGCAAAACACAAGTAACTAAAGATTCACAATCTTAGATTAACTGAAGAGAATCCGTACAACACATACACACAGTGCTTACAACTCTTAGGGACTCTCTTACTAAAATGAGGAACAAGTGTCTGTTTATATAGGCCTAACACCCAGTAACCCTACGAAGAAGGTTACTGGGCTCACGAACAATCTTCAGGCCCACGAAGAATAGGATTCTTCGTGGACCATTCCAGCGAACAATCCATCACCATGAAGAATGGTTCTTCATGGTGAACAACCTGATGAGAAACCATTGTTCGTGAAATATGTAATCCCACG
Organism: Helianthus tuberosus; assembly: GCA_030545235.1. Lineage (NCBI taxonomy): Eukaryota > Viridiplantae > Streptophyta > Magnoliopsida > Asterales > Asteraceae > Helianthus > Helianthus tuberosus. The sequence continues at coordinate 190,056,673 of CM060366.1, forward strand.
AAGACTAGGGGTTCTTCGTGGGGACCCTATACACAGACATAAACTTGTAGCAAACAGTAAGATTAAAACATACTAACAACTAACAGTTGCACACATGCAAACTGTTTTACAACGCTAACAAAATAAACGTCATGCTAAGTCAAGATAGGAGGATATCTTGACTTGGCCGACTCAACCAAAACTATACAGGCCGTAAATAAAGACCGTACAAATTACAATGTAATAAGAACAAGCGACAGACACAAAACTGCACCAACAGACCCGTTTAACCCTTTTATATTATATTATATTTTTTACTACATGTTTTATGTCATAAATTAAATTGGATGTGTATTTTTATAACATAATTATAACTTAAAAATGAGAAATTGACGTAACATTTTATAATTTAAATATAACTGTATTACATGCATTCGTGTTTTTTTAGTAAATTTTAATTTTAGTATATTAATTTACGGAAAAAATAAAATAAATAAAAAAATTCGAGTTGAACGGGTCATGTTCAGGTCAGCTCGCGAATATTCGGGTCGTGTTCGGGTTCATATGTATGACACGATTTTTGGGTTCGGGTGTAACATTTAACGCTTCTTTTATGTATTTAAACATGCTAATGTCACCTTAACAACATGCGTAACGAAGTTCGCAAACGTTCCCTTAACCATGTGAATGTCAACGTACGGCCGTCGCGAAGTGCAGGGTACTTTCCTCGTTTTTTTTGTTTATCATCGATAATATAATAACTATTGGGATACTTCATGCTACACGACGGAAATTCAGCCAGTATCGGCTCTGTTCATTACGATACAAGCACTCATTATAGCAACTAAAAGAGAAGACAGAAATAACAAAACCGTAATACGCTAAAAGGATATTGGCATGTGTTCTACATCGATCGGGAACAATAAAAACGAATATCGGTACCATGTTGCTTGGTCATAATCGGTTCGTTTTGTTAGGGTAACGACACTCATAAAGCCTATAGTAACAAAACACTTTTATTTGAATTAGTTTATGTGTCCGTCTAACATATATAAAACTTATGAGTATATATATTTGAAATAATTGATCCAAGACAACTTCTTCTTAGACCTATGAATATCAAGTCATAGTTATCTAAATTTACCTCTTTCACCGGCGTTTTTATAATGGATGTTGGTGGTAGAAATTTTAAAATAACTATAATTCCCCGCGTTACGGGGTCGGGTTTCTTTAAAGTGATTTGAGTGTATGATATTTTTTTAAAAAAAATTGCAATTGTTTTGAATAGAAAACAATGAACGATTACATTTCCAACTCTTTGGATACTTCCAAAGTTGTTTGAGAAATCAATTGTAGTCGGATCCCATGGTATGTTAATGTGGTTAAACCCACATCTTACCGCAATTTTGTATTTATTAATCATAGTTGGATCTTTTTTTTAACGAAAAATTTTTAAACCCCTTAATTCCAATCGAAGTCGGATCTCATGGACTGTTTCAAATCGAACTTTTCAACTAACTATAAACTTTTAGTAAATATACACACGACACAAATACTAAACTCATATGACTTCATAAAAATTAATTTTGTTTGTTATTCATTTTAATTATAAAATAAGGATGTTACCTTGAAAATAAAATTAATTAAATAAATAAAGAAATCATGAAATTGCAACAATATTAATTTAGATTTTTTCATGTAAATATACGTATAAATTAATGAGACGACATCACGTTCCACATGATTGAATATGATTATGTTTGTAAGTCACCTACATGTCAATATAGTTTTCACCGTAGCGAAGAACTTCTCCAGTTATATCTAAACATTAATTAAAGACTTCATATAATGTCACATAACATTATCTCCTACAATCTCTCATTTTTTTATTTATTTAATGCCACATGCATTCTCTCCCACAATCTCATTTTTTATTTGTGTTTTATTTAATAGATTAATAGAATCTAATCTAACCCACTTCCTTCAATTTAATTTTTTAGAAAAATAATCATCTGTCTTTTATCATTTTCTATTATTATCGAAAATTATAGTTCATGATAATTGATCAATTTTCATTTATTTTTTTATTACTATTATTTTTCCTTTTAAGAAGTGTTGTATTATTATATACTATTTTTCCTACCTTTAGCGTAGTAGTACACAGTTGAATATTTTATAGGTTTTCATATTTGTTTACATCTTGTCAATACAAATTTTATATGGGTTTTCTATATACTTTTAGAAGAACAAATCTTAATTCTAATACAAGATTTCAAAGAATGTTATGTGTCAACATCATATCATACCTAAAAATCGTTTCTAATCAAAATTGACTTTTTTTTCTTTTTTAAATAATGTTAATATCATATAATGATAATATTGCTTCTTTTAAAATAAAATCGTTACCTTAATATTCGCTCCTACTTCAAATATATTTTTAATTTATAATATCATATAATGATAATATTGTTTCTTTTAAAATCGTTACCTTAATATCTGTTCCTACTTCAAATATATTTATAATTTATAAAGAGAATTATATTTTTGTACTAAAACTTGCTAAAAACAATTAAATACTATTATATTTATAATAGTATTAATAATGATACTTTTGAATTGAATTGCTGAAAAAATAAGAATCTATGGATTTTTAAGCATTATGATAGATAACATTATATATTTGAAACAAACTTTGAGTTACTATGGAGAATAATCAAATGTAAACCCAAGTATGAGTTTAAATATTTTTTAAATTTAACCATATTACGTTATTTAACAATTTAATCTTTTATTAAAAAACTTTTACGTTTATCAATATAGTTTACAGTTTATTAACATAGCCTAACAACCTTTTAAATTATATGTGAGGCAATATAGGCTAATTTGTATTACAAAATAAAGGAAAATAAACTTATGAGTTATAAAAATATTCTTTCAGTGTTTAACTACACAATGTAAAAATAAGTACAAAGCTTCCTAAAGAATTGATGATTAAGCACTTTAGAAGCATGATGGGCATTGATTACTATGAGCAAAGGATAATATGTTTGTGAGATGATTATATAGTACATCTACTTGTCTTTTTTCATTATTTAAATCGTATAATACACAGGACTATAATCTAGTATATAATAATTATAATTGTTTGTGTAAAAAAATAGAAGACAATATTAAATTAAAATGGGATTATGGACTGGAACATTATTTCCACATATGACCATTAATTAAATGGTGCACCACCCCCCTCCTTGATTGATGGTGGTTCCCATGGATTAAACCACGATTACCACGACCCTCCCATTTGATAATTTTAAGACAAAAATAAATTAAAAAAAATAAAGGGGATAGTGGTTTAGGTCATGACCACACCCTTAGGGTAGTGGTTTTGAGTGGTGGATTAAAGATGGATCACATGGCACCTATATGGAGGGTTATGAGGGTCATGACCACACCCTATAGCCTAAAGGCAAAAGAATTATACCATTTGAAAGATCAGATAAACGAGTTTTTTTTGCACGTCTAACTAAAAAATATATGTCATCGCATAAGATTTATAATTTTGTTATCGTACGACATAAACATCTTATACTTGAAAACATTAAACAGTAATAGATAAAAAAAAGAGCAACCTGTCAAAATGGTCCATGGGGTTTGGTCACTTTTGCCACTTTAGTCCAAAACTCAAACCTTTTGACTCTGGTCCCTGTGGTTTCAATTTTGTTGTCATTTTCATCCAAAATCAAAATATGGTCAGATTTTTCAGTTAACATCCAATTTTTTTCTTCCTTTTAATGAAGGGCAAAATGGTATTTTAACGTTTTATTATAACAAACTAAAAAAATCTGACCATTTTGCCCTTTATTAAAAGAGAGGAAAGACAAAAAAAAATTGGATGTTAACCGAAAAATTTGACCAGATTTTGCTTTTGGATGAACATGGTAATAAACCGGAAACCACAGAGACCCAGATTCAAAATGTTTGAGTTTTGGACTAAAGCGGCAAAAGTGACCAAACCTCAGGGACCATTTTGGCAGTTTACTCTAATAAAAATCCTATACTTGAAAACATAAAGAGTAAACTGCCAAAATGGTCCCTGAGGTTTGGTTACTTTTGCCACTTTAGTACAAAACTCAAAACTTTTTAATCTGCGTCCATGCGGTTTCAATTCTGTTGCCATTTTCATCAAAAATCAAAATCTGTACAGATGTTTGAGTTAACATCCAATTTTTTTTTTTTGTCTTTTTCCTCTCTTTTAACGAAGGAGAAAATGGTCTTTTAACGTTTTATTATAACAAATTAAAAAAAAATCAGACCATTTTGCCTTTATTAAAAGGAGGGGAAAGACAAAAAAACTGGCTGTTAACCGAAAAATCTGACTAGATTTTGATTTTGGATGAAAATGATAATAAAATTGAAACCACAGGAACCTAGATTAAAAAAGTTTGAGTTTTGAACTAAAATGGTAAAAGTGACCGAACCTCGCGTACCATTTTGGCAGTTTACTCAAACATAAAACAATAATAGATAATAAAAATCCTATACTTGAAAACATAAAACAATAATAGATAATAAAAATTTTATACTTGAAAACATAAAACAATAAGACTATGTGTTATCATAAGCTCGAGGCTTGAGGCTTTGTTGGTATGTCACATCAACAAACAAAGCCCAAATACACCATAACACATTCGAGCAAGTTGGGGCTTTGGGCAAAATAGTTGGGACTAGCCACGACATTGTTTGTGCTGCAAAATAAATAAAGTTGGTTGTTGATTGGTGACATAAAGAAACTTTTATGAATTTGACTTTGGAAACAAAAAGAAGGGTAATTTTTTATTTATATACTCAATAAAAATAAAAATAAAAATAAAAATAAATTTAATTTTAAACACTTATCTAAACCCCACATTTTGTAATTCAAACCCCACTACTCTAAAAAATTCTTCTCCTCTCAAACTTTTTATATTTTTCAACTTCAAACTTTATAAAAATTATGGATCAAAGAGGTGATTACCGACCCTCATTTGAGTTCGAGTCATACGAACAATACAGGGCCGGTGGTTGGGATTTACCTGATTCACAAACAGAACGGGTACCCGAAACACAAGCCCCTTTACAACAATCGTTCTTTCCATTGACCCTACCCGAACCCCAACCAAAAATAGCTCACACGAGAATAAACAAGTCGGTGAGTCATCGGGATCCCAACAACGAAGGGCTAAGCGTTGGACGGTCGAGGAAGAATGCGCGTTAGCGCGAGCTTGGGTTGACGTCTCGGAAGATCAACGTGTTGGTAATTTTTATTTATTTATTCTAACACGTTTACTCATTTTTTTACACTACCTGATTCAAATAGAAAAAACTTATACTTCTATATATGAAAATAAAGCTAGTTAATTCGAACGGTTAACTACAAATTTGGCCGAAATCGTCACCGTTAAGAAAAACCGACAAAGATATTCGGATATGAAAACTTTGGCTATGAATGTCGAACACCTTAACGAAGAAGATCGCAAGTTTGCCGAGATGACTAAGAACGAAATCCGCACGGAGTATTGTAGGAAACGAAACAACAATAGTTATTTGATATTTTTTATTTCAAGTTATTTGTGTTTTTTTAGTTATTTGTATTTTTTTATTTGAAGTTATTTGTAATTTTTTGAATTAGCTATTGCATTTTGCCGCTAGAACTTTTTAAACTTGAACATTAAGGTGATGTTTGTTTTTGAAGAGGTAAAATGTCTGCAGTCTGCGGACCACATCTGCAGGAGAAGAGGTGGACCAAAGGTCTGCAGTCTGCAAGAAGAAGAGTGTTTGTTTAATTCTACAAAAACGTCTTCTCTCCTCATTTATCACACAAAGACAGACCACTCCTCTCTCTCTCTGCCTTCATCTTCACCAGTTTCTTTAAAAACCCTAACTCATTTCATCAGACTCTCATCCAAACACGCACACCATGAACATCTGCCTTCTCCCCCATCTTCTCTCTGCAATCTAATCCAAACACATACAAATAGAATTGAAAACTTAAAATTTCATCATCTCCTCCATCTTTCACATACACACACAAGATCCATCCTACTTACACCACCTCTACCCCCTTTCAGTTAATCACGCTCTCCAGAAATGACCGACCAGACTCCGACCGGCGAAGCCGGCTACGGTTTACGGCGGTGGCCGGGGATTATCACGACGGTTCTCCGGCGAAGCTCAGAGCGGCGGTAGAGAGAGGGAGAGGCTAGAGAGATCGATGAGAAAGGAAGACACGGGAGAGAGAGAGGGATAGAGGGAGAACGATGGCGGAGACGCCGTTTTCCGGTAACGATCCACCACCGTGCGGCGGAGCCACGGCGTCGGTGGTGGAGCTTTTCTGTTCGATAAGTTTCCGGTAAGCACACGTCTCAGTTTCCCCGATTTCTTTTATTTTTTCTGAAAAAGATTAATGATGATGATGAATTGCTGATTGTGAGGATGATAATGAACTGTTGTTGCTGATGATGATGAAGAGGAGAGGAGAGAAGAGGTTAGAAGACATGGGTTGATGTCTACATCAAGAAGAGGTCTCGCGGACCTTTTTTAATGAAAGGTCTGCGAGAAAACAAACAAGTTGCAGGACCCAAAGGTCTGCGAGCGTCTGCGCGACGCAGACATAAGTGCTCAGAAGAGCTTTTGCCCAAAAAACAAACACCACCTAAGTTGTTGCATTAGCTGTTGCCTTTATTTTTTGAAAGTTGTTGCATTCTATCGATGGTTGTGACAACTGGCACGAAACCGGTAATTTCCGTACACTTTAATTGTTATTTAATGACTGCAATTATGTGCTTAATTGTCAGCAATGTCTGAACACATACTAAACAAGTGAATTCATGCACGTTGTATACTACAAAATATTGCTTTATGCATAAACGAGAGCGTTGCGTCAGAAATAATAGTAAACTCACCGGTAAGACACACTGTGTCAACAGAACTGCAGAAAGCAGTCAGACAATAAAATTGAGGCCTAGGTGTAGGTCCGACGACAAAAGTACATTAAAGCCCAAGAGTACATATAAGGGTTTAATTTATAGACATTGTGAAAGCAAAGATAAGCACTAAAAAGCACCCGAAACGCACTTTAAGTGCAGAATTTTATATAATTCAGCAATAATTCAGCTTTTAGCACACGAATATTATGCAGAAAATATAAATTTTCAGTCAGAATATTTCCCTAAGTGTTGGGAATTGAACGGGATACATAAAGATACTTAAAAGACACTAAAAAGTGTAATTTAGCACTTTAACGAACCAGTGTCTAACCGAACAACCGGACTTGACCCGGAGCGCAAAAAAAAAATATATTGTCAATAACATTTTGTATATTTTACTGAGCCAGTTAGGGTCCCCGGATACCCTAACACCCGTCACAATGCATAACACGCAAGTAACCGAGTTAACCTCCAACTTAACTTAATTAAAGCCTAACTAAGTAGTTGAAATGGAACCGGATAACCCCCCCCCCCCCCCCCTAACCGAACTCGTCCCCAAGGGGACACCCTTTGTACTTGTTGATTATTTAAATCAACTATGTCTAATATCAATTAGACATATAATCCTTTGGTTAATTGTGCTTGAGTTTGTCTACAAGTAACCACCAAGATCCATCATGTTCATTTCACCACACTTAACATCACAACACATCTCTCTCCCTCTCTTTGAACTCTCGGCCGAACACACCCACATCCATCCATCATTTTCGAATTTTGATCTTGCCATTTCAAGTGCATACAAGTGTCAAGGAACTCATACAAGGAAGCTTGGTGCGTTCGGATCGTGAGGGACCTCACCCCATTGCTTTTATCCACGCATTTTTCGACTAGTTTCTTCCCTAGCCTCGAGCTAGTAGTAAGTGACTTCAAACACACTCTTGATCTATTCTAAAGTGGTTAATATGAACTTTGTCGGGTGAAAATCATGAACATACTAAATCACATACTAAAAGTTTACAAGAATGAGAAATAAGTTGGATAAAAACTATAATGTTGTGTAAAACTTGTAAGACTTGTTTTGTGGTGATTATTTAGTGCCGATCTATGTTGTGGTAGCTCGGATCATCATCTAACCCGGATTAGTCATGTTCAAGAATCATGGCATAGAGTTTGTTAAAGTATGAAAAGGGGTTAAATGATGAAACACTACTACACACTAAACATGAACTTGTGTAAAAACGATTTTTCTTATGAAATGGAGTTCTAAACTAGTAGATCTACGGATCTACAAGTGGTATTTTTGAATAACCAAGTGTATGATGAAATCATGTTTAAAAAGCCGGATCTTTCTCGAAATAAAGACATTTTTGAAAACCAAAAAGTGTGTAGACACTTGTGTAACGAAGGGATTTAACAAAGAAATATTTTCGTAAATACCGACTAGAAGTTGTAAAACTTCATATTCTTTAAAAATAAAGTTTTCCAGATAATAATTTTATTTTTAAAGATGGAAAGACTTACTAAATGTGCTAGTAAGTTACTACACATTTTTGTAAATATTCAAGTTCATGAAATAGAGGAATTAGTGATTATTGTTGATGATTATTGTTGATAATTGTTGTTGATGATTGTTGACAATTTAAAAGAAAATAAACACATGTTTTGAAAACATGGGAAACGTCCATTTTTAGGGGAAACTCTGTCAAAATTTTTATAAATTTTGACACTTAGAAAAATATAAGTTTTTGAGAAACTTATTCCCTAAAAATGTATTTAAAAATATTACCAAGGGTTCCCTAATTTTTGGTGATAAGAAATGAGGATTTCTTCAAGAATAAAAATGGATATAAGTATGTATATATTTTTGAAAGAAAAATATATATTATTTGATCACCAACTTTTGTGCTAAGTGTATATAGTATGTGTTATACGTGCTAGTGTATTAAGACTTAAAAATACACTAAATACTCATGAGGAGTGTAAACATAAAAAAATACACATACAACATACAAGATACATAATTCGGGTGCAAAGTGCAAAACACGAGACACTTATATTAATTTTAGAGAAAATAATATAAGTAAGATACTTAGTTAAAAATATAAAATATTTTTAACACAAGAGTATATACACCAAAGAGAGTGACTGTACTTGTGCGACGCAAGTCTAGTGACTAACGTTAAGAAAACGCGTATAGGTTACGACGTTAATTAAGCAAATCCGGTGAAGTTTACGACGCACAGGAACGCAAAGTTGTGAGTTCATGCTCCCCCTTTTCTTTAACTGTTTTCAGTTTTTATAACTTCGGGGGTGAAATACATGTACAAATGTACAATATTTATAATTGGTATGATATAAATATAAGAAGCACACTTGGTGGGAACGAGAATCAAGCGTGATGAAATATAAGAATACAAGAAGTACACTTGGTGAGAACGAGAACCAAGTGTGACGAAATATAAGATAATAAGAAACGCACTTGGTGAGGACGAGAACCAAGTAGGATGCGTTATCAGGAATGATAATAAGAAACGCACTTGGTGAGGACGAGAACCAAGTAAGATGCGTTATGAGAATTGATAACAAGAAACGCGCTTGGTGAGGACGAGAACCAAGTAGGATGCGTTATGAGAAATAGTGTCACGAATAGGGTACATAAGCACCATTAATCAACAATATACCTAGACCGCAGAACAAAAGGTTAGATCTAACGGGTGCCTGGCAGCCACACTCTCGGTGAGGGCGAGAATCGAGTAGTGCTTTTGTGTCTCAGAATATACCAATTAAATGCCTTAGGTTTGGTGACTTCCTATGTCGTGTCACATGTTAATGGCTTTGCAACCCATTAACAATCCTGATATTTTTACAGGAATATTTTAATTACATGAAATTCATACCATACTAAAACTTGATGAATACTTGAGTACGTGGGGTACTCAAGAAAAGCTTGAATTATACTTGAAGTACGTGGGGTACTCAAGAAAAGCTTGAATTATACTTGAAGTACGTGGGGTACTCAAGAAAAATTTGAATTATACATGAGTACGTGGTGTACACATGAAACTTGATTTATATATGAAAACTTGATTTATATACAAACTATGTTTTCATACAAAGTATACAAACGTGAAATACAGAACTGCATGAATTCATACCAACTTTATGTTGACGTTTTTCCAAAACTCACATGTATTTCAGGTAACTAGGATGGATGTGCGCGTGGTCTTGCTTATGCTTGTGGATGTCGCTTATGTTTATCTTTAAATAAAGTTGTAAACTTTTTAAGACAATGTTTTATGCGACTTAGCGATGTAAACGCTAACGTATGTTTTCAAATTATGGTATTTGAATGTTATTTAATGAGCATGTAGCATGTTTACTCTTCGTATGCAATGAGAACCTTTCATGATCACACCTCGTGCTTCCGCCGCAGAAAGCGGTGTGACAATGGTAACAATAATCTTGAACATCAATTGATTTAATCAAGGGCTAAGATTAAATGAGTGAAATTGAAGAGAGAAAAAAAAGCGCGTGGATTTGTGGAAGGGCATTCTAGTCAATCCAGGACAATAGTTTCTCTCTCCTCCAATTCCCCCCCATTTTTTAAACGTTAATAACTTTTTCATACGACATTATTTTTTTTATAAAAATCGCACCAAAAAAACGAGCGTTTTTTTATCTTTAAAACGAGTATATTATTGCTATATTTTCGATTTTTTTTCGAAAACCCAGTTGCGTAAAACGCAATGGACAAAAAACGTTAAAAAAATATTTTTTTTCTAAAACGCAATCCACAAAAAACACAAAGAAATGTCTTATTTCTAAAACGAATAGCCAAAAAACACAAAAGAAAATGTTTTTTCTAAAACGCAATGAACTGAAAACACATAAAAAAGTGTTTTACCTAAAACGCAATTGACTAAAAACACAAAAGAAAGTGTTTTTTTTTTCTAAAACGCAATGGATTAAAAACACATAAAAATGTGTTTTACCTAAAACGCAATGGACTAAAAACACTTCAAAATGTGTTTTTCTAAAACGCATTGGAACAAAAAACACATAAAAATGTGTTTTCCTAAAACGCAATAGATAAAAACACAAAAGAAATGTTTTTTTCTAAAACGTAATGGACTAAAAATACAAAAGAAAGTGTTCTTTCTAAAACGCAATGGACAAAAAAACACAAAGAAATGTGTTTCTTCTAAAATGCAATGGACTAAAATCACATAGAAATGTGTTGTTTTTAAAACGCAATGGACTAAAAAGATAAAGAAATGTGTTGTATTATAAAACACAATGAAATTAAAACACAAAAATGTGTTTTTTCATTGTGTTTTATGAAAGCTATTAGTTTTTCGATCAAATACACCAATTGAAATTGATATTAAAATACACCATCATACCCACAGTTCAACAAATTAATAAAACTCAATGAAAGTGTTCATAAATTTGAATGATGAAATTTGAAAATTATAGCACATTTTCAACTACTACAATCACAAGTGTCGGCGCCGACACGGCAATAGTTCTGGCCCTTTATTGGGCTAAATGGGCGGCAAAAAAATAGTGCCAGGCAGCTGCCTGGCACTTTCCTATTGGCTCAACAAAATTACGATTTTACCCCTGCTTTAAAATTACGATTTTGCCATCAGTGTAAAATTATTTTTTGCCCCACTTAAAAATAAAATTACGCGTTTGCTCCCAGCTAAAAATTTCAATTTTGCCCTAAGTTCAAAACTACGACCTCGCCCCGTTTAAATTTACAGTTTTGCCATTAATTTTCCCCCCTTATAATTACGACTTTGCCATCAGTTCAAAGTTATGTTTCTACCCCGACTTAAAAATAAATTTACGCTTTTGCTCCCACCAAAAAAATTAACTTTTGCCCTCGGTTCAAAATTACGATTTTGCCCCGTTTAAATTTACAGTTTTCCCATTAGTTTTTTCCCTCATACCCACGTTACGATTTTGCCCTCAAATTAAATTTACATTGTTAAATTACAATTTTCCCCCAGTGTAAAATTACAGTCATGCCAGCAGCTGCCTTACACTCCCCCATCTGTCCATTTAATTTACGATTTTATCCCTAAATAAAAATTATGATTTCGCCCTCAGTTCAAATTACGTTTTCCCATTGTTTTAGTTGTTTTCGCAAAAGTAGAAAACTTTTTTTAGGTTGACTCGGTTTAATTTTTTTTCCGTGTCAAGGAGCTGCCTAACACTAGCTCATTAGTCCTGAAAAATTGCAGTTTTGCCCTGAGCTGAACAAACGGTCTAATCATCGTTTTAGTTTATTTACTGACAAAAGTATAGTAGCGTTTTTTTAATTGATTGAGAATTATTCGGTCATCGCCCCGCAACGCGAGCGGGGCAACACCTAGTATTAAACAATTGTTCATGCAGTATAATATTTTATAAATGAATAAATGACACCTGTTATACATAACAAATAAAACTAAATACAACCAATAGATCTGCAAATGACTTCGAATCAGCTTATCCATAAAACGCAATGAGGAATAAAGAAACAATAAAGTGAAAACCACTTTTATGAATTCATTGCATTTTACAGATTCTAAGTAAACAAATAAACATAAAGCTCAAAAAACACAATTGCGTTTTACAAAAATTGTGTTTTATAATAACTCGTCTCTTCTTCTCCACCAAGTCAACAGGTAAACGACTTTGTTCAAATTCTGATCACTATCATAAGAAAACAACTCACACCAGTTACCTTCATTATATCCTTTAGTTGACGGCGTTAATCTGGTTGTTCGTAGGTGGTACCGGTGCCGGCACCTGTAGGACATCGTCGGAGATGACATATTCGCCGGTTTTCTTCATCGTGGAAACCAGAATAATGTCGTTTAGTTGATCTAATCGAAATCATGTGGAATTCCGGGGCACACCGCACCGGAAATTGTTCACTTGTGTTCGGTGGTGTTGGTGAAAGTGGGATGAAGTATCATCTGGGTTTTTTTAGATCTAGGGTTATAAGTTATATGAGACTAATTAGTGTTTGACTAAAATACCCCTTCTAATATATTTTTATGTTTGCCACGTGTCAATTTGTTATTGCTTCCTACACTTCCTACCGAAACTAAACTTCCTATTTGATCTTTTCCCTCATATAAAATATTAAAAACATTTCACTTTTTTTTAACGAGAAACGAATCCAATTTTTTTTCTTTTCTTTTCTCACAGTTCACCTCTCCTTCTTTTCTTTTCTCACAGTTCACCTCTCCATGGCTTCACCAGCAGTTGTTTCCCTCTCAGCCTCAACCCACTTCCATGTCATCCTCACGAACGGTAATTTTTCTGTTTGGCGAAAACACGTTCATTCCACTCTTATTGGCATGGATCTCGTTCACTTTCTTACCGGAACCAAACCAATCCCATCACCGTTCCTTGACCCGGAAAAAACTAAGCCAAATCCCGACTTTCATGCTTGGCATCGCCAAGACCAGGCCATTCTGGCCGCCCTAATTGGTAGCTGCTCACCGACTATCTAGTCGATGATTGCCTCTACTGACACCTCCCAACAGGCTTGGGAACGACTCCTTACGAGCTATGCAAATACATCTCGATCTCGGATTATCTTTCTCAAATCCAAACTTGCTTCGAACCCAAAAGGAAACCGCACTGTTACCGACTATCTACGTGACATGAAATCAATTGCCGATGAACTCGCCTTAGTGCAAAACCCGGTCAAGGATGAGAATCTTCTGGTTCATATTCTTTGCCAACTGGGTGATGCCTTCAAACCCATTGCAACCTCCCTTCGCTTACTTGAATCAAAAATTACCTTCCCGGAACTATTCGAGAAACTCATGGATTATGAACGGGAACTCAATCAAAGAGTTGTTTCACCCCAACCTACCATAACTATTGTCAACTATACCCATCGATAGAACCGTCCCAACCTCCGACCTGCACCAGATCGTCACAACAATCAAGGAAACTTCAACAACAGAAACTCATGCTCTCAATGGTCCACTAACTCTAATGGTGGTACCCACGAGAGTCGTTCTAATGTTTATTGTCAGTTTTGCCATTTTGCAGAAATGAAGCGAAAGCGTGTAGGAAGCTTGCTAAGTTTCTTCGCGAGAATCAAGTTCAAACATGAAGTTTTGTGAACTAAAGGCCTCACCAACTGCTAATGTCACGACCTCGTCTTACATGTTCGATATTGTTGCCTCAAACCATGTTGATCCAGACCATGCGTCTTTCCACTCCGTCTCCGAATATGGCGGACCCGATGAAATTGCTCTTGGCAATGGTAATACTCTTACCATAACTCATATTAGTCAATCATATCTTCCGATGTCACATGGTTCTCTTTCTTTAAAAGATGTCTTATGTGTTCCTCATTTCAAAAATAAACTTATATCCGTTGCTAAATTATGCAAAACTAACCATGTTTCGGTGGAATTTTTTCCCACCCACTTCTTTGTCAAGGACCTTCGCACGGGGGCACGTCTAATGCGGGGAGAGAACTACCTTGATGTCTATTATGCAAACCTTCCTTCATCGCCTCAAATAAATGCGGTGTCCACCACATCGCCTCTTGATTGGCACCACAAGCTTGGACACCCGTCTATTCGGATTTTCAAGAAAATAGCTAAATGCTTAAGTTTAAATTTCAATTTCCAAAATTTTCATTGTAATTCATGTTCTATTAATAAAAGTCATAGAGCTCCTTTTGGCATAAATTCGTTTACAACTACTAAACCGTTACAATTAATCTACTCGGATGTTTGGGGACCAGTGGAAAAATCTATTGACGGTTTCACTTACTATGTGATCTTTGTTGATTTTCATAAATCCGATGTGTCCATCTTGTTTCTGCAATTCAAAATGCTTGTTGAAAAATTCTTTCAAACACCTTTAATCTCGCTTTTTACTGATAATGGTGGCGAATATATTGGGTTAACTACCTATCTTCAATCCCAAGGAATCTCCCACTTTACTACCCCGCCTCATACTCCGGAACAAAATGGTGTTGCCGAACGAAAACACCGGCATATTGTAGAAACTGGATTATCTCTCCTCCACCATGCACAGCTCCCAATTATTTTTTGGACACATGCTTTCCAAACCGTTGTTTATTTAATAAACCGTTTACCCACTCCTATCCTTGATTTCAACAACCATTATACTCTTCTCTTCCATAAAAATCCAACCTACACCAAACTAAAACCTTTTGGATGTCTATGCTACCCGTGGCTTCACCCATATGCAAAATACAAACTCCACCCCCGCTCCGAGCAATGCATTTTTTTGGGTTACTCGCCTTCCAAATCAGCCTATAAATGCTATGCTCCTACAACTCGTCGCCTTTATCATTCCCGTCATGTCGAGTTTGTGGAGACCAAATTTCCATTCATACTCAACAAAACCCCTCCCCTCCCATTCCTATTGTGGATTCCTTTTTAGGAGTTCCCTCCTCTATGACTATTCCAAAAACTCACTGCCCTACTGTGTAACACCCCAATCGCGTAATATACAACGACACGCGGCGGAAAATATTGGGGAGTCACGTTACAAATTGTTTCATAACACATGGCTCATAAAGTTTTGTTTTATTAAGATAAATGTTTACATTGTTTATTGCACAACAATTGTCTTGTAGGTTTTAAAGTCACTAAGGCCCAAGTCCGCCCTATGTGAAGCATGCTCATAGACAAAAGTAAACACCTGAAACACATGTGAAAATAGGTACGCCAGCATAAAAATGATTGTGAGTAACATAGGTTTTGTTGTTGAGGATTCATGGCCTTGATTTGTTAAAAGAAATGTTTAACTCAAAAGTAGCCATGAACCCTTGTAAAAATGTTCTCTTTTGTAAAACCATATGAAAATCGATGTGAAAATCAAATGATTTAAAATAAATAATACATGGTTAAATAAATAACTAAGTGATGGCTTTTGTAAAAAGATATCATGTTTTTGTGTAAAATGTGTCATGTCTTCTGTATAGAAGTATCATGTTCTTGTTCAAAATATGTTATATGTAAGACAATGCCCTGTGAAAAATGTTTCATGTCTCTGTATAGAATGTATCATTTTCTGTCTTTGTCGAAGTGGTTTAAATAACGCTACATTATGTAATATCATAAAAGCACTTATATACAGGAAGTACCAGCGGCGTATTCACCATGATTTTATCATATTACACACGCCTCGTTATTTAAATCACTTACCAAATAAACACCAAAAATGTCTTGTTTAAACAAATGTCAAAATGTTATGTGTAAACAATGTTCAATGTCATGTGTAAACTGTTTCATGTATAATCAAATGTAATGTATGGCAAGTAGAGAGTATCTACTCAAACCATATGTAAAATGTTAATGTATAACCAAATATCATGTACGGTGAATAAAAAGAATTTACTCAACCCCGTATGTAAAATGTACGAAACAAAGTCTTTGAATAAACCTAAGTTTAAATCAAAAGTTATGTTTTGCAGAAGACGATGCTTTTATTGATATGAACATTTATATGGTTTGTTAATGAATACATTCAAGCCTAAGTGTCTGTCAGATAAACCCTTATAAAGGCAAAGGTTCATCCATGTTCATCGGGTTCTGTCATTCCCTAGATGGATACTTCCAAACAAACTAGGAAGCGGGAATGAGGTTATCAAACCTATGGTAAACCATACATACTACCCTTCGGCGGGATATTGTTAATGAATGTATTATTATCCCGTTAAACATACCAAATGTCATAACCAATGTAAGCATGTTATGAGAAAACCGTGTACTAAGTATGCTAAGTAAACACACGAAGTAGGAAATGTTCATTCAATTCAAGGTGCTAGATATGCTAAGTCACATATGAAGCATAATGGATCCTTGAAAACAATGTGCTAGCATGCTAAGTCAAAATACATAGTATTACATAATTGAAATCATGTACAACATGTGTACTAGTTGAACATAGCATGTTTATGTCATGAAAAGCATGAAAACATGAAAATAACAAGTAGGCACATGTGTATCACCCCAAAATATTTGAAAATGGTAAAAGAGGGGACTATGTACTCACTTGAGATTGCTTATTAGTCTTGGGATTAAGACCAAATTAAGCTCCAAGGATCACGGAATCAACAAGGCACCTAATATAGGTAACTGCGTTAATTAACGGGTCCTAAATCGAGGGATAGGATAGAATGAGGTTCTATAAATCAAATGAGTATTTGAACTCATATGGCATGATTTAATAGACCTAACATTCTGATTTGAAACTTAACCCTAGTGCTTTTGACCCGTTTCGACCCGTTATGGTAGTTTAAGCTACTATAATGCGTCGTTTGTGTAAACCTAAGGTCGGATGGTTATCTATGTCCTAAGTTAAGTCTTACATGCCCAATTATGCCTAAACATGTTACTAAATCAGTTTATATGTCAAAAACTTGATCACATATGCAAAATATGAATTTATGGTTCAAAAGGGTATTTTGGTCATTTTCTATGGGCATGTAAACTACTTAACAATAACTAACCAACCTAAGTGATCATACGGTATAACCTCAGTAGGTTATTCCCTATGCAACTATGATCGACCAAACGGGTCGGGTTTGAAAGTCTAAGCGGTTTGTCGAGACCGCTTAACTTACGACCCTAAACAAGCACTAAACTAGTAGTGACGAGTTAAACATGTCAAAACATGTTTAACTAACTTAGAAAACTGATTTGGTATCAAAACAAAGTGTTTTGATACCTAAAAGTAGTTCCGTTGCAAAATGCACGCAAATACGCATTTTGACCGAAACTTTGACTCATCACTACTCCTAGTCAATGTGGTAATCAGTAGGTATAATCGCTAAGGATTATAACCATTGTGATTACAATCACGTTGCAAAGTTCAATTGAACTTTGACTTGACCAATTGATGGTCAAAACCGAAAGTCAAACTGTTGGTCAAACTATTTGACTTTCAGCTCTAATGGATGAAAAATAACTACTAAGCCATGAAAGAACAGTTACAAGGTGTTCAAAGGCTAGAAGGATGATATTAGAACTCAGGTAGGTGGCTCCTTAGCAGGAATTCCTCCACTTAGAGTTCAAATATGAGAAATGAGCAATGAAAAATGAGGAGATGAGGGGTATTTATAGTTATAGAGGACTTGTAGGATCACTCCAAGTGTTTGTGTAGCCTCCAAGCAATAAATCTGGTCCATACAAGTGTCTAGGACAGCTAGCTTTTGCTTGGAGAGTTGTTAACTTGGCTACCACACAAAGAAATTGCAAGAACAGCCCCTGAAAATCAAGCTGGAGCTGAAAAATGGACCTGCTGTCAAAATGGTGAGGTCGCGTGCCGCGACAGAAGGGCCATTAGGCCGTCGCGCGATGCGAGCTTAGGTACAGAAGTTTCAAATGTGGCAGAAACAGTCCCTGCACACACTAACTTGTATTTTTGACGTATTTAACCTTCGTTACGCCATTTTCAAGGCTCTACAAGGTCGTCAAAGTGTAGGGGACTCAAAATATGCTCGGAAATATCATGGATGTCGGTTAGTTTGGTCGTACGGTCACGTTGTTTGGTTATTTACGACGAAACTCGAACGGACGCGAAAACGATCCAAATTAAGCGACGAATGGTATTTTTGCATTCCGATCGCTAAAATAAAATATTTTAGTGACTACAAAAAATTTTGGATGTCCGGATGTGGTCAGAATGTAAGATTTTGCGTGTAAATGCAAACTTACGCCGTTTTTGACGCTTTTAGTCCCTGTATGATCAAATAAGCATATTTTCGCACACCGAACCACTCAAAGCTTATTTCTAAGCTATGTTTAGGTTATTTATGGTATGTTTAGCTTATGATCATATTACAGAATGTACGTTGCCATACAAAACGGCCGACTTTTGCAGTTTGACGCAAATAGTCCCTGTGAGCGAATAAACTTGTTTTTGCCATACCAGACCCTTTAAAACTTATTTCTAAGTTATGTAAAGGTTATTTAAGGTATGTTAAGCTTATGTTGCTGTTCCAGAGTGTTTTTCGCACTAAACTGATTACGTTTATGCATTAGTTTGCATATAACTTTCCAGAAAACGTTTAAGGGTTTGTATTTGAACAGGGATTGATATGTGCAAATATCATAGATAATTACGCAATCCACTAAACAAAACACAAGGTTTTATTGCTTATGGAGTTGTTCGGGATTGGTTGGTGATAACTGTAGGCACAGTTGTCGCAGTCTCCCCTGCTTTAGGAAAGTTCGTCCCGAAATTTATTCGTAGGAGCTTGTGAATAAGTTGTGTCAGGCAAATGACTTGTGCAGAAATCTAGAGTATTATCTATTTGTATAGAATAACTCATCAGGGATTTCCACGTAAAGCATAACTTTATTATTCCCTAATGGATGCTTCCTCAGACAGTGCGGGAAGTGGGAATAGGCTGTTATACCTATGGTGCTCATCCCTAATAGATACTCCCTCGATTAATGCAGGAAATGGGGATGAGGGATTTGATTAATTGTAAAACCCAAATCAACTAATAGTTATGTGGGTATCCTTTAAGAGTCTAACTACCAAGGCAGAAAGATCTCTGTAAGGATTTAGCTCTTCGTTTCTGTATCTTGTAAAGTATTCTTAGAAATCCAGTCAAGTATTTGAAAGTAGCACTTTAAGTGTCCCTTTAAGAATCTAACTATTAAGATAGGAAGATTCCATAAGGATTTGTGTTTCATTTCCCCAATGGGTATTCTGCAGAAGCGAAAATGAATGGATAATTTATTTTCCTCAATGGATTCTTCATCAGAAGTGGAAATGAAAGATGAATGGGTTATTCATTTCCTATGGACATTTCTTTAAAAGCTAAAATGAATGGATAATTCATTTTCTTCATTGGATACTTTTATCAGAAATGGAAATGATAGGATGTATAAGCTGTTCATTTCTAAATGGTTAATTCTTCAGAAGCGAAAATGAATGGATAATTCATTTTCCTCAATGGACACTTCGTCAGAAGTAGAAATGAAGGACAAATGTAAAGAATATTCATTTCCCCGATGGATATTTCTTCAGAAGCGAAAATGAATGGATAATTCATTTTCTCAATGGATACTTCATCAGAAGTGGAAATGAAGGATAATTGAAAAGAATATTCATTTCCCCGATGGATATTTCTTCAGAAGCGAAAATTAATGGATAATTCATTTTTCTCAATGGATACTTCATCAGAAGTGGAAATGAAAGATTATTGAAAAGAATATTCATTTCCCCGATGGATATTTCTTCAGAAGCGAAAATGAATGGATAATTCATTTTCCTCAATGGATACTTCATCAGAAGTGGAAATGAAAGATAATTTGTAGAGATTATTCATTTCCCCGATGGATATTTCTTCAGAAGCGAAAATGAATGGATAATTCATTTTCCTCAATGGATACTTCGTCAGAAGTGGAAATGAAGAATCAATATAGGATTATTCTTTCCCGATGGATATTTCTTCAGAAGCGAAAATGAACGGATAATTCATTTTCCTCAATGGATACTTCGTCAGAAGTGGAAATGAAGAATCAATACAGGATTATTCATTCCCCAATGGATATTTCTTCAGAAGCGAAAATGAACGGATAATTCATTTTCCTCAATGGATACTTCATCGGAAGTGGAATGAATTTATTCATTTTCCTCAGTGGATATTCCTTTAGAAGCAAAAACGAACGGATAGTTCATTTTCCTCAATGGGTACTTCATCAGAAACGAAAATGAACATAGTTTTTGAATGGATTATTCATTTCCCAATGGATATCTCTTTCAGAAGCGAAAAATGAGTAGCTAGTTCATTTTTCCTCAATGGATACTTCATCAGAGATGGAAATGAATATAGATGGTTTTAGGTTAACACACAAGGGTATAAAATCCTCAGGTGACTTGGATAACGCTAAGTCCGATAATACAATAAGAACACTTATATATAGGAAGTACCAACGGCGTATCCACCGTGTTCTTACTGTATTACATTCGTCTCGTTATCTAATCACCCTAGATCACACCTAGCAGGACTCGCTATGATTTCCATGCATCGAGTCGCATAATTATATGTGCACCCATAATTACTTAACTCATTGCATAGTCGGCATAGTTTATCTTGCGAAGTGACAAATTATGGACATGGTCAAAGAATGGTGCTTTGTTTCAAAGATTGTAACAATGTGTGCGTCTTACGTGTTTTCCACTAGTCATTAAGACTGTACAGGTTTCACGGATAGACGGGGTCATAGGTTTGGTAGGAAATGTGCAAAACACAAATGGAATGTATCACGAAAGTTGGTTTGATTCTGTAAAGAATGAGAACTTTGTGTATTGATATATAGTCGATGTAACACCTCGTAAAATCACGACCAATGTAAATATGTAAGTAAAGGGATCCAAAATGTAAACATGCCATTCATGTGCCTCTGATTGACCTCACACGACGTTCATATTCTTTAACGAATAATTTATCGAACATGGAAAGTTGTTTGTTCTTAAAATAAGGATCTTACGAAGCATGGGGGTTAAAAGTGTCAACATGTTGAAAGTAACCTCTGAGTGACCTTTTAACGAGCCCAAAAACATTGTAATAATTAAATATTTTGATCTCAAGAAGATCGGATATTAATTTTGTGGAGTTTCGACGAATACAAGACTTTTCGGGTGATCGTTCAACTAACCGGGAGCTTAACGGAGTTAGTTAATGACCCAAGGTCCTTAAAAGTTAACTATGGGGGTCCAAAATGCAATAAATGGAACTTAAATAAAGTTTATTTGGACCAGGGACCAAAACTGCAAAGTCAGCAAACTGTTTACCGGATGTAGCCCTTTACGCGGGCCGCGTAGACATTGGGACAACTCTTACGCGGGCCACGTAAGAGTGTCAGATGCAGAAAAATCTGCACAGCTGCAGGTCATCCTGTTGCACCGCCTTTGCATGCCTTGTTTTCGATTTCAGGGACTGAGCCAACAGTATTTCATGCATAGGGACACCTGGAATCATCATAAATCAGTTGTAGACTTGTGTGGAGTGATCTTGTGAAGTATATTTGGCTATATAAGCACTTCTTGTTTGCTAGTTCATTTGCTCATTCACAAAAATTATTCTCAACTCATCTCTGGAGCTTCCTGGAGCTCAAGCAAGTTTTCTTAAGTTCCAAATTCATGCTAAGGACCATTGTAAGTGTTCTTAGCCTCCTAAGTTCAGGTTTTATTAGTCTAATGACCAAAAGTCAAAGTCGTCGTAATTAAGCTTTGACTTAGTGATTAATCACTAATGGTCCAGTCATTATTCGAATTGAAAGTGGCTATGAGTTGGTAATTATGTGGGTAATAAACCCTTAAAAGGGCACCCACTGATTATCACTCTAACTTGGTCAATTGTCGGGTCAAACTTAATATTAAAAAGTCAACCGAAGCTATTTTTACAAATAAATTCATAACTGATAATGTAGAAGTTATGGAACATGTTTTAACACTAAAATGACTTGGTAAATAATGTAAGAACTTGTCTAAGCATGTTCAACCTGACACTTATGAGTTTAGGCTCGGTTCGGAACCGAAAGTCGTAAAAGTAGACTTTTGCTTTGACTTTCAGTTCTGACCCGATTTAGCTTGTTTTAGATTTTCCATAGGGTTCCTTTGGGACCATAATATAGGTTAGTATAACCCTCTGAGGTTATACAACTTGGTCCCTGATTAATCCGATTCATTTGCATGTTTCCGTTAATTGCTTAAATGTTGACCATTATGCCCTTTTGACATTAAAATGAGATTTTTGAAAATGTGAGAGGACAAAAACCTTTATTACTGATTTATAAACATGTCCTAAAAATTTGACATCAGTTTGAGGTCTAAATTAGGAGTTATGCTCAATATCGTAAATTGAAGCCTTTTTATTAATTAAACGGCATTTTTGGCATAGAACCTAGTTAAGCCCAAATTTTGACACCAAACATTTTACCCACTGATGTAATATAATATTTTGGGATTTTATGAGATTTTTATTAATTTTTAAACTAATCACAACATGGTGTTCTTGCCTTGATTCGTTAATTGACGGTTATACCCTTTTTGCTAATAAAATGAGTTTTACATAACATTTTGATACCAAATCTTTTTCTACTGATTTCTTATGTTAAATAAAATATTTTAAGCCTTCTGTAATGATAAAAATCTCAGCTTTCCTTATATAACCTGAAAATCGCTTAAAACCGACTTCTAACGCTTTTTAAACACATAGTATGGGTTAAAACTATTTTTGACACATAAGACTTATTGCCTACTGATATTAAAAGTAAATTTTTATACTTTAACAGTAAGTAAAAGTTTTGAACTCAGATTTCCAAATTTGACCTTTAAAGCTTGTGTGAAATGACCAAAATGCCCCTACGGTGCATAGTTTGGTTATAAATGATAAATTTCACATATATGCAATAATTAACTGATATGACTTGCAAAAATAAACATTTTTAATGATCGTTTTAGACCAAAACCTCATATTGTCATTTAATCTCTTTTATAATCTTTAAAATGACCAAAATACCCCTACGGGGCTTACATTGATTTTAAATCCGTTTTGGGCATAATGGAAGGTATCCTACTGATATCACAACATATTTAAGGCATATTAACTTGTGAAACCTGTATATGACTCTTTTGGTTACCGTCATGCATTATTCGCGTTCGGTGCGGTTTATGTAACTAGTTTGCATAAATTGACCAAAACGGGCCAAACCTTATCATTTTTGCTTCAAAATCCAGAATGTGTTTAGTTTACCCATATTATACAAGTCTTCATACTTGTCGGGCCTAAACCACATTCTAATCCGGTCTTCGCTTAATCTTGCGTTTTGAACCGTAAACCTTTCTTTAAAACTAACCGGTCTAAGTTAAGACTTAAATAAGACTCGTTAGGATTCTAATAGGTTATTAAAAACCTTCGTTCCAGATTAGGAGCCCGGTAAAAGCTATCTGTACTTGCTTAATTGATTTACGGCTGGGAATAAATTTATATTTTTGCTCAGGTAAATACTTTTAACTTATTTTCCGTTATACGGGCTTGGGATACGGTATTATAATAATACCGCTTGGTCGGGTATGTAGTTATTGAAGTTGGATTGTGATTAATATATTTACATAACCCGTTTTAATCTGTTTTGTTTGGTGCAATGCCTTTGGGGGGTTAATGACCATGTCCTGGATATCCTCGGCTCATTCATTGAAATGGCCACGACTTAAGCACGGGGTGTAGGCATACACCTGACAGTTGCGTATGTATAAAAGGTATCCCACAATAAGGAGTTTTCTTTGTGGGCATTATACTTGTGGTGTGTCAGTTAATCTTGTCCGGCTCTTCTAACCGGCCCTGACGGACGACAAACATATAAAACTATATACAAGATTATTTTTATAATAGTTGTCCCAAGTTATAAAAGATTATTTGTGCCTTGTGCATTTAAATCAATTTTCTTAAATATTTTCAAAAGAGTCGGTTAATTGTAATTACCTGTGTAAACTGAGGTATTTTCCAAAAAGGTTAAGTGCAGGTACTATGCGGAATAGGCCGGCTACTCCTGAGTGAATAAATAAAGAGTCTTGCAAGCTTTGTCACTTAAAAATCTGTTGAACAATATTTCCTTTGTTTTGATCCGCCTGTGGATCCTTTGACATTCCGTTTGTAATACTTATGTTACTTTCATTCGGTTTGTAATATATTTTACTTTAGACTTCCGCTGTGCATTAAACAGTGATAAATTGACTATGATGATATCAACTACGTCACGATACTCCCCATCGGGCCCACCGGTAATACGTGGAAATATCGGGGTGTGACAAGTCGCACATTTCACATATATGAACAAGCATGTCAAATTTTGAAATTTTGTTATAGGAATACTGATATCATTGCAAACCAACTAAAAAATGTACATGAGTCTTGGATAACAAAAGAAATGGAAACGCAAAATCCTAGTTGTTGGTAACTGCTTTGTTGTTGGAACGAGCCTCATTAACTCCAGCGTTTAGAGTACGTCCTTAAGCAGGGTTGTTAACAACTTGATTTTGTGTAGTCACAGCCCGACAAACCCTAGCTGTATGGCCAATGAGCCCACAGCTTAGGCATTTGCGGCATTGCACACTGGCATGAAGATGAAGGTTACATTGGTTGCACAGAGGTGCAGTTCCATTGTATGGTTTTCTAGCAGGTGTAACACCCTTCTTACTTTTATATTCGAATTTATTAAAATATGCGTATTTATAAAAATAAAGGCTTCACTTCATTAAAAGTACCAAAATAAAAGTGTTCATAGTGATCACCTACTAGTTAACTACCAACTAGTTTAAGCATTCAAAACATGGTTAGTTAAATTGATTACAACATAAACATTGTCTAAACAAAGTTAAATCAACGCGGAAGCTTCAAAAGTTCGTGTTCGGTTCTTCAATCGTGCTTGATCGCCATCCGGAAGGTCCCCCTTTACCACCTAAGGTCAAAACCACATAAAATATTAGTTTTGATAATGTTGGAATGGCTATAACAAGCTTCATGAGTCAAAACAACAAAAATTAAACAATTTTGGAATTAGGGGGGGAGGGGGGGCGTCACGCTACACCTATCCCCCTTTTTGACAGCAAGTTGTTTATTTGTTGTTGCACTTTCCCAGCTCAACCTTTTATCAAGTCCAAACTTAAAACCACCATAACTTTTGATCCGTAAGTCCGTTTTAGGTGATTCTTTTTCCTACGCGTCCGTAATTAAATTACCAATGCATCTATCAAGATTATTATATCAAAAATTGGATGTACGGGCTGAAAGTCTATAAATGCCTTATGTATTTATTTGACCCGTTTAGCTTTTGCGTTAACTTAACCACTAACAAATTTTATGTCCGCAAGTCGTATTTACCCAACATCTGGGGCTTATGATCACTGGCGTTTCATTACCAAATCTATGGTTTCACGCTCTTGTAATCTGTCATTGCCAAATGCTATTCTAAACACACCCTTACTACTTACTAAATAATTATTCGACCCGTTTGGCTCATTTATGGAATCCTCCATTTCTAATGACTACCAAACGCTTTCTAATCTAATTTTAACTCATTAAATCAAGTAGTGAACATTGTCACTTCAACTAATACCAATCTTTATTCTAAAACACAACTTTGAACGATTACAATATCTAATTTGCGTAATGTAACGAAACAAGTTACATACTTGCATAATTCATCAACATTAGTTTCTAACCATAATTACCCATTCCCGGGCTTGTCAACCTTAGCGTATTACGTCCATTCCATGGTTTACGCTTTTATAACTCAATTTTTAATGAGTGACGTTTTAGTCACTTTAACACTACAAATTCAACTATTGTTCGACCCGTTTGGTTGTTTAATGGAAACCACCATTTACAACACACCAAACTTATTCTAACCAATATTTGACCCATTTATTTATCTAGTGATCTCCGTCACTTCAGCTAAATACCAACTTCATATATTATGCTAATTTTAAAGTCTACTAACGAAAATACATAATTGAGCATAACGTAACGAAACCGTAGTTACGTACCTTTAGAGCACACCCTTCAAACGCGTATCTCCTCCGGCTTGTCACTCGACGATCCGGATTCCTTGCCTAAAGAGTTCAATTCACAATCAATTTAGAACCCTTTTCGTAATTATTAACGCATAATTTGCTATAACAATCAAATATGCGTTTTCACCCGATTTTTAACATATTAATCCTCACTTAGGCATTTTAACAAACACCTAGCGGGTCTGATTTTTATCTAACTAGAATCAAGTTCACAACTTGTTATTTTTGCTAAATTAACATCAATCGGACTATCTCATATAAGAGTTAACATCAATAAATGTGAAATCACTTCACAAATATCTGATTACACTAGAACAATAACCAAAATCCTAGCGTTTATCTAGTTCTACAAAAACCCATTAATCACCTTCAATGGTCTTCATGGATTTTACTAGAATTAAGCATGATTTCAACATATACTTGCCTAGGGTTTACTCCTAGACACTACAATGTTCCTATTTCATCCATATAACAATCATGCATTAACGATTTTCGAATTTTATAAATTCATCCAGAAATCAAAGTAGAGATTTCCTTCAAGATTCACATACCTTATGACCCCCTTGCAGTGGAGATCACCAATCTAAGCTTTAATTTCGTTTTGGAACTGATATTTGCCTTCAATTCTTGAGTTTTTATGTAACTTAGGGTTTGAAGATGAGCTTGGGTCGCCCCCTTCTCTGATGATCGACCAGACACACCTTTTTGTGTGTGTTTGGTGTGAGTTATTTGTTTTAATTAAATTAAGTTTCAAGTTTTACAACACAAGCCCCTCAACTTTTGTTTAGTTCTCACATTTAGTGTTTTAACCCATTTATACATCACTACAAGACTTTTATCTAACTAGGTTATTTTTAATCCTAGTTAGTTCACTTGTTTGTTCACCGACATTATATTTTTAATAATTGATTTACATTTTCGGGGTGTTACAAGTCTACCCCCCTTAAAAGAGGTTTCGTCCCCGAAATCTTCCTTAAGTAGTTCTTTGATTTGGACCAAACTAACTTAGTTTCGTTTTTAAGTCATTGTTTCTTCTAATCAAAAGTTATCATACGCATGCGTCTTTCACGAGTAAGTCCTCATGGACTGTAACTTGTATCTTGTATTTCTTATTTTGTCACCTATTTGACCCAATTGTCAATTGACCACTCAATAGTATGAGTTCATCAACATGTGTGCCCCATACTAATCTTATATTGACAAGTGTTTTGTATAAATCACGTCACTATTTTGACTCTGGATGGTCTTGTCGGCTAGATTGATTAAGCACGGTCATTTCATGCCCCGTTATTCGGGTATTTCATATTGCCATATTCGGCCTCACATGAGTTTATGATCTCTTATCCCGTAACTCACGTTACGACATGATTATTTTCTGCATTTTTATATCACTCTTGTGACTATGATCACATCACATCACATTATGTTTAAGTTTTTATAAACTTTTCATTATCACGAATCTTCTCTCGAACATAGCGTCTCACACCTATCTATGTTGAGACCTATATTCTTTAACATTAACTATTTTATAATCTCTCTATAATATTCATATTTGTTAAACGCCACTTCGTACTAAAACTGAATTTTAGTTTAACGTCTATCTCTTTAAGTTATGTCAATTACTCATATCCGGGAATTGACAACAAGAATTTATTCTTTTCCGTTATTATATTGCACGGGGAATCGTAACCAGTCCCCATGCTTAACCCCAAGTGACCCGTAGATTCCTTCACTTTGCCTTGTAAGCTATTTTATTAGATCTTTACCTTTTTAAGGTGAGACCCTATAATTTGTTTCTTTGTATTTGTGACCCGAGGGTCATTTTGGTCCCGTAGACCTTTATATTGATTATAACCCGAAGGTTATAGGGATCCCGTGGATCACCTTCTACTCGTGTCTTTATTTAATTGTATATATATATACATATGGCGTCAAGGCACCCCCTTTTATGTTTAGAATAATTTATTTTTGCTTTTGAAATTCATTTGACCTTAACCGTAGTCTAAGGCTACACTCATTTTCTTTTGGCTTATCTTTCCGACTCTATGACTTCTTACGTCGTTTTCGCGTCGGTTTATCCCACTCGTTCCTTTATTTGGTTTATGCCCCTAATTCCTTTCAACTCGTTACCCGCGTTCTTTATCTTAATGTTTTTAACACTTCGGTTTCATTGGTTTTACATTTTCCTTCCCATACACTTTTACGACCTATCGCATAGATTAAGTAATATTTCGCACTCGAATCGAATAAAATTTATGTTAAAATTAAATTCACAAGAAACATACCCGAAACGACATCAGGTTCTATCTTTACTTCGGTTGCGGTTAATTGGAAGGATCTGGCCCTTGCCTTTTGTGCCTCCATCTGCACATCCTTCTCATTCCTTTTCCCATCCAATTCCGGGCACTCCGACTTTTTGTGGCCCGGCTGATAGCACTTATAGCACACCGAAACTTTCCAGGGACATAGCGCGGCCGTATGCCCTGTCTTTCCGCATATGGGGCATGGTTTGTCTTTAAAGAGGCATTCGCCCTTGTGCCCCTTTCCACAAACTTTGCAACTCGGTGTTCCACCCTTCGCATCTGTCTCCTTTACCGTCTCAGTTGTTCGAGCCTTCTTTATAGGGCTCGAGTTGACATCTATTGCCCTTCGTACGCCTCGTTCAATTTGCTTCTTGAGTTTAATTTCTCTTTCCCAAGCCGTATTTATGATCTCGGTGAGCGTCTCATACTTGGAAGGAGTCATAAACTCCTGATATTCTGCACTTAACATATTATAATAATAATATATTTTCTGCTCCTCGGTAGTTACTAGCTCATCGCAGAATATCAGCTTATCCATGAAAATACCCGTGATTTTATCAATCGTTTCACCCTTTTGCCTTAACTGGATGAATCCCTCCTTGATTCTGTTGATGACCGCCTTGGGACTGTGGTGTTTAAGGAATGGTACCTTAAACTCGTCCCACGTTATAACCCTTGCCGCTTCGGCTCCAATCTCCTTCTTTTCGTTATCCCACCAATCCTTGGCTTGACCCCTTAATTGACCCGTTCCGTAAGCCACATAATCGCTTACGTCACAGTGGGGCATTTCAAATACCCCTTCTACATCACTTAGCCATCTTTGGCATATTATCGGGTCGACCTCCCCGTTGTAAATTGGCGGCTTACACGCCATAAACTCCTTATACGAACACCCTTTGCGTTCTCCGGATTTTTCTCTCATAAGGTTGACATTATCTTCCAACCTTTTAACTCGTTCTTCAACTAATGATAACACCGTGTTTTGAATTTTGTCTACTACCCTCAATTGCCTTCCCCACTTCTTCGGCAATTAACTCTTTCATTTGTTCGGTGTTTGTCGACACCGGATCATCATTGTTTCTTTCTATCATCTTGAAACTGAAATGTTTACATCAATTATTAAACATTTCGTTTATAACATAGCTTTATTTGCTTCAGTTTAGCCAAGTTCGTAACTTGCTTTAACCGTTTACATTTAGTGCACTTTCCGGGTTTGAGTGTGTTAACACGCTCTTCCCATGCACATTAATTCACATCTTGTTTCTTACATAAGATAAAATCTACTAAAATAATTAATTAATTCTTACCGGACGATCAATCAAGCTTGAACCGAACACACTTTGTTGACAACCTTGAGCTCTGATACCAACTTGTAACACCTTTCTTACTTTTATATTCGAATTTATTAAAATATGCGTATTTATAAAAATAAAGGCTTCACTTCATTAAAAGTACCAAAATAAAAGTGTTCATAGTGATCACCTACTAGTTAACTACCAACTAGTTTAAGCATTCAAAACATGGTTAGTTAAATTGATTACAACATAAACATTGTCTAAACAAAGTTAAATCAACGTGGAAGCTTCAAAAGTTCGTGTTCGGTTCTTCAATCGTGCTTGATCGCCATCCGGAAGGTCCCCCTTTACCACCTAAGGTCAAAACCACATAAAATATTAGTTTTGATAATGTTGGAATGGCTATAACAAGTTTCATGAGTCAAAACAACAAAAATTAAGCAATTTTGGAATTGGGGGGGGGGGGGGGGGGGCGTCACGCTACACCTAGCCCCCTTTTTGACAGCAAGTGGTTTATTTGTTGCTGCACTTTCCCAGCTCAACCTTTTATCAAGTCCAAACTTAAAACCACCATAACTTTTGATCCGTAAGTCCGTTTTAGGTGATTATTTTTCCTACGCGTCCGTAATTAAATTACCAATGCATCTATCAAGATTATTATATCAAAATTTGGATGTACGGGCTGAAAGTCTATAAATGCCTTATGTATTTATTTGACCCGTTTAGCTTTTGCGTTAACTTAACCACTAACAAATTTTATGTCCGCAAGTCGTATTTAGCCAACATCTGGGGCTTATGATCACCGGCGTTTCATTACCAAATCTATGGTTTCACGCTCTTGTAATCCATCATTGCCAAATGCTATTCTAAACACACCCTTACTACTTACAAAATAATTATTCGACCCGTTTGGCTCATTTATGGAATCCTCCATTTCTAATGACTACCAAACGCTTTCTAATCTAATTTTAACTCATTAAATCAAGTAGTGAACATTGTCACTTCAACTAATACCAATCTTTATTCTAAAACACAACTTTGAACGATTACAATATCTAATTTGCGTAATGTAACGAAACAAGTTACATACTTGCATAATTCATCAACATTAGTTTCTAACCATAATTACCCATTCCCGGGCTTGTCAACCTTAGCGTATCACGTCCATTCCATGGTTTACGCTTTTATAACTCAATTTTTAATGAGTGACGTTTTAGTCACTTTAACACTACAAATTCAACTATTCTTCGACCCGTTTGGTTGTTTAATGGAAACCACCATTTACAACACACCAAACTTATTCTAACCAATATTTGACCCATTTATTTATCTAGTGATCTCCGTCACTTCAGCTAAATACCAACTTCATATATTATGCTAATTTTAAAGTCTACTAACGAAAATACATACTTGAGCATAACGTAACGAAACCGTAGTTACGTACCTTTAGAGCACACCCTTCAAACGCGTATCTCCTCCGGCTTGTCCACTCGACGATCCGGATTCCTTGCCTAAAGAGTTCAATTCACAATCAATTTAGAACCCTTTTCGCAATTATTAACGCATAATTTACTATAACAATCAAATATGCGTTTTCACCCGATTTTTAACATATTAATCCTCACTTAGGCATTTTAACAAACACCTAGCGGGTCTGATTTTTATCTAACTAGAATCAAGTTCACAACTTGTTATTTTTGCTAAATTAACATCAATCGGACTATCTCATATAAGAGTTAACATCAATAAATGTGAAATCACTTCACAAATATCTGATTACACTAGAACAATAACCAAAATCCTAGTGTTTATCTAGTTCTACAAAAACCCATTAATCACCTTCAATGGTCTTCATGGATTTTACTAGAATTAAGCATGATTTCAACATATACTTGCCTGGGGTTTACTCCTAAACACTACAATGTTCCTATTTCATCCATATAACAATCATGCATTAACAATTTTCGAATTTTATAAATTCATCCAGAAATCAAAGTAGAGATTTCCTTCAAGATTCACATACCTTATGACCCCCTTGCAGTGGAGATCACCAATCTAAGCTTTAATTTCGTTTTGGAACTGATCTTTGCCTTCAATTCTTGAGTTTTTATGTAACTTAGGGTTTGAAGATGAGCTTGGGTCGCCCCCTTCTCTAATGATCGACCAGACACACCTTTTTGTGTGTGTTTGGTGTGAGTTATTTGTTTTAATTAAATTATGTTTCAAGTTTTACAACACAAGCCCCTCAACTTTTGTTTAGTTCTTACATTTAGTGTTTTAACCCACTTATACATCACTACAAGACTTTTATCTAACTAGGTTATTTTTAATCCTAGTTAGTTCACTTGTTTGTTCACCGACATTATATTTTTAATAATTGATTTACATTTTCGGGGTGTTATAGCAGGAGGTTGAGCTGGTTGATTGAGAATAGCTTGGTTAGGTCGAGTAACCACATCAAGGTTTTGTGAAGCCTTACGCTTCCTAGATTTCTTGGAAGGTTCAGCTTTGGTTTCCTTGGGTTTCTCTTGTGTAGTTTTAGCAGTCTGTTCTTTGTCGCCCTTGCGAAAGGGTTTCCCTTTCCTGATTTGAGATTCAGTTAGGGTAGCTGCTAACTCGATAGCTTGTCTAACTGTTGCAGGGTTGTTACCAGTGATATATCCTGAACCAGGTCAGGAAGGCCATCAATGTATTTTTCGATTGCCTTATCCAAAGGCGTAACCATCGTAGGGCATAATAAGCTCAACTCCTCGTAACAATCGGTGTAGGCACGATGTTTTCCACTATCTTGTTTTAGATCGTGGAATTCATTCTCGAGTGCCCGTAATTCGTGACGAGGACAAAACTCCTTCATCATTAGAGCGCGAAGCTCTTCTCATGTTTGTGCCATTGCAACATCTGCACCCCTATCCCTTATAATTCTGTTCCACCACGTAAGTGCTCTCTTTTGGAACACACTTGATGAAAATTCTACTTTGTGCTCATTTGGACATTGGACATGGCGAAATGTGTTTTCAATACTCTCAAACCATTGCAGGAGCCCAGTTGCTCCCTCAGAACCACTGAACTTGAGTGGTTTAGCTGAGTTAAATTGTTTGCACGGAACAAGTGCATTAGGGGTGAGCAAAAATAGGGCCGACCCGAAAATACCCGAGAACCGACCCTATTATTACCCGAAACCGACCCTATTATAATTATGTTGGTTCTTTTTCGGTTCTGAGAATTTATGTTTTTCGGGTATCGGGTCGGTTCCGGGTCGGACCACATAAGAACCGAGTTGTACCTACTTTGGACCTAAATTAATTAGTAGTAGAATGAAACTGGGCCAAAGCCCAGCAGCTATAATTAAACCTAAGCCATTTTTATGTTGTAGTTGTATCATAAACGGTCCACAGGATCCATATTTTCAAGCATCACTTCAATAATCCAAACCTCCTGCAAACGATACCACATATTTTCAAGCATCACTTCAATAATCCAAACCTCCTGCAAACGATACCAAGAACAAAGTAGGGGTGAATCTTACTTACATATGTTCAAGGGGATGGATGATAAAGCAACTGAACTTCGTGCTCTGATTCTGAAGGTGAAATTGAATGCTCTGATTCTGATCTCATCCCAAATTACCTCTGATTCTGAAGTTGAATGCAATTGTTTCGATTTGTAGCTTGTAAACTGTTTACTGTTAAATGATCTTTCCTTCATCGGTTCGGTGTTTAAACCCAGAACCGACATACCCGATTATGTAACTACCCGGAACCGACCCTGTTATATAGGGTACTGATTCGGTTCTTTTTTTTATACTTTTCCGGTTCTCGGGTCGGGTCGGGTTCTCATAGGGTCGGGTCGGGTATGGACATTTGCTCACCCCTAAAGTGCATTGTTGTTGTTGTTGGCTTGGTTTATTTGAGTTATGAGATTAGGTAGCACAACAGCAATTTGCTGAGCTATTATGGTAGCTATTTCGGTGTCCTGAGCAGCATTTCGACGGGGAGGCATTCTAAGAGAGAAGGAAATGAGAGAAGATAAGTGAGATGCTATTCGGATAATCAAAACTGGATGTTAAGAATATCGACGAGCATAATGATTGTGATCATTTGTTCGTTACCAAGAACAACAAATGACACGGTGACTAATCAAAGTAAATGGGTCTTTATAATGTATCACGAAGATATGCTTTAGCCTATAGGTGGACACTCACCCCAAGAGGTCCCAGGTAAGAATGACTGGTCCGTTGATGTGGATTTGTACGAACACTCTAGCCTTAGACAGAAAACTCAGGGTACAGGCACCCACGCTTCCGGATTGCACATGTTCACATTTTAAAGCCCAAACTTTGACGAGATTTTGAAAATTTGAAAGGCATGAAGCCCGAAATATCATCTAAGGATAGATTATTGATTTTCAAAAAATGAACTTGTGGAATTGTTTTGGTAATCACCTAAGGATAGGTGATGGTATTGTTTTAAACACAAGATTACTTGTGTTAGGGTCCTAGGAAGGTTATAGTCTAGGTCAGAAGCATTACTAATAACCTAATTCTCTGTAACCATGGCTCCGATACCAATCTGTAACACCCCAATCGCGTAATATACAACAACACGCGGCGGAAAATATTGGGGAGTCACGTTACAAATTGTTTCATAACACATGGCTCATAAAGTTTTGTTTTATTATGATAAATGTTTACATTGTTTATTGCACAACAATTGCCTTGTAGGTTTTAAAGTCACTAAGGCCCAAGTCCGCCCTATGTGAAGCATGCTCATAGACAAAAGTAAACACCTGAAACACATGTGAAAATAGGTACGTCAGCATAAAAATGCCTGTGAGTAACATAGGTTTTGTTGTTGAGGATTCATGGCCTTGATTTTGTTAAAAGAAATGTTTAACTCAAAAGTAGCCATGAACCCTTGTAAAAATGTTCTCTTTTGTAAAACCATATGAAAATCGATGTGAAAATCAAATGATTTAAAAGAAATAATACATGGTTAAATAAATAACCAAGTGATGGCTTTTGTAAAAAGATATCATGTTTTTGTGTAAAATGTGTCATGTCTTTTGTATAGAAGTATCATATTCTTGTTCAAAATATGTTATATGTAAGACAATGCCCTGTGAAAAATGTTTCATGTCTCTGTATAGAATGTATCATGTTTCTGTCTTTGTCGAAGTGGTTTAAATAACGCTACATTATGTAATATCATAAAAGCACTTATATATAGGAAGTACCAGCGGCGTATCCACCATCCTTTTATCATATTACACACGCCTCATTATTTAAATCACTTACCAAATAAACACCAAAAATGTCTTGTTTAAACAAATGTCAAAATGTTATGTGTAAACAATGTTCAATGTCATGTGTAAACTGTTTCATGTATAATCAAATGTAATGTATGGCAAGTAGAGAGTATCTACTCAAACCATATGTAAAATGTTAATGTATAACCAAATATCATGTACGGTGAATAAAAAGAATTTACTCAACCCCGTATGTAAAATGTACGAAACAAAGTCTTTGAACAAACCTAAGTTTAAATCAAAAGTTATGTTTTGCAGAAGACGATGCTTTTATTGATATGAACATTTATATGGTTTGTTAACGAATACATTCAAGCCTAAATGTTTGTCAAATAAACCCTTATAAAGGCAAAGGTTCATCCATGTTCATCGGGTTCTGTCATTCCCCAGATGGATACTTCCAAACAAACTAGGAAGCGGGAATGAGGTTATCAAACCTATGGTAAACCATACATACTACCCTTCGGCGGGATAATGTTAATGAATGTATTATTGTCCCGTTAAACATACCAAATGTCATAACCTATGTAAGCATGTTATGAGAAAACCGTGTACTAAGTATGCTAAGTAAACACACGAAGTAGGAAATGTTCATGCAATTCAAGGTGCTAGATATGCTAAGTCACATATGAAGCATAATGGATCCTTGAAAACAATGTGCTAGCATGCTAAGTCAAAATACATAGTATTACATAATTGAAATCATG
The DNA here is from genome assembly GCA_030545235.1 of Helianthus tuberosus. Classification (NCBI taxonomy): domain Eukaryota; kingdom Viridiplantae; phylum Streptophyta; class Magnoliopsida; order Asterales; family Asteraceae; genus Helianthus; species Helianthus tuberosus. The sequence continues at coordinate 190,092,819 of CM060366.1, forward strand.
TACTATATGTGTACTAGTTGAACATAGCATGTTTATGTCATGAAAAGCATGAAAACATGAAAATAACAAGTAGGCACATGTGTATCACCCCAAAATATTTGAAAACGGTAAAAGAGGGGACTATGTACTCACTTGGGATTGCTTATTAGTCTTGGGATTAAGACCAAATTAAGCTCCAAGGATCACGGAATCAACAAGGCACCCAATATAGGTAACTACGTTAATTAACGGATCCTAAATCGAGGGATAGGATAGAATGAGGTTCTATAAATCAAATGAGTATTTGAACTCATATGGCATGATTTAATAGATCTAACATTCTGATTTGAAACTTAACCCTAGTGCTTTTGACCCGTTTCGACCCGTTATGGTAGTTTAAGCTACTATAACGCGTCATTTGTGTAAACCTAAGGTCGGATGGTTATCTATGTCCTATGTTAAGTCTTACATGCCCAATTATGCCTAAACATGTTACTAAATCAGTTTATATGTCAAAAACTTGATCACATATGCAAAATATGAATTTATGCTTCAAAAGGGCATTTTGCTCATTTTCTATGGGCATGTAAACTACTTAACAATAACTAACCAACCTAAGTGATCATAAGGTATAACCTCAGTAGGTTATTCCCTATGCAACTATGATCACTAAACATGCTTGGTCGGATCCTAATGATCGACCAAACTGGTCGGGTTTGAAAGTCTAAGCGGTTTGTCGAGACCGCTTAACTTACGACCCTAAACAAGCACTAAACTAGTAGTAACGAGTTAAACATGTCAAAACATGTTTAACTAACTTAGAAAACTGATTTGGTATCAAAACAAAGTGTTTTGATACCTAAAAGTAGTTCCGTTGCAAAATGCGCGCAAATACGCATTTTGACCGAAACTTTGACTCATCACTACTCCTAGTCAACGTGGTAATCAGTAGGTATAATCGCTAAGGATTATAACCATTGTGATTACAATCACGTTGCAAAGTTCAATTGAACTTTGACTTGACCAATTGATGGTCAAAACCGAAAGTCAAACTGTTGGTCAAACTGTTTGACTTTCAGCTCTAATGGATGAAAAATAACTACTAAGCCATGAAAGAACAGTTACAAGGTGTTCAAAGGCTAGAAGGATGATATTAGAACTCAGGTAGGTGGCTCCTTAGCAGGAATTCCTCCACTTAGAGTTCAAATATGAGAAATGAGCGATGAACAAGGAGGAGATGAGGGGTATTTATAGTTATAGAGGACTTGTAGGATTACTCCAAGTGTTTGTGTAGCCTCCAAGCAATAAATCTGGTCCATACAAGTGTCTAGGACAGCTAGCTTTTGCTTGGAGAGGTGTTAACTTGGCTACCACACAAAGAAATTGCAAGAACAGCTCCTGAAAATCAAGCTGGAGCTGAAAAATGGACCTGCTGTCAAAATGGTGAGGTCCCGTGCCGCGACAGAAGGCCCATTAGGCCGTCGCGCGACGCGAGCTTAGGTACAGAAGTTTCAAAAGTGGCAGAAACAGTCCCTGCACACACTAACTTGTATTTTTGACGTATTTAACCTCCGTTAAGCCATTTTCAAGGCTCTACAAGGTCGTCAAAGTGTAGGGGACTCAAAATATGCTCGGAAATATCACGGATGTCGGTTCGTTTGGTCTTACGGTCACGTTGTGGGTTATTTAAGACGAAACTCGAACGGACGCGAAAACGATCCAAATTAAGAGACGAATGGTATTTTTGCATTCAGATCGAAAAATAAAATATTTTAGTGACTACAAAAATTTTTGGATGTCCGGATGTGGTCAGAACGTAAGATATGCGCGTAAATGCAAACTTACGTTGTTTTTTACGCTTTTAGTCCCTGTATGATCAAATAAGCATATTTTCGCACACCGAACCACTCAAAGCTTATTTCTAAGCTATGTTTAGGTTATTTATGGTATGTTTAGCTTTTGATCATATTCCGGAATGTACCTTGTCATACAAAACGGCAGACTTTTGCAGTTTGACGCAAATAGTCCCTGTGAGCGAATAAACTTGTTTTTGCCATACCAAACCCTTTAAAACTTATTTCTAAGTTATGTAAAGGTTATTTAAGGTATGTTAAGCTTATGTTGCTGTTCCAGAGTGTTTGTCGCACTAAACTGATTACGTTTACGCATCAGTTTGCGTATAACTTTCCAGAAAACGTTTAAGGGTTTGAATTTGAACAGGGATTGATATGCGCAAATATCATAGATAAATACACAATCCACTAAACAAAACACAAGGTTTTATTGCTTAAGGAGTTGTTCGGGATTGGTTGGTGATAACTGTAGGCACAGTTGTCACATACTGCTCCTTCCACACAACAACCTCACCCTCGGCCTCCTATTCCACTACCCTCTTCTGGGCTTGAATCTGAGCCTAATAGCCCGGCTGATCCCAATCCAGCTACCTCTCCCTCAGCCCCATCGCACTCACCATCATTCCCCAACCCAAACTCACCAGCCCACTCGATTCCACTCCAACAGGAGCCTAATGCTCCACCTTTTTTTCCCTACACCCTCAACCAATCAATCTACTCCATCTACTCCTCCCTCAACCAACTCCACAACTAATCCCTCCTCTGTTTCATCCTCACCACCTAATTCCCACACTTTACCTTCCAATCCTCCTCCTCACCAACGCAAACCGAACCCAAAATATTTCAATTCAAAATTCGTTAACACCACCAAACTTCACACGATTCCACCATCAGTTGAACCCACCACCCACACTCAAGCCTTGAAAGACCCGAATGGCGTAAAGCCATGGATTGTGAATTCAGTACACTCCTTCAAAATGCCACGTGGGAACTTGTTCCTCCATTGCATCACAAACCGATTGGATGCAAGTGGGTGTTTCGTATCAAATGTCGTCCAGATAGATCCATTGACAAATACAAAGCTCATCTCGTTGCCAAGAGATTCCTCCCAGAATATGGAAAAGACTACTTTGAAACCTTCAGTCCAGGCCCCAAACCTGTTACCATTGCTTTGTCTCAAACTTGGTCTCTCCGACAACTTGATGTTACCAATGCCTTTTGTATGGTACCTTGGATGAGGAAGTGTACATGTCCTAACCACCGGGATATGTTCACCCATATTTTCCCAACCACATTTGTCGTCTTCAAAAATCTCTCTATGGCCTCAAACAAGCACCTCGTGCTTGGTACTTAGAACTCACTAAGTTCCTTTTTCACCTTGGTTTTAAAAAATCCCTGGCTGATCCAACCTTGTTTATCTATAAGCACGGGGGCATTGTTTGTTACTTCCTAGTTTATGTTGATGACATCGTTATTACTGGCAACACAAACTCTTTCATTCAACTGGTCATTGGTGCAATATCCGACAAATTCTACATTAAAGACCTTGGTATGTTGCATCACTTTCTTGGGATAAAAGTCATTCCCACTGTAAATGGAATCTTCCTATCTCAAAATGCTCATATTCAGAATCTCCTTACCAAGTTCCGCATGGATGGTGCAAACTCTATTATGTAACACCCCGAAAACGGGTTTAATAGTCAAACCACGTTAATAATAATTAACGGGTAAAATACCGTTAGTGGTAAAAATTAACCCGATAAATATTAGGATTTAAATAATTAAACCTAATATTAAATAAAAAGAGAATAAAAGCTTTTGAGAAAACAAAGTTTATAAAAAGCCCGAGTTAACGGGACTTAAAATAAACTGGATTATAACTTCCCCAAACCCACTAAGTTAACTAGGTACATTTAAACCTTGTTATGAGAATTGGTTAATTGCTAGTAAGTGTTATATGGGGGTTTAAACATTTAGACAAACTAGAGGGGCCAAAAAGGAAAAGGAGTGAAACTTAGGTTTATTAATAAACAAAATAAAGCATAACACACATTAAGTGTGTGTGAGAGTAACGATCAGAGAAGAAGAACAAGGAACAAACCCTTGTTCAAACTTAATCCATCAAATTGGAGGATCAATTAGGGCTAAATCACATGCATGAACGTAAATTCGTGATCACCTAAGCTTGGAGATCATAAGGTATGTTGTAATTTAGGCTTTGGTGATGATGAGTATGTGGATGAACTTGAAGGCGATAACTTTGAGTTCAATATTTTAAGTACCATGATGAAATTGATGATGTATTTATGTTTATGATCATCATACTAGTAAGTATTTGAGAAATACTTGAATAATTTGAGACTAGGTCAAGTGTTCATACATTACATGAAATGGGTTTTGTATGAAATGATGAAATTTATGTATTATTGATCTTAATAGGTGCTTGAAATCATCATGTCTACTAGTTTGTATGGAGAATTTGATTTTATTAGGTGTTCGAATGAATGTTTAGTAATATGATGAAATGGGTTTTCACATAGAGATGAAAACCCTTAGTTCTAGCATAGCATGATAAATGGGTGAACTAGTATTGATAACTCAAAGCTAAGTTAACTTGATGTTAACTATTACATGAACTTGTTAAAGTGAAAGAAATGATACGAACTGGGTTGGGAATTTAGTTAAAACGGTGGCCTAAAAATAATGCCTCCCAAGTATTTGATGAAATGCATAAATGAGTTTGTTAAACTTAATTGTGCATTTGCATATGTTAATAGGCAGTTGACTTTTAAAAGTCAAACTGACCTATAATAGGATCAAATGGTAATTTTGATATAAAGTCCATGAGGTGGAATAGTCGTGATAAATGATGACTAATCTAACCATCTTGCGAATGATAAAAGGTAGTTTGACGCTTGACAAGCTAGGTGGAAGCTTGGGAAGAAGCGGGTCAAGAAGATCAAATACGTGTGAAAAACATAATCGGATGCAATGTAAGTAAAGCTTACAACTTTTAAGTAGAACATCTACTTATGTATTGGTTAATAACAAAGTAATCTAGTAATTGAAATGAGTCTTTGAATTATGACGTTCCGACGCGAACCAATACGGGTCGGAACAAGTAAAAATGGTAAGAAACCATATTCGATGGTAAAACGGTAATTTGGTCTCGTGTTGACGAATAAACAATGAGTTTTGAAAAGTTACCTTATGTTGTAAGCCATAATGGGTAAAATGGTCATATAGACTAAACTGGTCAAATGGTGATGTTATCACCATTGACAATAATGACTAATGGTTGTTTGTCGAGTTTTGTGCTCACAGGAAGAATAGCGTATGGCTTGCATTGCTTTTAATTAGTAACTAATAATGTAAGGTTTTAAAACGGGTCAATGCTTTGACCCGAGCCAGGTATGTGTAATGGGTCATTTTTGTAAAAATGTCAAATTCGAGGGTAGGATAGTAGTATAATGAATTTCTCTATCATAATACATCACAACTGAAGTTGTGATGATATATGAATAAAGATCATTAAGCGGGAATAAAAGATATGAAGGGTTGTTGATAATTTAAGCTTAAAGTGCTTAAATCTCATAACGGGTCAAAATAATAATGCGCATAAACCCGGTAATGGTTGTGTAAATCATAAAATTTATGAATCCGGGTTAAAGATTAGGGGTTAACAATGTAGGCAAATGTATTACGATCAATTAGAAACAAGTTTCAAGCTAAACGAACAAACATCAGAGAAGTTACGCAACATTTACTAAAAAGGAAAAATGGACAAGTTCTGTAACCTAGAATTGTTAAATATATATCTGGGTTATCAGTTGCCATAACCCATATGAGTTATTTGTTCATTTGGGTTATCAGTTGCCATAACCCAGACAAGTTATCTGTTCATATGGGTTATCAGTTGCCATAACCCAGACAAGTTATTTGGTCATCCGGGTTATCAGTTGCCATAACCCATACGATTTATCTGTTCATCTGGGTTATCAGTTGCCATAACCCAGACAAGTTATCTGTTCATCCGGGTTATCAGTTGCCATAACCCAGACAAGTTATTTGGTCATCCGTCTATCAGTTGCCATAACCCAGACAAGTTATTTGGTCATCTGGGTTATCAGTTGCCATAACCCATACGAGTTATCTGGTCATCTGGGTTATCAGTTGCCATAATCCAGACAAGTTATCTACTTATCTAGGTTATCAGTCGCCATAACTCAGACGAGTTACCTGGTCATCGTATTGAGTTTTTCGGGCTTAGTTAGATTAGTTATAGATTTCATATAACTAACGTATATCATGATTTATGATATGTAGGTAATAATTGGAGTACCGGATGACGATCAAGCTCAACGAAGAACCGAACACGATCAAGTTACAAGCTTCCGCACATTGTTTCGTCGTCATTTTTAAATGACGAACTTATACATATTATGTTGTATTGTTTTTATTGAGAAAAGTTTTAATAAACCCGTATTTTCATAAGTATGTGTAGTCGTAAATACACATTTAATTGTCGATATTTATATGTAAATCGTTCAATATTAGTAAGGGTGTGACAAGTTGGTAATCAGAGCTCAAGGTTAAAGACTAAGTGTGTTCGGTTCAAGGCTTGATCAAGACATCCGGTAAGCTATTACGAATATTAACGGTCTTGAATGGTTAAAAGTGTTGTAAACAACACATGAGGTTATCGTGTGAACCCACGTTACCTCAAATAAATTGGTAAAAGACCGATATAAGTAGTGAATTACTTGTGTTAACAAGTATCGTAGAAAACCATGTATTCTAGTACGGGTGTTTATTAGTTTCAATGTTACTAATATTTTGTGAATGTTTTAGTTGAAGGACACTCGCATCTGAAGATGGTGAGAGTTTAATGATTTATGGATATGAAGATGGAACGGTCTGGTGCATAACAAGTAGAGCACGCTCACCAAGGACCTAAATCGCGTAACAATCGCGAATAAGAGTAATGACAAGGAAAGCCCGTTAGGGCAAGCATTACAGGTGCACGTTTTAAATTATTGCACAAATAGTAATATTGCATATATAGGATAAAAACTTGGAAAAACTTGAATAGGATACCTATCCAGGATGATGTTTCCAAGAGCAATTAAGTAGAAATAAGTGTTATACACGATTGTGAATAACAAGATATTAACAGAATTAGTTTACATAGAAACTTGGACGGAAGTAATCATCCAAGTAAATACTTCTCAATATAATACTATTGAGAAAAGTAGCGATCACATTAACGAAGGTGGTGGTATAACAGTTTGATAAAAAGAAAACATTATAGATGTTCAAGAATAAAACGGGTAAAACTAATGATCGTTAAATAACAATTAAATAAAGTTTTACTGATTGAAACCATGAATATGGAAATTATTAGAAGAGTTACTTACATGGGGCGTGATGCGAAAATTATAAAAAAGGTCATGTGTGTCATGTGTTGATCGCTTACTCAGGCCAAGTAAGTAGTGAACATATGATACCATGAACTTCTTATAATGGACACGTTTACGTCCGATGTGGTAAGGATGGGTGAATGGGACGAATTAAAAAGGTACCCCAAACGGATCAAATAAGAAAAATATTTGATAATAAATGTAAACGCAAGCCGGGTAACGGAAGCGTATTACATTAGAATAACGAGCCCGAGGGAAGGGACAGGAATCAAGGTAAATAAGAATATGGACCGACTAATGAGGATGCTAAGGCATAGGGGATAAAGTTTGACCGTCATAAGTGATGAAATTCACACAGATAAGTCAAGCGGATTAAATAAAAAAAATAAATAAAGGACTTGGTTGAATAAAAGCAATGAATTTCACTAAGACGACCAAATAAATTAAAAGGAAGTCTAAATGCAAACCAGAATGGTTCCTTTGATGATGACTTCGGTAAAATACCCGAAAGATGGGTAGGATTTTGAGTATATGCGTAAACCAAGAGACGGGAACACGAATTAGAAAGTCAAAAGACTCGGATTATGAATTATGACTAAAAGACGATAAGATTCTGCAAATGGAAATTTTGATAATTGCGTTCAACTATTTTAAAGTTGAACGGGTTGAACAAAGAATGAAGTTTGACATTCATAAGTGACGAAATCTCACACGAACAAGTCAAACGAGATAAATAAAGAATAACGCTTGAAAATGCAATTAAGCGCAAACCGAATAATGAGAGCGCAAAATGTTAATAAACCTATGTAATGGGTCATGAGAGAATATAAAAAGGAAAACGCAAACTAGTGAAACAAGACTGTTAAAAACATAAAGATAAAGAATCCGAGTAACGGGTTGTAAAGAAGTATAAGTATGAACCGGGTAACGGTAAGCGTAGAACAAACCGATGTGTAAATGACGTAAGGAGTCGTAAAGTTGGAAGATTAATCCAAAAAAAAAGAAAATGAATGTAGCCTTAAGCTACGGTCAAGGTCAATAGAATTTAAGAATGAAAATGAATGATTGCTAAACTTAAAAAAAAAGGTGCTTTGACACCGAAAATATATTTTTAGAACGAAATAAGTAAGGGGATGACCTATGAGACAACCAAAACCTTTGGTAGTAAACAGTGTGAAGGTCTACGAGACCGAATGACCCTCGGGTCACGGATAAAAGAAACGAACTATATGGGTCTCACCTTAAAAAGGTGAAAGCCTAAGGAAATAGCCTACCAAACTAAGTGAAAGAACCTACGGGTCACTTGGGTAAAGCGTGGGAACTAGTTATGATTCCCCGCATAAAATAATAACAGAAAAGAATAATTCTTGTCATCAATTTCTCGATATGATTAATTGACATGTGTTAAAAAAACGTTAAACTAAAAATTCAGTTTTAATGAGAAACAACGTTTTAACAAATATGAATATTATGTGAGAAATTAGAAAATGGTTAATATTAAAGGATATAGTTCTTAACACGATAGTTATATGACAATACATTCGAAAGAAAGATTTTTGATAATTAAAAGGTCGACATAAACTTAAATATGACGTGATGTGATCACGCACACAAAAAGTGATATAGAATATAACCACGTTGCAACGTGATTATGAGATATGAAATCATAAACACGTAAAAGGCCGATGATGGCAATATAGTATACCCGAATGACGAGGTATGAGGTAACCGGTGACTAGAAAGTCTAACCGGGAAGACCGTGTAAGGTCAAAATAGTAATTATAACTTAACGAAAGCATTTGTCTTGATAGGATTAGCATAGGATAATATGTTGACTACATCAGATAACTGAGTGGCCAAGTGGGCGACTCGTTATAATAAGTAATAAAGACAAGGAATATTAGATGAAACTAACGGCCCACGAGGCCTTATACATGAAAGGCACATACGACGTGGCTTATAATAATCCTTGACCGGAGGAACAAGGGTGTTAACCAAAAGAAGGATGCAAGATTGGAGCATCAGAAAGGAGTCGGACACCACTTGGAGCCCGAAAGATATTACCATACACTCCCGGTAAGATTATTGAAATTATTAAAAGCGAGCAATGCTCAAATGAAAACAAAACTAAGTTCTTTTGGTTTAAACCGATGAACTACATAAGAAAGGTTTCGGGGACGAAACCTCTTTAAGGGGGATAGACTTGTAACACCCCGAAAACGGGTTTGATAGTCAAACCACGTTAATAATAATGAACGGGTAAAATACCGTTAGTGGTAAAAATTAACCCGGTAAATATTAGGATTTAAATAATTAAACCTAATATTAAATAAAAAGAGAATAAAAGCTTTTGAGAAAACAAAGTTTATAAAAAGCCCGAGTTAACGGGACTTAAAATAAACCTTGGGTTATAACTTCCCCAAACCCACTAAGTTAACTAGGTACATTTAAACCAAGTTATGAGAATTGGTTAATTGCTAGTAAGTGTTATATGGGGGTTTAAACATTTAGACAAACTAGAGGGGCCAAAAAGGAAAAGGAGTGAAACTTAGGTCTATTAATAAAGAAAATAAAGCATAACACACATTAAGTGTGTGTGAGAGTAACGATCAGAGAAGAAGAACAAGGAACAAACCCTTGTTCAACCTTAATCCATCAAATTGAAGGATGAATTAGGGCTAAATCACATGCATGAACATAAATTCGTGATCATCTAAGCTTGGAGATCATAAGGTATGTTGTAATTTATGCTTTGATGATGATGAGTATGTGGATGAACTTGAAGGCGATAACTTTGAGTTCAATATTTTAAGTACCATGATGAAATTGATGATGTATTTATGTTTATGATCATCATACTAGTTAGTATTTGAGAAATACTTGAATAATTTGAGACTAGGTCAAGTGTTCATACATTACATGAAATGGGTTTTGTATGAAATGATGAAATTTATGTATTATTGATCTTAATAGGTGCTTGAAATCATCATGTCTACTAGTTTGTATGGAGAATTTGATTTTATTAGGTGTTCGGATGAATGTCTAGTAATATGATGAAATGGGTTTTCACATAGAGATGAAAACCCTTAGTTCTAGCATAGCATGATAAAGGGGTGAACTAGTATTGATAACTCAAAGCTAAGTTAACTTGATGTTAACTATTACATGAACTTGTTAAAGTGAAAGAAATGATACAAACTGGGTTGGGAATTTAGTTAAAACGGTGGCCTAAAAATAATGCCTACCAAGTATTTGATGAAATGCCTAAATGAGTTTGTTAAACTTAATTGTGCATTTGCATATGTTAATAGGCAGTTGACTTTTAAAAGTCAAACTGACCTATAATAGGATCAAATGGTAATTTTGATATAAAGTCCGTGAGGTGGAATAGTTGTGATAAATGATGACTAATCTAACCATCTTGCGAATGATAAAAGGTAGTTTGACGCTTGACAAGCTAGGTGGAAGCTTGGGAAGAAACGGGTCAAGAAGATCAAATACGTGGGAAAAACATAATCGGATGCAATGTAAGTAAAGCTTACATCTTTTAAGTAGAACATCTACTTATGTATTGGTTAATAACAAAGTAATCTAGTAATTGAAATGAGTCTTTGAATTATGATGTTCCGACGCGAACCAATACGGGTCGGAACAAGTAAAAATGGTAAGAAACCATATTTGATGGTAAAAAGGGTAAAATGGTAATTTGGTCTCGTGTTGACGAATAAACAATGAGGTTTGAAAAGTTACCTTATGGTGTAAGCCATAATGGGTAAAATGGTCATATAGACCAAACTTGTCAAATGGTGATGTTATCACCATTGACAATAATGACTAATGGTTGTTTGTCGAGTTTTGTGCTCACAGGAAGAATAGCGTATGGCTTGCATTGCTTTTAATTAGTAACTAATAATGTAAGGTATTAAAACGGGTCAATGCTTTGACCCGAGCCAGGTATGTGTAATGGGTCATTTTTGTAAAAATGTCAAATTCGAGGGTAGGATAGTAGTATAATGAATTTCTCTATCATAATACATCACAACTGGAGTTGTGATGATATATGAATAAAGATCATTAAGCGGGAATAAAAGATATGAAGGGTTGTTGATAATTTAAGCTTAAAGTGCTTAAATCTCATAACGGGTCAAAACAATAATGCGCATAAACCCGGTAATGGTTGTGTAAATCATAAAATTTATGAATCCGGGTTAAAGATTAGGGGTTAACAATGTAGGCAAATGTATTACGATCAATTAGAAACAAGTTTCAAGCTAAACGAACAAACATCAGAGAAGTTACGCAATATTTACTAAAAAGGAAAAAATAGCCAAGTTCTGTAACCCTGAATTGTTAAATATATATATGGGTTATCAGTTGCCATAACCCATACGAGTTATCTGTTCATCTGGGTTATCAGTTTCCATAACCCGTACGAGTTATCTGTTCATCTGGGTTATCAGTTTCCATAACCCAGACAATTTATTTGGTCATCCGGGTTATCAGTTGCCATAACCCATACGAGTTATCTGTTCATCTGGGTTATCAGTTGCCATAACCCAGACAAGTTATCTGTTCATCCGAGTTATCATTTGCCATAACCCAGACAAGTTATCTGTTCATCCGGGTTATCATTTGCCATAACCCAGACAAGTTATTTGGTCATCTGGGTTATCAGTTGCCATAACCCAGACAAGTTATGTGGTCATCTGGGTTATCAGTTGCCATAACCCATACGAGTTATCTGGTCATATGGGTTATCAGTTGCCATAATCCAGACAAGTTATCTACTCATCTAGGTTATCAGTCGCCATAACCCATACGAGTTACCTGGTCATCGTATTGAGCTTTCGGGCTTAGTTAGATTAGTTATAGATTTCATATAACTAACGTATATCATGATTTATGATATGTAGGTAATAATTGGAGTACCGAATGACGATCAAGCTCAACGAAGAACCGAACACGATCAAGTTACAAGCTTCCGCACATTGTTTCGTCGTCATTTTTAAATGACGAACTTATACATATTATGTTGTATTGTTTTTATTGAGAAAAGTTTTAATAAACCCGTATTTTCATAAGTATGTGTAGTCGTAAATACACATTTAATTGTCGATATTTATACGTAAATCGTTCAATATTAGTAAGGGTGTGACATGTTGCTACACCTCTTAGCTATACCGAGACACTAACTCTTGTTGACGGGTCGTCAAAAATTGATCCTACGCCATATAGACAACTTGTAGGCTATCTTCAATACCTTGCCTTTACACGACCCGTTGTCTCCTTTGCTGTCAACAAGCTCTCCTAATATACGCATGCTCCTAATGAGCTTCATTGGCAAGCACTAAAACGTGTCCTTCGGTATCTCAAAGGTACAATACATCACGGTTTGTTTCTTAACCGTGGCACTCGGCTTGATCTTCAGGCATTCACTGATTCTGATTGGGGTGGTATTGCGGATCGGGGCCGATCCACCACTGCCTACATCATCTATCTCGGGTCAAACATCCTCTCGTGGCGTTCCTCGTGTCAAAAATCTGTCTCTCGTTCCTCCACCGAAGCCGAGTACAAAGCATTAGCAAATGGTGCAGTTGAACTTTCGTGGGTTCAAAACTTACTGTTGGAACTTGGTCTCTCTATGTCAAGATCACCTACACTTTTTTGTGATAATGAGGGCGCTACCTACTTGTGTGCCAATCCAGTCTACCACTCGCGTATGAAACATGTAGCACTAGATTATCATTTTGTTCGCGAAAAAATTGCAAATGGTTCCTTACGTGTTCAGCACATCCAATCTGAAGACCAACTAGCGGATGTTCTTACGAAACCTCTAGGCCGTGGCCCGTTTCTTCGTCTACGATCCAAGATTGGAGTATCCGATGGCTCCTCCATCTTGCGCGGGCATATTAACGAAAATAATATTGTATAATAATAATAATCAATGTATTTATTAGTTTCCTTATCTATGTATATTTTTAGATAACATTGTAGTGGATATTGACCACCGCATTCTCTGCCACAAGACCTCTTGTCATTGATTATTGGTTGTTGTATCTTGGCCTATTTAAGCCAATGTAATTGTTAATGAAATCATGCTTTTCAATCATTCACTACAATTCTTATACCTTCAACCTTTTTTACGACCAACAAATCCTTCAAATGGGCTACTGGCGAATTCATCACATTGGGATGCACTCGCCTTCCGAACCGAGGAAAACTCTCACCTAGGGCCGAAGCCCGTGAACACTAGCCCGAAGGCACGACAGTGCGGTGAGGTAAAACACGCTCAGTTCAAGGATCGAACTAGCGATCACCGCCTACTCGCTTAGTCTCCCATCATCACCAGGTGCCGCAGAAAGTAAATGTTAAGGCCATGACTAAAAAATCTTATATATGTCTTCGTTGATGAACAATACTGATATCGTAGGCATTTTAAACATTGATATTGCCTAAAGAATAAAATTAATAAATTATAAAAGTTTACATATAAATAAAGTAAATTTAAAAATATATAGATAGTAATAATTGATAAACCTTTGTGTGTGTGAAAGCTACCAAACTGAATAATAAGTTCCACGTGAACTTCTTTCTGATTTTGTGCAGAATTATTACACGTGTTCACAATATTTTTCACACAAACATGCACGGAGCTTTATCGAGGTCGGGGTGTCTGGTCTCCATTGATTTTTCGTTCGTAATGTTAGTTTTACCAAAAAATTTCTAGTTTTAATTTTTAGTATAAAATATTAAATTTTTAAGAGTACAGCTCTTACTAATTTGGTTTTAATAGACCGACCCTTACCGAATTTTCGTTTAAGCTCCGCCCACAAAGTTAAGGTCACATCAAGGCCCGTGAAAATTATTTAAATTCATTAAAACTAAATAATAGGATAATTGAATATTTAGCAACATAATCAATAACGTCTAAAACAAAAGGAAAACAATATGTTAAAAAATAATGAATATTAATATATTAATTAATATATCATTAGAAAGAAAACAAATTCTTGACTTTTCATAAACGTGACCATCTAATAGACTGAAAGGTAGAAAAGTACCCTATACGGACCCTTTTTTTAAGGTTGTATTATAATTCAAGCATAGTATATTATCATTATCTAAATGCTTAAATTTTGATTGCTTTTCAACAAGTTGTGACTTATGAATGAAATAACATTCACTTTCATATAGATGTTATTCACGTTTTTTAAATTGTTTGTTCTACACGATGGCCTAAATGTACATACTCACCCATCTTTCAATACAATATGTCTTATCTTACTTGTGAACATTTGGCTTCCTAAGGAACAGCTTTGTACATACTCACCCATCATTTCAATACAATATGTCTCAAATGTCAGAACAAATTTTATTGTCCACTGAGTCAAACTATAATTAATTATAATAGATAAGGGTGCTCAAAGAAAATAGACTATGGTGCAATGAGAAAAAACCCAACTTATAATTTATCTATATCAAATCAAATTTATAATAAGTAATTCAAGTTAATATCACGTAGCATACTCTCATTCAACCTCACATTTTTTATTTATATATTATTTAGTGTTAATATTTTAATAGTTAGTAATGGATTTTACTAAACACTATATCAATATAATATTCTTTATTTGTTTTTAAATTAGGTAAACATTGCTTGAAAACTAAAACAGTATAATGTGATATTAATCGTATTTTTCTAATGATTTACACCAACAAATTAGTGATTACTTTAATATTAAGTCATTATTTTTAGTTATTAGAGTTCAACCGTTATCAACGGTTCAAACTTTTTATAAGCTTATACATTTATTAATATAGCCCAAAAGTTTATTATTATAGCACAACAATTTTTGAAATTATATGTGTTGCAAGTGGATTAATTGTATAACAAGGGCGGATAAAGTTATCGGTTATCTGAAAAAAAAAATTATACGATTTAAAAATAACTAAGAAGTTTCATAAAGATTGATGGTTAAGCACTTTGGAAGTAGACATTAATTACTATGAGCAAAATATTACAAATTTGTGGGACAATTATTAGGCACACCTACTTATCTTATTATGTTCTGTGAACAAAACTTTTTTATTCTAAAAATCCATAAAAATCTACGAGTATTACAATTCGTTCAAATTACGCTATCTTATGAGAACATTACAATGCATTAAAAATTGCTTAATGATCACACGAGTTTCATAAAAACTATTATGTTGGATTATAGTCATCATCTTGGTGATAAAAAAAATATGAACTAACATATGAAAATCTATCTCCGTCTTGGTGATAGTTTGTCCGGTGTTTTGGGTTTAATGAAAGTTATTTTTCAAAAAAAAAAAAAAAAAAAATATTCAAACAAATACCCTCCACATATGAGGTCAAAGTTGTTCAAACTTTAAAAGTCTCTTTAGCTTCCAAGCCACTCAATTTCAAGTGTGAAATCGACCAATATGAATATCAGTTCGTGAGTGAAGATGAGGGGTGATTATTGAAATTTTCAAGCTAATAGAATTGGTTTGCTTGAAGTTTCATTTTAACCCCCTAGACGCTTGTCATAATGCACTTTGGGTGTTATTTGGATAACTAGATTTTGCCCCGCCCGCGTTGCGGGGCACTAAACCGAATATTTTTCTCTTATAACATGTACGTCTGTGTTTCGGTTACTTGTACATACTACTCATAACACGATCTCAAAAAAATTACATTGAGTCAACCAATTAAACTAAAACACTATCATACTTTTGCTTAAGGAAAACAAAAACGATAGGAAAACTATAATTTTAAACTGGGACAAAATTGTAATTTTTCAGGATAAATGAGGGTGCGCCAGGCAGCCGTCTGGCACGAATAAAAATTATATCGAGTCAAACAATTAAAACAAAGCACTGCCACAGTTTTGTGAAAAAAAAAAAAAAAAGACGACATGACTGCAATTTTACACTGGGGGAACAATCGTAATTTGACTGGGAAAGCAAAGAAAAATGATGGCAAAAATGTAAATT
The DNA here is from genome assembly GCA_030545235.1 of Helianthus tuberosus. Taxonomy (NCBI): domain Eukaryota; kingdom Viridiplantae; phylum Streptophyta; class Magnoliopsida; order Asterales; family Asteraceae; genus Helianthus; species Helianthus tuberosus. The sequence continues at coordinate 190,109,071 of CM060366.1, forward strand.
TATATTGAGGGCAAAATCGTAGTTTGGCTGGGAAGGAAAAAAACAAAATTAATGGCAAAACTTTAAATTAGACGGGTTAAATTCGTAATTTTGAACCAAGGGCAAAATTGTAATTTTTAGTTGTGGGCAAAAGCATAAGTTTATTTTGAATTGTGAGCAAAAACGTAATTTTGAACTGATGGCAAAATCGTAATTTTAAAGCGGGGAGAAAATCATAAATTGGTTGGGCCAATGGGGAAGTGCCAGCCAGCTGCCTGACACTATTCCCCCATCTTGTGTCTGTAGTTATACACCGGGGGCAAATCGTAATTTGACTGGGAAAGCAAAGAAAAATGACGAAAAAATGTAAATTTAAAGTGAGTGCAAAATCGTAATTTACCTGGGAGGAAGTAAACAAAACTAATGGTGAAACTGTAAATTTAAACGGGACAAAATCGTAATTTTGAACTAAAGGCAAAATTGTAATTTTTAACTGGGGCAAAAGAATAATTTTATTTTGAACTAAAGGTAAAAACGTAATTTTAAAATGATGGCAAAATCGTAATTTTAAAACGGGGGCGAAATCGTAAATTGGTTAGGTGAAATATTGTTCACCAAAGTTGCAAAATGTGATGGGGTTAATAGGATCACTATTATATATACTTCTAATTTCTAACATTCTTAGGCATTATATGTTGTACACTGCGTTTTCATGTTTGTACGATGGTTTGTTGAAGCTATGGGGTGGTTTCCTGGTTTCCTTTTACCACTTTTAGGTTGATTTTTGCTCTTTCTTTCACAGGTTGGTTGCGAACCTCTCATTCTCTCTCTAAAAGGTTTGACTTCTCACCCCTCTTTCTCTCTCTAAAATTCTTGGCAACTGTACATCGCCGCCGGATCCATGCGGGGTAGATCTGTTGTTATCTATGATACAAAGGAGATTGTGTGGTGTTAGAGAGAGAAATGGAGCGATGAGTATTGCACCACCGTTTCTGGAGGCATCGGCTTCAGGTCGGTGTTTTGGTTTTTATTTTTCTTTGCATTTTGTGGTTTAATGTTGGGTTACTTTGTGGTGTTGTTGTTATAGGTATTGTTGTTTCACCGCCGGCGATGATTGGAGCCTGCCTATTGGCGTGGCAACTCTGGTTGCTGCCTGGGCGGCACTGAGCCGGCGACGAACGATGGTTGTGGATATATAGTGTTTCCTTAATTTTTGGGGTTTCGTGGTTAGCTTTTGTGTCATTGTTGCACGTGAGTTTCAAACCAGCTATGGTTGTTGCTTTTTTTTTTCATGGATATCGATGTGTTGACCTATGATGATGTTGTATGAAGTTTCTGGTGGTCTGATATAGAGATGCTTAACTGGCCGTGATGGTTTCCTGGGCCTTGGATGTGTGTTTCCGTTGACCTTTGTGTGCATTGTGTTGGTATATTTTGTTATGGGTTGTACCCACTTCGTGGCTGTAACGACCTTAGATTGGGTGATGATGCATTCTTGGCATGGCAACTGTGATGCTTGAAATCAAGCAACCAGAATTGCAGCCATGAAATTAGAATCTGAGCCTAAAATCTTTAAATTGAACATGTGAGGAAGAGGATTGTTTTTAGCGAAAGATTGATTGGGGCTGTGCTAATGAAGAAGAAGGTGTGACGGCTTAGTGTTTTTTTTTCTTAAGGTTTTGAGCTAATAAGACATAAAATTAGTTGAGTGATGACTGCTTATTTTTCAAAAGGGAATTAGGGTTTCATTTTACTGTAAAAGAAAAAAAAAAGGAATACGTTTATGGGATTATCTTACGATGGAATAAATATTGAAAAGGGGATAGTTTAATTTTCTGACCTTAGATAAGCTTGAATCAAAGAGGAGCATATATGATTTTCAAATGTGCTAACCGACAGAGATCTTTAAAAAAATAAAGATTTGGTTTATTTAAAGACTGAAATGGTAGCTTTGGCTCCTCTTTAACACAAGAGTCGGATTTTTTATTAGCTTCATCAGTAGCACCTTATGACTAGCCAAATTGCAATCAAATATTGACAAGTAAAAAAAGGACCACTACCGTTACAGAAACGCTGGTGTTCGGTGGGTTATTACAGAGACGACGGCTAGGGTTTGTGATGGTGGTGGTGTCGGCTACAGTAGAGGCGAGGAAGAATGAGCGATGATGGTAATAGCAGAGACGAAAGCTTGAGGAAGTAAGGTTCCGAAAGATCTTCGGTGAGATTTCTGGTAAGCTTAGCTTAACTTGCATGTCTTCTTTTCGAATAGATCGGCTAATTTGGAGATGATAGAAACTAACTTAAACATTTCAGTTTCTTGCCAGGTTTCCAGCTAGCTCCAATGAGGTGGTTGAGTTACAATTGTTTCTTGATGCTAGGTGAATGTGAATACAAGTAAGTCAAGTTATTAATCGTCAATTTGAGAGAATTATTATGAATTTGGGTACTGATGAAACAATGGTTAACCGGGCAGGGTTAACTCACTGGTCTCGTCAAGAGGGTTAATCCCTTCTTTCCGAGGATCTCTGGCTGGACCGTTCGGTGGTGGGTTTCCTGCACAAGGAAACAAGCCGTGACTCGTAACAAGGAGGATGTGGGGGGGGGGGGGGTGCTCCTTGTTACCACTCTCCGGCGTGAGAATCAGTAGTTTGCTTGGGAAGCAAAGTGTGATAGCAGTAGTAGTGAGAGAGTTCAGAAAGTGATACCTCAAACCTGGTTTGGGGTTGGTATTTATAGCCGAGGAGTGAAGGAGGGTAGTTGAGTAGCTAGTCTGACATCGCACAGCTACTCGCAGGTGTGTCAGACCTGTTGGTTACGGTGGTGATGCCACGTCCTGCTGTGGTGTCAGACTGTTGTACACAGGTGGGCTAGTAGGTGACTGTTCCCAGTGCCATTTGCACTGTGGTGTCAGACCTACTTGCCTTGTAGGCAGGATGCGGTGCTAGGCCGCATCACTGCTTGCGGTCACTGATGTCACTCCCGCGTTATTTGTCTTATCCAAGATGCATGCGGGATGCGGTGCCATGCCGCATCGCCGCTTGGTGATTGTTACTGTTGTCCAGATCCCTTGTCGTGACGAAAATGTTCATAGGATGCGGTGCCAGGCCGCATCGCTATATGCAACATTTGCTTTCGTTCTTAAGGTAAGTCTTCTCATCAACGAAAATGTTCATAGGATGCGGTGCCAGGCCGCATCGCTATGTGCAACATTTGCTTTCGTTCTTAAGGTAAATCTTCTCATCACTGGACAGATTGGACCGCTGTGTTCGCGCGTGCCCACACGGATACAGGTAAGTTCCTGCTGGTGGGGGTTTTTGATAAGGGTTGGCCACTCGCGGTCATGCTGACGCGAGATCTGGGACCATACCCCTTCAAGTCCCCCCAGTCTAGTGTTCATTCCGAATGTAAGTTGCATGTGGGAGGGATACTGGACTATGGTGTTTAGAAGGTAGAATATGGGCCATGCAGCCCGTTCGATCTGTAGATCGTTCGAGTGGATTGTTTCTTCCTTTGAGAAGGATGGCCGGTGAGCAAGTTCCGTCTGATGCGGAATTCTCAGCCGAGGACTTGACTGTTGGTCTACCTTTTTCTGATGTCATCAGCCACCTGTTGGTGTTTCGAACCAACCTTTGAAACGGTGACTGGAGATGTTGGCCGAGTTCGAGCTAACCTTTGAGATGGTGACGGAAAGTGTCCGTTATCGCAACTCTAGTTGTAACCTCTGCGTCAGCTTGAAGTACTGTTGTAAGTACTTTGCTCAAGCTCTATGTTCAGCTACTGGACATGTAACGATGATCCCTGTTTTGTGGGGTTTTCGTGTTCTCCAGTTAGCTCTCTAGTAACCGCACGTCCTCTGTCGATTAGCTCTCAAGTAACCGCACGTTCTTTGCGGTTACCTCATTGCCGTACCCTGTTTGCTTGAGCCACATGGGGTAGTTGCATCATTGTTGGCCGTGTTTGGTCGAACTATGTGAATCTGAACTATGGGCAGATAAACATGGTCATAGGCAGGGTTGTGCCCACCATTGTTTATTCTATGCGGTCTATAGGTGGGTAACTAGTCATAAGCAGACTTGTTACCACTGTTCTGGAGCTACTTTCCTTCATGCTTTGGTGGAAAGTAGTTTTCCTTCAAGTAGTGTTGCCGGAGGAGATCAGCTTATTTACTTGGGAAGTTGGTTGAAACTCTTCCGCATTCGTTTTGTAGCCACTTTCCTTCATGCTTTGTTGAAAAGCAGTCTTCTTTGAAGTAGCTTTGCTCCACCGCGTGGTGGTTTAGTCGTGGCTCTTCCGTAACTACCGTTCGCATAGTTGCGGTTTGTAGCTACCACTCATGAATGGTTGCGGTTTGCAGCAAAGAACTCGCTTCTAGAAGTTTTGCAGGCTGGATGTGGCTCTTGAAGGTTCAGGAGTCAGGGTTGCTGATGTGCGGTTTTTCAGCGAACTTGTCCTTTCCCCTAAAGAGAAGCTGTTTGCGTTCCCTCCGTGGTTGTGAACCGGATGCGAGGGATTCGAAACTTGAAGAAGTTTGTATGGAATGCGGTCGACCGCATCCTGAGAAGCGGTTTTCGCAGTCCAAAGAACCATGTTGGTTCTGAGTATCTGGCACACCCATGCCGGTTGGTGTGTGTCATCTCCGCATATTCCACGTGTGTTCGTGGATATGTGCGGTTTATTGTTTATACCCCTTTATATATATTTTTTTGCCTTTTTTGAGGGGTATGTAAAAAATGACACGCGGTATGGGTTATGGTGCGGTAAACCAGAGAAACCGCATGCCGCTTATGTTTGGATAATGTTTGTCGCTTTTGTGCTGCCTACGTGGCTGGTGGCACGTGTGGGTTGTTGAAAGTTGGTAGGATTCTGACATGTGATGATCTGAAAGGACGTTTGCACTGCCCGAGGTCATAACTGAACTGTAGCAAGTAGTGTAAAGGTCTTTTCTGTCAGGCGCGTGGGCGGCCACGCGCGCGTGATAACCGTCAGCGGGAAAGTCGCTGAACACGTGTCGCCCTGTAATTCGCCTAATTTGAACGTGTTGAGGCGGTTTACTGCATCGCATTTATTGCGATGAGTATATAAGGGGTAACCGTCTCGTGGTTTCCCCACTTTGTTCAAATTTCTCGAAAAATTTCTGGTGAAAGAGAGCCTGCTCTTCATCTTCTCCGATCAATCTGTCTGTACTTCCGGTGATCTTCCGAGTTTTTCTTGTAAACTCATTCTTCTTCCCTTTTTATTACCGATGGCTGAACCATCTAGTCCATATAATGTGGAGGGTGAAAACCCAACTCATTCTTCTCCGGTGGCCGGTGAAGAAGAAGATGATGGTGGTAGTGCCCCCGGCGGTGGACTACCACCATTGAAGTGGTCAAGGATGGCCTTCGACCAACTGATGGCCAGTACACAGATGCCCCATGAGTTTGGGGCTGTTTATCCCAAAGACGGTGACACCGGTGCTTGTGCTCCGGTCGGTCATATCACCATGTGGGCCGATTCTTTTACTGATGGTAACCTTCGTTTACCATTAACCGTTTTTGTTGCTGAGGTCCTGGAGTATTACGGGGTCCATATCTCCCAGATGAGTCCTTTTGGGATGATTCGTATTAGACATTTTGAATCAACTTTTCGTGCTCTTGGTCTGCCGGTTACCGTCGATAATTTCCGGGGTTTTTACCAGTTGACGGTGAACACCGGGTTCTTTTCTTTCAGAGAACGGTACGGAAGCACCAAGTTGATGACCCCTCCCAAGGGTATTACAAAGTGGAAGTGCAAGTTCTTCTACGTTAAAGCTGCCGCGGTTGTGGTCAACATGACTTTGCGGAATGTTAACGAGCCTATCCCTGCGGAGGATATTGCTATACCTACCGCGGAGACTGCGGAGTGGTTCCCAAGGTTGAGGACCATTGAGCCTAGGCAGCTGACCAACGATGAGTTGTGGGTGCTGCGGATGATGTTGACCCGGCCTAATAGGAATTTTAGGCCCGTTGTGCGGGAGAAAACTGGTGGTAAGTGTTATTACTCTTGTGCGGTTTACTTCTTCCCACGTTTGTTACTGATTTGTATATGTATTATCAGAAATTGCGGAGGTGTGGAAGATATTTGACCCAACCTTTCCTGGCAAGGTTGAGCTTATTAAGACTGCGGAAGGTGCAGGTTTTAACTTGGCGATTGTCCATTACTTCCGCGTTGCTTCACGCGAGGTAATGACCGCACCCCTGCCGCAGGGCAAAGGTATAATTCATAACCTTCTTTGTTGCTTTATAAGGTTCCTCGCTGATATTCTGCATGCAGGTACTCTTGGGAACCTTGGCAAATTTGAGTCAAAGGGTGCTCCCAAAAAACATGCAGAGAAGAAGCAAGTAGAGAAACCCGTGCAGGGTCGCGGCAAGAAGAAACCTGAGGTTCCTGTTGTTCCGCCTTTGGTGCCGCAGGCAGCAGGTATCTCTCGTTCTCGTTTCCGCAGATATACCGATCACGTGGTAGTATCTGACACCCTAGAGGGTTTGGGTGTTCCAGGTGCTGGTGCGGCTGCAGGTGGGACCTCCGCGGGTTCCAAGCCGGCTGATGAGAAGAAGAGGAAAGCCGTTGACGTTGGTGTGGTTAAGAAGCCGAAGATACAGACCAGACGCGGTGCTTTTGTGGGATAAAAGAAGCCTGTGGTTGTTCCTGGTACGTAATGCATGACTTTGACAAGTATTTCGTGTTTGTACTTGTAGTTTAACGTGTTGTTGCTTTGATTACAGAACCGCAAGATGAAGGGTTCTCCATCTTTGATACTCCCCCCCCCCCCCGCATGACACTGCTGCGGGTGTTGGGGTTCATAAGGTTGTTACTCCTGAGCCCTCTGTGCGGGAGGAGGATACTAGGAAGGGTCCCGCGTCTCAAATCTATGACACGATGGATTCTGGTGATAATGTTATCACCCCAGAGGATACTGGCGAGCTTCAGTTTGCTTATACTGGAAGCAAGAAATCCCCTGCTGCAGAGAAAGCTTCTGGCTCTGCTTCTGGGGGTGCGGGTGTTGAAGGGACTCCTATTCAGCCTAATGAGTCTGAGTTGGAGTATTATTACCGCACCTATACCGAAGAGCGGGCTACGACCTATCACCGCCCCCCGTGGACTGTAATGCAAGGGGATGATATTACTGTTGACCCCTCTGCCTGTAGGGAAATTTTGAGCGGTTTGGGCACCCCTTTTGAAGTCAACCGGGCCCGTTCTTTGCCGAGTGAGGTGCAGATGAACCAACTCACCTCCATGCTTGTGGGGGGTTCCATAATGGCAAATGCCATTATGGAAAAGTACAAGGTTCTGGGGCGCAAAGAGGAGGAGAATGCACGTTTGCGGGCTGAAGCCGAAAAGTTGGTGAAGGCTGCACGCGAGGGTGCTGAGCAGCTTGAAAGGGATAGTGCTGCTTTTGAAAAGCGTAAGCAGACTGAAGAGTGAGCTACCACTGCTGAGCTTAAACAGGTTCGTACCCTTGCAAAACTGCTATCTGATGAGCGTAAGCGTTGGAAAGAAACTCTTTCTAATGAGCGCAAGACGCTATCTGATGAGCGCAAGACTTGGAAAGAATCTTGGGGTAAACAGAATGAAACTCTCTTTCATGTTTGTTAGGAGCTTACAAATGCCAAGGCAGCGATCTCTGCGTTGGCTAAAGAGAAAGCTGCGGCTGTTGCGGCTGCCAAGAGGCCAAGGAAGCAGAGGCTCGCCTTGCCAAGGCTCTTGGAGAGGCCAAGGAGGCGGAGGCTCGTGCTGCAAAGGCTCTTGAAGGGGCAAATGTTGATTGTGCCAACTTAACCAAAACTATCCTGGGCCTCCAGGTATAAGTCTTTTGCTTTTGAAGTTGTACATGTCTTATACTCATGTTGATTATATTTGTATACTTGCTTTCTTTTTGAAAAAGGATGAAGTGCGGACCCGGGGGGCCACTATTGAGGAGGTCTCTGCCCGTGTTGCTGAAACTGAAGCGCGGGCCAGAGAGGCTGAGGAAGCTAGAGATAGCCTTGCTTCTTCCCTTGATCTGCTCAGGGCCGATCGCGAATGGATGCGTTTACATGGTATCGGGCATGTAAGTATCCGTTCCTTTTGCCATCTTCTTTAGGTTTGCATTTTGTAACCGTAGTAATCTTATCTCGCAGATTGTTACATCCATTCTTGATGCACCTGAGAATGTGTCGGGTGTTAATGAGATCAGGGAGCGCGCCAGGGATGCTGGTTTTAAAGCTGGCTATAGTCGCTGTATTGATCATATGAATATTATGGCCCAGGGCGAGTATACTGAAGAAAGGTCTGGGTTCCAAGGCGTAGACACTGAAGCGCTTCTTACTGCCGCTATTGCGGTGTATAATGAGACGTCCATCACTGCTCTTGAGGACCTTGAAAAATGTCTAGAAACGGAGGACTATGTGGACCGCTTGCGAGTGTTATACGCTGATGAAGAAGAAGAGGAAAAGCCTGCTGTAGAGGGCAAGGATGGTGCGGGCTCCAGCGGTACAAAGAAAGATTAGGCTGGCCTGTGTGCCTTTTTTTGTTTTTTCTCATGTAAATGTTAAGAACTTCATGTAAATCCCTTGCACCGCGTAGGTGTAGAAATTTTTGAATATAAAGTTTTAACTGGTCTGTTCAATTTGTACAAGTTTTTATTACTTGCTTGAACTTGTGTGAGTTTAATGTTATTGTGAATAACACTAAACCTGTGTTTGCCTTTTGCATATCTAGATGATATGCAAGTATGAAAACCGTATCCAGCCGGATAAACAGTGTTGCCATTGATGGCCTATTACAATAGTTGCATGTGGTTACTACTCTGTGTGGGTATCACGAATGAAGATTTGTCAATCTGTTTTTGTAGATACTGCAGAGTGGAACACGCATTTGTAATAGAAGAAAATAAACAATATTGCATTGAATCGTCTATTTATTTATTTGCAAATGGCCTGCGGCCCGATAGGTTACATGGTAAATGTAAAAAACATGGCTTACATATAACAGCGTCGAAGTTGTTGTGCATTCCATGTGTGTGCGATAGTTGCGCCTTCTAATGTTTGGAGTTTATACGCGCCTTTGCCCAGGACCTCTTGGATGAGGTAGGGTCCTTCCCACTTGGGGGCGAGTTTCCCTGGGCGTTCCGCGTTAGATGCTTCATTTTCGCGAAGCACGTAGTCTCCCGGGTTGAAAGTACAAATGCGGATGCGTGCATTGTAGTACTTTTCTAGTTTGATTTTGTACTTGGCCTCATTGATGGCAGCGTTTTCACGCCTTTCTTCCAAGAGGTCCAAGTCAACCCTGCGTTCCTCATTGTTGTCTATCTTGTTGATAGCTAACATTCTAGGTGAGGGGAAGCCTACTTCCGCGGGGATCACCGCTTCAGTGCCATAGACCAGGCTGAAGGGTGTCTCACCGTTGATTGTCTTTGGGCTTGTCCTGTGAGCCCATAAAATACTTGGGAGTTCATCAACCCAGCCGCGTCTGGCTGTTCCCAACCGTGCTTTGATGCCTTCGACTAAGCTTTTATTGATACTCTCGACTTGGCCGTTCCCTTGCGGATGCGCCACTGAGGAGAATATGTGTTCAATGTTTAGCTCCTTTAGCCATTTTTGAAAGTCATCGGCAGCGAAGTTGGTACCGTTGTCGGTGACAATGCACATTGGTAGCCCGAAACGGCAGATGATGTGTTCCCAGACGAATTTCCTTGTTATCATAGCGGTGGTTGAGGCGAGCGGTTTTGCCTCTACCCATTTTGTAAAGTAGTCAACAGCCACTATAATAAACTTTACTGCACCTGGTGCGTCTGGAAATGGTCCCACCACATCGATTGCCCATTTTTGGAATGGCCATGCGGTGGTGACAGAGATCAGGTTGTTCTTGGGACGCAAGGTCTTGGGAGCATGTCGCTGACAATTGAAACACTTGCACAAGATTTTGACTGCGTCCAGGTGCATGCCGGGCCAATAGTACCCGGCGTTCATGATTTTGGCCACCACCATGCGTGGGCCTGCGTGTATACCACATATTCCCTCGTGAATTTCTTTGATAAGGTATGTGGCATCTTGGGGGTTGACGCATCATAGGCGTGGCCCCAGGTATGATTTACGGTATAAGATACCGTCTCCCATTTGGTAATGACACGCTTTGTATTGTAGCTTGCGTGCCTCTGCCTTGCTTTCGGGAGTGACACCTGATTGCAAGTATGCAATGATTGGTGTCATCCAGGATGTTGTACCATACTGGACGACATTGACTTGGCGTAGGGGTACTGAGGGATTTTGCAGAATCTCGATGCGCACCTCTTTTGCCAGGTGTTGGAAGCTGGTGGATGCAAGTTTTGATAGTGCATCCGCAGGTTTATTATCACTCCTATTGATATGGTGGATATTGAAGGAGGTGAACTTTGATTTCAGTTGCAAAGCTTGTTCAAGGTAGAGGATCATGATTTCCCCTTTTGCGGCGTAGTCGCCACGTATCTGGCCTGCAACTAATAGTGAATCGACGTGTGCTTCCAAGTGTTGGACGTCGAGTTTGACTGCCAAACGCAGCCCTGCCAGTAGAGCCTCATACTCTGCCTCGTTATTTGTGCTTTTAAAGTCGAGGCGGATTGCGTAGGTAAGCTCTTGGCCGTCTGGGCTGACGAGGCGCAGACCTGCACCTGCACCATCTTCATTGGATGCACCATCTGTATATAGTGCCCAAGTTTCTGTTGAGGATGGTGGCGGTGCAGGGTTTTGCTCTTCTTCGCATTCTTGGATGCGATTCGCTGGTATCTCAGCAACGAAATCAGCCAAGACTTGGCCTTTAATTGCGGGGCGTGGCTTATAATTCAATGAAAGTGCGCCCAGCTCAATTGCCCATTTTGCTAACCTACCGGAGATGTCGGGTTTTGATAGGATCAGGCCGATCCTATAATTGGTTAGCACCGTGATGACGTGGTTTGCAAAGTATCGTCGCAGTCATCTTGACGCGTGTACTAGTGCCAATACCAACTTTTCCATGATGGAGTACCTCGTCTCTGGGTCGTTGAGCATTTTGCTGATGTAGTAGATGGGTGTTTGAACTCCTTCCCGCTCCACTATAAGTACCGCGCCTACCGCGTTGTCCGCGGCAGATAAGTACAAGATAATTGGCTCATCCTTGCGTGGTGCGGTTAGAGTTGGGAGTTGGATCAAACACTCTTTCATCTCCCGGAAAGCTTTTTCGGCCTCTGCGGTCCATTGGAATTGTTCCTTTTTTAAACATCTCCGCAGGGTTTTGATGAAGGGGTAAGACTTAGCTGCGTGATTGGCTAGGAATCTATTTAGTGCGGCTAGCCTGCCGGCTAGTCGTTGCATTTCTTTCATCGTAGAAGGCGATGGCATGCGCTCGATCGCTTGAACTTTTTCTGGGTTCACCTTGAATCCATCTTTGGTGACGATGAATCCAAGGAATTTGCCTTCTTCCATTCCAAATGAGCATTTCCCTGGATTGAGCTTCATGTTGACGCTACGCAGAGTTTGGAATGTTCTTTCGATATCGTTGAGCATGGTGTCTTCCTCCATGCTCATGAGGACTAGGTCGTCCATATAGATTTCGACACTTTTGCTGATTTGACCGCGAAAAGTGTAGTTCATCAACTTTTGATAAGTTGCGCCTGCGTTGCGCAACCCGAACGGCATTTTGGTGTAGCAGTAGTTCCCAGTAGGAGTGCGGAATGCCGTTTTATCTTCGTCCTCGATTGCCATCTGTACCTAGTGGTAGCCTTTGTAACAATCGAGGAAACACTTCCATCGAAACGGTACGAGGTTATCGACCTTTTCGTCGATTTCCGGAAGTGCGTAGCAATCCTTGGGGCAGGCTTTGTTGAGATCTTTATAATCAACGCACATGCGCCAGCCCCCGGATGGTTTTTCTACCATGACTGGGATGGATAACCAAGTCTGGTATTTGACTTCCCGCAGGATGCCTGCGAGAGCAGTTCTTGTACCTGCTCTTCCATCGCCGCGTTCTTTGCTGATCCAAGGTGGCGTTGTCCTTGGATCACCGGCTTGATACCTGGCATGGTATTCAAGAAATGCTGCGCGATTTCACGTGGCACCCCTGTCATATCCGCGGGTGTCCATGCGAAAATATCTTGGTTCCTGAAGACGAGTTGCTTCAGGCGCGCTCTGATGGTTGGGGATAAGGCATGGCCCAACGTAACCGTTTGCTCTGGGTGCCTTGCGTTAAGCACCCATTTTTCTGGTTGCGTGTTGGGAGTAGGCGTTGCTACCTTGGCTGGACGCAGCTCGTCCGTAGACATAACTTCTCTTCGGGCGTATATTATCGCGACCCCCGTTGCGGTTGGGAAACCGATGGCGGAGTGGGGGACGGATGTGATCATATTGAAGTCGCCCTGAGACTCTCTTCCGAGAAGTACGTCGTACTTGGAGGTGTGGGGTAAGACCATGAAGTTCACCTCCTCCGTTCTTGTGTGCCTCCCGTTGGTGAGGCGCACAGGAAAAGTAATTTGGCCCAAGGGGAAAACGGTTTCCCCTGCAAACCCGGCCAACGGGTAGTCCACTGGCTGCAACCGATCTTTGTCTTCTTAATCGAATTGGTTGAAGCACTGCTCGTATATAATATCAAATGTACTGCCTGGGTCGATAAATAATCGCTCAGTGCAGTAGTGAGCTAGGTGGCATGTGATAACTACGGCGCGCCTGTCGCGCGGTCCGCCTCAGACTTTTGGGAAAACAACTTGTTCGTCTTTCCAGTCATTGTCCGGTCTTCTTGCTGCCTTGCGCGGCCTTCCTCGTCCTCCGTTGATCATGTGGGTTGAGGCCACGTACATGGTCCTCTTACCCGCGGAGGTGCCCTCGTTGTGGGGGGTGATGCGTTTGGTGGCTTTTTGTGTGCCTGACAACAGGTGTTGCAGTTTCCCCTCCTTTAAGGCTCGCTCAATCTCTAGTCGGACACTGATGCAGCTGTTTGTTGTGTGGCCCGAGTCCTTGTGATACTCGCAATAGAGTCCGGGATCTTGGTTTTTCTTGGACTTCATCGGTTGGGCCGGTCGCAAGAATTGCGCGTCCGTTAGGAGGACTTCGCTTGGCGACTGGTTGATCTCGGTCCAGCTACGGTCCCGAGATTCCTTCTTCGACGCCCGGTTTTCACGCTGGGCGTTGATTGTAGCCCTTGCGTCGGGCTGGTTATTTCGCGGGACATATGGTCTGGAATCGCTGCCGCGATTCCATTTGTCCCGGTTGCGCTTGTTGTTGCGTTTGTTTTCTTGGTGGGAGGACTGGCCTTCCGTTTGAGGTTGTGCCTTTGATACGTGTGGTCTGAGGGACCGCTGGCTCTGGGCGTATGTTTTGACCGCAGCCATGACATCTTCCCATTTCTTAGGCAAGCCGTCCTTGCCGGAGATGTTCATAACCATTTGCTCGTCCTTGACGGTAACAATAAAATGGTTACGTGCCATCTGGTCCGCAACTTCGCCTATCTCTAGGCACTCATTATTGTAACGGACAACGAACGCCTCAAGCGATTCGTTGTCTCTGCGCCAGATATTCATGACGTCCATGGAATCGCGTTCATGACGTCGTTGCTGGCAAAAATGTGCGAGGAACTTTGCTTGTAAGTCCTCGAATGAGGTTAGTGACCCTGGTGGTAGAGAGTCGAACCATGCCCTGGCCAGACCTGTGAGGGTCTGCGGAAAAAATTGACACCAGGTGGGTTCGTCCCACCTGCCGTTGCACCCAGCGCCTGTGAAGATGTTCATGTGGTCATCTGGGTCCGCCGAACCGTTGTATTTCCCGATGTTTAATGGGAATTTGGTGGTGGTGACATCGGCGTTTACAATATGTGGGACGAACTTAGAGTTTTCGGCCGCAGATTTCGGCCTGTAGGGTTGGTGGCGCTTTGCAGCGCGGAGGTACGTGTTACGGGTTTGAGTGGGATGGACATAGTTTCGTCCTCCCGGTCTACTGCTAGTAGCATGTGAATCCCCGCAGTATGTACCATCGTCTGGATCGGTACGGCCCTGGCCTTCATGGTGGGACTGAGGTCCCAGCCGGCTATGGATGCACGGGCCGTGGTGGGCTGTAGATTGTCGCCTAGTTTCGCCCTGTGGGCCTAGACGGCTATGTACATGGCCCCTGCGGCGGGACCCATATGAGGAATCGTCCTCATCGAGTGTGCGGACCTCACAGTAAGAGGGACCGCGGTCTTCCTGCCTGCTTCTGGAGGCCGGATGTGTTGGGGTCCTACCGTCGTATTGTAAAATACGACCCGCAGGGGTATGTGGTGCCGGGGTAGGCCCCGCAGATACTTGCGCTTCGGCGCAGGCTCTGTTATATGTTACGGCCAGCAGAGCTTGTTGCTGGTCGAACCAGGTATGAAGGTTCATGCCTGGAGGTATCGCAGAAGTATACTGCGATAAATCGTGGCCGAACGTAAGGGATGCGCCCCCTTGCGTTGATGTGCCAATATGTTCAGCATTTGGGGCTATGGGAATAGTCCCCGAAGGCCCTGTGTTTACGGGGTTTAGATTATCCCCAGTAGTGTTGTTTAGACGATCAGACATAATCTTTGGAGAGAGGGATGATTGGAAAAGTGCTAAGAGTAGTGGTGGGCTCCAATGATGAAACAATGGTTAACCGGGCAGGGTTAACTCACTGGTCTCGTCAAGAGGGTTAATCCCTTCTTTCCGAGGATCTCTGGCTGGACCGTCCGGTGGTGGGTTTCTTGCACAAGGAAACAAGCCGTGACTCGTAACAAGGAGGATGGGGTGGGGGGTGCTCCTTGTTACCACTCTCCGGCGTGAGAATCAGTAGTTTGCTTGGGAAGCAAAGTGTGATAGTAGTAGTAGTGAGAGAGTTCAGAAAGTGATACCTCAAGCCTGGTTTGGGGTTGGTATTTATAGCCGAGGAGTGAAGGAGGGTAGTTGAGTAGCTAGTCTGACATCGCACAGCTACTCGCAGGTGTGTCATACCTGTTGGTTACGGTGGTGATGCCACGTCCTGCTGTGGTGTCAGACTGTTGTACACAGGTGGGCTAGTAGGTGACTGTTCCCAGTGCCACTTGCACTGTGGTGTCAGACCTACTTGCCTTGTAGGCAGGATGCGGTGCTAGGCCGCATCACTGCTTGCGGTCACTGATGTCACTCCCGCGTTATTTGTCTTATCCAAGATGCATGCGGGATGCGGTGCCATGCCGCATCGCCGCTTGGTGATTGTTACTGTTGTCCAGATCCCTTGTCGTGACGAAAATGTTCATAGGATGCGGTGCCAGGCCGCATCGCTATGTGCAACATTTGCTTTCGTTCTTAAGGTAAGTCTTCTCATCAACGAAAATGTTCATAGGATGCGGTGCCAGGCCGCATCGCTATGTGCAACATTTGCTTTCGTTCTTAAGGTAAGTCTTCTCATCACTGGACAGATTGGACCGCTGTGTTCGCGCGTGCCCGCACGGATACAGGTAAGTTCCTGCTGGTGGGGGTTTTTGATAAGGGTTGGCCACTCGCGGTCATGCTGATGCGAGATCTGGGACCATACCCCTTCAGGTACCCATTTTTCAATGGACAGTTGTTAATTGAATTGAATCGATGACACGCTACTAGAATGGATAGACAAGTTCTTATCCTATGAAGAACTAAAACTAAGAACTGATCTGAAATGTTAGTCGCTTTCTTTTTTTTACAGTGGTTTTGTATTTGTTTTAAGTTTTTTAAACATTGGTTGGGGATGAACCTCGACCCATTGAACTTTCGGTTTGTTTGTTGTGTTTTTTTATCGATACTGAAGGCCCAGGTAACATTTTTTTGTTTTTTTTTTATATTTTTTGGGAACATTATGTCTGTTAATCTGAATGAATATACCTGGTTTGCAGCTGGAATACCATATGAGAATGGTGTTTTTCGCATGAAGCTGCTTATGTGTCGTCATTTCCCACACTCACCACCTAAAGGTCTGGTCACTGTTATTATGCAATGTTATGTAATTATGTTTATTTATAGGTGGAAACGGGGTAGGTCCAACGGGTTGGGTAATTAGTCAAATGAGTTGCTTTTAGAACGGGTCAATTGGATTAGATTTTTGTTAGTCTACCCTTAAACTTCAAACGAGCATACATGGCTCAGATCTAAATTCCTTTATTCAAAGTGTTAAGTGCTTTCTTCTTTAAACTGATGGCAGGCAAGTCGACAGAAAACATATAATCCAGTTCTAAGAGTTGTGATCATTAAAGTTCCAGAAACAACTATGTTGCAATACAAAAATCCATCCTCATATCAAATTCGTTGATTATTCAGACATAAACACCTGAGGCGAGGAGCAAGAACAACGATCCAAAGCCCTGTATCAATTCAACACAGTTAGTTATGTATAAACCTGTTGATTTGATTATGTTATATCTCACTAACGGGTCAAACATGATGAGCTAGAAGATGAAGATCTAACTAAAATAAACATGGGTCAAACGAGTTAAAAGTCATTTGAGTATTAAAATGCACAAAATCTTCTAAACCGCTTTATTATAAAAAAAGGTTATATACAAAAAGGTCACATAAGCAAAGAGTGATCAAATTACTTAAATTTGCCCATTCCACAACGTACAATTACCGAGTTTTATATTGTAATAATATAGAAAACTTAACCGTTTTAACCAGAAAAACAAAATAAACAGAAAACGTGTTTGTGGGTCAATCCAGCAAAACCTAAACCACTCAGTTTTCCATCTACAAAAAAAAAAAAATTAATAATAATGTGTGGCTTACCAAAAAGACCGATGCCACTGCTCCTGTTACAAGCTCTTTAGGAAGACTACGGGTTTTCCTAGAAGAAGTTGCCTCATAGCTGCATAAATAAATGCTTATGAGACACTATACCATATAAAAAGTTAACAAAAAATGGTGCTCACGTAGAAACTGTTAATGTTACAAAATCCAATTTCATGTTCAAATAGATGGTAAAACTGAAATCTTTGATACCCATGGGCCATGGCACTCATATATCATACATACCATTCATATTGGTTCCATACGTTTGGTTTCTTCAATAACTTTTTTTGAATGTTGGCTAAAATGTGATATCCACAATTAACTTAAATTACAAATAATTATTATAATTATAAAAGGGATGGATAATCTTTTAAGGTTAAATAAAGTTAACAGCAAGGCGACTTTTAGTACAAAGAGGTCAAAATGGGGTAAACGTGTGAAATATGAAAGCTAAAGACCAGGGTTATAGGAGCAAATAAGAGGTGATAAGATATAGTTTGCAAAAACCGAGTACATGTCAAAACGATCCTTGAGGGGATTTTCTCTCTCTAAAACCTGTTTCTCTCTTTTTAAATATTGAAGGACAGTCGCGGTAAGACACAGTTTGCAAAAACCGAGTACGATCCTCTAATCTTTGGTTTCAATTCTAGATACTTGTCACACTTATTGTATGATAATTATAATTCATGTGGGTGCAAAAGTTAAGACTTATATGTTAGGCAAAGCCGCAAGAGTAGCGCTCTTTTACACATAACGGTAAGGTTTTTTACTAGCATCAATGCTACATGAAATGATCAAGACAACACTAGACTATGAATTAGCAGGACACATGCGTTAGGGTCCTAAAAGATAAAGTAATATATATGAAAATGATTTAAATCGACAGGACAATAAACACCATCATGGGTCCATCCCAACAAAAATTGTGGTATGGAGTCACATAGGTTGTGTCACATTGTATGCTTGCATGAACACACCAATGGCAAAACCTTGAGCATCAAGATTCAAGGTCAACAACAAGATACACGCTTAAACTACTAGCTCGCCAATCAACGATGGCCAACGAAAGTGGTGAACTGCTTTTCTGTTCCTTCACTTGGATGGATGCAATGGGATTTCCCCGACACACAATAAGCTAAAAAGATTTCTTATTCCAAGCTGATAATTCTTAAGAGGGTTCAAAATTAAAAGCTTACCCTTATGTAGTTCACTCTAAGCTGATTATATTGCTTTTGCTTTTTTTTTTTATAAGCGTAAGTCATTTTATGATACAATCCCAACCACTACCATAATATTCTCCAAAATGTTTACATCTACATATTTTTTCTTGGTCTTTGTTTTCTCGCAAACGAGAGTTCTACTATCAGTGGCGGATCTTGCCCGTTGAACCTGCCAGGGCCGAAAGACACGGGCACTAAAATTAGCACTACGGCCGAAAAACTTGCCCGGGCCGAACATAGTATATATACAAAATTTCGATCGAAATGCGGAAAATTAGCACTACGGCCGAAAAACTTGCCCGAGCCGTGGCCTTGCCACGGCTCTACTAAGATCCGCCCTTATCGCTAAAACAACATTAAGATGTTTCCATATTCATTGAATAGCACTAGAACTTGTTAATCATTGTAAAGAACCGTTTATTAGCCGTGTGTGACATGACTCAACTGTTAACTTTTTATGTTGGTTCAGTTCTGTTTAAACATAATGGAAAACATGAAAACGTACCTTTGATTGCATCAGCACAGGCTAGCAGAGAATCCAGCAATGGAGACGCAGCCATTAAGGTTTGACATGATTGTCATCTTGGTCTGGTTCCTCCTTAGGGTGCTGACTGATGATGGTGACTAAGAAAACCGAAAGGGTATCGGTTGTGGTGATGGAGGTCGAATGGTGATGTTATGCTAATGGGGTGTGTCTAATTGTATGAGTGAGTAACCCCTTAACCTCCACATAAGTCTCCTTATATAAGCACCCAGGAGGAAACCTAATTAGTTAATAAGGGTAATATGGTCCATCAACAATTACCAACTAATTATTAATAGGTTATTATATATTTTGATCTATATAATGTAAATGATTATAATGGCTACTAGATTAAATATTAATACATAATACATTTAATCTTACATTCTCCCACTTAGCCGAGTAATCATTTACTATGAGTATTAGATAAGCCTGATCAGGAGTTAACACTCATTTTAGCCTTAAACAAGTACTATAGCAGAGAAATACAGCCGTTGAATCATTATGCGACTCAGGACCCCCATTAATCATACTATAGCCTTAATTTAAAACCTAATCATCATGATCAAAATACGCGTAAGCCCTTTGTTTGATTTGTAACTTTATTTTGTCTTATATGCCGTTATGCCGGCTTGACATATTCTTAGAGACATACAAAATCAAACTGATGAGGAAAATTAACTAATACTTAGTCATTCATAGTACGATATACAATTGCGCATGGCCATTAATTAATACCCGTCTATGAGCTCTCTTAATAAGACTTATGGGTAATAGCCCTTCAGTTATAGGATCCTTAAGCATATCATGAATGTATTCGATACAAAACTTAGTTTCCTCAATTCGTTCATAAACGAATATTAATTGTGTATCGAAACTTAATGCAGCACCTCTTGAACTGTTACTGTTCAAATAGTTATGGTAGCTGACTTTATCACACTAAGTCTTCAAAAACACTAATTATATGGAGTTAATAAACTTATGAGTCCACTGATAAATTTTCAACAACATTTAGTGACTATATTATGTCGTTATAACTTAGGTTGTTAATATCAGTGCATTATGACTCCTCCATGAGATATGTTTTGTCTGCTAACATAAGGATATACCCGAAATTATATTTTATCATTTTTTTGAATATCACAAAGTGATAGTAATAAACCGGTTTGAGTTCTCACTTCTTCTTCAAATTATAGCCTCTCGTTTCTTTAAAGATATTGTAATACTCCATTAGATGCTTCACATTAATCTAGACAAATCTAGTGTGTTGCAATGTGAGTAATATCTAAATGAATATAGACTTAAACTTACATAAGGCTTCTAATTAATAAAGCGTAAGGAAATAATCTCACTTATCCTATTATCCTCTAAAGGAGAGCAGTATTTAGTTACATATGTAAGGACCCATTTAATGTTAAACTTATGGAACAGAACTAATGTCCCATTGGGTCTATCTCGGCTTGTTATGATATCTATTACGTAAGAGATATCTCTGAGATCTATTATATCAAAGTCTGTGTTAACAATGCTTTGACTTATGTAACATATACTTGTCAAAATAATATAATCTATATAGACAAGTTTATCTTAGTTGCTCACACTCATCTTGAGGTAGGTACATTAATCCACTTGATTCTTGATGAAAATAATTACGTTAAGATTTCATCACATTATGATGTTTGCATTAACCCATACATGGATTATATTGGCTTACAAATAAAGTGTTCTTTAACCTTCAGTTTAGAACTTTCAGGTTGTTTTATGAACATGTAAATATGTCAGCCAGTTATTAGGGAAAATTGTTTTTAATGTTCATCTAATGTAGCTTTAAACTATTATAAGCTACTAGAACAGTGATGATCCTCTTTGATAATTTATCTCTTCCTAAGTATAACCTTTGACAATCAATCATGCTTTTTCGTGTCTTAACGCTTATATTAGGATTTGATTTAGTTATGAACACTCTCAGGTGATTCAATCAAATCTCAAACGTTATACGAACACATAAAATCAGTTTTACTAGAAAACTGTTTTATTCCATTAAGAATATTGATTGACACTAATGGCTTAATTTTAAGAGATAGGATCAGTAAACATTTCCAAAATCCATTTCAACTTCAGTTAGGGAGGTTATGTAATCATCAAAGTTAGGAGGCTTTTAAACCTAGATGACCTCCTGAGTTGATTATTGGGTTCATTAGAAGTTTTAGTTTTATGGATTAGCTCTTGGTTAGGTTGCTATCATTTTCAGGATTCTAAGTTTGTAAGAGTTGGTGCAGTATGGTGTACAAGAGGTGTAATCGGAGTTAAATTTGGAGTGAAATTTAATGACACTCTTCCCCCCGCCTCTTGTATTCCTTGCAAATCATAATAAGGACTTTGACTGCTCCCACTGACCTTAGAAATCTTTAGAAACTCAGCATGCTTAGGGTCAATATTTAACGACCAACAAATTCTAATAGAGAAACAAGTTAATGACGTTTGTCGTTGTAGTTTCTCTTGTTGAGGATTACGTTAGTTTAGGTAAGAAATCTAAGTGTGTCCACAATTAAGCAACAATGAAACTTTTGTAAGAGTAGCATTAGATTTTAAGGAGACAAGTATTGATGAAACAGTGTCGTGATGGAGCGGTGTCTTGTACAAGAGGTGCAAATAAAGGTAATGTAAAATTTTCACTCCCCCACCTCTTGCAACTATTGCAAGTTATTATTAAGACACTTAATGCTCCCACTGATCTTTAATATCTCTAGAATGCTACAAGAAAAGTTTCAATGAGGTACATGACGTGGGAACTTATCATATATACGTTAGACTTTATTTGATTTATTTAATGTCCAGATATCATAGGAAACTTTAGGGACATATTTAATAGAAATCTTATTAAGTATATATATGAATAGACTTCTTCTAAGACCGTGTGCCATATGTGACAAAATTTAGATACAAGTTGATAGTCTGTTAAAAGATAAATAAATTATGTCTGAATATTCCATTTGGAATAAGTTCCACGAATGTCAATGAATGACTTATGATGGACCCATACTTATTCCTTAAGCCAAGTTATATTTTAGGGCTTTAACGTCATGATTTAAAATCACTTAAAATGAGATTAGATGAAAAAATCATCCTCATTAACCATGTCATGATTTCTCATGAATTTTGGTTATAATGGATGAAGTTTATAGGTCTCATTTTCCTTTTGTCAAATTCTCATTTGCATGATGACAAAAGTTGTGAAAGTGTAAGGTATCATCTAATTTCATCTTAGTAATGTTTCTATCCAGATATTTAGAACAAATAAAATGAGAGTTTAAGATAAGTGTGACTTTATGTTGACTATGCAAACCTCACAACCTTCATGACATAGCCTAAGTAATGATACTGTATTCTGATTAATAATCAGAACATGTAAGGTATCGAAAAGATTTGTTAGAAGACTGCTTATTATGGTTCTTATAGCCTTAACAATTAATTTTGTCACTAACTCTCATGTTAATTATTTGTCAAGTTCTGGTAAGGAAACGTATGGAACTAGAGTCAACTAATCATGTGTTAATTGGAATATTGAAATTACCAGACTTAAATATCATTAGTAAGTGACTATCTAATTTATTTACCCAACTGTTCTTTATAATAATGGATAGTCTCGTTGATTATGTCTAGTCTAATGACATAACTATGCAGTGAGATTTTCCCTTGAAGAACCTTAAGGTTGGAATTAGCATTTGTAATTTGTTTATGGACCTTAGAACAATCCTCTTTTAAGGTTTTAGTGGTTGTAAGGTGAATAACAACTTATTTTCCAGCTTTAAACATTTATTTCTTTGTACATATGTTGCTTATCAACACACTCATTGTACTTTGGTACTTTTGAGTGTTATAGTTGATTTATAAGGCATCAAATTGTACAAGTGAAAATCTTAGTGTGTAATGTACTGGAAAATGTACTTATTTCCTAGCGTAAGCCCTTAACTTTATGGGTCATGGTTTTGTACATTATAATGTATTCACATATACCACTCAACTTTATAGTTTAGAGTTTCAAAAGAAAACATGCATCTTAGGAATTCGTATGATTATTCCACAATTATAGATTAGTCTTAGGAAAGACTTAATCTGGAATAACTTTAGTGATAGCATTTACGTTAGAGAGTTCTTGATTATCATAAGAGACATCATGTTCGATTTATCCTAATCATCATGCGATACTTTTCTTCTGTAGTGCTTCATCAGAAGAGAGCAATATGATTATCGTGTCTTAAGAGATAATCAAGGATTTAATTTAAGAGCTAATTCTAATAGAAACTTTAAATAAAGCAAACATTTTAGGTTTAGGAATTAGAGTGGATGAGATATATATAGAATAAAATTATAGTGAGTAAAATTATGGGTACTAAGAATAAGGCAGACACAATGATCATAAATTAATTAAGGATCATTAGTATAAGGATCATTATGTGAAGAGATTGTGATATGTCTATTACTAACATCAAAATAATAGACTTAGTTAAAAAATTCTACTTAAACGAAGACAAAACAGCTTTGGCCAGAAGTGTAATCATTTAAGCATATGTGCAAAGTGGTTGTAACAAATCAGCTTTGGCCAGAAATTGAGACAATCACTTTAGTTATGCACTTGTTGAGTATGCCATCTATGAATGAATTAAATCAGCTTTGGCCAGAAATTAAGACATTCATGCTTATGATGCACACACAACATAGCTTTCATAATACTTGGATGATAAGTAGATGTATCAAATCAGCTTTGGCCAGAAGTGATACATCAGAAGCTCATTCAAGTAAAGCCATTTTGGTTTTGTAAAACATTATTTGATCCTTATTAATTAACTAAATAATTACAAAAACCAATTATTTAATAGCAAACCACCCGTTAGCGCGGATCCGCCCCGAAAAATTTTTTAGTTCACATTAAACAGCTTAAAATAATGAGGTTTCGAGTCTTGTGCGATCAGTAATGCCCAAGTCTTGTGCGATCAGTAAAGCCCAAAACTTGTGCGATCAATAAGGCCCAAAACTTGTGCGATCAATAAGGCCCAAAACTTGTGCGATCAATAAGGCCCAAAACTTGTGCGATCGGTAATGCCCAAAAACTTGTGCGATCAGTAATGCCTTGTGCGATCCACAAGTCTTGTGCGATCCACAAATCTTGTGCGATCCACAAATCTTGTGCGATTATGCAGTCTTAACTTGTACAATATGCTTAATTAGTTGTACAAATCTTGTGCGACTGTCTTGTGCGATCAGATCATCTCTTATGTGATCTGATCTTGTGCGATTATCTTATGTGATCAGATCATCTCTTATGTGATCTTTTCTTGTGCGATTAGTACATTAAAGATTTCGAATCCTCTGTTAATAGCTGTCTATTGTGATAATAACTAAAACTCGAAATTTAAGGGATTGTGGGATAATGTTTCCTATTTTATTTTGATCTAAACTTATCAAAATATTTCGAAAATAATAACTGAAAATCTATTAACAGTTTTCGAAATTTTAATAGATAAAATTTAGATCAAACATTGGAAAAACATCCACTAATCCAAATTAAATTCCAAAATTAAGGAATTTTCGAGTTTTAATTTAGAACAAAAGGATGAACCCTAAAAATAAAAAACATAATTCTGGGTACCGAAAACTGGATTTTAAGATTTTATATACAGATTTCGGACATTAATATACCCATATTGGTTTCGAGTTACATGATTTACCATCCTTTTCCGAATTAACAGTGATTTCGGTGACATTAAAGAACTCGAAAACAGGCTGTGATTTTTATTAAGTTTCAAAAGTTCTGTTTTCCAGATTTCAATCCCAGAATAATGGATACGAAAACAGAACTGACTAATCAACATATGCTCTGATACCACATGTTGGTTCAGTTCTGTTTAAACATAATGGAAAATATGAAAACGTACCTTTGATTGCATCAGCACAGGCTAGCAGAGAATCCAGCAATGGAGACGCAGCCATTAAGGTTTGACATGATTGTCATCTTGGTCTGGTTCCTCCTTAGGGTGCTGACTGATGATGGTGACTAAGAAAACCGAAAGGGTATCGGTTGTGGAGATGGAGGTCGAATGGTGATGTTATGCTAATGGGGTGTGTCTAATTGTATGAGTGAGTAACCCCTTAACCTCCACATAAGTCTCCTTATATAAGCACCCAGGAGGAAACCTAATTAGTTAATAAGGGTAATATGGTCCATCAACAATTACCAACTAATTATTAATATGTTATTATATATTTTGATCTATATAATGTAAATGATTATAATGGCTACTAGATTAAATATTAATACATAATACATTTAATCATCAATCCCAGTCCAAATAAAGCGTCGAAAACCAACAAGATGTGTGCAACAACTTCAAATAAACTATAGCTCTATGGTCATGTTTGACGAATTACAAATACAGTATTTTGATTTTCTAATACTTGATTATTTACTATAAAGCTGGATGTAGTTGCAATCTTTTATAGAACAAATAGTGTGTATAGAACATATAGCTTTCGTTTCATAGCAGTCGTAAGTCCAAAATATAAAAACAAAAATCCAATTCTTCAATTGAAACTGCAACTTTTTTTTTTTTTCAAAAAACACCAAATGGGGGTAATCAGTAATCTTAAGAAGTTAAGAATAACAAAGTCACTTTTAAATTTCAAATCTTTGTATCACTTCCCATAACAAAACAGAGGTTCAATAAGCAGTCATCATTTCTCTAATTTCCTTAATTACCACATGCATTTTAACAAATTGGAAAATCGTTTTTTTCTTAGTCAACTAAATAATTCATCTAAAAATGAAGAACAAATCCTAATAAACTAAATCAAACAAAATGCAATCAAACTAGCTACCAATTTGTGCAAATCGGCTATACATTTTCTCACAAAATTACAAAAACTCAACAGAAACAAGTAAAATGCAATCAACTTATAGAAACTAAATCAACCAAAATGGAATCAACTTACAGAAACAACAATGATGAATCAGTCCTCATAAACTAAATCAACCAAAATGCAATCAACTTGTAGAAACAATAATAGATCTAAAGGAATCGTCATCAAAATTATAGTAAATCACCTACATAAATTTCAATACAGAGTCATCATTCCTCTATTTTCCTTTACCACCACATGAATTTTCAACAAATTGGAAATCCTCTACTTTCCTTTTTTTTAAAAGATTAGTAGCGCAGCTTGTTGCCCATTTACCTTATGTTTCGATGTAATTTCCCTTTGGGATTGACACAGCTTTTTAAATTAAACTTTGGGTAAATTACAGTTTTCGTCCTTTATGTTTGTATCGGATTGCAATGGATAGCCTTTAACTTCAATTATTACAGTCTCAATCCTTTATTTGAAAAACTCAGTACATCTTTCGTCCTTTAGCACTAACAAAGTTAAAATTTTCAGTTAAGTCTATTCACTTAAGGGCAGTTTAGTCTTTTTATCAATTTAATTAAATGAAATTAAAATTTAAAACAAAACTCAATATTTACCCTCACCTCCTCTCTTTCTTAACCATCTCAGTTCTCTCTCTCTCTCCAACCATCTTCCTTTCTTCCCTTAAAACACAAACATATGAACCCTAATAAATTGCCAGCCAGATTGCTATTCACAAAATCAACAACCCTTATTTATTCCATTCTTAGATAAAAACCCTAATTTCCCACTCTCTCTCTCTACGCAAATTCCTCCTCAAAGCTCTCCAATGGCGACGACAGGCGACGGACTCACCACCTACCAGAGCGGCGGAGCCGGCGGAAAGCTTCGAAAGCGACCAATTTTCCGTAGCTCTCAAACGTCGTCGTATGATCGACCTCATATTGCAATCAGGAACAATAACAATAACCCTAGCTTTTTCGCGAAGCTTATGGACCCTGCATCTAGCTTCTCGGAACTGCGGCCTTCGACTAGTGATCCTAATTCATCGGGACCGATTTGAAAGCCTGCGGTGGTTACGGTTGTTGCAGCAAAAGATCTTCAGTTGCTGTGTTTTGCTGATGTAATTTGAACAACGAAGCAGCGATTACTGCGAATCTGTCGAAGCAGTTTGAAGCTCGTGCTATTCAGCAATCTAATCTGGTTTATCTTCTTTCTGTTTTTGTTATTATTCATGTTCTATTTTGCCCTTTGTGTTTGAGTTTATAGTGAATCTGGTGAAGTCTAGTAGTTAGGTTATTAACTGAGTTGATCAGGAGAGAGAGAGAGATAGAGGGAGGGAGAGATGGCTGAGATATTTTAGGGTTAGGATTGGAGAATTGGGGAAGATGATGTTTTTATATATGTAATATTTTTTATTTTATTTAATAATGGACATTTTAAATAAAAGAATGAAATGACCAAAATACCCTTAAGTGGATAGACATAACTAAATTTTTTAACTTGGTTAGTGTTAAAGGACGAAAGTTATAATGCGTTTTTCAAATAAAGGATTGGAACTGTAATTATTGAAGTTAAAGGCTATCCATTGCAACCCGCTACAAAACATAAAGGACGAAAAGGGTAATTTACCCTTAAACTTTTAGGTTTGGTTTGCAATAAATAATAACAATTCATCTAAAATGAAGAGCAAATCCTAATAAATTAAATCAAGCAAAATGCAATCAAATTATAAAAATAAACAATGAGCTAAAGAATCATCATCAAAATTAAGGCAAATCGCCTACATGAATCTCAATAAGCAAACATCATTTCTCTATTTTCCTCAATCACCGCATGAATTTCAACAAATTGGCAACTCTTTTATTCTTTTACAACTAACTAAATCATCTAAGATTAAAAAATAAATAAACAAAAAAAAAAAACAATTTAAATAAACCAAATCATGCAAAATGCAATCAATTTGTTCATTTCAACAAATGAAAGCATTGTAATTGAACAATAACATAAGTAACAAAATATATATCCCAATTCCATCTAGATTGTATTCCTTTTTGTGAAACAAACACACCTAAATTCCAAACCAAAATTCAATTCTCGCGCGAATTCCAATTTCAATTCCATTACAATCCATGAAACGAACGGTACCTTATTTGTGTACCTGGTTGTAGCAATTGCTTCTGAATTTGAAACTGGTGACAAATATCAGTAATGACTAATGGCAGCGCATGGATTGATGTACATATATGTGAATTGACAACTCTACCTGTAATCATACCTGAGTACTTGATAACATGGTTGTATGAATTGGTCCAATGAGCTACTTATTATCAAAGACTGTCCATAGTTAAAAATGATGTTAAGGTACATTGCTGTTTATTGCATTTTCAATTTTTTTTTATAAAACATGACAACAATGATAAAGTGTACTTAGTGTAGTGCCTTAAATGGAACTGAAATAACACGTAGGACCATTTTTGTGTGTAAAAAGTTTTAAATATGATTATCGGTAACACGGTCTGACGTCACACTGAAACTGTCACGAACAACCGGTTTTTGACCCAACTCTAGGTCGACTCTTTCTTTATATTATTATTGATAGAAAACCACACCAAAATCAAAGGACAATGACCCTAACTGTCTATTTATGCTAAACAAGAAAAACTCCTAACCCTCTGCTAACAAATATGAAACAAAACAAACTAAATTAGTAAACCAAATCTTGTTTTTTACGAAACATATATTGGCTTTCTTCAAAAAGTATTTCCGCTTTCTTCCTTTTGATTTATCTTTTCTCTTCTTTGTATATCGAACCATTCAGCCCCTGTACTTTCTTAGTTTAACTAACTAACTATTAGACATAGTTTAATATGATGTTATATTAGAGGGATTAGAGTGTAATATTGTATTCTATATATACTCATGTATATTCAGTAATTATAATCACAATCACAATTCAATAACAATTATATCTTTACCGAGTTTAACTTGGTATCAGAGCTGAGGATCAAACCCTAATTCTGCCGCCCTCCACAGCTCTGCTGTCCTTCTTTTTTTTTTCTCGATCACCCAATCACCATTACAACTCTCACAAGTTTGGATTTACCCTATCTCCCACCAATTATGGTCATTGGAAGACTATGATTCATCCGTTTTTGGTCACAAACAACCTGTTCGGTTATATAGATGGCACAATTCCATCTCCAACGCCTGCTATTCCTGTTTCATCTTCTTCTGGTAAAGACAAGGAAGATGGTCTCCCACAACAACCTGAACCGAATCCTCAGCATGCAATCTGGGTCTCTAATGATGCCCATATTCACATGCTCCTGCTGTCTACAATCTCTGAAAGCTCTTTTCAGCATGTGCAAGGTTCTACTTCTAGGGAGCTTTGGCTGTCTCTGGAACGTGCCTATGCTCCTCATACGGCTTCTAGAGAATACACCTTGAAGACTCAACTGCTGCGGATTGAGATGCAGCCTGATGAATCCTCTTCAGCCTATCTGACTCGGGCTCAAGAGTATGCGACTGCCCTGGCAAATATTGGTGAACCGATGAAGGAAAAAAGATATCGCGATGCTAGTGATTGCTGGTCTTCGTGAAGAATACCACGGCCTGAAGACAACAGCCCTTACTCGCCAATTGGTGTTCAACGAGCTTCATGCTCTGTTTGCTGATCATGATTACATGTTAAAGAAAACAACAGCTGCTATGCCTCCCACACAAGCCT
The DNA here is from genome assembly GCA_030545235.1 of Helianthus tuberosus. NCBI lineage: Eukaryota > Viridiplantae > Streptophyta > Magnoliopsida > Asterales > Asteraceae > Helianthus > Helianthus tuberosus. Next base: position 190,138,152 of record CM060366.1, read on the forward strand.
TTACTGCAGCCCGTGAACCCGCTGCTTCGGCCACTGCTGCCCCGACCGGTTCACTGCCTCATTCTGATGCAGTTAAGGCTGTCCAACAGCTGGCTGCCCAGCTAGGGTTACAACTACAATTTCCTTCTTCCCCGTCCCCACAGGCCAACTATACAGCCCGCAACACAAACCGCAACCCAAACAATAGACAAGGAAACAACCGTGGAGGACGTGGCAATTATAACAGCTCCAACAATCGTTTCAACACAGGAGGTAATCGAAATCAATTCAGTTGGGCTTCTAATCAAAATACTGTGTATGGTACTTGTAACAGGTGTGGCATCGGTCATATACCGTCTCAATGTCCCAACCATGATCCTTCAACCATACGCTCAGGACAGCCACCATCTGCCAACTTTGCTGATTACCGCTTACAACAGGCATTCACCAACTGGATCAACGACACCGGATCGAGCCACCACGTAGCACCAAATCTCTCCACACCTATGCCCGCCGGCCTAAACCCAACACGACGAATTCCACAGAATCTGCTGATGCAGCCCCTCCAGAACCTTTCACCCAATCTGTAGCCCCTCCTACGGCTGCTGCATCCTCTCCTATGGCTGCTGCAGCCCCTCCTACGGCTGCTGCAGCCCCCCAGACTGCAACTCAGCAGCTATGATGCACTGGGACGGGTACGGGAACGGGGTACGGGGACGTGTACGGGAACGGGAAACGGCAAAACTAAAAAATTCAAGAAGCGGGGACGGGACGGGTACGGGAATAAAAACTTATAAAAAAATAAATATATATTAAAGATAATGTAACACAAAACCCCAAAATAGTTATATATTGATGTAAAGTTCAAAAATCCCATATCTATCATGCTCATCATTATTATGTTGATTTAACGAGTGTAACTAAATTCATTAAATTTTAAGTAAAAAAACGTACAACTAAAATAATAAAAAGGAAAAAAACCATTATTAAAAAATTCGTATACTATTTAATTCACTTCAAAAACTGTCCACCTGCTTTGAAATATAATATAATATACTAAAATAATATATATAAATGAAAAATGATAAAATCGTACTTGGTTGGCATTGACCGAAAAGGAGGGAAATGAAATATATTAATAAAAAATAACAAAAAGACCTGACAACTTCATCTTCTACCTTATAACACAGTGCCAAAAATCTGAAACCAAAAAAACCATTTCAAAATCGTTCATAACACAGACCGTTTTCCCCAATTTCAAACCCTAAAAATTATCCTTGGTCAAACATTCCAACACAATAAATACTCTTCTCCCCTCAAAACGCCGTACCCAACATGCCGGGGACGTTTCCTAGCCGTCCCCGTGCCGTTTCCGTCCCCTAGCAGTCCCCGGGATGGGAAACGGCACCTCAATGGCGTTTCCGTGCTTCCAAGCTCAGCAGCCTCTCTCAGATTTGCCCGACTCCCCTGCTACATCGCAGCCCACTCCAGCCCCTATGACCCGACCACCTCCCCGTTCCCGGCCACCAAATCTTCGCCAAAACCCCAAAACTACCAAACCTTACAATGCCGCCTCCTTTCACTCTACCACACATAATCCCGACACTTAACCTACCTCCTTTACTGTTGCTAACACAGACCCAAAATGACGTCACGCCATGGCCTTGGTTTTAAAATGCGTGTAGCGATCCGATGCGTTTTGATCCCAAAATCTGATGCGTGATGCGCAGTGCGTGATGCGCAGTGCGTGAAGCGCACGCATCATGTATGTGAGGTGTTCCTTATTCAAAAATGCTAAAAGATATATATAGCTAAGATTTAACTTGTGAACCTTTTTTTTTTTGAATGGCAAAATTGTTTTACTCCCTGCTGTCTGTGGGACTTGAACACAAGACCTCCCCCTCTCTCAAAGTGTTTAAAGGCTTTGCCTTTACCAATGGACCACCACCCCATTGGTAACTTATGAACCTTTTAAACACTAAAATATAATATATTCTCATCATCTATAGTCAGATTTGTTCAATTAAAGATCTAATTTGTTCAAATACCGGTCAACTACATAAGGCGCCACATTAGATCACATCATGTGATGCGCGCATCATGGAACCGCAACACACGATGCGATCTCATCATTGCATCATGTGATGCGCGCATTATGCGCTCCTGATGCGCGCATTTTAAAACCAAGGCCATGGCTGATGAGTATTCGGCGCTGTTGTGAAACGGTACGTGGTCCTTGGTACCACGTGCTCCGGGTTCTAATGTGGTTGATTACAAACGGGTCTACAAACTCAAACGAGACCAAACAGGGGCTATCACTCGCCATAAAACACGTTTAGTCGCCAAAGGTTTTCGACAACAACCGGGCATTGATTATCAGAAGACATTTAGCCCGGTTGTCAAGTCTACCACTATTCGTGTCGTACTTTCTTTAGCTGTTGCTCAACAATGGCAACTACGACAACTTGATGTTCAGAATGCGTTTCTACACGGCGACTTAAACGAAACTGTTTATTTACAGCAACCACCAGGTTTTGTTGACCCACTGAAGCCGGATCATGTGTGTCTTTTACATAAGTCCCTTTATGGTTTGAAGTAAGCCCCCAAAGCCTGGTTTCACAAATTGTCTATGGCTTTTCAGGGGCTTGGTTTTCGGGGCTCCAAGACAGATTCTTCTCTTTTTGTTTACTCATCGGGGGGCACGTTATTGTATCTACTTGTCTACGTAGATGATATTATTCTCACAGGTAACAATTCACAGGCCATTGATCAGGTGGTTCGCAATCTCAGCATGTCATTTGCTGTCCAGGACTTGGGCAGACTTTCCTATTTTTTGGGCATTGAGATTCTTTACAGTGGCCAGGACATACTATTGTCCCAACAAAAGTATATTAACGAGCTCTTACAACGTGCCGGTTTGTCCAATGCTCACCCGGTTGACTCGCCTATTACACCGGGTGTGAAGTTGGCTTTGGGCGACAACTCCCCATTTGAGAACCCGGTTAAATATAGGCAGGTTGTGGGTGCCCTTCAATACGTCACGCTTTCTCGTCCAGACATTACCTACGCAGTCAATAATGCATGTCAATTCATGCACTCGTCAACAGAGAATCAATGGTCAGTTGTTAAGCACATTCTACGGTACTTGAAGGGTACTGCAACACATGGTCTTCTACTTAAACATCAGTCTCCTCCGGTTCTTCACGCCTACACGGATGCTTCTTTCAACAACCTGAGTGCCTTTTCTGATGCTGATTGGGCTGGGTGCCCAGATGACCGTCGATCCACCGGGGGGTATGCTATATATCTTGGGTCTAATCTTGTGTCTTGGTCAGCCCGTAAACAAAAGACTGTCTCTAGGTCATCTACAGAATCAGAGTATAAAGCCCTTGCAGACACGGTTGCTGAATTAACTTGGTTACGGGCACTCTTGCATGAACTGCATGTTCCAGTACGATCAGCCCCAACATTATGGTGTGACAATCTTGGTGCAACATACCTGTTGGCAAATCCCATCTTTCATGTACGTACAAAGCACGTTGAAGTCGACTTTCATTTTGTCCGGGAACAAGTTGCTCAACGAAAACTCTCGGTGCAATTTATCTCCACAGAAGATCAGATTGCAGATGTTTTTACCAAGGCTCTACCCTCTCCAAGATTCTTGTTCTTACGATCCAAGCTAAGAGTCGCTCCCCGGCCTTAGCTTGCGGGGGGATATTAGACATAGTTTAATATGATGTTATATTAGAGGGATTAGAGTGTAATATTGTATTCTATATATACTCATGTATATTCAGAAATTATAATCACAATCACAATTCAATAACAATTATATCTTTACCGAGTTTAACTCTAACTAACTAACTAACTAACTAACTAACTAACTAACTAACTAACTAACCCTTTCTCGCGTGAAATCAAGATAACATTCTTCGAAACTGTAGTGACCAGTGAGCATAGTTCCTTTTTTGTGGTTTTGAAGTGTGAGGCCTGTAACAAAAGGGGGCTTAAAGTGAGTTTCTTTTTACACAAATTTACCATTAGAGGAAGCACCAACTATTTCTAGGGTGTAGTTTGGCTAGTGCTTTTGATAACATCCATATTGAGGATGATGTGTTTTTCATTAATGTGTCTTACTTGAGTGGTTCTCCGGTTAGTTACTTGTTCTTGGATGGTTCCATCCACCTTTTCAAGTGTGGCCATAATAAGAAAAACCACTAAAGAGATGATTTCGAGACTAAATATAATATAATGGTTTGATAAGCTGCGTTGAGCTGGTGTACTGGATGTAGTGAAAGATCATTTGTGGCCTCTTGCCAAAGTACTATTGAGAATTAGACAGGAACCAACGCATGGTCCAATATATTTTGCTTCAATTCCGTGCCTCTAAACTCAAAATTGCATCTGTCAGCTTCCCTCATTTTTTGGCATGTTTGCCTTCTTTTACTCGATCTTTTAAGATTCTTTCCTTTCCATTTTGTCAAGTACATAAAACCAACTTTAAATATCTTGATTGACGTAAATGTAAACTCATGATTAATGTTTTACACAAAAGCACCTGTTTGTTTGTAAATATGACTTACTATTCATACCAAGTGCAATTGACATGCTAGCATACTTTCTATGGAAAACATGAGTATTTCTAGAGCAAAATGGTCTTAAGCTCTTATTTTAGTGTGGATTTGGTCAAATTGATAAAATAGGTTAAAAGTTACCCAAACTGTATTCTAATTTTTGCGACCCTATACTCTTTACTTAAAATAATTATATTATTATTTGATAATGTAACTAGTTTCTTGACCCGCCGCGCGTTGCGGCGGCGTCAAAAACTAAAGTAACTCGAACTTATACCGTCAAATATTTGACCCGACTCGTTTTCGCACAAAATTTACGTCAAAGCATAGGTCAACTGAAAACGTAATAAAAATAAGCACAAAAATGTATTATATTTGACCGACTTGTATTTATAACAAAAAGTACTTAAAATAAGCAAGTAAGAAAATAGTGTTTTTTTTACGTTAAAGAATGGTACCACGCGTTGCGGTGGAGTCAAAACGTAAAGTTACTCAAATTTATACCGTCTGGTGAAAATGTGTTATATTTTACCCAACTCGTTTCTGAACAAAACGTAGACTAACAAAACACGTAAATAAAAATAAGCACGAAAACGTATTATATTTTACTCACACACATAAATTAAGCATTTGTAAAACTCGAGAGGGTCAAAATGACATTTTACAAAGTTTTTAAAAAGCTGAGGTGGTATAAGTGGCAATGCTAAAAGTTGAAAAGATGAAAAACCCATGTGTTTAGATGGTATTGTTGTAATTTGGAAAAGAAAAATAATAATAAAATAATAGAGGTTGTGTCTTAGGTAGTATTACTTAGTCACCCTCGTTTATTATATCAATAATAGTTATTTAGCCATGCGTTGTGGCTGGAACGCGGCAAGAACTTAGTCGATATCAGCTCGGTTTGTACAAAACTGGTACGGTGCAGGTACGGTACCACCAATCGCTAGCTATAACAACTGAAAGGAAAAACGTGTTTGGTTCGTTGATTTTTACATTATTCAACTAAAACATAGCCACAGACCATAAGGTTTTATTATAGATGATAGAATGAATAACATCAGGTAAGTAAGGTGGAAATTGTTCAAATTATGTATATGAAATATAGAATATAATGTGTAACTCATTTAGTAAATCCCTTAGAAATTATTCAAATTGTTTGTCGAATCTCAATGTATTATACACCTAGTAGACGTATCAAAGCCGTGTGTTGCAACAACAACAAACTCGATCGATTAAAGAAAACCAATTTCTAAAAATTAATTAAAAGTTAGTTTAGTTAAATTTAAGTTAATAAAATAAAAGAAAGTGTTCTAAAAATGAAAACGAAAAACTAAACAGGAAAAAAAGACAAAAAAGATAGATGATTAAAATTTATATTATGAAAAGGTTAAAACTAAAACTAAAGAAAAAGAAACAAAACAATGAAAAGGTTAAAACTAAAACTAAAGAAAAAGAAACAGCACCAAAAAAATACATGTAACTGTAAGTAGTGCATAATTATTAGGCTTGACAGTGTAAAAAATATAGAAGAGAAAAGTGTGGCTGACGGAATCGAACCCAGGCAGTGGAGATACAATTGCAAAGCATTAACCAATCCATCAGCACTTTACTTTGTTTTAAATTTGGTTGCCAAGGTATATATATAGAAATATGGGTCGGTGGCTTTTGATGTGACAGCCACCGACCTTTCTCTTTAATGTTATATAAATTGGTCAACTGCATTTTCATACTCCAGGTTCTTCTGCACCCAAAGAGCCGGTAAAACGACTTCCCGGTGGAAAGACAAAAAAGAAGGTACAAAATAGACAAATAAAAAAAATTTATAGTGTAAAGTTTTATGTATATTACATCAATCAAACTTGGATATATTGCGTAGGAGAAACAAGAAGTTATAATCGAGAAAGTGACCCGCAACAAGCGTAAATCTATCACCACCCTCAAGGGTCTCGACCTTTTCGGTAAGTTTAATACACTACATTCATGTTATTTTGATTTTCCAGTTTTCTCGGATACTAAAAACCATTTCCAGGTGTTAAATTGAGTGATGCTTCAAAGAAACTTGGAAAGAAATTTGCAACTGGTGCATCTGTTGTAAAGGTACTTATTGTGGCTGCATATGTACTTTTAAGAATTTTTTTAGAGTAAAATGTCATTTTTGTCCCTGAGGTTTGGCCTGTTTTGTCACTTTCGTCCAAAGGTTTGCTTTTTCGCATCTGGATCCAAAAGGTTTGGAATCTTGCCATTTTCATTTGGCTTGTTAATTCCATCTGTTTTTCTTCGTTAAGTCAGGGGTATTTTCGTCTTTTTTGTTAACCTAAAGGGCGATTCGGTGTTTCATACTTGTACATTATGCTAAATGCTTGTACATAAAGTGAAAAAGACCGATTTGCCCATTAAGTTTACAAAAAAGATAGAAATACCCCTGACTTAACGGAAAAAATGGACGAAGTTAACGAGCCGGGTAAAAATGGCAAGATTTTAAACCTTTTGGATCCAGATGTGAAAAAACAAACCTTTGGACGAAAGTTGCAAAATTGGCCAAACCTCAGGGACGAAAATGACATTTTACTTTTATTAAAAAAATTATTATTTAATGATTGAAATTTCTTATATGTGTACATATCTCTTATCAGGGTCCAACTGAGAAAGATCAAATCGATGTACAAGGAGATATAGCATATGATATCGTGGAATTCATTACAGATACGTGGCCTGATGTAATTACAACCTCTTTTATCTTATCTTGATGGAAACTAAATGAGTGTTTGGGATTTTGCTTATTTAAACAATTTATTTAAATAGCTCATTTCTTAAAAGCAATAAACATTCGAGTGTTTGGATCTGTTTTCGATAAGTCATTTTCAAACGCGTTATTCTTGGTAAATCACAAGTTTACCCTTGTGAAATAAGTTTTTAGTAAAGCTGATTTCCTTCTACTAATAAGCATAAGAATAAGCTATTTAAATAAGGAATCCCAATAATTTTGACCCGTTTGACCTATTTTTTTAACTAACTAATTTAAATATGCACATTTAACTCATTGGAGATTGTAGCAGAATTGACCCATGTTTAAGACACAAAATATTTTGCTTATTGCACACTAATTATTCATGGTGGATTTAAAATCGCAAGTCTACCCTTATGGCAATATAGCGTGTTTTCAATAAGCTGATTATTGTCTTTTGCTTATAAGCACAAGAGTAAGCTCGATTAAATAAACAAATCCCACACATACGACCCATTTTCCTGTTTTCTTAACTACATATCTTAAGCATGCTCATTTAACTCGGAGAATATAAGCAAATTGACCCATTTTGAAGTAAACTGGTTAAAAATGTCGCTTCTGTAAATCACAATAGCATGTTGCAGGAGCTAAATCTGCTGGAAAAATGTATTTTGCAGGTTCCAGAAACCGCAATATATTTTATTGAAGATGGGAAAAAAGTCCCTGCTGTGTGACTTCCAGAAATTGAATTATATTTAATATTTGTAATATGATTTGGTCTACAAATCAAGTTTGGATTTGAGAGTTGATATTAATATATGTTTAAAAATATATAGATTCTCCAGAACCATATCCATTAAGATTCAGTTTTATCTTTTAAGGTCAAACATCTGTGTCACAGTTTTGAGTTTTTGTTAGTCTCCCGGTGCTATATTCGTGACCCATGCCCCACAAAATATTTGAAAGATTTTGCAACTTGCTTAAAACTAGGGGTGAGAATTAGGGTTGTTCAAAAAGCTCGTGACTCGCAGCTATGCTCGTAGCTCGCTCGAAAAAAAAAAACTAGCTTAAAAAACTCGATTTGAAACGACCCGAGTCGAGCGGGCTCATTTTTGTAACCGAGCCAAGCTCGAGCTAATCCCGGCTCGGCTTGTTGGCTTGTTTAACAGCCTCAGTGAGAATGGGTAGGTTCGATTTGGTTATGTGTCAAAACCAAACCTATAACCAATGCTTCATCTTCGGTTTTTAGATCTTTATAACTGAATTGTTAAATCTTTCGATTATAGGGCTAGCCGGCTCGGTTAATCTCCTTGTTCATCGAATAAACGGCAGTTTTGGGTCTGGGTCAGGCATGTTTTAGTTAATTAACACAGTTGGGTTTTGGGTCAAATAAAAACTACTAAGCCAAATAATTTATAAGAGAGAAAGATTAGACTTGATATGTTATTTATAAAAAAACTTGCAACTTTTTGTAACATTATATATTATTTATATTTATAGAATACTAAGAATATATAACACTTGGGGCTATTTGGCAACATTTGAATGGTTAAGTGTTGAACCAGTAAGAGTTCTGAACCATTAAGAGCCTGTATAATGCTTAACTGTTCAGAGGCAAATGTCTGACCAATTCAGATTAGAGGTCTTAACCGTTCAGACTCTGTATAAATCTTAACCATTCAGAGGCAAATGTCTGATTCATTCAGAAATCTGCTCGTGAAACAAACAGTCTGAACTAGAGATGGGCATAATCGGTTCCTTTTTATACCCGGAACCGGTTCCTAACCGGACCCGGTTCCTAACCGGACCCGGTTCCTGAATGTGTGTCAATGGAACCGGTTCTTGTTGTAACTGGTGCCGGTTCCTACCCGGGTTTTAACCATTAAAACTAGAACCGAGTGTAACCGGTTCCAGTTCCTTTTAAAACCCGGTTCCAGTTCTTCAGAAGACCGGTTCCTAAGGTTACTATGAAAAAGCTGCAAATACTATTAGGAACCGGTTCCTAATAGTAATTCAATGGAAAAGGCTGCAAATACTATTAGGAACTGATTCCTTCGGTCAATTCAATGAAAAAAGCTGCAAAACTATTAGAAACCGATTATAAATTCCTTGCCTTCTTGCCTCCTTGCATCCCAAAATCAATAACTTACACCTTCAAACTTCCACAATTAAAATGGCGTGTAACGACGAGGTTGTGATGGTTTTGGAAACTAAACGAAACCCCGCAATTTGGAAGCACTTTGACTTGTGCTTAATGAGCGATAGCCACGAGATGGCAAGGTGTAAAGCTTGTGGGAAGTTCATGAAGGCTACGGCCAACTCCACGCTAAAGAAACACACCGATCGTCATTGTCCGGTTACAAAGCCGAAGAAAAACGAAATGGGTGAAGGATCCGGAACCGGTTCTTCGAAGGTTTAGTGTGTTTTATGTAATCGGTTTAGTTATGTTTAGTTTGACGTGTTTAGTTATGTTTCGTTCAATGTAACCGGTTCTAATAAATATTTATGTTTCGGTTTATATCTTGTAGGTAAGTTAACGGTAGAGATGGGCATATCGGGTTTTTTTTGTAATACCAGGAACCGGTTCCAGGTAGGAACCGGGTTCCGGGTACGCACCGGGTCCGGGTAGGAACCGGGTACGAACTGATTTTATTTATAAAATGTTGAACCGGGTTGGAACCTACGGGTTTTTTGAACCCGGAACCGGTTCCAGGTCGGTTCCACCGGGTCGGGTTTGGAACCGGTTATTATGCCCATCTCTAGTCTGAACCATTAAGTGCTGAACCAGTAAGAGGCCTGAACCATTAAGAGCTTCATTAAAAGGTAAACAAACAGCCCCTTGGTTTCTTCACATGGATTTTCAATTAGTTTGGTTATTTTAGTTTTTTTTTCTCATATCTAAATTTTTTAAATCTATACAACAGCGCAATTAGTTTTTTTTTTTTTTTTTTTGAATGGCCAAAGAATAAATTTCATTCAAGGAAAATAACGCGATTACATGAAATAACTATTTAAGATTGTTGAAATCTATACAATATTCAAGGATCTTGACATAACTACCATCCATCTTTATCATGTTTATTGTGTAACTACAGTTCCGTTAAATAAATGGGAAATGCATGACAAATATTTATTTTATATGTTTTTATAGAGTATAAAACCATTGAAGTCTAGTCAATGCAATTATAGAAGATGATTTTCCAAATATCCCAAGACTTAATTGTCTACTCACATGGTCATGTATCTTCCTTAGATTCTCATATAATGAAAGCTAAATATTAGACTTTTGACTTTCATCTATGTGTAATTATAGTCCATTGCTCTTTAAACTTTGCTTTAATTAGAATTACCTAATTGATAAATTACATAAGATTTTTGTTTTTTTCCTGATCAAGCATATTAGATATCTTAAATGTTAGCTTCTGGTTTTGAAAATTAAGATTATAACATAAATCAGGACCTATTCAATTTTTAATATAAACTTTTGAGTTGTTTCAGGCTAAAGTATTTATTTTCAACACGTCTAGCGTTTTTTAACCGGCTAACTCACATAAATCTGCATATTTGTCCACCATGGGACTTGAACACTCAACCTCACGGGGAAAGACACAATTTCTCCACGCTTTGATACCGCTAGATTACAAACCCTGACACGAGACACTCTTAGATATGAAGCAAGGAAAAAAATTCATGACCTTATATTGTAGTACAAATGTTGATTTTGAAATACAATAAGAATGCATTTTTATCTTGAAATATATAACACTACTTTACATTTATGTATATCCAATAGTATATAACAAGAAGATTACAAATGCATATGCATTACTATAAATATTTTATATTCGATCTGTCGTAATTATTAGTACTATGAGTGTGATTGACGATTTTACAATATTCGCCTTTTTGAGAAATCAAGAAAGATACCCATCAACTAAGAGCCATCAAGATTTTCCTTTGATCTCTTTGTTGTTTACTTTTATTCACGAGTCGAGTAAGAATATCAATTTAACTCCTAGTTCATTGTTTCTTCAAGCATAGAATACAAGAGTAAACCATTATTAACATATACCTAGCAATTTGTTTGTTGAATTTTTGTTGTTTAGGTAAGGATAAGATTGTAAGAATGGCCTAAAAAGTCCCCACTTGTAAACTTTAGAGCACGCAAAGGATCAAAGGATTTTGTTTATTGGAAGGACAAGGTGGGTGAAAGATTTGTTTCGTCTTAAACCATACAAAGGGGGTCCCTTTTCCTCTCCCAAAGTTTTGCCTTTCCTGCAGGAAATCATTCAAAGTGACACCCTTAAAGTTTTAAAAAAATTCCAGTGAATCTTGATTGCTTTTTTGTACTTTTGTCCCCAACTTATGATCTATCTTGGTCATGGAATATCATACCACACACACACATATATATATATATATATATATAATGTAATGAACATACATCCCAAACACATGTAAATATGAGTAACTATACATATAATTCTATACATTATGCATACATAATGATGCACAAGTTCATGATCAAATGCATTATTGTGTAGAAATCAAGGGACCTTTAGTTTTATAGTTTGTTATACATAGCAAAGACACCATTGCAATAAAAAGTAGACATTGCGAGTTACACTAGCATACTCTATAACTTATTAAATTCTTGTAGTAACAAATAAAAAAACATGCATCCGCTGATCCGCCACTCATGCATTTTTGTTGAAACAATTAGACATCGAAAGAATGAGCCGTTTATATGATTGTAAGCGATATTGGATCAATAAAGGCATTAGGCATGATTGTGTAAGGTTTTCATGTATTTTGCTAACTTTGGCACAACAAAATGGGCTAGACTTTGTGAAAAAGAGAAAGGGGCGGGTTGTATGCATAAACACACACACACTAGTCAACTAGTACGATCTTGTGGTTTGATTTATGAGTATAAAAAATGCTACTAATTTCAAAAGATCACTCATTTAGTCCCTAAAACACATGAAACTCAAACGATTAGTTATATATTTTTAGAAAAATTACAAGTTTTGTCCTTTATCTTAATACCACTTATCAGGCGGTATCCTTTTTAATGAATTTTGACAAGTTTTGCCCTTTACAAGGAATTTTGTTGCACGTTTTGTCCTTTAGGCTTAACCCAGTTAGATTTTCTTGTTAAATCTTGTCACCCAAGGGTATTTTAGTCTTTTTACCCATTTATTTCAAGAGTCAACCCTAAAATATTTTGTTTTATTCTTTTAAATAATATTAAATAAATGGGTAAAAAGACTAAAATACCCTTGGGTGACAAGATTTAACAAGAAAATCTAACTGGGTTAAGCCTAAAGGACAAAACATGCAACAAAATTCCTTGTAAAGGGCAAAACTTGTCAAAATTCGTTAAAAATGACACCGACTGATAAGTGGTATTAAGACAAAGGACAAAACTTGTAATTTTTCCTATATTTTTTTTATCAGTTTTATCTTTTTTTTTTAATTAAATTTCATATTAAGGGTTTCATTAATAACTTGAATACTTCGGATGCAAGACGTATCTACGATTTATTTATATTCTTTAATGAAAAAATATTTAAAATTCCAATGTTAGAAAATTTAAAATTAAAATTAAAATTAAAATATTTCTATAACAACTAGTTTTCTATAGTTTCATTTTTTTTATCGAATATATATTATAGATTATGTTTAGTAATTAAAGATGTTGTATGTCGTGCAAAGTGAAACCAATGTAATTATGAGATATAGGCATTACACGTGTGTTCATACTTGGTGCTTAAAGAAATTTTTTTTGAACTGATTACGTGGTGTAAGAAGAGAAAGAGGCAAGCGTTCCTGCTAAAGATAGACTTTGAAAAAGCATATGATAATGTCAACTGGTCTTTTGTTGTGGACATTATGAAACAAATGGGGTTTCCGGAGTTGTGGTGTCAATGGATTTGGGGGATTCTAAATTCTGCAAAGTCTTCGGTCTTGGTTAACGGTTCGCCTACATTCAGTGTGAAAAGGGGATGCGTCAAGGTGATCCGATTTCCCCGTTTATTTTCTTGCTAGTAATGGAAGCTCTTTCCTTCATGCTTGACAAGGCCAAGGAAGAAGGTATTCTGAAAGGTTTGGCTACTCCAAATGATGGACCGATTATTTCTCATCTTCTATTTGCCGATGATGCCATCATTTTGGGAGAGTGGTGTTCGGAGAACGTTTTGAATGTTGTTAGAATTCTTCGTGTCTTTCACATGTGTTCGGGTTTAAGTATTAATCTATCTAAATCTAACCTTTATGGTTTGGGGGTGGAAGGAGGGGATGTGGAGGAGAAAGCGGATAGCGTTGGGTGCAAAGCGGATTCTCTTCCTTTTCGTTATTTGGGGATCATGGTTGGAGCCAATATGAGTAATGTTAACAACTGGAAGCCAGTGTACGACTAGATTATCGAGATGGAAGGCGAACTCATTGTCCATTGGGGGAAGGTTAGTGCTCATAAAGTCCGTGCTTGAAAGCCTTCCCTCTTATTATTTCTCGCTTTATAAGGCGCCATGTAAAGTTATTAATGATCTAGAAAGCATGATAAGACAGTTTTTATGGGGAAGCTCTAGTGAAGAGAAAAAAATTCACTGGGTCGCGTGGGATAATGTGTCTACTCCAAAAGAGTGTGGTGGCCTTGGCTTAAGTAAGCTAAAAGATATCAATTTAGCGCTCCTCTCGAAATGGTGTTGGAGGTTCAAGATGGAGGAAAAAAGCCTGTGGAGAAAAGTTGTTTCAGCTATTCACAGTGGGATCCGGAGCTGGGACTTTATTCCGTCTAGAAAAAACTGGGGAAGTACGTGGAGCAAAACTGTGCAGTGGATTGCTAGATCGAAGGTGGGGGATTTACCGTTGAGAAGCTTCTTTAAGGGGGTTCCCGGCAGGGGTGATTCTATTTCGTTTTGGCTTGATCCTTGGGCCGCTATAGAACCTTTAAAAAATCTGTTCCCGAGTTTGTTCCAGATTGAAGTTGATAAAAAGTGCAGGATTAGTGAGAGACTGTCTAACGGTTCGGACCAAGTTAGTCTCCTTTGGAAGTGGAAAAGACCCCCGGCCCAAGGCTCTGAACAAGAGGAACTGCACCAGCTGAAAAGTCTAGTGGAATCGGTTTCGCTTACGGATAGACCGGATAGATGGACGTGGATTGGGGAAGGAAAGGAAGGTTTCAGTGTCGCTGCAGTAAAAAAAACGATTCTGAAGGGCAGGGGTTCGAATACTGGATCGAATTTCAAGTGGTGTAAATGGGTCCCTGTCAAGTGTAACGTTTTTGTTTGGCGCGCGGTCATTAACAGGATTCCTACGGTCGAAGCCTTGCGGAAAAGAAACATTAATATTCAGAATTCGATATGTCTTTTCTGCAACGAAGGAGAAGATGAGGTATGTCATCTCTTTACAGGTTGCTTTGCGGCCAACGTTTTGTGGAATTATGTTAGCAAATGGTGCCGTGTTCCGCAAATCTTTGCCTTCTCTGTTCAAGATCTGTTGGTGTCTTACTTAACGAGCGGTCTAAAGGAACCGGAAAATATTATTTTTCATGGTATTATGATCATAGCTTGTTGGAGTCTATGGAAGGCGAGAAATGAAGCCAGGTTCAGGAACGTGCAGGTTAGAATAGAGAAGATTATTAGTGAGGTTAAGGCGTTGGGGTTTCTTTGGGTTAAGAATAGAACGAAATTCAAGAGTTTATCTTGGGATAACTGGTGTAAATTTGTAATTATGTAATTTTGTCTTGTCTTGGGTGCCCCCCGGTTTCTGGGGTGGTCGTTCGTTAATGAAGTTTACATTTCAAAAAAAAAAAAAAAGAAATTTTTTTTGAAAGGTAGGTGCTTAAAGAATTGTTGCCTAATTGTGGAGATAAATAATCATCATAGCCTTTCTTTTTTGCCATTATTTCTTAAAAAAAATAGTTAAAAGTTAAATAGTAGTTACAAAAATGCATTTTAAAGATTAAGAAACTTTCTGTTTGTTTTATGTTACATATTAATTCTTTTAGACTGTGGTGTGTGGAAGGACCCTCCCTCAACATCTACATCGCCATCTTCACCTCCACAAAGCCTTATGATAGAATTCGTAAAAATCTCACGTGCGAAGAAAACGGTTGGGCCCTTTTTAAGCGTTTTTGTTTATAAATTTACTATGTTAGATACATGAGTTGAACAAAGGAACAAGAAAATATTAAATAGCTAGTAATAAAAATTTGAGAATTATAAAATAATATCTTTTAGATAAGATACTATTAAAATTATGTATAAGTATTTCATATAATAAACATTTCTTTCAATTAAGAGGCTGTTTGTTTAGCTCTTAATGGTTTAGACCTCTTATTAGTTCAACACTTAACGGTTTAGACTGTTTGTTTTGCGAGCAGATGTCTGAATGGTTCAGACATTTGCCTCTGAATGGTTAAGCATTATAGTAAGTCTGAATGGTTAAGACCTCTAATCTGAATTGGTCAGATATTTGCCTTTGAATGGTTAAGCATTATTCTGCCTCTTAGTGGGTCAGACCTCTTACTGGTTCAACACTGAACTATTCAGAAGTTGTCAAACAGCCCCTAACCTTTTTTATTTTCAACGCTTACAAACATTTAGTTTTGAAAGATTTCTTAGTGGACAAGATTCGAATCGGGTCGTTCAACAAATGCGATATATATGGGTTGGGTCTTACCATTTGTTTGCTGATATAGCTCTGTTTGATCGACATATTCGTAAATATTATTAGTGATAACATCTTACAACGAAATGAAATAAATTGAGTATCAACAAGAGATACCAAAACACGATTACTCAGAGGGAAGAGTAAAGCCCTACGCAACAACTGTTTTGTGGTAACCAATGGTACAAGACTAACTATGATAAGGACTAGAATGTTCATGGGGATAGATCACAAGAAAAGGTTAGGTTGGATGCTTATGACTAGGGCTGTAAACAAACTGGACGAACACGAACAGTGCCTTATTCGTGTTTGTTCGTTAAGGAAATGAATGTGTTCACTAACGGTTTATAAACACTTACCGAACGAGATTTTATGTTCGTGTTCATTCATTAAGGAAATGAGCGTGTTCACGAACACAAATAAATTTAACGAACATGACGAAGGCTAAACCTGGATGGCCCAGAGAGTAGCACTAGAACATGACGCCTTAATTGTGGAACGGAGGTTGAATTCGATATAAATAATGATAAAGGAAAGGGAAATGATGCATAAACAAGGTGGAAACAGGGTTTCCTTGTTTGATTGTTAGGGCAATAAAATAAATAAAAATTAAATAATATAAAAGTATAGATAAAATATACAGAAGTACAAAATATTTAAGTAAAACACAAACAAACAAACATAAACGAACGCAAATGAATGAATGTTCACAAACACGTTCATGAACACCTTACCGAACGTTCACGAACGCAATTGAACGAAAGAGACCTCTATTCATGTTTGTTCATTTAACTAATAGAACGAAATTTTTTGTTCATGTTCGTTCGCTTATTGAACGAACGAATATAAACGAACTTCCCACTGAACGGTTCACGGGGACATCTACTAATCAAAACGACAATGATAGTTGTTGATCGGTTGGTAATCAACAATCTTAGGTGGAGGCAAAAGTTCAAATGGACTCGACACACTAGGAGGTAATAGTTTAGATAGTTCAGATTGAGGACTATGATTCGGTCTCAGGATCGTATATAGGTAAGTTATTCAAACGACGACAGTGAGGAAAGTGGTATAGATAGGGTTGTTACTAGTACTTCTTTGATAAAAGGTATGACTCGCTGAATCAAAGTAGCAAGGACGCCAAGTTATGAAATAGAAGGAACTAACGCAGTTCTTGAGAAACCGCTTAACGAGTTTGGAATCTGTTTATAAGCAAATGTGTAATAGTTGGTAGGAGGAAGTGACTTCCTATCAGATGCGATATTTCGAGCTTTTAGTCTAGTGGGTTTGGGAGCGAGTAGTAAATGTTACACACATATTTTCTTTTTGGATCATTTTCATAGGTTTTCGTTTGTCTAATTATTTTCCTTGTGTCGCTAGTTGGTGTTGTTTTGGGTTGTTCATAGTTTAGCTTTCATCCTTGTAGTTGTTTTGTTTTGTCTCGGTCAGTTGCTTGCTAGTCATTTTTAATATAATTTAGCCGTTCAAGAAAATTAAGAAATTAAATAGGCAAGGTTGAAATAAGAGAAGTGAGAAAAAGAATATCTCAAATTTTCTTCTTCTATAATCTAACTAAAACATATCATTCTCTACAAACTTTGTTTATTTTTTAAAAACATCTTAAATTCGACTTTCCATCGTTATCTTTATCTCTCTCATAAACACTTAGTTTATTGTTTTTTTTTTTTTTTGGTTCTATACACTTACAATAATATATAGACCGATGAATAGTAAGCTTTTAAATATAGACATCCACTTTAGTTTTCTATTATATTTTCTCTATTATAAGGCTCAAATGTGATGAGTTTTAGTTATTCCTTTTCTTCTATATTTATAGGGAAAGTAGGATTTAAAGGCTCTAATATGAATACTCTAAAAGCATTTTCTTTGGAGTATTTAAAACCACATTTTTTTATAAACTTTCTTTCTCTCTCTCTTTCTTTCTCAAATCTGTCTCTCTATTTTCTTTTAAAGGAGTTATATTTGAACCTTGATGTGTAAATATCATATAAAACGTGGCAGTATACTCGACAGCTGTTTGAAGACCAAGAATTCATAAAGTTGGTCCAATGACCAAGCTCCACCAAACACCCATAGACATTATTAACAGCAGATTATAATGGATGGCTGTGATTTGCAAAATCACTATTCATTTCCATTAGCTATTAATAGATTTAGATTAGATTAGATTAGATTAGATTAGATTAGATTTAGATTATAGAAAAAAATAGAGTTTGTGTGTTTTAGAGCACTCATATTAGACTACAACCATATAATTAACTAAAAATCACTTTTTTTTTTCTTAAATGTAACCCTCATTTTTAAAAGGGTTATTGGATTTTAATAATCCTAAGTTTCACCTGTTTACCGATAATAATCCCAACTTTAAAAATTCCCTTCAATAATCTCAACTTGTAAAAGTTTGGCCGCCATTGATCCTTCTCTAACATAGGTGCACTTAAACCAATTAAGGAGTCTCTAGGTGTAATTGAATCTATTGAGGAGACCAAATTCTTATATGTTTGAAAATGATCAATGGCGGCCAAACTTTTACAAGTTGGGATTATTGGTGGAAATTTTTAAAGTTGAGATTATTATCGGCCAATAGGTGAAACTTAGGATTATTAAAATCCAATAACCCTTTTTAAAGAACCTCCCACTCCCATTCACATCTCTATATTCTTTTTTTTTTTTTTTTATTTCTTTCTTTTTCTTCCAATTACAATCTTAACTACTTTTTTATATTGATATAAAATTTTATAAGAATTTGAGCTATATTATATAAATTTCAATATGTAAATATGTCGTGTTTGTTTCAATCTTAACTGCTTTTCAATATGTAAATATGTGGGTGGGGGGTTTAGTTTTTTTTTTTTGTTTATGTTTAGGGTTTAATTTTAGGTTTTTTTTTTTTTGTGGGAGTGGGGGTTTAGGTTTTTTTTTTGGGTGGAAGGTTGAATTTAGGTTTTTGGGAAGTGGGGTGGGGGTTTAGGTTTTTTGGGGGTGTCGGTGGGGGGTGGGTTAGGTGTTTTATACTTTTCAGTATTATTGCACATGTGCAGTAATTTTTTTTTGAAATTTTATATATATATATTAAATATAGCGATTTTGAATAAAAAAAAATATTATTTTAGGTTTTTTTAGTTAGTTTTTTGGTTTTCTCATTTAAAATAGTTTTTTCATGATCCATCTTATATATATATATAATAAAACGAAAAATCAAAAAACCCAATAATATAATATCTTTAGGGGTGAATAATGAATCCTCATATTTGAGGCTTCAACATGGCTCCCCTCAAAATTTGAATAGAGGAAATGTGAAAATGGAGAGGCTGATGCATGAGAGAAATTACCTTAAAGTTTGAAAATGGAGTAAGTTTAAAGGACTTGCTATGAGTGCTCTTATGTTCTACATTAGGGTTTCTTAAATGAAGAAAACATGTGGAGAATTGATAATACATCTCTAAAAATAGATTACTATTCAATTATTCATCTCTAAATATAATTTTATGAGTGTATAAAACGAGAAAGAACAATAAAATATTGTGAGTAAGATGAAGATAGAGATAGCGAGTCGGACATAAGAGATATTAAAAAATTAACAAAGTTTAGTGTAAAAAGATGTATTAGTTAAGTTGTATAGATAGAGATGAGGATTGTAATGTGAATGCTCTAAGTAAGGAGAAGTTACCATGTTACAAACTAGTAAGAAACCCCCGCGCTTCGTGACGTGTTTCGTGCGTAACAACAACGGTTGTTATTCTCATGTAATTTCAAACTAAATTCGATGTTATATCCCAAATCATTTATTCCCACATTGTCGGCATTACCTTCAACGAGATAACAGTTGAAAGCCGGCGGAGACGCTGGGGCAGCCAACCCACCACCTCCATCCGATGACATCCTCCGCTCGTCAACGGCTAGCCGCTAACCTGATGGGCGCCACACCACATAGTCATGCATAAACATGGTTTTGCTTCTAATAATCAAATGAAGAGATGAAGTTTTTAAAAAGAATAAAATTAACAACATCATGACAAATGAACATAAACACTAATGTTCTTAGCAGATTTACAAATAGATCAAATATCAACACAAGAAACACATACTGTACAAAGGCATAGATGCCTACAACGAAGCAACAAAATTCATGACTCAGCTTCACCACACCTTTTGCATAACCTCTTCATATTACTTTTATCGGTTACCAATGTCTTGCTCCTCTAACATGCACTTGTTCTAATTATTACTTTTGAAACACGAAAGTGCATCGATACCTAAATGAACGCGAATATCATCACTGTTAAAATTTCTGATGCATAACACCCATATTTCTTGTTACAACACATATAACCTAAAAACGTAGAAAGTAATGAGGAGACAACACGTGTATGATAGGCTATATCAACCAAAAAAAAATAATTAAAGTTCCATAATTTTTAGGTACTTCACTATTTACTAGTTCCATAATTTTTAGGTACTTCATTATTTTTTGTTATTTTATTATCATAAAATGAAACACTTTTTTATTCTTTAATATGTGTATATTATTGAAACCAATATAAAGTGTATCTTATTTTCTATTGAAAGGCAACAATTTCTTTCTAATAATAGGAAGAAGAAAGTAAATCATTATTTTTTTCAATTTTACAACATTTAAAAATACAAGAAAATGGTTGAAATCCTATGTTTATCTGTTTCTTCTAAAATTCTAAAAATATATTTAAAGAAGAAAATTTTAATTTTTAGAACCTAAACATGTGTAAGTTATGGGTAGGTATATTTTCTACACATAATATGCACATGCATAATAAACTTTAAAAAACAAAAAACAATTTTGAACAAATTAGTTTAATAGTTTTTTAGGCATATAACAAACACACACATTAGTATATAAGAAGTAAAAGCTTTAAAAAATATGTTAATTGAAGAAATTAAATGATTTACTTTTCTTCTTGCATTTTTTTAGTGTTTTGTAAATCTCTCTTCAGACACACAAATACATATAGGTTCAGATATTTGTGAGGAATTTGCCAAAAACCAATAAAAATACATATACTACCATTATTATTAAGATACAGCATTAAAAAAAATCACACGTTTAAATTTACATATATTGGTAAATAAAATATTTTTGTATGTGTGTAAGTTTACCATATATATATATATATATAACGAGGAGGATCGTTAATGGTAGTTTTTACAAAACATTAAACCGTCAAATTAAGGTGATAAATTTTAAGAAATTCAAACCGTCAAATTAACTTATAAGGCAAATTAAAACCTAATCACACTAAAACTCCCTATCAATTCATAAAAACGGGATACAACGTGGATGCCGGTTCCCTTAGATCATTAATTGCCAGTTTAAAATCTCAACCCAGCCAGTTTATGTTTTAACCATTTAGAAAAACCTTTTTATAATAAAAGTACCATGTTATCAAAGGATGTCACTGAGCCTTGCTTCAATACTTTAAGGGTTTTTAGCCCATCATGATTTATAAAGAGAGAACAAAATTTAAATACTTACTGAGGAACACCAGGGAGATCTTTAAAGTTGAAAGATTTTATTCAAGCTTCAAATATATTACAAGTACAGAAATATTAGAGAGAGAAGAGAGGGGCAAAAGATTGCGTGCCTCTTCCATCCAAATTAACAACTATATATAGGGAAACTCAAAGGCAAACAAACAAAACACAAAAAGAACACGGACAAAAGAAAAAGTAAAGCAAAAGTAAAAGGGGGTCTATAATTGCCCAAGTGCCGTGTATCAAGGCTACTTTTCTTCAATTTCAAAGATGCCATCTATAATGGCCTTTCTTTTCCCATTTTGTCAAAGATGCCCATTATTAGTGGGGTCCTTATGTCGGCTCAATTATTTTTCTTTTTCCTCTTTCTTGGATTCTTTCTTCGGGGTGAATTCCTCTACCACCGTTTGAAGGTATGCTTCAAGATCATCATCCAGACTTATCTCCGGAATATCTTCTATCGGTTGAGATTCTCCTGCTAAACATGAGAAACGGTTCTCATCTTCTTGGCTGGTGGATGAGATTGACATTGCTTTGGAGAAGTTTGCTGTATTTGCTTCAAAAAACCTTTTTAACTCCTTCTTCATTTCTTCTTTGTATAATGAAAGAATTTCAGTCTTTGAGACTTCAGAAACTGCTTGCTTTTCTTGAATCCTTCTTGACATTTGTTCAAAAGGACTTGGCAGCTGTCTTTGTTGTCTTTTAACAATTTGAGTTTTATAATACTCAGTCTTGTTAGTGATCAAGTTTATTGTGTCTTGACCTTCTAATTCTTTCGTGGAGTTATTAACTCTTATCGTTTTCGACCAGAACTTTGTATAAGAAGTTCGTTTGAGACAGGGAATATTATCCCTCAGGGTATGACCTGTTGTTGGTTTCCATCTCCAAATCCAGGGTATGGAAAACTCTATTAAAAAATACATTGAGGCTATACCCTCAAACCAAGTTTTATTATACTCGGCTTCTATGAGATCCGGAGAAATTGCTACCCATTCTTGGTAAAGACCTTTGAATGGTTCAGGCAGAATCTGGACCGATGGACCATATAAAATGAACCATTTTTGGAACCAACTTGGGATTCCATCCTTATGAATCTTGTCACTCACTTTTATGAACCATGAGTGTTTTTTACTAGGATTTTCATAAAACAAACATTTTTCAAAACTTTGAATATAATCCCAGTAATTGTATTTATAAGTTTGTTTGTTGGAATTTATAAATTCCTTTTCATTTAAAGTACTTAATCCCCATTTTTGAGGAGATAAAAGATGTCTTATAAAAATCTTGCTAAAATTAAATGAATTTTTAATTTTATCTGCTGGGTAAAAATGTCTTAATTCAGCAGACTCAGAAACTTGTATAATGCTTTCATAATATTGCCTTGGTTTATAAGAAGTGGCATCATAAGATGCTGGATCTAAATATTTTTGCATTAAAAACCAAGAATCATCAAAAAACTTTTTGTCTTCTTGATTTAAAAGAATATTTTTCTTCTGTCTATCGGATATAACCCATGAATCTTCATCATCTTCCTGTGCTATATGAGCATAGGAGTGAGCATTTGAGGCCTGTTCTTGGGCTTTTATAATAGCCTGTTCTTCTTCTTGGGCTTTTATAATAGCCATGATCTTTTCATATGATGGATCATTGCGACTTATTTGAATTCCCGTATTATTATTCGAACTACTAGAAGCAATATCCGAGGCTATGAGCCTTCTGCTTCCTTGCTGGACCAAAACTAAATCTTGGCCTCTTCCTCTTCCCCTATAATTGGGAAAAGGTTGCTTTCCTCTATTATGAGGAATCATTCCTGAAAATATAAAATCAGGCTGATGAGATTATTTTCTCATTATCCTCAAGAACCTTTATTTGATTCCTAATATTATTTAGAACAGCATATTCATTTGAAAGATCTTTCCACATATTAGGATTACTATAGTCATTACTTAAATCATGAATTCTAAAAATTGTCATTCTTTTCATGATATTATAATTATTTTTCTTAATTTGGATATTATCAAGGACTTGTTTTAGAGGTCCTCTGGCCTTTGTCATTTTTACCTGCAAATTAAACAGAAGATATTATCTTCAAATATTCTCTAGTTAAAAAATCTGGAAGACTATTTTCTTCTCCTTTTTTATATTGTATTTCAAAATCAAACGGAGCTAATTGAGATTGCCATTTGGCGAACATTTGTTTTGAAACATCATGTTTTTGAAACATGAATTTAGCTGCTTGACAATCAGTTTTAATAATAAACTTTTGATTATATAAATCATCTTGAAATTTTAAAATTGCTAAAATTTCTTTTGCAATAGTAGCATATTTCTTCTGGCTATCAAGCCATTTTCCTGAATGAAACCTAACAAGATATTCTTGTTTTGTTTGAGGAGAAATTTGTTTTAATATTCCTCCATAACCTAACTCTGAGGCATCTGTTTCTATAATCTTAGGCCAATTAGGATTAGCAATAGTCATACAGGGAAGACCTAAAACCTTTTGTTTTATTTTTATAATAGCCTGGGTATGATTTTCATCCCAAGGTTTTGGATTCTTCTTCAATCTATCATATAAAATAGAATAATCTTTAGCTAAATTATGATAATAAGGAGCTATATAATTTAAGCTTCCAATAAACCTTTGCAACTGGGTTTTATCCATTATTTTATCAGGAAATTTAAAAGCAAATTCTATACTTCTATTAATAGGAACTATTTTCCCCTTTTCTATTATGTGACCTAAAAATCTGATACTTGTTTGAAAAAACATCATTTTAGGACTAGATATAACCAATCCATTTTTTATAATAATGGTTTTAAATATGTCAAGGTGTTTAAAATGAGTTTCAATATATTTTGAAAACACCAATATATCATCTATATAAACAATTATAAAACTTGAAAAAGGAATGAATATTTCATTCATAATTTTTTGTAATCCTGAAGGGGCATTTTCAGACCAAAAGGCATAACATTCCATTCATATTGCCCAAAAGGAACATTAAAAGCAGTTTTATACCTATTTTTTTTTATCAATTTGAATCTGCCAATATCCAGATTTCAAATCAAATTTTGAAAATATTAAAGCATCATATAATCGATCTAACAAATCCTTTTTATTAGGAATTGGATATCTTATCCATTTCAAAACTTTATTCAGAGGTTTATAGTTTATAACTAATATAGGAACACCTCTTTCAATCTCAGAATGTTTATTAACATAAAACGCAGTACATGACCAAGGAGACTTTGAAGGACATATTAATCCCTTTTGTTGTAATGACTCAATCTCCTTTTTGCATAGCTCTAAATATTCAGAATTCATCTGACAAGGTCTTGCCTTAGTCGGAATATTACTTTCTATAAAATCATCTTCATAAGGCAAAGAAACAATATGTTGTTTTCTATTCCAAAAAGCATTTGGATGATCATTACATATTTCTATATTAAACTGATTTTTTATGGTTTCTATTTTTAATATTAACTTAGGATTTTTTAATTTTTCCTCAATCGTATTAATATTGATTTCTTCTTTAAGAAAATTTATTTGATTGGTTTTAGCTTGTATAAGAAATTCATTCAAATATTTTTCAAAAGGTTGAGTTATAAACTCAAAATATAATTCTTTGTTATTATAAAAAGCTTTAAATCATTTTTTATCAACTTCTTTTAAAGGAAATATTTTTGAAAGGAATGGAGTTCCTAATATAACTTCATTTGTTATATTTTTTACAAGAACAAATGATAAAGGAATACATTCTCCATTTTTGCAAATCTTTGCATTTGAGATTTTATATTCAACTCCCATATCTTGCCTATTAGCTGCTTTAAGGATATGAGTAGTTTTTTCAAAATATTTAGTAGGAATTAATCATTCTCTTAAACAATTTAAATCTGCTCCTGAATCAATAAGAGCAATAAAATCTTTTTTAAAAGTATTTTGTATTAAAAGGGTTACTTTAACTAACCATTTTTGAGAAATAAATTTTTCTATTTTATTAATAAACTCTTCATCCCCTTTATTTTTAATTACTAAAGGAGGGAAATCATTATCATAATTATTAATAGGATTTTTGTTAGGAGAAGGAGGTTTATAAGAAGTTTCTCCTATTTCAAAATTAGAAGGTTTATAAAATGTCTCTGTCTCTTCTATAATTTTTTCTTCAAGATTTATAATTCTTTTTTCAAAACTAGAATTTTTATTTTTTAAATAAACAATTTCCTGTTTTAAATTGCTAATTTCTATTTTTAAATCTTCCGAAGTAGAAGAATTATTTTTTCTATTGTTTAAAATATTATGAACATGTTTCATGGAATAGGGACCTTCAGGTTCCTCTATTTCTCTTTGAACTTCTTTATTTTGATATAACATTTGAAGAATTTTTAATTTTTCTTCTTGACCTTTGATTTTGTTTAAAACATTTCCCAAAATATTACTGTCAATAACATTTATCTCATTATTTTTAATATTATTATCCTGAAATTGTGACATGACTTTATAAATCATTTCATTCTCAGAACCAATCTTATTACAACAATCTTCTTGACAATTATCAGAACAAGAACTTTCCTCTGTACTATAATCAGATGATTCTTCTGAATCAAAAATTTTATATAATTCATTTTTGACATTTTCCTCTATTACTAAACTATTTATCTTATTTTTTACTATTTTTCTTTGGCTACATTCATTAGCCTTATGGCCTTTCTTCTTGCATTTATAGCAAGTAGGAACCCATTTTTCTTTCCTTTGGGTTTTTCTCCTTTCTCTTTTTTCCCTTCTTTTCTGAAAATATTTTCCCCCTTTTTCCTTTCTGTATTTTCTATAATATTTTTCATTATCAAAACTCTTTTCTTTGGTACAATCCATACCAAATTGTTCACAAAATTCTCCTAACTGTCTTTTTTCTGTTAGGCTTTGTTTTTTAATTTGTTGATTTAATTTTAACTCATTACATAGAGCTAAACCTTCTTGTACACAGACTCCTATTAGTCTGCCATAAGTATAACTATCATAAGGGATTTGAATATTATTACCCCTAAGGACTTTCCTTACTCTTTCAGCAAATAAGGATGGAAGACCATCGATGAACTTGGACTTCCAATGAGAACTATTATTCTCTGGGAGCTCATAAACTCTACTTAAAAATACATCTTTATACCATCTAAATGAGGTTAAAGTATGACATTTAAGACCATTTAACAAGGTTCTAATGGTTTCAGAATTATCAGACCATCTACCTGTAAAGTGTTCTATAATAGTTATAATTAAAGTGTAAACAGCATCAGAAACTGGTTTATCACCTTCTTGTCTATAATGTTTATAAATCTGTTCTTGTTTATCACTTATATAATTATCCCACCATCCTTTTAACTGACCTGTAAAGCCTGCAGTTATCATTTTACAGACTACTTCATCAGTATTTTGATTATTTTTAGCTATGGTGGCATACATTAACATTCTATGTGTCATAGTATAAACTTGCCTATCAGTATAACCATCTAAATTCCATTCATAAATGGCTTTTCCATTATAAGAATTATTTATTTCTAATTCTTGTTCCTCATGAAGAACATCTTGAGGAGTAGGCCTAGGATAATAATATAATCTTTGTCTAGGTCTATCAGAATACTTGTTATTATAATTATCATAACTCTTATGTTTTTTACCTCTTCCAAATTTATTTATAGAATCAGTAACATAAGCTTCATACGTTTCATTATCCATGTTTTCCATATCACTCAAAACATTAAGTTGGACATTTGAAAACTTTTCTTTTATAATTTCTATTAAGTCATCCATAGACTTAAGTTCTTCTTCAGGTTTTGTTTTATAATGATCTATTTCAGGAGGAGGCTGAATAGTAGCTTTAGCTAATACAGCTGGTTCAGATAACTCAGGAGATTTTTTATTACTAGACTCTCCTACTTCCTTTTCCTGATTTTCTTAAACCTTTTCAATTTTATTATTCATTTCATGAATGCTTTCATTAAGATTTTTAAGACATAAATTTGTATAATTATTTTGTTGTATAATATGATTAATATGAGAAATAGTGGCAGTCATTAACCCACTACCTAAAGCTTTTTTAAAAGCAGCAAAATGAATTATATCATTTTCTTTTGTCATTTCAAAATCATTTTGAGGAGGAAAAATAGATTTTATAATTTCTCCTGTAATTAACTTATAATTTTTCTCAATAACTGAAATATATTTCAAAGAATATTTGTTTATAAACCAAACAGGAAACTCTATGATTTCCTGGACATCATCTAAATCTTTATAAAATTTTCTTCCTATTTCAAATCTTTTTTCTCTAGAGTATGACTCTAAAAACCAATCTTTAAATGGTTGCCAAATAGGATGTCTATATTTTTCACAAATTTTCTGTCTAATGACAGATCCAGGACTAAAATCAAGTTTTTCTTTATTCATTATAAACTAAAACTCATGTGTGAGACCGTATCATCTTCACTAACAGGTTGGTATAATCCTGAAACTAAATTGTCATTATTAACATTAAGATTTTCAACTCTACTACTTCTTATTTGAGAAGTAGAGGCTCTAGAAGATTCTGGTAAATCAACTTTATAATCTAGAGGTGATATATAAGACCTGGAAGAAATAGATTTTAAAAGTTTTTTATCTTTCCTTTCTTCTTCAAATTCTATTTCTATATTTCCTTCAGGAGTCTTTATTAATCTCCTTAACTTATGATTTATTTGAGGTTGTATTTTAACAGCTCTATTAATTACCCAGTTTTCTGGAAAAGTGATTTCTTCCCATTTAACTGGTCTTCTTATGGAAATATTAGATTTTCCATAATTTGTGATAGAAGTAGTATGAAGCTTATGTTACTGTTTCTATAAATAAATTTGGAAGAGGTAAAAAACATAAGAGTTATGATAATTATAATAACAAGTATTCTGATAGACCTAGACAAAGATTATATTATTATCCTAGGCCTACTCCTCAAGATGTTCTTCATGAGGAACAAGAATTAGAAATAAATAATTCTTATAATGGAAAAGCCATTTATGAATGGAATTTAGATGGTTATACTGATAGGCAAGTTTATACTATGACACATAGAATGTTAATGTATGCCACCATAGCTAAAAATAATCAAAATACTGATGAAGTAGTCTGTAAAATGATAACTGCAGGCTTTACAGGTCAGTTAAAAGGATGGTGGGATAATTATATAAGTGATAAACAAGAACAGATTTATAAACATTATAGACAAGAAGGTGATAAACCAGTTTCTGATGCTGTTTACACTTTAATTATAACTATTATAGAACACTTTACAGGTAGATGGTCTGATAATTCTGAAACCATTAGAACCTTGTTAAATGGTCTTAAATGTCATACTTTAACCTCATTTAGATGGTATAAAGATGTATTTTTAAGTAGAGTTTATGAGCTCCCAGAGAATAATAGTTCTCATTGGAAGTCCAAGTTCATCGATGGTCTTCCATCCTTATTTGCTGAAAGAGTAAGGAAAGTCCTTAGGGGTAATAATATTCAAATCCCTTATGATAGTTATACTTATGGCAGACTAATAGGAGTCTGTGTACAAGAAGGTTTAGCTCTATGTAATGAGTTAAAATTAAATCAACAAATTAAAAAACAAAGCCTAACAGAAAAAAGACAGTTAGGAGAATTTTGTGAACAATTTGGTATGGATTGTACCAAAGAAAAGAGTTTTGATAATGAAAAATATTATAGAAAATACAGAAAGGAAAAAGGGGGAAAATATTTTCAGAAAAGAAGGGAAAAAAGAGAAAGGAGAAAAACCCAAAGGAAAGAAAAATGGGTTCCTACTTGCTATAAATGCAAGAAGAAAGGCCATAAGGCTAATGAATGTAGCCAAAGAAAAATAGTAAAAAATAAGATAAATAGTTTAGTAATAGAGGAAAATGTCAAAAATGAATTATATAAAATTTTTGATTCAGAAGAATCATCTGATTATAGTACAGAGGAAAGTTCTTGTTCTGATAATTGTCAAGAAGATTGTTGTAATAAGATTGGTTCTGAGAATGAAATGATTTATAAAGTCATGTCACAATTTCAGGATAATAATATTAAAAATAATGAGATAAATGTTATTGACAGTAATATTTTGGGAAATGTTTTAAACAAAATCAAAGGTCAAGAAGAAAAATTAAAAATTCTTCAAATGTTATATCAAAATAAAGAAGTTCAAAGAGAAATAGAGGAACCTGAAGGTCCCTATTCCATGAAACATGTTCATAATATTTTAAACAATAGAAAAAATAATTCTTCTACTTCGGAAGATTTAAAAATAGAAATTAGCAATTTAAAACAGGAAATTGTTTATTTAAAAAATAAAAATTCTAGTTTTGAAAAAAGAATTATAAATCTTGAAGAAAAAATTATAGAAGAGACAGAGACATTTTATAAACCTTCTAATTTTGAAATAGGAGAAACTTCTTATAAACCTCCTTCTCCTAACAAAAATCCTATTAATAATTATGATAATGATTTCCCTCCTTTAGTAATTAAAAATAAAGGGGATGAAGAGTTTATTAATAAAATAGAAAAATTTATTTCTCAAAAATGGTTAGTTAAAGTAACCCTTTTAATACAAAATACTTTTAAAAAAGATTTTATTGCTCTTATTGATTCAGGAGCAGATTTAAATTGTTTAAGAGAATGATTAATTCCTACTAAATATTTTGAAAAAACTACTCATATCCTTAAAGCAGCTAATAGGCAAGATATGGGAGTTGAATATAAAATCTCAAATGCAAAGATTTGCAAAAATGGAGAATGTATTCCTTTATCATTTGTTCTTGTAAAAAATATAACAAATGAAGTTATATTAGGAACTCCATTCCTTTCAAAAATATTTCCTTTAAAAGAAGTTGATAAAAAATGATTTAAAGCTTTTTATAATAACAAAGAATTATATTTTGAGTTTATAACTCAACCTTTTGAAAAATATTTGAATGAATTTCTTATACAAGCTAAAACCAATCAAATAAATTTTCTTAAAGAAGAAATCAATATTAATACGATTGAGGAAAAATTAAAAAATCCTAAGTTAATATTAAAAATAGAAACCATAAAAAATCAGTTTAATATAGAAATATGTAATGATCATCCAAATGCTTTTTGGAATAGAAAACAACATATTGTTTCTTTGCCTTATGAAGATGATTTTATAGAAAGTAATATTCCGACTAAGGCAAGACCTTGTCAGATGAATTCTGAATATTTAGAGCTATGCAAAAAGGAGATTGAGTCATTACAACAAAAGGGATTAATATGTCCTTCAAAGTCTCCTTGGTCATGTACTGCGTTTTATGTTAATAAACATTCTGAGATTGAAAGAGGTGTTCCTATATTAGTTATAAACTATAAACCTCTGAATAAAGTTTTGAAATGGATAAGATATCCAATTCCTAATAAAAAGGATTTGTTAGATCGATTATATGATGCTTTAATATTTTCAAAATTTGATTTGAAATCTGGATATTGGCAGATTCAAATTGATAAAAAAAAATAGGTATAAAACTGCTTTTAATGTTCCTTTTGGGCAATATGAATGGAATGTTATGCCTTTTGGTCTGAAAATGCCCCTTCAGGATTACAAAAAATTATGAATGAAATATTCATTCCTTTTTCAAGTTTTATAATTGTTTATATAGATGATATATTGGTGTTTTCAAAATATATTGAAACTCATTTTAAACACCTTGACATATTTAAAACCATTATTATAAAAAATGGATTGGTTATATCTAGTCCTAAAATGATGTTTTTTCAAACAAGTATCAGATTTTTAGGTCACATAATAGAAAAGGGGAAAATAGTTCCTATTAATAGAAGTATAGAATTTCCTATTAATAGAGGAAAATGTCAAAAATGAATTATATAAAATTTTTGATTCAGAAGAATCCTCTGATTATAGTACAGAGGAAAGTTCTTGTTCTGATAATTGTCAAGAAGATTGTTGTAATAAGATTGGTTCTGAGAATGAAATGATTTATAAAGTCATGTCACAATTTCAGGATAATAATATTAAAAATAATGAGATAAATGTTATTGACAGTAATATTTTGGGAAATGTTTTAAACAAAATCAAAGGTCAAGAAGAAAAATTAAAAATTCTTCAAATGTTATATCAAAATAAAGAAGTTCAAAGAGAAATAGAGGAACCTGAAGGTCCCTATTCCATGAAACATGTTCATAATATTTTAAACAATAGAAAAAATAATTCTTCTACTTCGGAAGATTTAAAAATAGAAATTAGCAATTTAAAACAGGAAATTGTTTATTTAAAAAATAAAAATTCTAGTTTTGAAAAAAGAATTATAAATCTTGAAGAAAAAATTATAGAAGAGATAGAGACATTTTATAAACCTTCTAATTTTGAAATAGGAGAAACTTCTTATAAACCTCATTCTCCTAACAAAAATCCTATTAATAATTATGATAATGATTTCCCTCCTTTAGTAATTAAAAATAAAGGGGATGAAGAGTTTATTAATAAAATAGAAAAATTTATTTCTCAAAAATGGTTAGTTAAAGTAACCCTTTTAATACAAAATACTTTTAAAAAAGATTTTATTGCTCTTATTGATTCAGGAGCAGATTTAAATTGTTTAAGAGAAGGATTAATTCCTACTAAATATTTTGAAAAAAAACTACTCATATCCTTAAAGCAGCTAATAGGCAAGATATGGGAGTTGAATATAAAATCCCAAATGCAAAGATTTGCAAAAATGGAGAATGTATTCCTTTATCATTTGTTCTTGTAAAAAATATACAAATGAAGTTATATTAGGAACTCCATTCCTTTCAAAAATATTTCCTTTAAAAGAAGTTGATAAAAAATGATTTAAAGCTTTTTATAATAACAAAGAATTATATTTTGAGTTTATAACTCAACCTTTTTGAATAATATTTGAATGAATTTCTTATACAAGCTAAAACCAATCAAATAAATTTTCTTAAAGAAGAAATCAATATTAATACGATTGAGGAAAAATTAAAAAATCCTAAGTTAATATTAAAAATAGAAACCATAAAAAATCAGTTTAATATAGAAATATGTAATGATCATCCAAATGCTTTTTGGAATAGAAAACAACATATTGTTTCTTTGCCTTATGAAGATGATTTTATAGAAAGTAATATTCCAACTAAGGCAAGACCTTGTTAGATGAATTCTGAATATTTAGAGCTATGCAAAAAGGAGATTGAGTCATTACAACAAAAGGGATTAATATGTCCTTCAAAGTCTCCTTGGTCATGTACTGCGTTTTATGTTAATAAACATTATGAGATTGAAAGAGGTGTTCCTAGATTAGTTATAAACTATAAACCTCTAAATAAAGTTTTGAAATGGATAAGATATCCAATTCCTAATAAAAAGGATTTGTTAGATCGATTATATGATGCTTTAATATTTTCAAAATTTGATTTGAAATCTGGATATTGGCAGATTCAAATTGATAAAAAAAAATAGGTATAAAACTGTTTTTAATGTTCCTTTTGGGCAATATGAATGGAATGTTATGCCTTTTGGTCTGAAGAATGCCCCTTTAGAATTCCAAAAAATTATGAATGAAATATTCATTCCTTTTTCAAGTTTTATAATTGTTTATATAGATGATATATTGGTGTTTTCAAAAGATATTGAAACTCATTTTAAACACCTTGACATATTTAAAACCATTATTATAAAAAATGAATTGGTTATATCTAGTCCTAAAATGATGCTTTTTCAAACAAGTATCAGATTTTTAGGTCACATAATAGAAAAAGGGAAAATAGTTCCTATTAATAGAAGTATAGAATTTGCTTCTAAATTTCCTGATAAAATAATGGATAAAACCCAGTTGCAAAGGTTTTTAGGAAGCTTAAATTATATAGCTCCTTATTATCATAATTTAGCTAAAGATTCTTCTATTTTATATGATAGATTGAAGAAGAATCCAAAACCTTGGGATGAAAATCAT
Source organism: Helianthus tuberosus (assembly GCA_030545235.1). Classification (NCBI taxonomy): domain Eukaryota; kingdom Viridiplantae; phylum Streptophyta; class Magnoliopsida; order Asterales; family Asteraceae; genus Helianthus; species Helianthus tuberosus. Next base: position 190,171,626 of record CM060366.1, read on the forward strand.
ACCCAAGCTGTTATAAAAATAAAACAAAAGGTTTTAGGTCTTCCCTGTATGACTATTGCTAATCCTAATTGGCCTAAGATTATAGAAACAGATGCCTCAGAGTTAGGTTATGGAGGAATATTAAAACAAATTTCTCCTCAAACAAAACAAGAATATCTTGTTAGGTTTCATTCAGGAAAATGGCTTGATAGCCAGAAGAAATATGCTACTATTGCAAAAGAAATTTTAGCAATTTTAAAATGTGTTTTAAAATTTCAAGATGATTTATATAATCAAAAGTTTATTATTAAAACTGATTGTCAAGCAGCTAAATTCATGTTTCAAAAACATGATGTTTCAAAACAAATGTTTGCCAGATGGCAATCTCAATTAGCTCCGTTTGATTTTGAAATACAATATAAAAAAGGAGAAGAAAATAGTCTTCCAGTTTTTTTAACTAGAGAATATTTGAAGATAATATCTTCTGTTTAATTTGCAGGTAAAAATGACAAAGGCCAGAGGACCTCTAAAACAAGTCCTTGATAATATCCAAATTAAGAAAAATAATTATAATATCATGAAAAGAATGACAATTTTTAGAATTCATGATTTAAGTAATGACTATAGTAATCCTAATATGTGGAAAGATCTTTCAAATGAATATGTTGTTCTAAATAATATTAGGAATCAAATAAAGGTTCTTGAGGATAATGAGAAAATAATCTCATCAGCCTGATTTTATATTTTCAGGAATGATTCCTCATAATAGAGGAAAACAACATTTTCCCAATTATAGGGGAAGAGGAAGAGGCCAAGATTTAGTTTTGGTCCAGCAAGGAAGCAGAAGGCTCATAGCCTCGGATATTGCTTCTAGTAGTTCGAATAATAATACGGGAATTCAAATAAGTCGCAATGATCCATCATATGAAAAGATCATGGCTATTGTAAAAGCCCAAGAAGAAGAACAGGCTATTATAAAAGCCCAAGAACAGGCCTCAAAGGCTCCCTCCTATGCTCATATAGCACAGGAAGATGATGAAGATTCATGGGTTATATCCGATAGACAGAAGAAAATTATTCTTTTAAATCAAGAAGACAAAAAGTTTTTTGATGATCCTTGGTTTTTAATGCAAAAATATTTAGAGCCAGCATCTTATGATGCCACTTCTTATAAATCAAGGCAATATTATGAAATCATTATACAAGTTTCTGAGTCTGCTGAATTAAGACATTTTTACCCAGCAGATAAAATTAAAAATTCATTTAATTTTAGCAAGATTTTTATAAGACATCTTTTATCTCCTCAAAAATGGGGATTAAGTACTTTAAATGAAAAGGAATTTATAAATTCCAACAAACAAACTTATAAATACAATTACTGGGATTATATTCAAAGTTTTGAAAAATGTTTGTTTTATGAAAATCCTAGTAAAAAACACTCATGGTTCATAAAAGTGAGTGACAAGATTCATAAGGATGGAATCCCAAGTTGGTTCCAAAAATGGTTCATTTTATATGGTCTATCGGTCCAGATTCTGCCTGAACCATTCAAAGGTCTTTACCAAGAATGGGTAGCAGTTTCTCCGGATCTCATAGAAGCCGAGTATAATAAAACTTGGTTTGAGGGTATAGCCTCAATGTATTTTTTCATAGAGTTTTCCATACCCTGGATTTGGAGATGGAAACCAACAACAGGTCATACCCTGAGGGATAATATTCCCTGTCTCAAACGAACTTCTTATACAAAGTTCTGGTCGAAAACGATAAGAGTTAATAACTCCACGAAAGAATTAGAAGGTCAAGACACAATAAACTTGATCACTAACAAGACTGAGTATTATAAAACTCAAATTGTTAAAAGACAACAAAGACAGCTGCCAAGTCCTTTTGAACAAATGTCAAGAAGGATTCAAGAAAAGCAAGCAGTTTCTGAAGTCTCACAGACTGAAATTCTTTCATTATACAAAGAAGAAATGAAGAAGGAGTTAAAAAGGTTTTTTGAAGCAAATACAGCAAACTCCTCCAAAGCAATGTTAATCTCATCCACCAGCCAAGAAGATGAGAACCGTTTCTCATGTTTAGCAGGAGAATCTCAACCGATAGAAGATATTTCGGAGATAAGTCTGGATGTTGATCTTGAAGCATACCTTCAAACGGTGGTAGAGGAATTCACCCCGAAGAAAGAATCCAAGAAAGAGGAAAAAGAAAAATAATTGAGCCGACATAAGGACCCCACTAATAATGGGCATCTTTGACAAAATGGGAAAAGAAAGGCCATTATAGATGGCATCTTTGAAATTGAAGAAAAGTAGCCTTGATACACGGCACTTGGGCAATTATAGACCCCCTTTTACTTTTGCTTTACTTTTTCTTTTGTCCGTGTTCTTTTTGTGTTTTGTTTGTTTGCCTTTGAGTTTCCCTATATATAGTTGTTAGTTTGGATGGAAGAGGCACGCAATCTTTTGCCCCTCTCTTCTCTCTCTAATATTTCTGTACTTGTAATATATTTGAAGCTTGAATAAAATCTTTCAACTTTAAAGATCTCCCTGGTGTTCCTCAGTAAGTATTTAAATTTTGTTCTCTCTTTATAAATCATGATGGGCTAAAAGCCCTTAAAGTATTGAAGCAAGGCTCAGTGACATCCTTTGATAACATGGTACTTTTATTATAAAAAGGTTTTTCTAAATGGCTAAAACATAAACTGGCAGGGTTGAGATTTTAAACTGGCAATTAATGATCTAAGGGAATCGGCATCCACGTTGTATCCCGTTTTTATGAATTGATAGGGAGTTTTAGTGTGATTAGGTTTTAATTTGCCTTATAAGTTAATTTGACGGTTTGAATTTCTTATAATTTATCACCTTAATTTGACGGTTTAATGTTTTGTAAAAACTACCATTAACGATCCTCCTCGTTATATATATATATATATATATATGTAGAGGATCTGTACATTAATTCAAAAGTGTGAGAAGTGTATTATAACACTATATATAACACCATATAAACACCGTATAACACTATGTAACACCATATAACACTATGTAACACTATATAACACTATATTTTGTCTGATAGCATGTCTATGATAGATGTATAGTGTTATATATTGTTATATAGTGTTATATAGTGTTATATGGTGTTATATGGTGTTACATAGTGTTATACGGTGTTTATATAGTGTTATATATAGTGTTATAATACACTTCTCACATTTCTGAATTAATGTACACTATCCCTACCCTATAGGATTTGGTTCAAGAGTGAACACCAGTGTAATCTGCGAACTGAGCGAACTAATTCTGGTCATACATGTGTGTAGATCCATGGCCAGGATTTGATGATAAAATCCTAGCCATCCACGTGTGTAAATCAATGGCTAGGATTTGTTCACTAGTTCGCAAATACACTACTGTTCACTCTAGAACCCCACCCTATATATATATATATAGAGTGGGAGTTGGCTAGAAAGCCTTATTTTCCTAGAAAGTCTAGGAAGCAATCAGAACATGACATGTGGCATTGAGGGATTTTAACTAAAAGGGCAATTGTGTAATTTGACATTTTATTTTAATTTTGGAATCTATATCTCATTAACTAACTATGCACGATTTTATGGTAACTGATTCTCCATGATTTGCGAATTACAACCGGACGTAAATATCAATCAAATTCTCATTCGTTCCTTTCACAATCTTGATCAACTTTCTTCGTAAATCATATTTTGCCACCAGAATGTTCTTGACGTTGTGTTTTAACAGCAAGCATATTAATACCGTTGTGTTTTAGCATTCATGCTGGTAATGCTGGAGGATTTCTTGACGATGTGTTTTAACAGCTAGCATTCATGCTGGTAACGCTGGAGGATTTCTTGACATTGTGTTTTAACAGCAAGCAGATTAATACAGTTGTGTTTTAGCATTTCATGTTGGTAATGCTGGAGGATTTCTTGACGCTGTGTTTTACCATCCATGCTGGTAATGCTGGAGGATTTCTTGACATTGTGTTTTAACAGCAAGCAGATTAATACAGTTGTGTTTTAGCATTCATGTTAGTAATGTTGGAGGATTTCTTGACGCTGTGTTTTACCATCCATGCTGGTAATGCTGGAGGATTTCTTGACATTGTGTTTTAACAGCAAGCAGAATAATACAGTTGTGTTTTAGCATTCATGTTGGTAATGCTGGAGGATTTCTTGACGCTGTGTTTTACCATCCATGCTAGTAATGCTGGAGGATTTCTTGACATTGTGTTTTAACAGCCAGCAGTTTTAATACCGTTGTGTTTTAGCATTCACGCTGGTAATGCTGGAGGATTTCTTGACGCTGTGTTTTACCATCCATGCTGGTAATGCTGGAGGATTTCTTGACATTGTGTTTTAACAGCCAGCAGTTTTAATACCGTTGTGTTTTAGCATTCATGTTGGTAATGCTGAAGGATTTCTTGACGCTGTGTTTTACCATTGATACTGTTACGATGGGTGACATTTGTCACAATGTGTTTTCTTGATGTTGTGTTTCTTTATGAAGGATAGAAGGAAGAGAGAGACGAGAGAAAGGGAGAGAGAGAAAAAAAATCGCAAGAAATGTGGGGTGGTTTATGGAATGACAGTTATTTCCATATTTAAAATAAACTAAATGACATATCTACCCTTGATTAATTAAATAATCCTATTTTTAAGAAACATATATTACCAAAATGTCACCAAGATGATTTCAACCATTAAAAACACCCATTGGATGGCCCAGATCGCTTCCTAGACTTTCTAGGAAAAACACACTTTCCGCAGGATCCCCACTATATATATATATATATAGGGGTAGGGGACCGCTAAAATAAAAACCACCTCCAGTTGTAAGAACCGAGAGAACCACTTTCTAGCCATTAGATCTTCAAGATGGATGGATGAGATTAAAAGTAGTTAAAATTAATATTAAATATTTTTTGTCTTATTATGTTTTTAATATTTTAATGCAAAAGGGTAGTTTGGTAAATTTATTTTTTTTCTTTATTATTTTTTATTACTTTTTTGTATTATAATATTAGTTTTTTTATTTTTTAAACAAATTTTTTTATTAAAAGCTTTTTAAATTCAGATTTGAGTAAATTACGTTTTTGGCCCCTGTGGTTATATCACTTTTACTATATTAGCCCAAAATAAGAATTTTTAACATATTTGCCCCCATGGTCTCTATAACTAACCATTTTGGCCCCTAAGTCTAACCATTTTGGCCCTCATGGTCTCTATAACTAACCATTTCGGCCCCCATGATCTCTAGACTTAGGGGCCAAAATGGTTAGTTATAGAGACCATGGGGGCATATATGTTAAAAATTCTTATTTTGGGCTAATATAGTAAAAGTGATATAACCACAGGGGCCAGAAACGTAATTTACTCTTCAGAATTTTTAAACTTTTTACGTTTTACGTTAAACTTTTTACGTTTTACGTTAAACTTTATAGGTTTTACGTTTTACGTTAAACTTTTTACGTTTTACATTTTATGTTTTACCGTAAAGATAGTGTCTCCAAATCTGAAGGGCAAAAATTATTGCTTCTAATTCTAGATCATGGGTTGTATAATTCTCTTCATGTTTCTTAAGCAGTCTAGATGCATAAGTAATTACCTTTTGGCGTTGCATCAATACACATCCAAATCCTAACTTGGACGCGTTACAATATACTACAAAGTCTTCAGTTCCTTCTGGCAGAGCGAGTATTGGGGCGTTGGTTAACCTTTGCTTCAAAATCCTGAAGGCTTCTTCTTGTTTTGGTCCCCATTCAAACTTAACTGACTTGCAAGTTAGTTTGGTTAATGGAATGGCTATTCTAGAGAAATCTTGAATAAAACGTCTATAATATCCTGCCAGTCCAAGAAAACTTCTTACTTCTGTGGGTGATTCAGAGACCTTCCATTTGGTAATAACTTCGATCTTTGTGGGATCCACATGAATTCCTTCACGATTAATCAGGTGTCCAAGAAATTGCACTTCTTGTAACCAGAATTCACATTTTGAGAATTTAGCATTAAGCTTTTCTTTTCTCAACAATGTCAGGAGTATATGCAAATATTCCGTATGCTCTTCCTTTTTCTCAGAGTAAATTAGAATATCATCTAGAAAGACAATTATGAATTTATCCAGGTATGATTTACATATCCAGTTCATCATATCCATAAATGCGGTTGGGCATTGGTTAAACCTAATGGCATACTGTAAATTCATAATGACCGTACCTTGTTTTGAATGTAGTTTTAGGAATGTCCTATTCATGTACTTTCAATTGATGATATCCTGAGCGTAAATCGATCTTAGAAAAGAATCGGGCTCCTTGAAGTTGATCGAATAGATCATCGATTCTCGCTAGTGGGTTCCGATTTTTAATCGTAACCTTATTCAGTTCTCGGTAATCAATGCACATAAGCATCGATCCATTTTTCTTCTTGACAAATAACACCGGTGCTCCCCATGGCGATGAACTAAGTTGTATGAAACCTTTATCTAGCAATTCATCTAACTGTTTCTTCAATTCCTGCATCTCCGTTGGTTCTAGTCGATAGGGTGCTTTGTCAATTGGTGTCGTTCCGGGTATCAGGTGAATTCTAAATTCAACTTCTCGATCTGGTGGTAATCCAGGTAACTCTTCTGAAAAAACATCTGAGAATTTAGATATTACGGGAATATCTTTTAATTCTTTTCCTCTAGAATTAATGATTACGGAAATCATATATACCATTCCTCCCTTCCGTGCGTAGCTTGCAGCTTTCATCATAGAGATGAATTTTGTTGTTCTCGTTGGCTTATCTCCCTTAATTGTGATCCTTTCACCAGTTGGCGTACATACTTCTATGGACTTTTGATCACACAAAATACGTGCATGATTAGCTACCAACCAATCCATTCCTAACTAGACATTGAATCCGGCTAGATCCATTGGTAAAAGATTAACAGTAAAGTTATGACTTAATATTTTTATCTTTCCTTCCTAAAGGATTTCTCTTATTCTGATAGAACTTCCATTTGCTGTTTCCACCAGACAGTATTGGTGGAGATTAATGTGGTTGATTGAAAAGTTTGCAGAAAGAAGTATTTATAAAACTTTGGTCTGCAACAGAGTCAAATAATGCTTTAGTATAAACATCATCAACTAAAACGTACCGGCAATCACATCCGGAATCATCTTAGCTTCTTCAGCTGTCAGAACGAATGCTCTGGCATTCTTCTTGGGTCCTTCTGTTGCCTTTGCTTTGTTGTTTACAACTAGAGCTAGTTTCGGACAGTTTGGTTTGATATGGCCAGCTTCTCCGCAAATATAGCATATTCGGGCACTAGCTTTCTTCCTACAGTCTTCTTCCTTATGTCCTGGTATCTTGCAGAAGTTGCAGGACACAACACACTTTCCTGAGTGTTTCTTTTTACAGGACTTGCAGTAGGGTGAAGAGGAAGAACCTGTTCCTTTCCCTCGATAGGAATTACCATAACGTAGTTCTTGGGTAATCTTTTGGGCTAGGTTCTTTTTCTGATTTTCCTCTTGTGTACGCACCAATTCATTCATCAGAGTGTTGGCAAGTTCCACTGCTTCTTCTATCTTTTGTGGTCTTATTGCCTTGACTATATTTCTGATTTCACTGATTAATCCCCAAATGTAACGGGAGATTAATACTGGTTCGGGTGAGGCTAGAGTTGAGACTATTCTTGCATATTCAAAGAATGTGGTAGTATATTCCCTGTAATCTACCCTAATCATTTTATGATTTAGGAATTTATTAGCAATATGTTCCTTTTCATGAGGAGGACATAATTTCCTTTCAACTATTTCCTTAAAGTTGTTCCATTCCATGCTATAAACCCTGTCACTTTCTCTTGACTGAAGAATGGTATTCCACCACTCTAAGGTTGCATTCTTGAAAAGATTAGAAGCATACATGATCTTATCCTCATCTGCACACCTACTTATTTTTAAAACTGCTTCTGTCTTTTCTATCTAGCGCAAGGCTGAAATGGCTTATTCATTGCCTGAGAATTCTATCGGTTTGCATGATAAGAATTCTTTATAAGAACAACCATATGAGATGGTCCTTCTTCGTTTTAAACCGGAGCTTGGATAAATAGTCCGTGATTTCCATTCACGTTGTGACTTGGCTCAGTAGGCTCACGTTTACTTCTGATTATAGAATTATTATTTTCTGCCTTTTTATTAATAGTGTCAAAAATATATGGCATAGCATCTATGATTCCTTGAGCTACTATGTGTTCGATAGCACTTTTATCCACTTGGTTTCCGTTATTATTGTTATTTTGGATTTCCTGATCTACTTCGTTTGACATCTGAATTGTCAACATGATCAGGTATTAATATCACAGAATAAGTTAAACAAACAAATACTCAAGCATATTGAACCAAAAGCGTCGATCATTGCGACTTTTACTCTTTTCATATATATATATATATATATATGCATCTATTACAAACTATAACTGTAATTTAAACGTTAGTAATTGTGCATCAATACATATATATATGTGATATATATAATATATATTTTAGTGGTTATAGATTATTATTATTTTTTTTATCAAAGTAACAGAAAATACACACATATATATATATATGTAGGAGAAGGATCCGTTAGGAACCACCCTTTATTGCGAGAACCGCGAGAACCAATGTGAACACAACCAAAAAATACCTAAAAAACTCTAAAAAACACCCAAAAAAAAAAATTTGCTATTTTTTTTGGAAAAATCGCTATATTTCGTCAATAATAAAAAAATTTTAAAAAAAAATCGAGTAACATTTATCCATGCACATGTGCATTTGTATCATTTCTTTGACAAATTCCGTAATTCATTACAAATATCAGACAATTGCATTTTTATTTACACTACCATTTTTAATACACTATTTTTTACATTAACAATAATAGAAAATGCACATGTGCATCTATATGTATGAACTTGTTATAACATTAACAACACTAGAAATGCACATGTGCATCTATATATATGAACATGTTATAACGTGTTTTAGTACACCACTTTGTGTTTTAGTACACCACTTTGAATACACATTCCCTTTCATCTATCATAACATCCATACTACACTACCATTACCTCCTACCATTCGTAATATAATACCATTGCTTTCTACCATCCATAATACAATATTATTACCAATATTTCACTTTATTATATGTACATCAACACCCTTTATACCATCCAAACAACATATTACATCATAAAGTGACAAATATAATCAAACCATCAACAACTAGATATAACTAACCAAAACACATGTATATGGGCCTACTTCATCATTTAAAATCACAAACTTTTTGTACCAAAGCACCTTATTTCATGTTGATACATGTACATGCACATGTGCATTTCTAATATTGGTAATGTAAAAAGTAGTGTATTACATATGGTAGTGTAAATGAAAGTGCATTTTTCTACTACTGGTAATATATTATGGAATATGTCCAAGAAATGATACATATGCACATGTGCATCCATAACTGTTACTCGAAAAAAAAACTTTTTTTTTTTCGTTACAAAATACAGTGATTTTTATTAGAAAAAAAATTGTGGGTATTTTGGATTTTTTAGGTATTTTTTTGTGTTCACATTGGTTCTCGCGGTTCTCGCAATAAGGGTGGTTCTCAAATGAAACTTACCATATATATATATTAGGAGACTGTTTTCTAGTATTGCATCTCGTTCTCGTCGTATTTCCTGACTAGTTTTTCCTCGATTTGGCGTATCCGGTTTCCTTCCTTCACCAATTCTTCACCATACTGGCGAAGTTCTGCTACATTCTCATGGATCATTGGTGGCATTAGGGCTGGTACGGGTTCAGGGTAAAGTGGTTCTGGTTCTCTGTAAGGCATGTATGGGTAGGGATCATTCTTTAACTACTTGAATGTCCAATCATTGGTCTCCCAATATTCTAAGGGATTTGGTGCTGGTATCTTGGGTATCTCATTTGGATCAAAGGCTTGGATTGGAAGTGGGTTTTCCTGATTTTGTTCTAAGTTCATGGGTTGGTCAGGGTATAAAGGTAGTAATTGTGGTTCTGGTACTGCTACTTGGTTGAGATCAAGTTCTCATTCTGCAGCTCTAAACATATTAAGATTGGCTAGTCTCCTGTCCAATTCCTCTTCCCATACAGGTCTAGCTACTGGATTTTGGGTATTTCTCTCAGCTCTATTTAGTACTGCTTGTTGTTGAATTTTCCTCATTCTTTTTCTCCTTTCCACTTTTGCTCTACTAAACCACCCTCTTTTCTTCGGGGGAAATTTTCTTCGGATTTAGCTTTAAAAACAAAGGTTTCCTCAGAATCAGCTACGTATCCGGAGGTTGGCTGGGATGTTCCTTCATCCATTGGAGAATGTGGTAGGTGACGATAAGCGTCAGAAGTATCCTGATCACTCATACTGTAAACTTAAACCAAATTGTCAAAATAACATAAAATAATAATATACATATTTACACAGAATAACACAGAAGTTATTTATATAAGTTTCCTAACATAAATATAAAAATTTTAGGTATTTAAAAGAACAACTAGTGGCTCTGATACCACCTTCTGTCGCAACCCCCGACCCCACCCAGGGAGCGGGAGCCGCGAACCAGTCAAGTGGTATCGGTGTTTATTAATTTGGAAACGGAAATGAGACATCAGGATCGTAGTTAGGAAATAAATCCAGAGTTTGCAAAACACTCAACTTTTATATTAAACAAATGGGATAAAACCCATATTTCATTCATATTATTTTTATAGGGATAAACCCTAGTTTGCCAAAAATATAACTTCTTCTTTTATTCAGGCAAATTAAAGCCACTTTCTTTAAGCCTTCAGTGCTCCACAGCTGGCTTCTTATTGCTTCACATTAAGTTACCTGAAATGCGTTTTAAAAAGATTTTATCAGCAAGAAATACTTGCGAGTACATTCCATTTTATAAAAACACATTGTTATAACTTCACAGTATTAAGAGCGATTACAATGTTTATTTTTATCAATTATTCAACACAGTATGCAAATGGGGACACTCCCCCGCGCTCGTGTCAGATTACTTTGGGTCCTGTCACCCAAAAGTGACGGTTCCTATCACACCTTTGGTGACTGTGGACTAGTAATGTATACAAAACCCCAACTACTTGCAATAATTATAGATTACAAAGACTTAATCACTGTAAGTATAACTGAAAAATATTTGAGGTTTTGTAAAGTAATTTGGTAAAAAGAGAGAATGACTCACAAACTGTGAGAAAAGAGAATGGACTCACGTTGTAAATTTAGGTTTTTCTACGGCTTCCTGATGATATTTTCTGTTAATATTCTTGAGTTCCTATTAAAAATATACAATGCACGCGCGTTAGTATAATAACCCAAATTCAACTTATCAATACGTCCGAGAAAGAACCCCAACGTACTTCGTCAGGCAGAGCCTTGACATGCGTTGCTGGGTCCTAGATTAATCGGACAAGGTATCGACTTAGTGACCGGGGGTTAAAATAGTTACAACGGGGCAGAGCTTCGTGATTTAGAGGGTATTTTAGCTATAATTTTCGTATAATATAGACAGAGAGAGAAAAAAGAAGTTTGAACAAATTGAAATGCATACTGAGCGTCTAATTTATAGAAGTTTCGGGGGTCTCTCCCCCAAGACCCCTCCTCTTGTTTCTTTCGCGCCCCGCAAGGGCACCCTAGCTACGGCTAGGGTTGCCGGTTGGCCCCCTAGGTTCGACAAGTGTTACGACACGTGGCACTCTGGGTGTTCGGCAAGAAACAAGCCGTCGCGCCCCGCGACCGGCCTCCTTCAAACCTGTCATTGCCCGCAACAGGTGTATTTTTCTTGATTTTTCATTTTTTTTGTTAAAATTAATGTTATACGGGTCTGGTTTTATGATTACGGAACGGTTTAGGGTGTTTTCGAGGGTTGTTATAAGCGATTAATCAGGATTAATCGAAATAATTGGAATTAATTGGGATTAATTGTGATTAATCACCGCTTAGTCAGGATTTTTACAACCATGCTCTGGAATAATTATTCTATATGTAGTGTAATCATGTAGCCTATGGAAAAAGGATGTGGATGTAATTACTATTATGTGAGTATCCTTTTTTTTGGTTTCATTCACCTCATACTTTTAGCACAATAATTCTAATTGTACGAGAAATTAACCTTATATATATATATATAAGCGTAACAATAAAAGTTCAAAAAACTATAACTTTTAAAAACATATTGTACAATCTTTTAATCCTTATTGTTAACTTTTAAAATGAAGGGTAAATTACATTTTTCGTCCTTTATGTTTGTATCGAATTGTAATTGGTAGCTTTAACTTTAATAATTACAGTCACAATACTTTATTTGGAAAACCCATTACACTCTACGTCCTTTGGCCCTAACAAAGGTTAAAATTTTCAGTTAAGTATGGCATATTCCTTGCACATGAGGGTAGAATGGTAATTTTACTGATTTATATATAAGTCTATCCCCACACTTTACTCTTTCTCTTTCTAAAGACTCTCTCACTCACAGACACCTCTCTCTCTCTCTCTCTCTCTTTCTATATATATATCCAGCCACCACCCACCACTTGCCACCACTATCATCACCGCCGTAAGCACCATTCACCACCACCACTGTCGCACACACAGACACTTTCTTCTATCTCTCACCCTCTCTCCCTGACTCACTCCCAGCCGCCCAAGCCTGTGAACAAGATTACACCGGATTTTCTTCGATTCACAAATCTTCGACCAAATCCATTGAAATTGAGTTACCAAAGATAAATTAGGATAGGCGAATCAAAACAACATCTTGTAAACGCGTTTTAAACAGTCGAATAAATCCATTATCACGTATCATCTTCAAATCAAAATCGGATCTCCACCCAAAAAAAATCACAAAACCCTCCATCTTAGCTCGTGTCGGTTGAATATGTATATAAATAGGACCCCGATCAGCATTCAGCCCTTCACCTTCTCATTAAATTTCGATTTTCTGCATTGCCGACAATCTGTTTTCACCGGAGCTTCACTGGAGTTTTCGTTCTCACCGGAGTTATTCAATTCACGCTCTAGCTTCGCAACCTGTAAGTGTATATATATACTGTTTCTGATCGTCTTCATGTGTAGGTCAAAACCCCAAACAAATTTCAGTATATCATATTTGTATCATTGTTAGCTTTGTGATGATAGGATCCAGGGTTCTTTAGAAAAACTGATTTGGGGATGAAGGGAATCGCTGGAACTTTTTAACAATAATTAAAAACTGAACCCCCTAACAACTTGCACTTGTGACAACGTGCTAGTATTCCGCATTTTAAAACCTACAACCATTGTGATGGTGGTGGTGGGGGCAGTGTGAGTGTAGTGGGAGTGGGGGTTGTTTTGGATGGTATGTTTAGAGAGAGAAATGTGTGTTTATGTTTTAATTGTTTAAATTTATTTTAGATAAATAAATGAGTAAAATTACCCTTCTACCACCATGTGCAAGGCATATGCCATACTTAACTGAAAATTTTGACCATTTTGGGGTCAAAGGACATATAGTGTAATGGGTTTTCAAAATAAAGGATTGTGACTGTAATTATTAAAGTTAAAGGCTATCCATTGCAAGTCGATACAAACATAAAGGATGAAAAATGTAATTTACCCTAAAATGAATCTTTCTTACTATTTTTAAACAACCATACCTTTTTTCATATGTTAATATCTTTCGAAAAAGTTACACCTAGAAAAACATTTTGTTCTTTAGTTTGAGTATAGTATGAGTCTTTTTTAAACAATACGTTACGTGATTAACGGTATCTGCGTTTACGTTTTCTCCCGCATGACATAGGCACATGTATAGTGTGTGCCTCTATATATAGAGAGAGAGAAGGAAAATGATATATTCGCATTGTGATTGATTGATTGTTTCTTTCTTTTCATTAGCAATTCTTTACAGAAATAATATGATGATCATTGTTTACACACATGCCATCCACAAAAATGACTTGTTATTTCAATTTCAACATGTGCAAATCTTTTCTCATCCAAGGACGGGAAGATTAACTCCATCTCAAATATTTTATTGTCTATTAAGCATGCATAATTTTTTTCCAACCTTAACAATATATACTCTATAAAAGATTAAAGGGTATTGTTTCATTTTTTTATAGTGTTTGGTTCTTGTGGTTTGTCATTTTTGTAGACTTGGTCTCAATAGCTTAATAATTACAGAGTTGGTCCTAGTAGTTGCAATTTTTAAACACAGTTGATCCTTATTGCTAACCTAAGTTATATATCCCAGTTACGTGTGTTTGAAATGTCAAGTTTACCCTGGAAAAATTTTAAAAATAAAAAGAGTAAACTGCCAAAATGGTACATGAGGTTTGATCACTTTTGCCACTTAGTTCAAAACTCAAACCTTTTGAATCTGGGTCCCCGTGTTTTCAATTTTGATGCCATTTTCATCCAAAATCAAATCTGGTCAGATTTTTCAGTTAACATTCAGTTTTTAACGTTTTATTATAACAAATTTAAAAAATATGACCATTTTTCCCTTCATTAAAAGGGAGGAAAAAGACAAAATAACTGGATGTTAACTGAAAAATCTGACTAGATTTTGATTTTGGATGAAAATGGCAACAAAATTGAAACCACAAGGGCTCAGATTCAAAAGGTTTGAGTTTTGAACTAAAGTGGGAAAAGTGACCAAACCTCACGGACCATTTTCTCAGTTTACTCAAATAAAAATAAAAGCATAACACAGATCCTACCCCTATGTTTCTCTTTACCTCAAAAACCCTACCACGCATCACCAAACCTTATCCCTTCCCCCATCCCTTTCATCTTTCTCTCTCTCTAAGAAACGGCAGAATAGATTCGGTGGTGACGACTGGTTTTCATGAATGGTGTTGAGCTGGTCGCAACAAGATCAGTGGTGGTGGAGGGGAGACGGTGATGTGAGTGTACGGTGGTGGTGGTTGTATGGTGGCGGGGGGAGACGATGATGTGAGTGTACGGTGGTGGAGGGGAGATGGTGGTAGGTGTACAGTGGTAGAGGGGATGGTGGTGTGGGTGTACACTGGTGGAGGAGGGTGGTGGAGTGGGTGTACGGAAATCACATAATTGTAATCACTGAAGATGAAACATTACAATAGAATACAACAATTGGACTTTGCAAATACAAGTTCTTTACCGTTGTAGTTACTGAAAATATCTTATATGTTTATAGCCACTTGTATCAGTTGCCAGTGTAAATCTTCAAGCGAAGACCGCAATTGTATGGTGGGTGTTCAGTGGTGGTTTGGGGTAGAAGAAGTGGTGGTGGTGGGTGGTGGAGTGGGGAAGAAGAAGAAGAATGGTGAGATGGGATCACTTACTTTTATTTGTTTTTTTTAAACTTGGGGGTAAACTAGACATTTCATACACACTTAACTGAGATATTTAAATTAGGTTAGTGATAAGGATCGACCGTGTTTAAAATTTACAATTACTAGGACAACTGTGTAATTATTGAATCCTTAGGAGCAAGTATGCAAAAATGACAAACCACAAGGACCAACCAGGCATTTAACTCTTTTTATACCTCATGAATTTCTATTTATTATATTCAAATTTATATGTACTCTTGCAACGTTTTGTATTTTCACACTTTTAGAAAGCTTGTATTCGTATTTCATTTCAATCTTTGTAATCTCGAGACTTTGATCATAATGGAAATTTCATCTTATTCATACTAACACGATACTTAATCAATCACGAATGAGCGTTTTATATGCAAAACCGAACTACACTTTATGCTATTTTATGTTCGGAATATTATTCATACATATTCATACTATACACATGCTTATACATGCCTTAAAATGCCCTAAAGTACTTAACATATTAAAGATATCGCATAATTGAACAAACCACCAAACAACGCGGGCTAGTATACATTGTGTTTTTAACTTTGACATTCCTTACGGAACGCAAGGCATAGGCTTACGGTCCGCAAGTCATGTCTGACGGGCAGAATTTGTTTTGCTCGCAGATTGGACCTTTTTCCCACCTCCTTTCACCTCTAATCACTTTCCAACCTCCATTAAACCCAAACCCTAATCCTCCTGTAACGCCTCAAAGCTCGAATTATTAAATTTGCTCGAATGTCTCCATGTTAATAAAATGAAATGTAATAACTAGGTTATTATACCTAGTTAAATGCTTAGCAAAACAAGCAAGGGAATGAATTGGGTGACTATTGTGAGCAAGTAACAAACTTGAGGGACTAAAGTTGTAAAAAGGGAAAACTCATGTTTATAAACAAAATATTAACACACAACACACACATAGTGTGTGTGTGTGTGTGGAACATTCATGAGAAACACAAGGGAGCCAAACCCTAGTTCATCCAAGAATCATCAAATTGAAGGGTGAATTGAAGCTCAAACCCATTAATGAATATGAATTAGTGATCACCTACACAAGGGGATCATGAGGTATGTTTTAAAGCTTAGATTGGTGATCTTGTATGAATTGGGTTATGTTTAATCCACGAATTTGTATGAAATTGAGTATGAATATGTGTTAGCATCATCATGTGAAACATGTGTTATGTATAATTTTGATTAACTTGATGTTTAAAGATGAAAACCCACTAGTTGGGTGATGAAGGTGACATGGGGGTTTCACCATGTCCAAGTCTTGTTCAATTCTTGATGTATTATGTGAATATAATGAGCTCTTGCAAGTTAGATTGATTATGGTGTGAAGTTAATTTGGTGACTTATTATGTTGATAATTGAAAGTGAGAACTTAGAAGGTTATGCATGAATTAGTTGTACTATGTGCATAGGAAGTAGTATGCACACCAAGTGTATGATGAAATGTCTAAGTGAAGTTAGGATATGAAATTGTAGGAAATGGCTTAACATATATGAATAAAATATGATAATGATGAGATTAGAAATGAATGTGTGCTAAGGGTAAAGCATATGAGCTTATTAGTAAGGAATCATGTTGGGATTAAGTTGTATTAGCGAATCATGAATGATGTTGTTAGTTATGGAATGTGGAAATGATGTATTTGATAATACAATTATCATGTGACATATGTTCTTGATGAAATCCATGTGAGAATGTAGTCAATGTGAGATTTAGTAGAAGTATGATTTAAGAGCTTGCACTACATGATTGATTGATGTAACGCTTTAATCGTTTGTTGGGTTCGGGTGATGAAACAGAATATGTCCAGAAAGTTACAGCCGAATTTAATCGGCTGTAACCGGGTCAAATCTTGTCAAAAACTGATGTTTATTGAGTTTGTGATGAACTTCCAGGAAAAACCTTTCGAACCCAACTGGAATTGCATTTTTTTCCGACGAAAATTAAACATTTTATGAATTTTTCCGTATTGAAGGTTCAGGTTGCGTTTTCCAACAGAATTTGCAGCCTATTACAAATGACATAACTCAATTTAGGAATTGAGTTATGATCTCAAATTTTTACTGTAGGTAGCTTCAGGAGGTTTTGAAAATCTCCAACTGGAATTATGTCAATCGGATAATCGAGGATTTTTAAATGAATTTTTCCATGGGCTGCAGTCAGAAAGTGACGAATCTGATTGCTGCTTAGTTAATGATTTTTTATAAATTTTTGGTAGAGAGTTAGACTCTAAAAATTTAACACAAGGATAACCCCTCCGAGGGGCACGTCACATAAAAAGATTGTAATTTTTGAAAGCTCGTAAGTACAGCAAACGGACGTCCCAAAACAGCCTATTTTCAGTGAATTGAGCTATGAAATGTATATAGTGTCATTTGTATAGCCTATTATGATGTCACAGATATATGAGGATAAGTCAAGAGTTCATATGATAAACCGTTGACTTCTGAAAGTCAAATACACATAAGAAGCATGACTAGACTTGTTGTCGTAAATGTAAGATTATAGAAAGTTATATGGTACGTGCTATATCAATACGCGTTATATGGAATGACATGATGAATTATATGAGTTTGAAAGAATGTGAATTTGGGTATATGTCTTATGCAATTGATATGATCGTTAACATATACAATCATGTATACTAACAAGAATGTAAATGCGATGACATGAAAGTATAGGGATCATGTCAAGATGGATGGAAGCACGGAAGGCTAAAAAGGGTAAAACGGAAGCAATGAAACGGATACGAATGCGGACGTCTAAGGTAAGTGATTTTCAGAATCACTTCGTATTTAGTTATATGAATATATATATATATATATATATACATATATATATATGTTTGAATGTTTAAAATCAAGGTGGAATGTACAAATAAATGAGAAACGCTAAGGTAAGATTCGTTCAAATGGTCGGTATGATGTTAAACCAGTAAAACCTCAATATAGGGGTGAATGGGTCATAATTTTGTAAATAAATACAAAGCCGAGAGTTTATTATTTAAGAATATTGTTACTCCGGATGTTGGATTTCAAGTTCACATGATAGAAAATCAAATTACGATCATGTTGGAGAAAAAGGGAAGTTAAACGGTGAACGGTTTAAAAGTTGTGCGAGTTTTAGTGCTTACGAATGATTAAAATAACATAGCAGAAAAATGAAAGAAGCAGGGGGCGTCGCCGACGTCGTGTCTGGCCTTCGTTTTTGCTGACACCCTCCCCGTGTTTAAAATGCTGAAATTTGTTATCCAAGTTGTTTTGTGTACCGTAAGCTTCGGTACACCAACCGTGGTCTACGGGGGGCCTCCCAAACTTGATTTTGATTGTTTCTTTGATGTTTTTGGGTTTTAAATCCAAATCAAAGCATCATGTAACTAATATAAGAGTATGATAATCGAAATGCGAATAAGTTAATTAAAAATTGTATGTATGTATGTATGTAAGCATGTATGTATAGACGTAATTATGTATGCATGTTTGTATTCGGGTGTATGTAATTAGATGTATGAGTATAAATATATGAATGTATGTACGTATGTATTAAATGGGATTGAATGTACACAAAAGAACAGGGCTTGTATATATGTAAGCATAGCCTTAATAAGTTGAGGGTTAATGTTACTAATCATGTATTATGAGAATGAAAGGAGACTGCAGGTACATTATTATTGACTCACTAAAGATTAGATACCAAGATGGAATGTTGGAATTCAGGAAGATAAGCGAATGGAATGTATACGGGAAATAGAATGAGATGAGACCTTATATTTATGAATTTTAAACATATATACACAAGGTGTACTAATGTTACGAATGTATGTGGTGAGTGCAGGTTGTACAGAATTATGGATCAATATCATGAAGAGCAAGTGATTGAAGATCGAGTTTGTAACGCCCCGAAAAATATGTAATCCAATTATTTTCTTTAAAATAGTTCATGAAATGAAGGTTTGGGCTAAAATAAATAAACGTTAAGACCCGAGGGACTAAACTTGAAAAGTAAAAGAAAGAATTAGTTAAATTAAACAACACACACACACTAGACACTTCTAGTGTGTGCGTGAAGATTGTCCAGGAGAAGAGAAGGACACCCCAAAACCCTAGAGCATTAATTCCATCAATTTGAAGGTGATTTCAAGCCCGAACGATCGTAGGAACTTGAATTCTGGATCACCAAGGTGTGAATAACAAAGTGGTAAGTTGAATTTCTTGAAATCAAGAACTTTAGGAAATGGGTTTCTACCCAATCATGAGTAAAGTTGTGATATATACATATAGAAGTTAAGATTATGAAATAGAACTTGATTAGTGTTCGGTTTCTTTGGTGATTTAACTTGTGGTGATAGATGGAACATAGATGAATGATGTAGGATGAGAGAACCTCATGAACTTGCTTGATTTGTTATGAACTTGTAGATTAGTATGTGAAGATACTTGTAATTAAATGTCCTATAAAGGCGAAACCTGCCAGGTGTTCGATGAAATGCCTAAAAGAACAAATATCAAGATGTTGTATGATAAACGTGTGTAAAAGGATGGAATGGTATTTAGTCGGGCTAAATGAATGCATGTGTTGATGTAGGCATAATAGAAGAAGGTTCAAGCGCTAGGAAGTCGGACAGCTCACAGGATCGAGGTATGTTGTTTAATGCATACAAGCTTTACTTTTTAGTTGTCATTGCTATATTAAAATCGTAACTATGATAGTCGAATATGATGAGTAGTGGATAGCCTAACCCGTCGCGAACGGGTCGTAAGAGAATATAATGATGAAGAAGGTTATGTTATAGTCGGTTGGTTATGAACTAACCGTATTTTGAGAAGTTATGTATGAATGAAGTCTAACCGCTAAATCCGTCATGAACGGGTTTAGAATGATGTTTATGATGCGTTATGTTCAATCCGATATCAACGGATTAACGAATGCTAAGCATTATCTCGGTTGGAGATAGTAAGTAATGACCCGTTCAACGGGTGGAGGAAAGTTAGACTGTAATATGGTTATGTGATGATGCGAATGGATGTTAGTTTATCTTTTTTAAATGATAGTGCTACAAATTTGACTAATTAAGACTTTATGGCGATGTAGGTAAAACGGCTTTGTAGATGGCGTGGCGAGCTTGGAAGCGAACACCAACGTGCACTTTTGACCTTGCGCTTCCGATAATGTCGCCCTTTTTAAAAACAATACTTATGTTAAACTTATATTTTTGGGAAGTCATCTTAGTTATGTAAATTATAGTTCATAAGACTTAGATGTTGTAAAATGTTTAACGATAAACCCGCATTTTGACAGGGTAGTCCGGATTAACACCTGTATCTAGACAAGTAGAGGTGTTGATCTCGAACTAGCCACAAGGGTATTTTGGTAAAAATGTAATTACTACTTTGGTTTCTTTCAAATGTTAAGGTTATATGTGTGTTTGAACATGTTCGAAATAAGGGCGTTATAAGTTGGTATCAGAGCATAGGTTGAGGGATTCGAGCACTAAGAGTGGTGCTTGAACTCAACCGACGGCTCGTTCAAAAGTGTGCTCGCTCCAAGATCGCCAATGAGGTAACATTTAAATTATAAATAGTTTGCAAGTGTGTTTATTATATGTATGATGAAAATAATAAATTAGATATGTGGGGAGGTTAAATAAGAAGTTCAGGAGCTGTAGAGTCGAAGCGGAATGGAAATAAACGAACCAGAATACTAAAAATAAATCTGCAGCGTTTTTGTTTAACGAGAGCCCGTCGCCGACGGGTTACCCACCCGTCGCCGACGACCGCCCCCATCCGACGGCTTAACTTTCTGCCTACGGGGTAATATGTCCGACGCCCATTTTAAGAGCCCGTCGCCGACGGGCAACGTAGCCATCGCCGACGGCTTACACAATATCAATGCGCTGAATTTTTTTTGTTTTTCATGTTTTACGCGTCCCGGTGCTCCGTTAAGCTTCCGAATGGGCCGAAATTAAGTTTCTGATTCATTGGGCCGAAATTAAGCTCGACCCCAGCCAGGGGCTGCCGCCCCTTGGACCCCGCTACTCTCGGGGGCGCTGCCCCCGAACCCCCGTCAGTCCCAATGAAGGGTATACACATATGTATGAATGTATGTATTTCATGTTTTATGATTACGACAAGAATGGATTCGTAAGAATCAAAAGAGATGAACCGAATGACATGAGATGGATTAAGTAAATGTTGATAAATGAGCAATGATATACTGAAAATTTGTGATTTGTATTAAACGAAAATATGACATAGTGTAGATGGCGGACCATGCATTAATGAAAGGTAAACGATGTAGTTCCTTACATAAAGACTTTTTAAATGATTTTCAAGTATAGAGGAACATTTTAAGAAAAAAAATTCATGGTATGTATTTCCGCTGCGTCTTTTTGACCAAAACATGTTAGGGTCTTACACCCCCTCAATAAAACCAAGCCCCCTATAACATGTTTTCACTTTCCACAACTCCATGTCACTCTCAAACACTCAAAAACATTCAAGAAACTCCAACTTTGGGCCGATTACTACAAGCCCAAACTTGTGAGTTTTGACTTGCTTCTTCAACCTTTTCTTCTTGTTTCTTGCTCTATTCTTACTTGGACAACCTCTAGGGATGTTACCCAATGTTTACCAAGGTAAACAAAGGTGGTACATCACCATTGTTGAGGCCCATAGTAGGATAGTTTTCTGCTTTGTTAAACTTTCAAACTTACTTCAACTTTTACTTATCTTTCTTGGATGAACTTGTACCAAACCTTGTCCCCAACTAATCTACATGTTGAGGGGCTCGAGTTAAGGTGTTTTTCCAGAAATTATGAGGTTCAAACACCTCCTTTCTTTTGTACATAAAGATCCTAAGTAAGCTCTAAGATGAGGGAAACCAAACCAAGTCTCCAACCTTCAATACTGAAAGATTTGAGTTATGGTGAAGGTGTGAGCATTGGAACATTGTTTCCACAACTTGGACTCTACTTACCTCACTATATTACTTAGTTGATTAGCTTACTTTCACACCATCTAAGTCACCAAACAACTTTCAAGTAAACAAAGTGAACAAACTACACCAAGTCTTCAAACAGTATCCATGTTTGAAATACACTCGTCTAGTTTAACTCACTTGGTTGTTTCGGTGAATTAGAGGATTTCATTATATTCTTATCATTCATTTATAACCATCCGAATCATCCTTGAAATGATTTGTGTTTTGGTGAATTCACAAGGTTAAGGGATTTTAATCCTACCTTTACATGACCATGTTTGACTAACCTAGCATTGGACTACTAACTTTATATATTACAAACCGAACCATAACATCAACCAAATCATGGTTGAATGTTATGAGTTAGTGTAGATATCATCAATGTTCTCGATTTCTCAAATTGAATTCTAATGGTGATTTGGTACCCATGAAAGCACCCTAAAATATAGTGTTACATTTGAGTTTCTAGACAAGATGTAATTTTCTTGTATACGTACTTTCTAGTAATTAAATTCTCGAATCCAAATCCATCAACAATCCCATGAACTTGTACACCATCGTTTCGTCATTGTATGGTAACTTCGGTATCTAAATATTCATGTATAAAATAACGAACTCATATATGCATACTATCAAACTTATGAAATCACTCAATCTACCAAACATGCTATTTGTTATACTTTGGTTATCTATGCTAGATATTCATTCATGCAACTAGTTATCATTAACTTAGTTAGCCTACCTTAACATGTATAGCACTATAGGAATAGTATACCGCTCTTTTTCATGGTCTATGTTAAGCATTCAATCATAATGGTCTTGTTCACTTGTTGACAAGATTACGCTCGTGCAATCTTTGGTTTGACACTTAGGTTGTGCATGCTAGTTATAATTTAACTTAGTATACGAATTATCATGTTGGATTTGAGAACCTTTTTATTATATGCTATGTAAAACCAAACTTGTATGTTCACCGACCTATTATGTTGACGGACAATTTAATATATGTTGCAGGAAATTAGCTTGATGCACGTGAATCTACTTAGGGTGGATTAGAAACGCACTTAATATTTAAGTTATGTATTTCCTTTCATTTGTTTATGTTCAAGTTGCAAAATGTTGTATTTTCCATTTCAAGACAATGTATTTCGGTTTAGTATGAAATATTGTTTACTTAAATTATTGTCACAATTGGTATGATATGAAGTCTCAAACAATCTCGTTTCATCTCACACCAATGTTTCTGACATCAGTTGTGGTGTGACAACTCTTATAAGATTATAGGGTATGGTTTCATTTTTTATACCTCATGAAGATTGCACTTTGGTGTTATATCATATTCATACGGTCTTTAAGTATTGTGGGTGTGGTTCCGTTTTTCACATCCAAGTTTTACACCAATTTAAAAAAAATGGGCCACCACCCACAGAAACCTTTTCCAATGATTGGGAGTCCCGCCACCTTTACGTCGTTTTCGTGTCGTGCAGGGGCGGTGTTCCAGGACGTCATTTGACTGCCACTTAGATCATGTCCCTGCTTCCACCCCACACCCATCTACTATTTTCTACCACTTTACTCTTGGAAATATTTTTACGTACCTATTTTTATATATTTGTTACCAAACGTATTTATTTTTTATGTATTTGTATACAATGAAGATTTTCTAGATTTCTCGTAATGATAAATAGAGAAGATTAAGGTGATGTTTGTTTTTTCAGAGGTAAAACGTCTACAGTCTGCGGACCACATCTACAGACATCTGCAGCTGAAGAGGTGGACTAAACATCTGCAGTTTGGAAGAAGAGACTGTTTGTTTTTTTACTTCTGCAAGCTGCTGAAATAAACTGATTTTATTTAACTTAAAAAAAATTAACATTCAAACATAAATAATAGTTATACAATACTGAAATAATATTCATAAAAAGACAACAGCATTTGTTTAAATCATTGAATCCATGCTTTCATTAACTACTCAGCAATCTCATCCCGTAACTAAGTCATATATTCCCGATCCGATGCAGTACCATGTGCTTCAACCTCGTCTTCATAAGCATCAACGTACACTTGCCTATTATGCAACGAAACATTGGGTTGTTCGTACTCTGTAAACAATTCATCGCTCAAACCCTCTTTCCTTATAAAATTACATAAGAATAACGAGAAGTAGTTTCTTATTATAATCCATGATGATCCTGTTTTAACAATTATAAACAACCAAACGCGTAAGCATAAAATGTCTTTAACATAAACCAAAATCATACAATGTCAAATATAAACCAAAAGCATACAATGTCAAACATAAACCTAATAGTCGTGTTAAGCAGATAAGGTTCTTCACTACTTTATTAGGCCTAAAGTTTTAGTTGTCATCCCGATCCACCCTCTTAAGACCTCGGGAATTTCTGGCAATGCCATCCACGCCTCTCTCATGTCGGAGGACACTCCAAAAATATGAAAAGCAGCTAAGAATGTTGGATCTACCGGGTCTAACCCAACCAAGTTTAACTTATTAGAACATTCACGAACTGTTGTCCCTTCTTTGCCTTTAATCAAAAATTGTAGAGCCTTCTGCATATCACGTGCTAAATCATCATGGTTAATAGATGGTTTTGAGGTTTTGGCCCTTTTGTTTGGATTAGGCTCAGGAGTAGGCTCGGAAGTAGGCTCAGAAGTGCCGGCATCATCTTGTGTGTCATGATAATGGGTGTCCATAATCATAAGTGATTGGACACGATGACAAGAAGATCCAACTCCGAATATAGTTTGGGTTGAGGTCCACTTGCAATTTCCAGTTGCAGTATTCCCATCAAACAATTCTGCACAAAGTTTTGGAAAAGGCAATGGAACTGTTTTCAATGATGCAGCCTTAGGATGCCCCTAATCCCAAAGTACAAAAAATGTTATAATTTTTTGTTTGTAGGATTATGTTTAAAAATTATATAAATGAACATACCTTCTTAAATTCTTTTCATTCCTCGTTCGTTAAGGTAAAAGTATTTGTTTGAGAGACAACAAGGACGACAACCCGAACACGTGGCTCCAATCAAGGTGCGCCAACACCGAAGATTTTCTAGAAGATGCTAACGGTTGCCACAGTAGAGACAAGATGGATATTCCTTGTTTTCGCCTTCGGGCCCAAGGCCCATCGGCCCATCTCCTTCTACACTACTCCAACTATAAATAGACACCTTCATACACAGGTTAAACCATTCCGCTCTCTATTCTCTCACTCTAAACACCCTTATGTCCTCAAAAAGGTACTTATTCTCACGTCGGAGAGTGGTTAAGAGGGAAACTCCCATATTCCTCTCTTAACGAGCTTAACTGGGTGTTGATTGTTTTCCAGGAAGGATCACAGCTCCGCTCAGGAAGGATTAAGAAGATTAACCCTTATGGTTGAAACATAAACCAAACTAATAAACATAAAATTAGTTATGTGTTTCTTCATTGGCGCCCACCGATTTTTATAATCATCTCATCTTCTTTTTTCTGTGCTTTTTTTTTGTTCTCTCGATCATGGCTGGTCAGGGAATACCATATTTCAGTTTTGGCACACACTCTCAAGTGGGTACGGGAGAGGACAACTCGAACGTACAACCCCTTCCCATTGACTAGCTAGCCGAGGGCGAAGCAACAAACACAAGGGGACCCCGCGCGAGTATCACCCGGATCACTCAAACGGCTACCCCAATGAGTAATACCGTTGGTCCGTCAAACCCAGATACTCCAAACATTTCGGCGTTATTAGGTTTTTACCGGAGGGCGAAACCCTAGCTTCCTGGTACGTCAAACAGATTGCTACTATAAACGCTGCTTACCAGTCTCTAAGTGCACAGCAAGCAATTTTGCAAGCTGAACCATCTCTTTGGTGACATGTCACACCCCGACCACGTAGGACAACCAAACGTGGCGGAAACATCGGGGAGTGTTGTAACAGAATCATTGTTTCATAACACATGGGAATTGAAATATTGTTTTATTGATTAAAATAGTTACAATGTCTTGACAATCAAAGAAATATAACATAAATAACTAGTCTGCATCTTTTTATTGTCACTAAGGCCCATGTCCGCCTAAGTGTATCTTGATCAATCCTATGCTTCATTTCCTGAAACACATGTGAAAATAGGTACGTCAGCATAAAAATGCCGGCGAGTATATAGGTTTTGTGAAAATAAGATTCATGACTTCTGTTTAAGAAAATGTTTAGTCATGAACCTTGTAATTTGCTTTGTCTTTGTAAATCATTTGAAAAACAATAAGTTCAGATGATACGTATAAATAAGAGAATAATGCATGGTTAAATGAATAACCATGTAAAATGAGTTTGTATAAGTTAAGTTGTTTGTAAAACAATGTATTGTGAAAAGTATGTTATTTGTATAAAATGTTATATGTCATAAACTGAAATGATTCAAATAACGCTACGATATGTAATACCATACAAACACTTATATATAGGAAGTACCAGCAGCGTATCCACCATGCTTGTATCATATTACACACGCCTCGTTACTTAAGTCACTTAAACAAACCACCAATGTAATAAGTCTATGTTTAAACCAATTGTCAAAAGTCCTTGTATAAATCATATCAAATGTTAATAGTCCAAAAGTAGTCAAGTAATGTGTAACAAATGTTATGTATGGTAAGTAAAATAAGACTACTTAAACCATAAGTAAAAATGTACAAAACAAAGTATTGAAGTAAAACTTGGTTTAAATCAAAGTTATGTTTTGTGTAGTAAATGCATGCTATACTGATATAAACATTTATGCGGTATTGTGAAAATTCATACATCCAAGCCTTGCGACAGTCGGATAACTATGTAAAAATGAGTTATCAAAAGAATATGTATTCGGATTCGGTCATTCCTTACGTCCAAACAAACCCGAGATTTCAGGAATGGGATTTGTCAAGTCCTATGGTACCACTACCTACTACCGAGCGGCATGATCGGTGTTAATGAATGTATAGTATAGTTTAAACAAACCAAATGTCATACCAAAATGTAAGCATATGATGAATAAGAAATGTACTAAGTATGCTAAGTTAACATACAAAGCAGAAAAAGTCATGTAAATCAATGTGCTAGCATGCTATCAGTTAACATACATAGCAGAAATGTAATGTAGAACCATGTACTAAGTATGCACACAATGGACATACATAGCATAAAATGTAATGAAATCATGTACTATAATGTACTAATGAACGTAGGAAGTATATGATGTGAAAACAGGAAAGCATGAAAGTAACAAGTAGGCACATGTGTTTCACCCCAAAACAGTTTGGAAAACAGTAAAAGAGGGGTCTATGTACTCACTTGAGAATGCTCAGTAGTCCTTGAGTGACAACCAAACAATGCTAGAGATCACGGATATCAAACGGCACCTAATATAGGTAACTATGTTAATAAACCGGACCTAAATCGGAAGATCGGATAGAATGAGGGTTCGTAAACCAAACGAGTGTAGAGACTCGTGTCATATGGTTTAACAAAGCCTACATACTAAATGAAACCTAACCTAAGTGCTTTCGACCCATCGCGACCCATTTAGGTAGCTTATGCTACTTTAACGCGTCGTTCGCGTGAAACGCGTTCGGACCGCCTAACTAGTCCTATGACAAGTGTTATATGCCTAAACATGTTACATAATCAGTTATGTGACAAAAGTTTAGGTTACATATGCTTAATTACCAATTATACATGAAAAGGGTATTCTGGTAATTTACCTAAGGCATATAAACTACCTATCATACAACTACTCAAACGATGTGACCATAGGGTATAACCTCGGAAGGTTATTCCCTACCTACTATGGTCACCTAATGTGTTTGGTCGGATCCTAATGATCGACCAAATGGGTCGGGTTCGAAGGTATAAGCGATTTATTAGATCGCTTACCCTACGAACATAGACAACGTGGTAATCAGTAGGCATAGTCCAAAGGGACTATAACCAACGTGATTACACTCACGTTGCGAAGTTCAAACGAACTTCGCATTGACCATAAACTGGTCAACGCAGAAAGTCAAACAAAGTTTGACTTTCAGACTCGAAAAGACTCGAAAAGCAATAAAAGAACGAAAGAATACTTACGAAGGGTCCCCGAATGCTAATCTCGATCCAAGAATCTCAGGTATGAAACAATGGTTTCAACTTAGAGTTTCTAAGATCAAAATTCTAGTGGGTTTTGAAGTTGTGGGGTGGGTTATTTATAGTTTTCGGGTAACCGTTAAGATCGTTTGTCGAATATCGTGCCATAATCGCATCCGTACAAGTGTCGGAACCTTATGGTAGCTAAAAATGATCCTTATCAGCTGACTAGGCAATTGAGAATGTGTGGGTGTGGTTAAAACAGCTGGAAACTGCTGTTAAATGCAGTTAATCTGGTCAGGAAGGCGGAGGCGGCCCGCTTCAGGATGCACATAAACTCAGGCGGGCCGCCTGGACTTGTCAGATCAGACTTAAGTTTCAGAAATGACAGTTTTGGTCCCTGCACGTGTTTAAGGCCATTTCCGACACTTCTAAGGCCCGTAAAGCCAACTTTAAGGCCCTAAAATGATGCTTAAACATTGTGGACATGAAATATGCTCAAAAATATGTCGGATGTTGGTTCGTTTGGTCGTACGAACGCGATGTTCGCTTAATTACGACGGAATGCGCACAAGCGCGAAAAACGACCCAAATGACGCAACGAATGGATTTTTCTCATGCCGAACACTAAAATAAAATATTTTAGTGCTTACATAAATTTTTGGATGTCCGGATGTATTCAGAACGTAAGTTATGCGTAAAAGTGCAAACTTGTGCACTTTTTGACACTTTTAGTCCCTGAATGACCCAAAAGTTTATTTTAGCACACCGAACCCCTCAAAGCCTATTTCTAAGCTATGTAAAGGATATTTAAGGTGTGTTTAACTTATGGTCATGTTCCGGAATGTTCGTTACAGTTCAAATTGGCATACTTTCGCAGTTTGACAAGTTTAGTCCCTGTAAGCGAATTAACTTGTTTTTGCCATACCAAAGCCTTCAAAACTTATTTCTAAGTTATGTAAAGGTTATTTAAGGTATGTTAAGTATATGTTGATGTTCCGGAGTGTTTGTTGCATTAAACTGGTTATATTTACGCGTCGGTGCGCGTATAACCTTCCAGAAAGCGATTTAGAGTTTGAATTTGAACAAAAATTGATATGTGCAAATGATACACATATTTTTAACAAATCCCAAGTATGAAATACAATATTTCATTGGTTTGGTATTTGTTTGATGGTCGTGGAGGCACAGGTGTTACATGACACCTCCGGGGCCAACACAGGGGGCGCGCCAAACACCCACTCAGCAAAATATACAAGGACAGTTCAGCAGACCTCCTCCTCAAAGAAGACCAAAGGTGCATGAAACGCGCGAGACGTATGAGGAGACATGCAGTTACTGTGATCATCCGTCTAACGCGCAACACAGGCGTCCGTTGCACAGCCGGCTGGGGCCACGCAACATCAACAATGAATGGGATAATACGGATGAGGATGATCCCACTTGGCAAGAAGACAAAGGTTCTTCAGTATTCAACCGCTTGCAAAGAAATCATGAGTCTTACAGACCAAGGTCGCGCGCCATCTATAATGAAGCAGCAGAGCATGATTTCAGTCTTGTCTACAGACCAGCAGAAGCCGCTGAACATTCGAAGTTTATCCGGAGAATCGCGCTAGCTCCGCTTGAAAAAACAAAGCTGCCACAAACCGTGGGAAAGTTCAACGGTCTTACTAACCCTGATGATCGCGTGCGACTCTTCACGAGTGTTGGTGTATTGGGACAATGGACCATGCCAATGTGGTGCCATCTATTCGTCCAAACTTTCACAGGGGCTGCTCACGCGTGGTTCAACATCCTCCCATTTGGGAAAATCAAATCATGCATCTATTTCAAAGATCAGTTTGTAACACACTTCAGCCAGCAGAGACGCTATCAGCGTGATACGTCCGAAGTCACAGACATCTGGCGAAGGGAGAACGAGGGGCTAGAGGATTTTATCACTCATTTCAACAAGGAATGTTTAGAATTGGAGGTGTTGGTGAAGATTTGATGCACGCCCACTTCAAAAAGGTCATCAGTTGTGACAGTCTGATCAAGACTACCACAGGTAAAGACGGCATGCCTAAAGAATGGGACAAACTCATGGCAGCAGCAAAGATCATTACGCAGACAGAAGAATCGTTGGCAGGTGGCAAGAATTCTTACTCTTAAGATCGTTTTTTCAAGAGGCAACTCGCGCGACAATAGCAAGTGCAACAAAAATAGGAACCCTGGCTGGAAAGCAAACCCGTCCAGCGGATATGAAGAGAGACCTCGCTTCAAAGAGGATGCGCAAGATACCATTGATTGGATTGGTTATCGCAAAGTTGTCAAGAATGAAAATCGAGAAAAACATTAGAATCTGCTCATTAAAACACCTAAGGAGGTGCTCATGACGGAGAACCAGGATTTTAAGGCGCCGAAACCATTGACAAACAAGAAGGGGCAAGACCCTAAATTATACTGCGACTTCCACAAAGATACAGGCCATCTTACGGATGACTGTATCAGCTTGAGGCAAGAGATCGAGAAGGCCTTGAAAAGTGGCAAGTTGAGCCATCTAGTAAAAAACGTGCGCAAGGAAACGCGCCAAATCCAACGAAATGATGATGGAGGCCAAAAGAAAGTCAGGCATTTGGAAACTCACATGGTTAACGGACCGAGACACAGCGCGAGAAGCAAGGGAAAGTGCCCATTTGAACCAGCATGGCAGGAGCAACAAGTCATTTTCCCAGTAGTGCGCGGGGGACCACCCACCATGCGTCCTGTTGTCATTACTGGCATCATAGGACACTATGAAACAGAGTATGTCTTCACTCGATACAGGAAGCACGGACGACATAATATATGAAAAATGTTTCAATCAATTCGACCCTGAAGACAAAGCGCTTCTCGAGCCTGTTGACTATCCTCTATCCGGGTTCTGCAACAAAACACGACGTACTGATCAGAAGAGAAACCCAAGGAGAGATGAACATGGTAACCTCCACGCCCCATTCAGCCATTGGCTTCCCAATAGAAACGGGGGTGGCAATTATTTATTCCAAGAAGGAAGTAATGGCGACAGAAGATGCGTGCCCAGTTAAAGCAAGTAAGGTCTCACCAACTGAACCAGAGAAACGTGTCTTGAATCGCAAGTACCCAGAACAAACGGTGACGATCGGCCATGCAATTTCACCAAATATCAGGACGCACCTCAAACAACTGTTGTTCAGAAACATGGACATATTCTCCTGGACACCGTCCGACATGACGGGTGTCCCACGCGACATCACTGAACATTGTTTTAACACTTATCCATCTGTTGAGCCTAAAGTCCAAAGGAAGCGTAGCCTAGGGACTGATAAGACAAAGGCTATGTATGAACAAGTTTGTGAGCTACTCAAGGCAGGAATATTGCGGGAGGTGTGTTACCAAAGTTGGGTCGCGAATCCTGTAATGGTCGAGAAGTTTACAGGTGGGTGGCGCATGTGCGTCGACTACACAGATCTCAATAAGGCATGCCCCAAAGACTGTTACTCATTGCCTGAGAACGACAAAAAGATAGACTCCCTCGTGCCATTCAGGTGGAAATGCTTCTTAGATTTCTACAAAGGTTATCACCAAGTCCAGATGAAGCTGGAAGATGAAGATAAGACTGCTTTCCGCACCTACATCGGTATTTTTTGCTACACAAAGATGCCCTTCGGGCTGAAGAATGTTGGCGCAACCTACCAGCGATTAATGGACAAAACGTTTGGTGATGAGATTAGGAAACATATCGAGGTGTACATTGATGATCTTGTAATCAAAATACCTGAAGAGGACCAAATGTTGAAGGATATAGAGAAGACGTTCAATTCTCTGCGAAGCGTGAACATGAAGCTGAATCCGAGCAAATGTTCTTTTGGAATGAAAGAAGGCAAATTTCTGGGTTTTGTGGTTACAAACGGCGGTTTTAAAGTCAACCCCGAAAAAGTCCAAGCCATCGAGAAAATGTCATCGCCACGCACAATCCAAGAAATGCAAAGATTAGCCGGCCGCCTAGCCGCACTTAATCATTTTTTATCAAATCACGCGGCAAAATCCTACCCTTTCATCAGCACGTTGCACAATTGCGTGAAACAGCAAGAATTTAAATGGATGGCCAAAGCGGAAGCAGCCTTCCAGCAAATGAAAAAATGTTTGATCAAGCTCCCTACTTTAACAACACCATTTGAAAAGGAACCCCTCATTTTGTACCTGTCCGCTTCGGACAAGGCAATTGGGTCGGTACTGCTAGTAGAAAGAGATGGAATTCAAACTCCAATTTATTATGTCAGTAGGGTGCTCACTGATCCGAAAACACGTTATTCAACCATGGAAAAGCTGGTTCTCGTGCTACTACACGCCTCTAGAAGGCTGCAAAGATATTTCACTGGCCATGTTATCACAGTACTCACCAACTTTCACATTGGCACCATCTTGCAAAAGCCGAAAACATCAGGTCGTTTGGCAAAATGGGCAATTGAACTAGGGGCCATAACATCTTGTACAGGCCGCGCCCGGCTAACAAAGGCCATGTGTTAGCAGATTTCATCACCGAAGTTCCGAAAGATAAGATCAAAGAATGTGAAGCAGTGGATACTCCAGCCCAGAACACATCGGATGAATTGTGGCTGTTATTCATCGATGGGGCTTCAAATGAAGATGACACAGGAGCAGGTTTGCGCCTCGTCAATCCAGAAAAGCATGAGTTCACCTATGCTATCAAGTTGGATTTCAAGAATACCAACAATGAAGCAGAATATGAAGCGTTCCTAGTAGGTTTGCGCATGGCCATCAAGATGGGGGCGTAGAACTTACAAGCGCATGTTGACTCTTTGTTGATCGCGAGTCAAATCAATGGTTTATATGATGCAAAAGGCGAGGTAATGGCTTTATACTTGGAACAAGCAAGAGAGATGCTCCAAAGATTCAAATCGTACAAGGTTGTTCACATCAACCGATCAGAAAACAAGCCCGCTGGCGCGCTAAGTAAGCTAGCCTCAACAACGTTTCAGCACCTCGGGAAGGACATAAAGATTGAAGTTTTGAAAAACTCATCGGTATTGTTGCACCAGGTGAATGTTATAGAGATAGGGTCACTTTCATGGATGACCCATATCATCCAATAACTGCAAGAGGGGATTCTTCCAGAAAACAAGGCGGAGGCTAGAAAGATCCAGAACAAGGCGTTGTTTTATGAAACGAATGGGGGCATTCTTTACAGGAGATCCTTTTTGGGCCCATTATTACGATGCATGGACCCCCAAGATGCAAGCTATTTAATCAGAGAAATTCATGAAGGCATCTACGGAATACATGCGGGCCCTAGCATGGTTGTTGCAAAGATCATGAATGCAGACTATTATTGGCCAGGGATGCACGTCGATGCTTTAAATGAACTGTGCAAATGTGATGCCCGTCAAAGGCATGCACCGAAGACCCTGCGTCCAAAGAATGATCTGATTCCAGTATCAACAGCCTGGCCCTTCCAACTGTGGGGGATTGACATGGTAGGACCCTTTCCTGAAGCCCCAGGCGCAGTAAAGTTCATAATTGTCGTTGTTGATTACTTCACTAAGTGGGTGGAGGCAAAGGCCCTCGCTTCAACCACAGCAATGATAGTGCGGAAATTCATTTGGGAGCATATCATTTGTAGATTTGGCCTCCCACTCAAAATAGTGACTGATAACGGCAACAACTTTGCCTCCCAGGATCTTCAAAAATGGATGAATGAGCTAAACATTGAGCACACCTTCTCTTCCGTTGCGCACCCCTAAGGCAATGGTCAAATAGAGAGTGTTAACAAAAGCATAGTTAAAGGGATAAAGGCCCGCCTGGGCACAAAAAGATGAGGCTGGGTCGATGAGCTCCCTAGCATCTTGTGGGCGCATCGTACCATGCCAAAGACAAGCAATGGCGAGATCCCCTTCAGCCTTGTTTTTGGCTCGGAGGCGGTTATCACAGCAGAAATAGGCCTCCCCTCGCCGCGCTTATCAGCAGTCAACAAGATTGATAACGAGGCGGAGAGCCGTTTAGACTTGGACCTACTCGAAGAAAGGCGCGAGATAGCGCGCATCAAAGAGGACAAGTACAGGACCCAATTAGAGCGATACTACAATGCGAGGGTGCGCATGTGTACGTACACTCCATG
The DNA here is from genome assembly GCA_030545235.1 of Helianthus tuberosus. Classification (NCBI taxonomy): domain Eukaryota; kingdom Viridiplantae; phylum Streptophyta; class Magnoliopsida; order Asterales; family Asteraceae; genus Helianthus; species Helianthus tuberosus. The sequence goes on from CM060366.1 coordinate 190,206,249, forward strand.
GGAATATGTGTTCAGGGACAATGAAGCATCTAATGCCGAGCACCCTGGAAAACTAGCGCCAAAATGGGAAGGCCCGTACTTAGTTCAGGAGGTGCTAGGAAAAGGGGCATATAAACTGCGCACTTTAGATGGCCACATCATCCCACGCACATGGAACGCGCAACAACTGCATAAATGCTACATGTAACAACTCTCTTATGTATGTTGGCCACGCGCCTATTTCAGTTATCTAATGCACATGTTGTCTACATTTTATGATTATACATCCCATGTCTTCTAAGTTACAAATGCATGTTAAACTTTTGATTAGCACGAAAGCACTTCAGTAAATTACGAGCTCTTGAGTTAAGCCTCCAAGGTTCTCATTGAACATAGCGCGAGGCCGGGAAACAACACTCGTAACGAGACACACTTACATTTATTCGCGCTAACTTAACCAAAGTTTCTAACAACAATGCAACAATTGTAACACTTAACAGAAGTAAAGGCAAACATAATCCCATTCATAAGAGCGCAACCGCGCAACGTTTACATATTAAGGAACTTAAAAAATTACAAGGCATTAAAGCCTAAACATCCTACAATCTATTCATAACCATCACCAGCCGTTTCCTCCTTATCCGACAACTCCACAGTTTCTGGAATAGTAAGGATGGACTTCACTCGCGCCACATAGTCGTCATGTTTTAGTGCCTCTGTGACCAAGTCTATAACCGGTAAAGATAAATGGTCATAAACCTCTTCAGCTCGAGAAAGCGCCTCATCGGCTTGGTCAGTCACAGAGCAATGGCGAGTCCCAAAGTGCTGTCCAAGCACCTCCTCAACATGCTGGGCACACTCCAGATAGCCACCATGATGCCCAACGGCACGCGCGACATCTGTCAGCGCCGCAACTGCCTGATCTAGCTTAGTGGCGTTCAGTATGGAATTAGCAACCTACTCAAGAGAAACGAAATCATGAAAACACGTAAGTTATGATAATCTAAAGCGAAAAAGGGAAAAACACTTACAACAGCTACCCCTTTGTTGCGCATTCATTCAGAGTCGGAGACAAGCGTATCCACGATTGATTGAGCTTCAGCATAGTTGTTATGCGCCACATTCAAGGCCGAGGTACTAATGTTGCGCGCCTCTTTGGCCGCTCCACGTGCCTCATCAGCAGTATTAGCCCTCACCTTTTCAGCGGCCAGATCTCTCTCTAAAGATTCACTCTTTTCATGAGCCTCAAACAACCTACGCCTTAGCTCCGCGATCTCAACATCCTTAGCAGCTAAATCCTTGTCTTTACTCACGATCTGAGTACTCAATTCAACCTACAAATTTTGAAGGAAAAGTTAGAAATATTTTAATAAGCAAGGAAGTATAAGAGAAAAGGGAGCTAGCCTGTTGAACCTCAACACGCTCTTTTTCAGCTTGAGCTTCCTCAACCTTTCCTTTCAAAGTAGCAACTTCGGCCTCAAGGTTGGTAATCTTGGTGCGCGCAGCATACATATGCTTATTGTCATTGTCACATGCCTTCTTAAATTCGGCACGCTCCTTCTCCAGAAGCTCTTCAGCAGCGTAGAGCTTAGCCTTCAAGCCATCGCGGCCCCATTCCTCAGCTTTTTTCTCTTTTTCAAAAGAGGCCTTCTCTTCTAAAAACCTGTTTTTCATATGTTCAAACTCCCTAGCCTCAGCAGACAAGCGCTCCCGGTAATTTTCCCAGCTAGCGCGCTCTCGGTGCATCTGGCGCCAGTCGCGCAAAATCTGGTGACCGGCGGCAGAAGTATTGGCCTCACCGAGAATATAAGCACGGTATAAAGCCTCAGGAGTACGTGCCCGTTGCCAATTCACCTCACCCGGAGGGAAAGTCCCTAAAAACCAATCTCTGCATGCCCCAAATTCAACAAAGGTATCCTTTTGCTTAAGGCTCCATTATGGGACATGTTTTTCATCACCACGTTCATCGGTATAAGTCTTATAATAAATATCCCCCAAAGTGTCCTCTGCACCTATGGGGATCGTGGCCTTGGGATTTTCTTTCCCTCACCATTTTGGGTAGCCGAGCCAGAACCACCAGCGTCCGTACCAGCCGCAGTGGCAAAAGTATCTTGAGGCGCCACCTGCTGCTATACATTAAAAGCAGACCCCTCAGTAGAAGTTTGTATTTGTACAGATTGGGTGGGGGCATCATGGTACGCGGCTGGACTAGGAGTAGCAACTTCTGGTCCTTTACCTTTCAAGGGCTGGTCAAGCCCAGTAATATGCACGACCTCCGGACCCTGCGTTTTATCATGATTGGTAGAAGCAGCGGTCTCGGTCTCTTTCAACACTTCCTTTTCAGGAATAACATCGCACGCAGGCTCCTCAACCCTTTTTTCAGCCTCCTTCTCAGCGGTCGTCTTTGGAGGGATAATAACAAACTTGGTCTTCTTGAGCTCTGGCTCCTTAGCCTTTTTTAGCTCAGGTCCCTTAACCTTCTCCGCAGCGTTCTTCAGCGCCTCTGCAGAAGGGAAATATGTGAGAAATTTTACCAAGGTAGGAAGCAAAGAACACGAAGGATAAAACACCAACCTGGTGAAAATTTATAAAGACTCCGCAACCTACCCTACTTGCCGGTCGGCTGGGTCGCAACAGCTTGTTGCGCCGGTGGAGTTGTCCTAGCAGTTGTTTCTTCACGGGACCTCTTCCTGGTCACCAACTTGACACCCTCTTCTTCAACCTATTCTTCTTCCTCTTCCTCATGAAGGGAGGACGGAGTTGCGCCAGACTCAGTAGCCCTGGACCCGGCGCTCCCTGAGCTCTTTGATGCAGCCGCGCCGCTCTTCTTCTTCTCACCTATATGTGATAAACCCTCTAGTGAATACCTTGCAACAAGATAGCCTTCAAGGTTACTCTGTCGAAATCAAAGATACCTTTTTTAGGGATCGGGCGGCTACCTCCCGCTTTCTTGCTCGTCGCGCCAGTCTCAACAGTCACTTTCTTCCTTGTAGTTGTTTTCTTCTTCGTCAAGGCCTTCTTTGGTTTCTCATCCGGATCTATCCCTAGGTCGCGCAACACACCTACAAATATGTTAGACCATGAGCTTAACCCTTCATGCGATGAGCCTACGGACTCCTCGCAAGGGTCTTGGTTTGGGAAGTTGCGCACCTTTGGTTGCAGTAGGAGGGTTGGAAAAGGCTCCCGCTGGTGGATATAAGAAGTTGGCTTTAATTTGCTCGTACCAATACACTTCACCAGCTTCCAATGGACGCACGCCCATCGCCCCACCAAAAGTAGGGAATGCAGCCTGATAGAGCTGAGCAACTGCAGCAAAGAATAACAATCAGGCGCAAGTGCTACTAAAAGAAAGAAAACGAAAATGTTAAGGCATACCTTCACCGTTAAACATCAAAACAGGAACTTCTTCACTACGCTCTGGCCACCTATCACTCATGCCTGCCGCAACTAACACCTGTTCACCAAAAATTCTGTTTGGTGTAGCCAGTAAGCGCATGTACCAGTCAGCCCTCTTTGGAATTGGAAGTTCTTCCTTTCGATCTTATCAGACTCCCGAAAGATCATTGCGATCGGAATAACTTCTTCTCTAATGAAGAAGAACTTCATTTTCCAGTCATGGAAGCTCTTGGGTGGGTTTATCAATATCTTCTTTGCAGCACGAAGACCAAATGAGTAAAAACCCATATTCCTGATTAACTGGTAAAAGGCTCTGAACTTCTCAATGGAGGGCTCCAGTCCCTGAGATCTACAAAGAAACTCGAAGTGTCTGACCCTAACCATTCCCATAGGATTCATCTGGGATATATGAAAGCCATAAAAATGCAATATCGACGCCATGAAAGTGGTGGCCGGCAAACGGAAGTTACCGTCGAGGAAAAAATCAGCAAATAACGTGATATAGCCCGGTGGTGCATCGTCCGCCATTTGGCCTTGCTGGGGATATCGATCATCCCATTCAGCCAGGAACTGGAATCCTCTCACTATCTGCTCAAATAATCCTTGGTCCCATTTGAGAACAGGGACCGGTCCAGCACCTTCTTCAGTAGCAATTACTTCCTCTTCAGTCATGTATATCAGATATTCGAGTGAATAAAAAGATGGGTGAAGATCTACCCAGATTTCTGGAAAAACTTGAAGATTGTCTTAAGAAATCTTTGAAGGTGATATGAAGATCAGAGAGAGAAAAGAGAGAAATCGAAAGAACGGATGAGAAGTTCTCTCTCTATCTTCGAAATATATACCCATCGCATTTAATGCGATGGGTAAACGTGCCGAATAAACCGATCGTGTAACCAACCAGAGACCGCCACGTAAGGCGGGATTCTCGGAGTGACAGTTACCACGCGCTCGTGGGCCTCACTCGCCTAACAGCAGACGTACCGTCAGTGACAGTATGATGATCGCCATGCCAACAGTCAACTCAAAGGTCACTATCAACGACATTTGCACCAACCTGTCAGGATTCAAAATTCGAGGAGTTTCCCGCCCTATTTTAGAAGAAACTTCATGTTGAAGCTAGCAGGAGCTGGGCCGCATACATCATCGGACAATGATCATGCGTGCCAGACCTCATAATAACAGCTATCAAGAAGCAGGACCGGTAGCCGCACCGTAGTAATTGACAAACAATTACACGCGCGCCAGCTATCAGGACTCAGCAAATGCTCTAAAAGCAATAACACTTACTTCTTTTTTCTAAGTCCAGAGCTCTAACCATTTACTTTGCGCATGGAAGCAGCACTGGACTGGGGGGACTTGAAGGGGTATGGTCCCAAAAGCCGCGCAGACCATTCAGGTCGCGCACTGGACCATGCTCCTGATACATCAATCTGAGTAATATATAGACCCCGTGCGGACTACTTAGGCACAGCCTAAGCCGCGCGCGAGGCCCAAGCAAAGGATAAAGCTCAGATTCTACACTTAGCATCCTGAATGAAAACCCTCGATCCCTTGACCTCGCGTCGGCTGATTGGACACACCAAAGGCCGCGCGAGGGTAGCGGCACAGGTTCATTCCAGGAAGCACGAAAGGTATGAGTGGCGGAGGAGTAAGTCAATAAGCGTCCAACAGGCTGTATTCTATTATGCCCCACGATCAACAATCATGCAGGAGACAGAAAGTACACAAGGACGCCTATGTGGCACCAATCAGGGGGCGGCGACAACTGCCCCATGATCTCCACTCACCTGCTAATGTGAGAGAGACAACAAGGACGACAAACCGGACACGTGGATCCAATCAAGGTGTGCCAGCACCGAAGATTTTCTAGAAGACGCTAACGGTTACCATAGTAGAGACAAGACGGATATTCCTTGTTGTCGCCTTCGGGCCCAAGGCCCATCAGCCCATCTCCTTCTACACTACTCCGGCTATAATTAGGAACCTTCATACACAGGTTAAACCATTCTGGTCTCTATTCTCTCACTCTAAACACCCTTATTTCCTCAAAACAAATACTTATTCTCACGCCGGAGAGTGGTTAAGAGGGAAACCCCCATATTCCCCTCTTACCGAGCTTAACGGGGTGTTGATTGTTATGCAGGAAGGATCACAGCTCCGCTCAGGAAGGATTAAGAAGATTAACCCTTATGGTTGAAACATAAACCAAACTAATAAACCTAAAATTAGTTCCGTGTTTCTTCAGCGTTGTATATGTTGGCGGTTTTGTTTTTCAAATACACCCAACCTACGTATATGGCTTTAAGATTATCATATGCATTCTTCATTTGTTTTTTAGTCAAATCCAATCCAAACTTTTCCTTAAGAACTTTTCCTAAATTATTCCACGAGTCATTATGCAAACTCAATCCTTTTCTACCCACCGTGTTTATCTCCTCAATGCAAAGTCTCTAATAAGCATTTTAGATGCTCATTTGACCATTGTTATTTCTCTCCCATTTCTATTAATCAACAAACAAGCTATTAACATACTAGGTTCGAATCATGTCAAGTTTAACCACATACAAGTTTCAAACAAACACTAGTCGACATATGAATTTACATCAAGTTTTAACCACATACAAGTTTCAAACAAACACTAGTCGACATACAAATTTACATCAAGTTTTAACCACATAGTTTCATCTTTCACAGCTAAAATCAAGAAAAGAACAACAAAAATAGTTTCATCTTTCACAGCCAAAATCAAGAAAAAAACACAAACACTGCATGTACAGCACCCCCCCCCCCCTCTTCAATTAACGTATCTGAATCCAAAATTATAACAAAGAAAGAAAGTACATAATAATGTTTCAGTTCAGACATCGAAATGTTCAACAGATTGGCTTTCATATCATACAATTGTTTCATCTTTCACAGCCAAAATCAAGAAAAAAAACAACAAATTTTTCAGTTCAGACATCGAACAAACTTTTGAAAAAAAAAATAAAACTTAAAACATACCTGTGTCGGCTGAGATGGTTTCGGCTAGAGAAGGTTGACGGCGGAGGTGGTGTCGGCTGGAGAAGGTAGAACGACTGGAGGGGGTGAACGACGGTGGAGATGGGTGTCGATTGGAGAAGGTTGAACGGCTGGAGGGGGTGAACAATGGTGAAGGGGTGGCGGAGGAGGTGAGGTGTCGCTGGAGAAATGAGATGGGTGCTAGGGTTTTGAGGTTTGAAAGAGAGAGGTGTTTTGAAGAGGTTGGTCCAGATCTGTGCGAGGAAGACCTTAAGAAGAGGTTTTTTAGTGAAATCTCTTAAAAAAACAAACACGCTGCAGAGCCAAAGGTCTGCGCGTGGTCTGCGCGACACAGATATAAGAGGTCAGGAAGTAGTTCTTGCAAAAAACAAACACCCCTAAATGTTTAATACACAATCAAAGATGACTAGAGGACTGCTATAACTATATAAATATTTGTATATCTTGTTTTTAATTGTGATACATACTACATCAACAATTCAATTCGTATATGTGTATTATCAATTATGACTTTTTTTACGATTTTTTTACATAGAATTGTTTATGTGTTATATGTGTCCCTGATGATAAAAATTGTTTAACCTCAGTGTTTTTAAGTATGCTTCTATAAATTTGTTGTAATGGTTATAATTAGGGGTGTTCATGAGCCGAACCGAACCGAACGGAGGTCTGCTCGTGCTCGGTTCGGTTCGGATTTAGGAAATCGAGCGGAAATCTTATGCTCGTGCTCGGTTCGGTTTAGAACCGAGCCGCTCGGTTCGGTTCGCTTTTGCTCAGTTTTATTTAGCATTCTTACACAACCATTCATTCACCAAAATTCACCAACTTATATGTCTCACACACACTTTAACATTTTTTAACAAAATACAAACATAAAAAGTCCCACAAAAATAAACACAAAATGTCATCCAAATGTTTAATGTTTAAGAACATCTAAAATGCAAAATAACTTCAAAAACACGCGTTGAAGTCATTCCAGACATCTTCAATCAAAAATTTAATTTAAAACATAAAATTTGATACAGTAACATCAATTCAAACCTATAAAACACCTCTCTTTTTTCTGAACTGAAGAGTTGAGAGAGATTAGGGGGTTTTTTTTTTTGAACTGAAGATATGAGGATTCTAGGGGCTGGATATGTTACATGTTTATTATATTTAATAATATAAATAATAATAAAAATAAATTCGACCGAAACCGAACGAGCGACGAGCAAGCGTACCTATGCTCGTGCTCGGTTCGTTTTTAAACCGAACCGAGCTGCTCGGCTCAGTTTTAACCGAGCAAGGAATCGAACGAGCAAATTTCCGAGCTTTTTCGAACGATCTTCGAGCGCCGAGCAGTTTGAACACCCCTAGTTATAATGTAGTTAACTCTATGTTTTTAAGTCCAAACTTCTTTGACTCGTTTGTAATGGTTATAATGTAGTTAACTCTTATGTTTTTACGTATAAACTTCTTTTGCTCGTTAAATGTGTTCAATAAGTTTTATAATCTAATATTTAAAAGAGTTAATTACTGTTTTCGTCCATGTGGTTTGTCAAAAATTAATATTTTAGTCCATTAGTTTAAAAACTGCGATTTCATTTCCTGTGGTTTCACTTTCGTAACCATTTCAGTCCCTGTTATCCCTGTACTAACAGAATAAATGGATTGAAATGGTTACGAAAGTGAAACCATAGGGATTGAAATGGTTACGAAAGTGAAAACACGGGGACTGAAATCGCAATTTTTAAACTAATAGACTGAAATAGTGATTTTTGACAAACCACAGGGACGAAAACAGTAATTAACTCTATTTAAAAAAATATTTCTTGATTTTTCTTCTTAATTTATTATCGTAAAAGTGACATATGGTTTGTTCTGTTTGGCATGAGGTAATGGAATGAACGAAAGAATAGAATGGACGATATAATTAAATGGACAAAGTAATGAAATTGATCATTACCATTTCATGGTCTTGTTTGGTTACCATGTAGGAATGGAAAGAATCATTAACTTGTGTTGTGTGGTAGGCAAGAAAAGAAGAAGAAATAAAATCGGTGATTGTTGACGGTTGTGGGTGGTGGCGGTAGTGGCAGTGGGTGGCGACGGTGGGTGGCGGCGGCGACGAAGATAGTGTTCGGTATTGGAGGGTGTCGGTGGTTGGTGGTGACGCCAGTGTTCGGTGGAGGAGGGTAGCGATGGTGGTGGGTGGCGACGACGGTGGTCGGTGGTGGTGGCCATGGCTGGCGGTGTTGATGGTGTTCGGTGGCGCCAACGACGGGTTGTGGCAACGGTGGTCGGTGGCTATGGCGCCGGTGTTCAGTGGCGCCGGCGGGTGGTGGCGATGACGACTCTAGTGTTCGGTGGGTGGTGGTCAGCGGTGGCGGAGGGTGGTGACGACGGTGGGTGGTGGTGGTGTTCGGTGGCCGGTGGTGGCTCAATGTTCGGTGGTGGAGGGTGGCGGCGGTGGTCGATGGCGTTCGCTTGTCGGTGGTGGTGGTGGCGGCGGAAGATGGTGGTGATGTTGGTGTTTGGTGGTGAGTAGCGATGTCGGGTGGTAGCGGCATGGTCAACGATGGCCGTGGTCGGTGGGTGACAACGTAGGGTTGCTGCAGGTGGTGTCGATGGCAGCGGTGGGCAGTGGCGGATCTAAGAACTTTTTTCATTGAGTTCCTTTTGCTAGATCCTCACTAATTTTCACTATTTTTAGTCCCTGAGGTTTTATCAAAATTGTCACTTTAGTCCAAGTACTTTTTTTCTTGTCATTTTACTCCAAATAGTTTTGTTTTCTGTCATTTTAGTCCCTGAATTTTGGCCAAACCGTTTTTTTTTTTTTTTTTTTTTTTTGCAGGTGCGATGGTATGATGATGGTGTTGTGTCGGTTTATAGTGAAGATGATGGCGGTGGTTGCTTGTTTTACGATCATGGCGGCGGTGTTGGTTGATGAAGTGGGTGGCGGAAAAGTGGTCGGTGGTGGTGATGGTGGTGGGGTGGGTGGTGACGGTGCAGACAGGTGGTGGCGATGATAGAAGCATTAAAAAATGTTAATCATGTACTGTTGAAGAAAAGATTCTTTAAAGGGAACACACCAAAAGTCAAAGCCGTCATCTCTCTGATTTTGCGGAAGCAATAGCCTGAGCTCTCATGGCCCTCGCATTTAACCCCTTACAGATATCATCTAGGTATACTCACCTGTAAGACTGAATATTTGGATATGGATACGGGAGTATATTCTGAGGTGGGACACGCGAATAAGTTTAAGTGCTTAAAACATTAATATCGTATCTCGAAACAGTTGAACTTTGTGTGAAAATTTAAGTGGATCAATATACTGACAATCTAAGTGAATCGTTTAGAATTTAAAATGTTTAAAGCTTAACGGTGTTGGTGATTTGTCTCATAAACTGATATGATCCTCTTACACAAACTCACAAAAAGATTGCCTGTAAATATTTCTTTACTGCATTTCGTTAAAATCAAAATTCCAAAAAGATTTTTAGTGTGTTTTAGCATAAAATTTTGAAAAATTCAAAAAGATTTTTGACAACTGATGTTGGAGAGCTGATTTTCAAAATTCCAAGTGCTAAACATGATGAGCATTTCGTGAGGGGGAGTCTGTCTTTAAAATGAATAAAATTTTGAATGATTGCTTACAAATGGTTTTTAAAAAAAATTGTTAAATGTTAAATCATTTTATTTCTACAAGTGGTTCATCAGATATTAACATTGTAAAATCATTCTTTGATTGATTAATTCCTGCAAGTGATATAAATTTGTCAAGTTTTAAATTTGTGAAATTTATTGTGAGGTAGAGAATGTGCAGGTTTGCCAGGTTTCAGATCCTGATTCTGAGTGTTAGAGAGCCAGGTTGTGATTCTGAACCTGTGAAGACTGAGGATTAGATCAACATCCGAGAGGAGGTTATATGTTGGTGCTGATGAAAAGAGAATAGAGAAGACAAAGAAAGTTTTACAATGTCAGATACTTCAGAGATTGCTAACAGACTGATAAAGACTGAAGATTGAAGACTCGACACTGAAGACTCGTCAACATTCGAGGGGAGTCTGTTGGTGCATGCGTCTGTCGACTTCGTCTTGTATCGAGTCTTGTTTGTATATAGATAGATCAGAGCACGTAGTTCAAGAAAAATGTCAAAATTTAGGATAGATGGTGGTGATTCCGCTCGAAATGGTGATTCCGCTCAAAATGGTAGTTCCGCTCGAAATTGTAATTCCGCTTGAAATGGTCACTGCCACTTTCAAGGGGAATCACCAACACTATATATATGTGATAGTGCCATGTCATTTGGAACGGAATTAGCTAAGTGTTTCCGGAGCCGAAGTGCTGCCGAAGTGTCATTTCACTGTAAAACTTTGTCAATTCAATCTAAAGACAGTTTAAATAGTATATCTTGCTGAATCGAACTTGATATGTCTGTTTCCGCCTTTCATATTGAGTAGAACACCTCTGAACGACTCGTTTCGGGTCTGAAAACGATCCTACAAGGTTGTGATAGGGTGGATGGTGGGAGGTGGTTGTCAATGAAAATGGCAAAAAATGATAAAAGTCAGGGACTAAAATGGTAGAAAACAAAACTATTTGAACTATAATGACAAAAAAGGGATTTGGACTAAAGAGACAATTTTATTCAAACTCAGGGACTAAAATGACAATTCACTCTTTTTTTAACTCTTTAATGAATTTGAAAATTTTGTTCTATAACGTGTTTTTTTTTAAATGTAAACTTCATTAACGAACCACCACCCCAAAAACCGGGGGGCACCAAAAAACACGACAAAACTACATAATTACAAATTTACACCAGTTATCCCAAGATAAGCTCTTAAATTTCGTTCTATTCTTAACCCAAAGAAACCCCAACGCCTTAACCTCACTAATAACCTTCTCTATTCTAACTGGCACGTTCCTAAACCTTGCTTCATTTCTCGCCTACCAAAGACTCCAACAAGCTATGATCATGACACCTTGGAAAATGAGATTTTCCGGCTCCTTAAGACCACACGTCAAATAAGACTCCAACAAATCTTGAACAGAGAACGCAAAGATTTGCGGAACACGGCACCATCTACTAACAAAATTCCACAAAACGTTGGCCGCAAAGCAACCAGTAAAAAGATGACATACCTCATCTATAATGTGTTAGTTTATGGTAAAACTCATAGTTTTAGACTTTTAGTGTAACAGGTGTACAGAAACAAAACCTCATTGGATATTTGGATGCTTAATGACATGACTCTTCCATGATTTGATTAAACTTCGGAAAATCATGAAAATGGATCGGCGCAACAACAAAACCACATGTTTATTTTTTATTTTTATTTTTCAAATATTGACCTTTTCTATTAGTAAAAACATTTTGGACTCGATAGTCCAAATTTAGTAATTTACTCCTATAAAAATACAGTTAAAGGTCAAATACAATACAAATGGATCTTAACATATAAATGATTCTTAACATAAGACGTGAAAGAAGATTTTTTTTTTTTAATTTCTTTTCCATCTATTTAAGCATGATGTTTAGTTAGACAATAAAAAAAAAATAATCATAAATTTACACTAATAGAATAATTATAATACCTCTAGAGTAATTACACAACATGGGATTTTTTTTTTTTTTAAATCTCTTATTCACTTGTAATGTTAAGCTTGACTTAGAATGACACATGCCCCTCACTAGATGAAACCCTTACACATCTTTTTCACACAATATTAATGCATTTCTTATTTGAGAACAATAATATGAACATATGGTATAAATGCTAAAAGTAAATACTCATATGTTCAAATCATACGTTCTCCAAAAATCAACAAAGGTGTGAACCAAATCAATGAAAAAAATAATGTATTAAGGCTACAACGGTTGATACTTTGACCGAGATGTCTATCAACTATTCAAAATGCACGTGAAATTGTTCCATGAGATTAACAAATTAGAAGAACCAAGTTATAGAAGCTACACGGTCGATGAGACAGTTCGACCATGGATCTACTGTAAAAGTGTGGGTGAAGACGGATGGTCCTGAACGCCCCGCGGGCATAAGACCACACTTACACTTAATCCAGAAAACAGTCAGTTGGTGGCAACAATCCATCATGGACTTCTCCCATGGGCGCAATAGTATGCCAGCACGGAGGGCACATGTAGTACAAGGTGAAAGGGATTTGTAGCCAATCAGCGCCCCCAGCTACCGTACAAGAAGATCCCATGATGTGCCATCGTGCAGGGGACAAAAGGAACATACAACAGCAACATGTGGCCAATCAGGATGCACCATTTCACCTCTCCTTAACCTCCACTAACGACTGATGGTAGACAAGACAAAAAGTACATCCAGAAAGCGACGTGTAGTCAATCATGGCGCACGAACATGCTCCGACCTTTGGAGGCACTAATTGCCACGACAGAGAAGACTAAACGGACATTTCTTGACAGCGACACCTCGTCCAATCAACCTCCCTTCTTTTCCACCATCTCAACTATAAATACCGCACTTCTCCAAAGATTTCGGGATTCCGATTCTACTCTCCCTGCTCTCACTCTATGCATTGCTCTCTCTAGAAGAAAAATACTTATTCTCACGCCGGATGATGGTCACGAGAAGAAACCCCCCACCTCTCCTTCTCTTGATGAGTCTCACGGTATTGTATTAGTTTTGCAAATCATTCTCCTTAGATTTGAGCTCGTGGTGACTAGAAGATTAACCCCTTAGTTAAACATTAAGGTCTATTTCCTGCGGAGAAGACTCGTTTTTCTTCAGTGAACAAAATTATTGAATCTAACTCGATTTTTTTAGATTCAACAAGTCTACACATCCTTGAGTAGTCAAGATAAATGACATGTGTTTAAGTTAAGCTTTAAGATCCTAAAAAATTACTACATATATAATACTTATGAAAACATAAATAAAATATTGGTTGATGAGGGTATGAACCAAACATCCTAAATTAAAAGCCATCACTAAACAAGTTTTATAAAATCAAAAGATTTTACAAAAATAAGAGTTTTATATATAAAACAAATCAAATTTGTTAAGATTTTAATCTAAAACTAATTAAACTTTATAAAATACAACATCCTTTATAAAATAAAAGTATAAAACAAAAATGGTTGAAAGAATCTTTCATAGTTATGTGTTTGGTACAAGTTTTAGTTTAAAAACCATTCCCAAAATGTTTAATGTTATTTTCAAAGACTCGAGAAATTTTAAAAGGTTGAGATTGTAATATTCATGTATAACACGACTACGTTGACGGATTCACATAGTCGTCGTCTACTTGCTTAATCAAGAAAATAGACTTTTTTTTTTTTCTTTTTTTTTTTTTTGATGTAAATAGCATTGGGATGTCAAATTAAATTGTTATCGCTTGGTTTTTTTTTTTTTTTGAATGGTTAACGTTAATCTCCCAAACTACTATATTTACAAATAACTCACCCTTGCTTGGGATTGAACCCAAGACCTCCCACTAAGAGGCAAGAGCCTCTACCAAGTGAGCTAGCCCCACTTGGCGCTTGGTTTTTTATATAAAGTATAGAACAAGCTTTTTGGACCACGTTGTGGTCATCACTTGTGTCTCTCTTTCGATATGTAAATTGTCGTTAAAAACGTTTATGAATTCTATAAAACTAGTTACAAGGCCCGTGCGCGTTGCGGCCAGTAGCGGATTCAGAAACTTTTTTCAAGGGGTTCACTTTTTTAAATGTTTCAATATCATATGTCCGAACATATTAAAATACGGGTCGGTTCGATGGTTCGGGTCGGGTAAGATTTATCACATAATAAAAATACGATACAGTAATGAAAAAAATCGTCTTGATAAATTTAAAAACACGTAATGTAAATAAGATGGTATTTACGAATAAAAAAAACATGCCTATAGTTGTTCTCTACGAAGTTTCATCTTTAGTAAACATTGCATTACATTCTCGATCGAAACTTGTTATAAGAACTCCCTTTCAACGTAGCGAATGCAAGAATCATAATCATTCTTCTTTCACACTACTCTTGTTGAGTTGGAAAGGAAAAAAAACATAAGCTTCTTTGCTATTAATTCTCACACATATAGATAGTTTATCTTAGTCGATCATCCTTAGGGCGGTCGGTGTGAATGCGGGGACTCACTCGGGGAGCTCATTTCACCGAACGGTGAATTGCCGCCGGCCCAAAAGTGGTGAGCGGTGAGTGTGGTATTCGGTGTATAGTCACTGATGAGAGGAGAGAGGAGAGGAGAGATACAACCAATCAATTTTTTTTTAATCGAGGGGTTTTGAATCATTCCTAGTGTTTGAGTAGAAAATGGGGAGTGAAGGGGGAGTTGATATGGCGTGATATCATTGGGTAGAGAATGACTCAAACACCCTAAATTGTTTGAATCATACCTCCACCCTTAGTATACACATCATCACATCTTCCTTTTCACATGACAGACAGAGCCATATACTCTTCAAATGTCACAGAAAACCACCCTTTTATTTGTACCAAATTTGCTTTAGATTTTTCATCCAACGATTCCCTGTATCCTGTAGAAAAGTTAAAATATATGCATACGGGTCAACAAAAGAATTGTTTCCATCAATATTTAGCAAAATGTGAAAAAAAAATACCTATTAGAGCAGATAAACAGTTTCCTGAAGCCCGGTTTGAAAGATTCAAAGGACCACTAAAATTGGGAGCTCTCCTTATTAGATGAATTGTATCGATTGCTTGTGAGCTTTCATTGTCAAACCTGATTAAAACAAAAAAAAAGAATTAATTATGTATATTATCAATCTCCGAGAAAGTAATTAAAGTGTACTCAATGAAATAAGTAAGGATCATGGTGAATTATTTATCGATTACGTTACGTTTAAGAATAAACAGGAAAGGGCAAAAGGCATGAATCATTGAATCACTAAACCATAATTCGTTTTTGAGTTAAAAAAACAAAAACAAAAAATCGATAAAAACAGGCTTTACCCAACTCAAACTCGGGACCTCAAGGATAAACAATGCGCGCTCTACCAGTAGACCACTCTTACATTTGGTTAAAGGGTTCCCCAAAAAAATATTAAAGGGTTCCTTCAGAATTTTATATATAATGTAACACTATAAATTCCGAACCGAACGGGTTCCTGGGAACCCCCTAATCAACTGTAGATCCGCCCCTGGTTGCGGCGCGGGTATATTGCAAATATCGAATGAATTATTTTAAGCGTTATGTAATGCCTTAACAATATGAAAACGTTTGTTTTGACGTATCCGATATAACTCAATATAACCTATATAAGCATTGCATTGGATCAAAATTTAAAGTAAATCGAATTTATATCGTATAAAATAAACGAAATCGAAACCGGGTTGTTCGTTCAGTGGGGTTCCACCTAACCACTACACCACCGTTGCATTTGCATCAAGACTTAACGACGTCAAAACGTACTATGTCAAAACGCAGACCAACTGAAAATGTATATAAAAATAAGTGTTGCTACGCGGTGGGAATTCGCTCTTAATTATAGTATCGCTACGGTCCTGCCATGCGGTATTGCAACCGTTTGTTTGGCTTCATTAAAGTATCGCTACGGTCCTGCCACTTGGTATTGCAACCGAAATAGAAAAAAGAAAAAGTCATGATACATAAAAAAAGTTGTAGACACATGATAGTCAATTTCATATGTTTTAGTAAAAAAAAAGTTTTAGACACATGATAGTCAATTTCATATGTTTTAGTAAAAAAAAAAAAAAAACAATCGTAGATACTAATAATGAGACCTTCAAATCTAATTTACATTTGTGAATTTTTGTTTTACCAACGCACAAATCTACTATATTATCTCGTAGACTTAACAAATTATTTACCTTAATTTTTAATAAAGTAGGAAAACGAAAGAATATAATACAAAATGGGCGTATAATAAACTCAAATTTCATTATATATTGTTTCTTAGGCGTTTAAACTAAAACCCCATTAA
Source organism: Helianthus tuberosus (assembly GCA_030545235.1). Lineage (NCBI taxonomy): Eukaryota > Viridiplantae > Streptophyta > Magnoliopsida > Asterales > Asteraceae > Helianthus > Helianthus tuberosus. Next base: position 190,222,600 of record CM060366.1, read on the forward strand.
AGTAGAATATAATGCTAATTTCAAAAGTGGCAATAAACTAAAACCCCATTAAAGGATTTACAAAACTGAAATTTTATTTACTTTTTTTTTTTATCTCATTCTAGAGACATGCACCTTGAAAGCAATTTTACTCAATGTTTTCATAACCGGACCGGACATCGAACCGGTCTCCTTACAAGTTCGATGGTCGGACCGGTTCAACCGGTCGGATCGGATTCAAGAACCGGATGACGTCGTAATTAATTTGTAGTTCTGTTGGATCTGAGTTTCTTTTTGATTGTATTTTACGTTTGTAATTAAGATGGAAATGAAAGAGTTGTGCAGCGGAAATAAGATGAAAGCAAACTTTGCATACAATCAAACGAGAGTAATACTTTTATCAAACATCTTTTCACAAAGAACCGAATGATTGAATTTGTTTCAACAACGATTACAATGATTGATGTAAGAATGCAAACTCCCCCTCAGCCAGAGCTCAGTAGTTTGTTCGTGCAAAGAAGACGATTGATCAAAAGAGCTAATAGAACAGTACAAAGTACTGAACTATTTATAGGCACTTGCAAACCACTGAGCATCTTAGCTGACGTCACCATGAAAGTGACATCTAACCTCCTAACAAACACTAACTACTGATCTATAAACACTGATGTACCAAACTACTGTTATTACATTACATTACATAAAAGACACTTAAACTGCTGCTGCATCCTTCCACTGCTGTGAACCCAGCAGTGCTTGTCCGGATCAGCAGTACTTGACCCAAGGCAGTAGATAGAGTCAACAGAGCTTTGGTCTTCCATCAGTCTTTGACTTTGGCCAGTAGATATAAAGCAGCAGTTGTAGGTCAGCACTTAGTATGATCAGCAGATAGGAGGTCAGCAGATATGAAACTACTTTCAAGGGGAGAGATTTGCATGAACCAACTGTAAACGTCTGCTTATTCTGGATCCACTGCTTTGATCCAGTTTTGGCTTTACATTATCTGTTCCTCTGATAGGGTTCAATCCCAACAATCTCCCCCTGGAACAGATAATGCCAAAACTCTTCATTATTTGTGGAAACATTTATTGCCTCATCAACAGCTCCCTTATCTGACCTTTGAATTGTAATTCAAAGTCTAGGGCATCTGTATCTTCATCATCCCTGCTGAGTGGAAGATCAAGGAGATCCTGCAAATCTTCAAGACTCAGGCCAAGAGCTTGTTCCCTTGATATTTTCTCCACTCCTCCACCAGACCTGAGCAAAGTCAATACGCAGGTCTGTTTGTCAGTTTCCCACTTTTGTATTTTTGAGCCTGGTGGGTTTCTTGGGAGATGTTTATTTGCAGAAGTATTTGGAGAGGCTGGCCTATTCATGACTGGCTGAGCAGTACTTGCAGTTTGATCCAAACCAAGAGTTTCCATAATCATTTTCTTTATACCCTCTTTTCCAAGGTCTTCACCTTCCATTAACTCTTTGATGGTTTCAGCAATCAGTTGTTTGTGTGGCCTTCTTTTGTAGATGGTAGCACCAACTGGAGCTGTGGATCTCCTGATTTGCAGCTTTGAAGGTCTTTTTGAAACCGCTGCTTCAGGATAGTCAGGCTTTTGAGGAACTGTGGGATCTTTCTTTCTTAATTGTTCCAACTTTTTGTAAGTAGCCCTGACCATATCTTCTTTCCATCTAGCAACTTGTCTTTTGTTACCATAATCAGCTGCTACCAATTCCTCTTTCATCCTCTTCAGCTCTTCCTGTTTGTCAGGTACATTCTTTCTAAATTTTGCCCAGTTAGGAGGAGTGTGAGTGACCTTCCCTTTTATCATGTCTTGAATTCTTGCAGCTTCATTTTCAAGCTTAGGAACAGTCCACTCTTTGTACATATATCTCTCTCCTTTGTACCTTTTGTGAGCCATGATGCTTTCAATGTAGTCTTTCTTCAGAGATTCAGCTGCTCTTTCAGAAATTTGTTGACTAACATTTTTTGCAAATTGCTCTAGGGATCTGACTTGTGTGAGCAAATATTGATAATTTCTTGAAATTTCTTTGTCAGACTTCCCTTGTGTGTTTCTTTTTGAAATATCCTCTGCTTGCTTGGCTTTGATTTCCAAGTATTCATCAACATTTTTAGGCCAAGGATATCCTTTTATTGATGGCAACCTCCTTTTGGCAGGGTCATCCTTATAGTAGAAGGATTTTATTTCATCTCTAACAGCTGCTAGTTCAAGAGGAAATTGAACACCTGCAGGAGGTAAGGGCTTGTACATTGGAACTGAAGAGAGAGGAACAGGTTTTGGTATTGTGACAAGAGCTAAAGATTTTGAAGATGTTGGTGATGGAGGTGTGTCATCATCTTTTAAAATTAGCCTTCTCCTTTTTGGTTTAGGAGAGACTGATGATGTTTTGAATGGAACAGTGGTTGTAGATGTAGTGGCAGTGGATTGTGAATGACTAACAGTTGTTGAAACAACTGGTGTTTCAACCACTGCTGTCATAACAACAGATGTTATAACATCTGCTGTCTTCTGCTGTGTGTCAGCAGGTGTTGTTTTTGGTGGTGGTGATGGTAGAGCAGTAGATGTTGTGTGTGTTGAAGTGGTGTGTGTTGATGGAACAACTGTTTGGCAAGCAGTGGTTTTTGTAACTCCTGCTGCATCAGCTGTTTTGTACGGTGGTTTTTGAGCAGACTTTGAACGTCTGGTTGGAATGGATTTGGGTTGCCTTACTTTTCTAGTAGGCTTCTTCTTTTCCTCAACAGGATTTTCATGATCCCTTGACCCAGAAGTACCCTGATCTGGATGATCCATTCTTTCCACCCTGGCTTTCCTTTTGGCCTCTCTATCTTTCTTTACACTTGCAATTGCTTCTGCTAGTGCATTTGTTGTTACATCAATCTTCTTGCTACCATCTGGCAAAGGGATCTTTTTGGTCATGTTTGAATTTTCTGGTTCAAGATAAAGACCATCTTCTATACCCTTCCTTTTCCACTCCTTAATTTTCTCCCCCTTTTTGGCATTATCTTCTGGGAGGTCATAAATGAAACGTATGTTTGGAGGAGCAGTGCCAGTGGTGTGCAAGATCTGAGTTTTGAGAGCCTTTAAGTCAGCCTGAGTGTTCTTGAATCTTGACTCCATTGCATTTCTCAGCTGTTGGACATGTTTTTCATGTTGCTGATCTGCTAATTGTGCTTGTTGTTGGAGAAAAGATTGAAATAGATTCCAGAGCTCATTTGTAGCAGGTGTCCTTTGTGGAGCATGTGCTTGAGGTGGAACAGCAGTTGTTTGTACCTTCTGAACTTGTAACACCTGTTGTAGCATATCTTTGAGTTCTGCAACAGAGTTATCAAGCTTTGCAATACGATCCGTCAATTTCTGGTACTATAAACCATCACCCAAGTTAATGGGATCATCTGATTTCCCACTAGCAGTGGTTTTATCAGTGGTAGATGTAGGGAATATACTCCAAACATTAACCACTGATGCCCCTTTTTCTTGGTACTGGGGTCTTCTTCCTTCAACACTTGACAACCTTTTGATGTTGCCAGTAGGATAAATAAATCCACTGGTGGTTGACAGAGGTGCTATAAAAGGAATTGCCTCCAAGGAAGTCTTATGAATGTAACCACTGTCCAAATGTAACCCAGTGGGTGTAACAGTTGTAGTGGCTGCTTCACTTGGATTACTACCAAGAGTTACTTGTAACTCAAGGGGTGTAACCTCCTCAGGTTGTGTTGGTGTGTTAGCAAAGATTGATACATCAGACCCAGTCAGTTGTTGAGGTATATTCTCATTAATAGGTGATTGAGAAGGACTGGATAATGCCTGGTTCAAATCAATTGCATCCAACAGTGGTTTTATTGGTGAGGGAAATGTGGATGTGATGGTTGGTGTAGAAGTAGGATGTGTCCCGGGCATTGGACTGTGGATGATAGAAACGAGTGTTTCCAGAGCATCATGATGTGGAGACCCTATTTGTACAACCTGTTCTTTTTGTGAAGAAACAGGAGGAGTTTTGGTTATGGGTGGAGATATTTGTACCAACTGCTGTGAGGAAGAAGCAGCAGTGGTTTCTTGTGACTTTTGTGTTGTCACTGGCAGAAGCTCTGGTATCTCATCCTCCAGAGATGCCTTTTTGAGGGCTTTGGGGGGTTTTTGTGTTTTTCTTTTTGTTGGCTTTTTGGTGATTGTAGGTGTGGGTTTCAAAGCAGTTGTGCTGCTGCTCTGATCACCTTGAGCAGTGGGCTCAGCAGCAGATACCTGAGGAGCAGTTGTAACTACTAAAATCTGCTCAGGTACCTCTGCTTGTGTTTTGCAGGGTGCTAACATCCTTGAAAAAGTTTCAGTAGATAAACTGTTTATTTGAGTAGGAGCACCCTGATTTATTATAGTTAAATCATCCTTACTGAATTTCTTTGAAAAATAGTAACTTAAAAACCTTGGAAACAGTAAGAATGATTTTGATTCAACATTATTAACCAAATCTTTAAAAATTTCCCGAGAATAGTTAAAATTTTCTCCTTGAAGAATAGCATATCCCAGATTTTGAATCTTTAAAGGGATTTCATTAAAAGAAGTGGTTTTATTTGAAACACATAGTAGGAGGGTATGAAATAAAAATCTGGTTGCAGAAGGAAAATAACCTTTTTCTAAGGTTATTTTCTTCATCATTGTGGCTTCATACCCTCGCTCAATGAAGTCAATTTTTAACTCGTTTTTAGTGAAAGAAATTTTACCTTCCTGATCACCGAGTTGAAAGACCTCTGAAATGGATTGTGGCGTGATTTGGACAGCTTTACCCTTTATAAAAGAGTTTATGGTGGTTGCAGTGTCGCCTTGTTTTTCAAGGGTTGCATTTTTCCAGAACTCCCTTTGGGTCGCCAAATAGATTGGTGCATCGGCAGTAATCAAAGTTTTGTACTTTGATTTTGCCATGAGATCAATGATGGAATCGAAATCTTTTGTGGTTCCTGGTTTTATGAGAATACCCAGGAGATTGTGAGATGGTTTGTGTGGAATTTCAGTGGAGATTGCCTTTTGAGAGGCTGTTTGCGATGAAGATTTGGATGAGGGTTTTGAAGATTTCTTTGATTTTGTCATTTTGAGGATGAATGATCGAAGAAATTTGTGAAGAAATGTGAAGAAAAACTGCTTTGCGAAGAGAATTTTTAAGAATTCAATTCGACAGTAAAACCCTGTGTTGGTGGTGAGTGGGGGATTTTATAGGGAAGAAAGTGAATGCTGAGGTGGCAGCCGTTACAAAAGGTCTGACCAATATGTACTGTCCACGTGACAACCCCTGTTGAAAGTGAAGGACAGTACTTTTGTTGAAAGTGACTGATGAAGGCAGTGGTATGAAAGCAGTGGATGATTTTTACTATCAGTGGATAGCATATCAGTGGATAAGACACTGCTTTTGAACAACAGAGTTTATCAAAATAATGAGAGAGCAGGGGTTGACTTTCAGCAGGGGACAGACTTTTGAAGTATAGCAGACTTTTGAACAATCAGTGGTTAGTGGCAGACTTTTAAGGACTTAATGAAAAGAAAATTTCATTTTTAACTATTTTTAAGGATGGATTTTTGATTTTCTGAAAACATTTTGTTGCTTTTATTCATAGAAAAACAAGATGTTGCTTGTTATTCCATGTTCAGCATCCCAATCCTAGAGACCAGACTTTCAAAAGTGGCTGTATCAAGTGCTTTTGTTAGCACATCAGCCAGCTGGTCTTTAGTTGGGACATGATGCAGAGAAATCAAACCTTTTTCATAGCAGTCCCTCACAAAGTGATGTCTGATGTCGATATGTTTGGTGGTTGAGTGGGAAACTGGATTTTTGATGATATTTTCTGCTGCCTGACTGTCCAACATGAGTGGTGTCTTTAAGGCAGTGATACCAAAATCCAGCAACTGATTTTGAAGCCACAGGAGTTGGGCTGTACAGCTTGCAGCAGCAATGTATTCAGCTTCAGCAGTGGATGTCGAAACAGCTGCTTGCTTTTTGCTTTGCCAAGAAACTAAGCAGTCACCTAGAAACTGGCACCCTCCTGATGTGGACTTCCTTGTGGTGTGACATCCAGCAAAGTCACTGTCTGAGAAGCCTGAAAGCTTGATGTTCCCATTAGCTGGATACCAGATACCAAGTGTGGGAGCACCTTTTATGTATCTGAAGATCCTTTTTACAGCAATGAGATTTGATTTTCTGGGAGCTGATTGACTTCTTGCACAGACACATGTTGCAAACATGATATCTGGTCTAGATGCAGTTAGGTACAATAAAGACCCAATCATGCTTCTATAAAGTGTTTGGTCAATCAGCTCATCTTTTTCATCAGACATGACCAGCTTATTTGTTGCCATGGGTGTGCTGCATGGTTTACAATCATTCATATCAAATTTGGTTAAAAGTTCTTTAGCATATTTGCTTTGATGAATGAAAGTTCCATTTTGCAATTGCTGTACTTGGAGACCAAGAAAGCATTGCAGCTCACCCATTGCACTCATTTCAAATTCAGCTGTCATGAGTTCTCTAAACTCTTCACACATTGAGTTACATGTGCTTCCAAAAATAATGTCATCCACATAAATCTGGACAATCATTAAATCCTTCCCTCTCCATTTTAAAAACAGTGTTTTATCAATGGTACCTCTTTTGAAACCATTTGAGAGTAGGAAGTTGGAAAGAGTTTCATACCAGGCTCTTGGTGCTTGTTTCAAGCCATACAAGGCTTTGTTTAGCCTGTAGACATGATCTGGATAAAATGGATCCTCAAAACCTGGAGGTTGACAAACATACACCTCTTCTTGAATTGTACCATAGAGGAAAGCACTTTTGATATCCATTTGAAACACCTTCATATTGTGGTTGACAGCAAAGGCCAGGAACAGTCTTATTGCTTCTAATCTTGCAACAGGGGCAAATGTTTCATCATAATCAATCCCCTCTTCCTGTCTGTAACCTTGAACCACAAGCCTGGCTTTATTCTTGACAACAATACCCCTTTCATCAGTTTTGTTCTTGAAGACCCACTTTGTGCCAATGGGACTAACCTCTTCTGGCAGTGGTACAAGCTCCCATACTTGTTGTCTTTTAAACTGTTGGAGCTCCTCTTGCATAGCTTCTACCCAGCTGTTGTCTTTCAGTGCCTCTTGGTACTTGACTGGCTGATGGAGTGATAGAAAACCAGCAAAAAGACAAATGTTTTGGGTTTGGCTTCTTGTGAGCACCCCTTCATTTATGTTGCCAATGATTAGATCAGGTGGATGAGATCGCAAGAAGATTAAGTCTCCTTGGTATGGTATGATGGCATTGGTTGGTGAAGGCTGCAAATGTGTATCATCTGAGCTAACCACTGCTGGGGACTTTGATGATCCAGCAGTGGTTTCAAAAGGTGGTGGAATAGGAGGTAATGAGGTGGACAACTGCTGGCTTTTATCCACTGTTTGAGGACTTTTGTCAGCAGTGTTTGAGGATGTGGAAGCAGTGGTTGATGGGCTACTTTGGTCAACAATTGTTGAGGTAGCAGTGGTAGAGCTTTGACAACTGTTTTGAACAGCTGATGCTTTTCCCTTTGTGGCAGACCTTTGAGGGATGATGATTTCATACCCATAGTCTGGTGTTGTATCCTCTGATGGACCTGCACTGTTAGTCTTGACAGCAGTATTTTCAAAAGTGAATTTTTCAAGATCAAACAGATCTGCAGGATTTGCTGGGATTTTCATTGATGAAAGTTCATTGAACTTAACATTCAAAGTCTCCTCCACTGCCTTGGTCCGTGTATTAAACACTTTGTAGGCCTTGGCAGTGGTTGAGTATCCCAGATGATAACCACAATCAATTTTGGCTGCAAATTTTGAAATGGAATCTTTTAAATTCAAAATAAAGCATGGACAGCCAAACACTTTGAAATATGAGATCAGTGGTTTAATTTTATACAGAATTTCATAGGCAGTCTTTTTGTGCCTGGGGTTTATTAAAACTCTGTTCTGAACATAGCAAGCAGTGTTTACTGCCTCTGCCCAGAAAGTTAAAGGCAAACCTGAATCTGCAAGCATGGTTCTGGCAGCCTCAATCAGAGTTCTGTTCTTCCTTTCCACTACCCCATTCTGCTCTGGTGTTCTTGGGATGCTGTACTGCCTTACAATCCCTTTCTTCACACAGAAGGCATCCAACTCCCTATTTTTGAATTCTGTGCCATTGTCACTCCTGAAGCTTTTTACTGGAAGGTCAAATTGCTTTTCAACCTGTATTACAAAGTCTTGCAAAATGCCTGCAGTTTCATCTTTTGAGTGCAAGAAGAAAGTCCATGTGAACCTAGAAAAGTCATCAACAATAACCAAACAATATCTTTTCTTTTTAAGGCTCATGACTTGAACTGGGCCAAACAAATCCATGTGTAGCATTTGTAGACACTGGGTTGTTTTGGACTCTTCAATGGACTTATAAGAACTTTTATGCTGTTTTCCTTTTAAACAGGAAATGCAATGTTCAGGACATGAAAACAATTTTTGTGGTAGGCCTCTCACCAAACCATTTTTTGAAATTTCTGTGATTGTCTTAAGATTTGTGTGTCCCAGCCTTCTGTGCCAAAGTTCTGTCTCTTTGTTAGAGGCAGCTGAGAACAGACAGGCATCAGCTCTGGGACACTCTTTTGACATGTCAACAACATAAACATTGCCACTTCTTTGAGCAACAAGTTTAGTATGACCAGATTTAATTATTGCTTCAATCTTTTTGACCATTTCTGGTCCAACAATCCTACAACAGTCTTTTGTGAAGAATGACCCAAATCCCTTGTCACTCATTTGGGACACACTCAGAAGGTTGAATTTTAGATTGTCTATTAGATTGACATTTTCAAACTTTACATTTCCAGATTGCACTGTACCAGACCCCAGAACCTTCCCTTTACTATTATTCCCAAAGGATATATCACCCCCACCATGGATTTTAAAGTCTTTGAGGAGGGCTTTACATCCTGTCATGTGCCTGGAGCCTCCACTATCTACATACCAAAGACTATCAAAGCATGCAGAAGCTCCCTGCACATGAAGTAAAGAGATTAGTTCATTAAGGTCTCCAAAGCCAACAAGGCTTTGGATGGGGTCTCAACAGTGTCTGGAATGGATGCAAGATGATGGACAGTGGTTAGGTCAGGGGTTTGAACTGTTTTAGGACAGTGTTTCTCTAACTACTGATGTGGGTCCTGACCTATCATCTGCTGGTAACCAAAAGGATGCCTGTTCACTTTGGGTTTAGAGGGCCTTTTGTAGGCCTCATAAACGTGTGGAATCCTTTGGTAAGACTGTTTTTCTCTGCCCTTTTTGAACTGATTGGCAGGGGGTGCATTAGTAACCTGAACATCTCTTTTGACAGATGTTTGGTTCAGCTGTTTTGTGACAGCTGTTTGTACTGGCACAAACAGTGGTTGTTTCTTGGTGAATTTGACAGATGATGAGGATGATGGTGGACTCAAGGATGTTTTAGCCATGTACTCATTCTTTTTCACATCAAAGTTTTTGAGGTACACACATGCTTGAGTTTTGTGGTTTGTTTTCCCACAAACAATGCAGCTTTCTGCTGAAACAATGACACTTGTTTTGTTTAGATCATAAGCTTTTAAGTGGAAACAGTCTTTTGTTAGATGATTCCTTTTCTCACAGAATTCACAAAACAAGTTATCAATTTTTTCTTTCTTCTTTCTCTTTTCAGATTCCTTTGCAGCAGAGGTTTTAACCACTGCTGGGATATCTTTGAGAGGTATGACTTTAGCTTTTGGAGCTTTAGCACCATCAATTGATGTAAAGTCCATTGGCTTGAAATTTTCAAGAATATCACACTCATCAGACCATTTTGGTTTAAACTGATGATCTTCAAGCTCCTTGAAAGTGGAGGAGCCCATTGGTCTGTTAAGTGTGATTTTGTTGCCAAGTTTGTCAGTGATTTTCACTTCTTGGCCATTCTTGTTTGTGGGGATAAGCACAGTAGCTTCATCAGTGGTTTGAACAGAGTTTTCAAAAGCAGTGTTTTCATCATCATATTTTCTATACCCAACCCCAAACTTCACATTGCTTTTTCTCTGTTTTTCAAGCATAACCTCATATCCTTTGCAGGATTCCACCCATCTTTCACAAGTAATCTGGGCAGACTCCAACTCCTTTTTGCAAACTTGGTATTTTTCTACCATAGTTTGAAGTTGGGTTTTGGTTATACTTTGCTCTTCTTTTAAACAGCTGATTTCTTTTTCTTTTTCAGTCAATTTGTTTTTAAGTTCTTTTAAAGAGCTTTCAAATTTGACCTCATCAGTTAAGATTTTATCCCGAAGGTTTTCATTCACCTCTTTGATGTTAGCAAAAGCAATTATGCAATTGTCTGAACACAGTTTTTCAAGAACTTGAGGAGATACCTTGGCAGCTGCCATCATTGCACAATCACATTGATGATCTTTATCATCATCAGCTCTTACCTTCTTTTCACCAGCCTTTTCTTCTTTCTCTTCTTCTTTGTCCTCTATGGACCATGGATCTATCATTGGTTCAATCAGAGTACCTGAACTTTCTTCCAACAGTACTTCATCAGCCACAGCAGTAATCACTGCTTCAATCACCTCTTCCACTGTTTCAGAGTACTGCTGTTCCTCCTCTGCTTCAACCCCCTCCTGTATTGACTCTAGTGCCATCAAACAAAACTCATCATGTGAAGAATCATTAGAAGCATAGAGTGCAAAATTTTCATCACAAAGATCATCAGGCATACTGCTCCAGTCAACAAACCCTTGAGTGAAAAAGCTTTGTTGATCTGGTTGTGTTGCTGCTGGAGCAGTGGTTTGAGGTGCAACAGGTTGCACTTGTACCTGTGGAACAGGGGTTTGAACATATTGGATTTGTGGAACAGTAGTTTGGACATAATGTACTGGCACAGGGGCAGCAGCATAGTGAGCAGTGTTCACTTGTGCTGCTGGGGCATATTGGGCATAATGCACAGTGTTTTGGTTTTGAGGTCTAGGATTTGAGCTAGGATGAGTAATTATGGGACCAGTATTTTGACTCCTACATTCCCTAGCAAAATGTCCCAACCTATTACACTTGTAGCACTTGATTTTCGATTTATCCAACCCAACCCTTAGATTCCCATGCAAACCTGGGAATTTTCTCCCTGTTCTTTTGTAGAACTTGCTAGTTCTAACACTTAGCAAAGCCAGTTGGTGCAGGATGTCCATTTCCTCTAAATCAGTGGGGTCAAAATGTTGCAAATCATTTAGTTCAAAGCTTAAATTATCTGACATCTGGTTTTCGTTTGCAGTGAATGCATAACTTGCAGAGTGAGGATCAGGGTTGTTAAAGTTAGCTCCAGCAGTTATGTCAATGAAATGGTCATAACCCTGGTCCTTACCACTGCTCCCAGATTCTTCTTGACCCAAAAGAGCAGTGTTACCGAATGTATAATCATCAACGGCTTTTCCTGACTCTTGTAACTTCCTTTTCTGGTTCAACTCCCTTTCGTAGGTCAGGAGTCGACCATGGAGTTGGGTCAAGGTCAGATCCTTGAACTCAGGTGAATTTCTGGTGACAAAGGCTATAGTGTCCCATTTTTCGGGCAGTGACCTGAGGAACCTGCTGTTTTGAGTTGAGTTTGTAAAAGTGGTATTAACAAGCCTCAGTTCACTGATGAGACAACTAAACCGCTCAAATTGTTGAGTCAGTGATTCACCTCTAACATGACAAAACGTTTCGTACTGTTGGTTCAGGATTTCCCTATTGTTTTCTATGACTTCTTCAGTACCTCCAAACTGTTCCTTAAGTGCGTCCCACAATTCTTTGGCACTGTTACAGTGTAACAGTCCAGCATATATTTCATTGGGCAGCGCTGATGCTATGATGCTAAACGCTTTAGCATCTAGTTCGATCTTTTGAAAATCAGTTTCGGTGTAATTTTCAACTGGTTTTGGAACGAACTTTTTAGCATCTTCAGCGCTAGGCACTGAAGGAACATGAGGACCAAAGGTGACAGACCTCCAACAACCTGTGCTTTGTTGAGCGAGGATGTGACCCATCCTCCTCTGCCAGATGTTGTACTCATTTCTTTTAAGCATAGGTGGTTTAAAAAGTGAGCCGATGTTGTTTTTATCATCCTGAGATTGTGACGTCATTCTTGTTGTTTTACAGACACTGAGAAATCAACTTTAATGGTGATTTATCCTTGCTCTGTTTTTCAACGAACGAACAAACGATCAGTATCAACTAATATGAGCTGAACTATTTACGTCAAAATGATTGTTAAATCAAATTTGACTGTCCAAGCTCTGATACCAATTGTTGGATCTGAGTTTCTTTTTGATTGTATTTTACGTTTGTAATTAAGATGGAAATGAAAGAGTTGTGCAGCGGAAATAAGATGAAAGCAAACTTTGCATACAATCAAACGAGAGTAATACTTTTATCAAACATCTTTTCACAAAGAACCGAATGATTGAATTTGTTTCAACAACGATTACAATGATTGATGTAAGAATGCAAACTCCCCCTCAGCCAGAGCTCAGTAGTTTGTTCGTGCAAAGAAGACGATTGATCAAAAGAGCTAATAGAACAGTACAAAGTACTGAACTATTTATAGGCACTTGCAAACCACTGAGCATCTTAGCTGACGTCACCATGAAAGTGACATCTAACCTCCTAACAAACACTAACTACTGATCTATAAACACTGATGTACCAAACTACTGTTATTACATTACATTACATAAAAGACACTTAAACTGCTGCTGCATCCTTCCACTGCTGTGAACCCAGCAGTGCTTGTCCGGATCAGCAGTACTTGACCCAAGACAGTAGATAGAGTCAACAGAGCTTTGGTCTTCCATCAGTCTTTGACTTTGGCCAGTAGATATAAAGCAGCAGTTGTAGGTCAGCACTTAGTATGATCAGCAGATTGGAGGTCAGCAGATATGAAACTACTTTCAAGGGGAGAGATTTGCATGAACCAACTGTAAACGTCTGCTTATTCTGGATCCACTGCTTTGATCCAGTTTTGGCTTTACATTATCTGTTCCTCTGGTAGGGTTCAATCCCAACAAGTTCTTATCATATAAAAACATCATATTAAATTGAAAGATATCTCTTTTTTTTAAGAAAATAGAAAACTAAAAACAAAAGCAGACATACTAGTTAAATAGTTTACGTTAAAAAAAAATATATAAATATATATATATATATATAGGGAGGAGTTCATGCGAGAACCACCCTTATTGCGAGAACCGCGAGAACCAATGTGAACACAACCTAAAATAGCTAAAAAAACCTAAAAAAAAACCTAACCCCGACCCCCCCCCCCCCAAGCTAAAATGCTAAAAACTAAACCCCCAAAAAACCTAAAAAAATAAAAAAAAAATCTAAATTTTTTTTTTAATATTTTTTATGCTCAAATCGCTACTTTTAGCGGCAAAAAAAAAAATTTTAATTTTTTTTTTTTTTGCTTCGAAAAGTAGCGATTTTTATATAAAAAATATTAAAAAAAAAAATTGTGTGATTTTTAGCTATTTTTAGACATTTTTGGTTGTGTTCACATTGGTTCTCGCGGTTCTCGCAATAAGAGGTGGTTCTCGCATGATCTTCTCCCTATATATATATATATAAAATCATATAAGTAAAAAAAGGTTGATTTTTGATGAAAAGAAATAGAATGGTAAATTAGCAAAACTAATTGATAGAAAACAAAATAAAATAAAAGAATGGTACTGTAAAAGATTGGTGGAAACGTGAAAAGTCAAAAGGAAAACACAAAATACATTCATTCTCTCTCAAAGTATCTGTGTTGCCCTAATCACCCAAGTTGAAGCAGCGCCGCTGCAACCTCTAAGAGCATATGTAGTGGGGCGGTATGGCACCCCATAGCGCCGCCATGGCGCCGCCCACACCGCCACGAAGGGCGCCATGTCCAAAAAATTTTCAAAGGCGCGATAATAATCACGGCGGTATGGGGATGGTTTACAAACCTTTGACCAATCAGAAACAAGCAAGCTTTTTTATATTAATTAATAAAATTGAAAATTATTAAATAGGTAATGATGGGTATGGGCTTTATGACTACGGGCTCTAGTGATATAACGCCCCATAAAGTCCCCGTGTGACGTGGCACGACACGTGTCGCATAACGCCCCACAAGGGGCTTTATGACTACGGATGGCCTTAGACTGAACGTATGGCGCCGGCATAACCCCCACAACACCAAAACACCCGGCGCTATCAATCGAAAATTTGGGGGTGGCGCGATGTCTATAGCGGGGTTATGGAGATGCTTTTCAAACCTTGGACCAATCACAAAAAAGCATGGGTTTTTATAATTATTTAATAAAAACGAAAATTAATAATTAGGTATTGATGGGTAGAGGTTTTATGACTACGGGCTTAAATGCATAACGCCCCATAACCCCCACCCGCACACGTGACGTGCCACGTGTCGCATAACGCCCACAAAGGGGGGTTATGACTACACATGGCCTAAATACCCGAAACACTCTTCCGGCCGTCACTTTCAGGTAACTAACAATATTGGCTCTCACATTCCGGTGGCTACTTCTCTCATCTCGCATCTGCAACATCTAAACTCTACCGGTCCGTCCGGCCGGCCGGTCCGTCCGGCCGGCCGGTCCGGCCTTCAAAACACATCAAATTAATCTCTGGCCAAAGAAAACAAATCAAATTAAGTTTCCATCTATGAGCTTTGAAAATTTCTATGTTTTTTGGTTTCTAATAGCAGTCGATGATAGGTGGTGGTAGCAACGATTGGTGGCGGCCGGAAGCTTGGCAAGCCGCTGGGCAATATCTAAGGACATGGTGGTGGTTAGGGTGACATGTTCGGCGTCGAGGTTGGCACTACAATTCCGGTGGAGAAGAATCAATGGCGAAAAACTAACTGATTCGTTAGTTAGATCTGAGCAAACAGATTGTATTCATTCACTTACGGATGCGGCGGAAGCAGAGGGGCGGTCGTTTCAGGCAATGTTGACACCCTCGGAGTTGTCGTTTTCGGGTTACGTTCAGATTGTCGATGGTGGCAGGTGGAGATCTGAGACGTCATTGTTGGCGAGAGCAATAGATGAAGTTAAAGTATCAAGTTTTGAAAACCAAAAGCAAAGACTAAATCAGTAAATTGCACCCACCGACATATACAGACAAAGACAGAGAAATTAGTCGCTTTCGCTTTTAAGATGTATAATTTCTCAATGGGTGGCCTTTCTCAATTGCACCCACCGACATATATAGACAGGCGATGTTCGCTTTTGATGGCAGAGTTCCAGTCGGTTTGCAGGCTCAAAAGGGAGGAAGAGAGGGTGATTAAAAGGCTTATCATGGTACGGTGTTGGTGTATTTGGAGGGCTAGGAATGAGAAAATTTTTTCCAACCGGATATGTAGGAGCGTCGACATTTTGGGGGATATAAAGTCGATAGGGTTTCCTTGGTTTAGAAATAGATCAAAATATAAAAGAATTGTGTGGGAAGAGTGGTGTAAATTTCCGATGTATATGTTGTAAGTTGTTTTTGTGAGTCGACCTTGTTTTTTTCGGGTCGTTCTCGGTGTTTTTATGAAAGTTACATTTCAAAAAAAAAAAAAAAAACTTATTATACTTTGGAAATTTTTAGGATATTAATTTTATTATAAAAGTAATTAACAAAATACTGACATCATAGACACTATAACTTTGTATATAATATTTTTAGAGTTAAATGCCCGGATAGTCCCTGTGGTTTGTCCTTTTTTCACCTTTAGTCCCTAACTTTCTAAAATTACCTCTATAGTCCCAAACTTTTCGATTTTCGTTCCCGGATAGTCCCTGACGCGGATGGAGTTTAGCTTTCTCAGTTAACTGGGTGTGAAATTACTAAAATGTCCTACATTAAAAAATAACATATAAATAAAACATATATCTCTACTCCTATCTCTATCTACCTTTTTACTAAATTACCTTCGTATCAAATAAATTTTAATTTTAGCCAATCAAGTAATATCCAACAATGAAGTTACATAAGGATAGCAGGTAGACGGGCAACAAACTGCGCCGCTATCCCCTTCTGAATAGAAAACCCTAATCTGTTAAAAACAAAGCCTCGCCCCTGAGGGGTCGAAAAGTTGATGTGGACCACACGCTGAACTCTAGCCAAGAACCAAACCGCCTCCGGCGCCAAGGAGCCGAACGTGTCAAACGCCAGGGGGACAAAGGCATGCTGATTATCCTCACAAGCTTTCGCGTGCTTTTCCACCTTCTTTGACTCTGCTTTAAGTACCGTTTGCCCCGCCACAAACCCATTTTCCCGGAACCCGGCTAGGGGAGATACACCTGTGAGATCGACACAAGCATGTTTCCCGCCCTCCCAACCAAAAACTAGCACGTCAGCCGGGCGTAGGGTGGACCTCCCTTCCGCCGGGTCTGTAAGAAAATTAACCGGTGCCTCTTTCTTTGCCGAGATCCCTGCTCGTCTAAGGATATCCATTAACGCGTCTCGAACAAAGTCATGGCGATACTTAAACCCCGGCAACTCTCTACAGTGTAACGCATGCTCCCCGTATTTATCTAGGCATGATTTACGGCAGACTGGGCAAGTTTCATTATTCGGGAACATGGGGATCATCAGACGGTACTTAAGGATTGACCGGTACTCAACCGCTGACATACGTTGACCCAGACCTTCAATAGGAATAACAGTTAAGAAATCCTGAGCGTGAGGCCTCTGTAGGCATTCAATAACGGCTTTCTGGCGAGGTGACAAATGGAAATCTTCTCCCAAACTTTGTGCGATTCGGCAACAAAGGGCATTCGCCAAAGTTTTTTGTGGCTTTTTGGGGGCGGTGTCCTTGTTAGAGAAACCGCCGAGATCAAAGTCAGGGAGAGATTCTTGCAACCGTTCCAAGGTGCTGGCATAATCCGGGTCAGTGTTAGCAACCCCACTGTTACGTAAGATGTGGTCCTGCAACTCCCAAGATTGAGACCTGGAAGCCACAAAGGCATAGCCAGCCACATCTCGGGTCGAGAGAAGGCCCAATCCACCAAGCCGCATCGGCAAAGTCGCGATCCGCCACTGGAGTTCACCAAAAAAAGGCCCCCCACATACGACAATGTCTTCTATTGCCTCCCGAAGACCTTTATCAAAACGTGAAACAACATCATCCACAAAGGGGGCTGGCAAGTTCGCAAACCAAATCGCAACTTTGCAACCCCCATACAAGATCTAAGCAAGAGAAGTTCGCTTTGAGGATCCCGCAACAAGGGAAGGTGTCCCATAATGTCAACAGCATGCGTTGCCCTCTTAGCCGCTAATCCACTAATAAAACTGGCATCACGGCTGACTGCCCCTCCTAGCAGTTTAACACCTCTCTCCGGCCTCCCAATCTCACTGGGAAAAAGCCCTTGCCGTACCTTTACCCCGTTACATGTCGGCCAAAATAACTCAGTTTTTCTAATATTAAGTCGTAGCCCCAAAGCTGGACCCCGTTACATATCTACCTTTCTTCTCTCTCACACTAAAACCCACCACCACCGTCACCTCCGGTGAGATCATTCTTCTCCGGCGAGTTACTTTATGATGTGCGGCTCAAATATAGATTTACAGTTTATGTGTTGTATGTGTGGGATTAAAGAAGAAGAAGGTTGGTTGAAGAGATGGCGACTCATAATTGTGGTTTTAGGGTTTACCTCTCTCTCTACTCTCTCTCCTCATCCACACATCTCTCTCTAAATTCAACAGCCATAAATATATACCTCAACAATTAAACAGAGGGTAAAGTGAGAGAGATTTTTGTTTTGATAACAGAGCGCAACTGCGATGTTTGCGGCCAAAGCGGTTCGTTCCTTTTTGTTTTGATTATTAGCATATCTAACCCTCTCTTGGTTCTTATTTATCATATTTTGGTTATAATTTTTGTTACTGGTAAAATTGTTTTCACTTTACCAATTAACAATATGTAGTGCATAAATTTGTGTATGGTTGGATTAAACTATGAATAAGTTGAAAGTTAAATTGCTCAGGCTCCGGCAACAGAGATCTAGGTTTCATGGGGAGAGTTGCTGATCTCTTGCCATCTGATCAACCGTTTGAATATGAGCCCATGATTTCGTGGCGTGGTAACTCGCCGGAGAAGATAAGGCCGTTACCGGAGAAGAAAGATCTCGCCGGAGGTGACGGTGGTGGTGGTTTTAGTGTGAGAGAGAAGAAAGGTAGATAGAGATAAGTAGTATAGAGATGTATGTTTTATTTATATGTTATTTTTTAATGAAGGGCATTTTAGTAATTTCACACCCACTTAACTGAGAAAGCTAACCCTCATCCGCGCCAAGGACTACCCAGGAACGGAAATTGAAAAGTTGAGGACTATAGAGATAATTTTAGAAAGTTAAGGACTACAGGTGAAAAAAGACCAAACCACAGGGACTATCCAGGCATTTAACTCATATTTTTATTTTTAACTACAAAACTTCTATATGAAGATATAAAACCGGATAAATGGTACATATAAAACTAAAACCGGATAAATGGTATATTTATAAGGCTAAGTTCACATGGTGTGAAGGGGTTTGAAACTTGGGCGTTATTCGACATGTGGAGAGAAAAAAGGAAGTGTGGAAAGGGGCGTGGAAAGGTGGCGTTACGTGGCACACACTTTTTATTATTAATTATATTTAAAAATTATATAAAAATCTATTAAATTTAAATAAAAACCAATTAGTACTATTAATCATATAACTTAAAAATTAAAGACATTACATAACATTAAAAAGTTAAAGTCACGCCCGTACCCGTTATGGAACTCGACTAGAGGGACTTGGATGATGTCGACTTCGTTTAGCTCACCATTGTCGTTGTCCACGCCGTTGAGAATCCCTTCAAATCTCGTACAATCAATATGAATCATCCGAAAACGTGAATAAAGTGCATCCTTAGATCGGATGGCCTCACCCCTACGTACAAAGTTCTTTATAAACTTGTTCCCAAAACGAAGACGTGCGTAACAGAGGCCCTTGGTTGTTCACCACCGTGACCCACGATCCGCATAACGTGATGTCTTCTTCTAGGATCCATGGAATAACCGGTATTGTAATAAAATGAAAGTTGAGATTTTTGTAAGAGAGTGTTGAGAGTTATATAAAAAGTTGAGATTTTTTTAGAGAGTGTAATTGTGTATTTATATATAAAAAGATTGAAAAAATTTTAAAATTTGTTTTTTTACTAGCCGTTGGGTAAAACGGCTACTTCCACTTATAAACTCAACGCCGGTGGAATTCTCTAAGCCCATAACTCAACGTTGTGGAAAACGTCGGGTGCGGTGTGTCCAGCGTGGAAAGACATAAACGCCTCTAATCCACGCCCGCATCGTGTGTTCTAAGGGGTATGGGGGCATGAGATGAGTCATGTATTGCCACCTAGGATGGTGGATGATGTGCTACACACCCCCTTAGGGAACCACCATGGTTGGCATGGATTAAACCATAGCAACCATGCACCTCCCTTTCCTTAATTAGTTAAATATATAGGATAATAGATTTAGATGGTAGATGAAAGTAGGGAAGATGGTTTAGGTCATGACAACACCGGATGATGGATTTAGATGATGGATGAAAGTGGGGTGACATAGAAGATAATAGGGATGAGCAAAAGGTATAAAATACCGTCCCGATCCCATCCCGAAATCCCGATCTTGATCTGTTTTCGGTACCGGAAACGGTATCCACTTTTGTGATTTTTCGGTATCGGTACGGTACGGTACGGTATCGGTAAAATACCGACTTTTACCCTTAAAATACCGATACCGTACCGATACCGTCCCGAACCGACGTATTTCGGTACCGGTATCGGTACCAAGTTTACACAAAATTTGGGATCGGTATTGGTCGGGATCGGGACGGTATTGGGACGATATCGGTATTTGTTCATCCCTAGAAGGTAATGGTGATATTGAGGGTCATGACCCAACCTAAAAACACCAAAAGAAAGAAACTTATTCGTGTTATAAAACTTAAGAGATTGAGATCAAAACTTCCTCTATATGTCTTTCTCTATTCTTCTCTTCTTTTACAATCATATTACATCTTCAGAAATAGCATTATGAATCTCAGCACACTTAACGACGACGTTATGCTCATTAACACCTTCCTCTCCTTCAATCAAAGAATCATTGAATGATTTATAAAAAACAAAAGAAATAAAACAAAATGGGTGGGGCCTATATGTCTGCTAATAATTCATAACACTCCCCCTCAGACATATGCCCATTTATTTGTTTGATGAATAAATCATTAGCTCCTTGTGGTATGTTGTTCTACAACTTTGGTGTTTGGCTTTGACATGCTGCCTCGTTAAAAACCTTGCTAGGAAAACCCAGTGGGACAAAACCATAGCTAAGGGAAAAAGAGTGCAGTGCATGTTGTCTCTCGTGATACTTTTGTAATACTCCCCCTGATTTCATTATGTATCATTTAAGCCTTATGCGTAGATCTTTTAGTTAATATTTTTCCACTTCATTCCTTGATGTGTATAATCCTTTGTGTTGATCAATGTTATATATGAGATTCCTGGTGCTTCATGTAAACAAATACCATATGATCCACAACTATATGTTATTATATTCCCTGCATTTACAAAGCTAATATAAATTGTTTCGATGAGTTAGTAAAATATAATCTCATAACTTACATACCTTTGTTGTATCAAAATATTTGTTTTAATATATTCTAATGTCACCTTGTTTGACACATGCGATATCACTCCAATAAATTCACCCAACATATATATGTATATAAGCATGTATAGCTAGCAAGAAATATTAGTGCACAATTGTGATTATCTATAATATTTCTTGACTCGGAATCTCAACTTTGGTAGAGATCAAAGTAGTCATCTGTTATAGCAAGTGACTGAACAACCTTTAACGTACATAAAGGATAAGCTTTGTTCATACTAAACCGACCCGATATATTCTAGATGAACTTACCCTCATGCCCGAACTACAGGTCGAACAATAATTACATTATGTCAAGGTCTTTAAAAAATTATCACTCTAAAAGCTCGGCAGTTTCTCTCGATGATGTGTAGACATCATCACTGTAAACTTTGATTATAGTGAACTTTTAAAAGTAAATTTTTGATAAAAACATGGCTAATTTAATCACACGTATATCCCTCTTTATCCGAATATCTCGAGTTGTACAACACTCGACCAGATTATTTTAGTCCATACCTATTTTGTGAACTTGATATAGTATGTTCTTAAGGTTTTGATATCAAAGCTTCTGACATTATCAATCTATGAGGGAATTCTTTATATCGTATCAATATATGAATTTGTGTACAATGATCATAATGTTCCCGAGAACTTACTTTACACGATTTTGATAATTTAAATCCTTCATGAATTTTCATGTATTTTGTAGTACCGCATGATATATAAAAATTCATAAGATGCATGTTAATTTTCTCTTAATATATTATCAGACTAATCAGATATTGGAAAGTTATTATATCCACCACTGGAGAATGCGTTTTTTCATAATCAATCATAGGTCTTTGTGATAATTATTGTGCCACCAATTTTGACTTGTATCACTTAATTTGATTTTCACATGATTCGCGTAAAAGACAATTTTGTATCCAACATATTTTACAACTTTAGTTGTATGGACTGTTGGTCCAGAAACTTTCCATTCCATTAGAGAACTAAACTCTGCCTATTTGTGTCTTTGTATTTTGGCCAATCATTTCTTAATATTCATTCATAGGCAGATCTTAAATCTTGATCCTCATCATTTAATCATTTTAAGCGCTATATTATATACAAAAGTATAACGACGTCGATTTTTATTTCGATTCCATACATATCTTAGACATGATACAACTTATCGAGATCTCTTTATTTTCAGGTACCTGAGGTTCTTCTTGAACCATCATGTCTATTATATCTTCAGGAGATCTTATTACTATAACCTTGACTTGACCATCTTAATTACTTGCTCCAATTTTCGAGGAATTTTATTATTGGAATCAACTAGTCTACCACGCTTTAGGCGTGCAATAAACTCATTACAAAAATATGTGGTTGTCCTCTTGGGACACAAATATAACTGGAGCATAAGCAGTTGATTATGTGACTTACTTAGTCACTCTATTTAGGTCAGTGAACTTGTCTAGTAATTTGTTCTTTAATATTGGTAAATGAATTATACTTTAAACTTCTAGTTCGTAGTTTATAGTCTGAGGATCAAGATGACATGATAATTTATTTCACTTTTCACTTTTCAACTGCTTGTTATCTCCCCCTAATGTTGGGAATGTCAGTCCATTTAGATGGATATTAATAAACTGAACCATAAATAACTCTTTCGTTAAATGCTATATTCCCAATCACCTTTTAAGGTCCCATATTTGTGCGTCGTGGTGGATCAATTTCAATATATATCGCACAATCAAAATCATATTTGGTTTCTGACCAAAACCCAATTATAATGGGGAGAAAATATTACAATATATTGGCATTATATGAATTGATACATGAACTTTTGCTCTCATGATCATACACTTAGCAAACACATCCAGTGATTGTCTCAATAAATCATGTATAAACTACATGAAGTTTTACGTGTATTGCAATGATCATTATGTGAAATTGATTTATTATCAAAATCATTATATCAATCTGGAATAATATGCTTGCTATCACATTAGCTAAGCCACAATCACACAAACTTCAGGTTGTGGATTTGATAACCATTTAGACGATGCATCGATTTAAAACACTAAATGGTATCATGTTGGATATGTATATCCTTTGCTTATTCCAGAATACTTAGGGATTCACACCCTACTTTCATTGATTAACTTTTCTTGAGAACAAAAATTACATTTTATAATTTTCTGGAAGGATCTGTTAGT
The DNA here is from genome assembly GCA_030545235.1 of Helianthus tuberosus. NCBI lineage: Eukaryota > Viridiplantae > Streptophyta > Magnoliopsida > Asterales > Asteraceae > Helianthus > Helianthus tuberosus. The sequence goes on from CM060366.1 coordinate 190,245,486, forward strand.
TCTTCAATACATTTCACATTATCATTTTACTCGGTGTGGTCTAACCGGTCATGCCAACTGATTATGATTCATAAACTTCTTATTTATGATCATATATGTATTACTTGTAAGTAAAAACACAAAATAGAATGTATGTATTAAATAATTTAATCATAATAATTTGATAGTCTATTATGATATGAGCAAACTTACATTTGAAATTAATCATATAATGAATCAAATTCAGACTCAGGACCATGAGGTGGTGAAGGTGGTAGAGTTAGTTGCATACTATTAGCTATTTGTTTTAGCGTGTCTTCCAACCATTTATTTCTTTCTGTCAGCCGTTTTATTTGTTTAGACAAATTTCGAATCTGATCGTTTAACCTAGCCACTTCGACTCCTATTGAATCTGAAGGTAGATTCATTTGAGGTACCGTACATGGTTCTGTTATATTAATTGGTGGCAGCTGTTGTTCTACTTCGTTTAATAGTGATTGGAAAAACTGTTGCGGTAATGGTGATTGCAAAAATGATTCTGATGCTGACTGCTCTTGGAATATCATGTTTTCATCAAACAAAGTTTGTTGCATCGTTGAATCTTCCTCGAAAAATAAAGGTGAGATGTTTTGTAATATGTTCGGTGCTAGTGGTTGAGATAGGTTAGTTGTAATATGTTCTTGTACGGGTGGCAGCTGTGGTTGTAGATCAAATCGATAAAAAGATGGTTGAGGAAGCTACAACAATGATTGTTGTAAATTTTGTGTTGAGGTACTTTCTAAGATAACTTGAGCTTCCTCCGACTGGAATGGTTGATTTAGTATATAATTATGAACAGGGGTTAGCCTAACAGTGTTAAAATTTACAATCCCAGATGCCTTTGGTGGAGATAATCCTTGGATAATCTGACCACTTAAGACACCTAATGATTTTGCTATTTTTGTAATGTAAGACCCTCCCATGAGACTTCTCAGAGGATTTGTTTGTTGATTTAAAGATATGTAGCAAGCTCGTGGGCAATATTACAAGGAACTTGCTCAAAAATACTATGCAGATGGAAAAGGTCGGTAGTACTAACCCTATGTTGATTATTCTTGCGCCCAGTGATAGTGTTGGCTAAAACACGGTGCATGTATTGATAACGAGGGTCTGTGAATTTCATAGAATTATTATTGTTACACCACCCTTTCGATGAATGGCCTAGCCAATATTCTTTCATTTCCTCAGAGGAATAAGAGGTTGATGCCTCCGTAAATATAGGTTGTTTAACTTCTTCATCTGTATATATGCCCAGATGAACTGCAAATTCTGTTAATGACATATTATGAAATTGTCCACAAAGTCGAAAATGAATAGATTCATCGGTAAGACTTTTATCATATTTGAAATATAAAGTGGACAAGAACTCATATACAAGTTCATCGTATGACAGTTCTAGGATGTCGAAGAAACGACGCCAGGGCGTATTACGTGGTAGTAATCTCGCCAGTAAACCACTTGGATCAAACATTTCCATTTGATACCAATCAATACCGCTAATAGAAAAAACTTCAAGATTCTTGAGTTTTTGATACCTCTCACGATTGGGTAAATCAGTAAACCGAAGGAATCGATGAATGTTTGCTACATTTGAAGATTCGGCATATGCTACTGGAAGATTTGCCATTTGAAAATTTGGTTTTGTTGAAACTAAGAAAAATTTGGGTACGGGTTATTTTGGGTATGTGTTGAATTATATAAGAAGTTGTAGCTTATGTGTAGATTAGCTCGAGTAGTGAGTTTCTTATATAGATAAGAAAATTTAAGCTTACACCATACGTTTGGTTAAGGCTTCCATGTTACGTTTTGAAACAGTTCATTGTAGCTAGTAAATGTTATATTGCATAAATAAATGTTAGTGGTCCCATAATTATTATATCTCTAGAGCAATAGGTTCCCTGTACTAATTTTAATTTATCACAGAACTATATTATAAATATACATATATATAAAGAAGAAACGAGATCTAAAAGATCATCCTAAAGGTGTATGGTTTTACAACCCACTGGTGCACCCTTAGGCTTTCAACCTATATATGTATATATTTAAATATATGAAATTCTTACACCTGAAATAAATTAAATTCTGCTTTAATTGTTTTTAAAATATTTAAACTCTAAATTAAATGTTAGTATGTGTGTATAAATAAAAGTTAGATATATAAAAATACAAGTGCTATCAAGAATTTCGGTCTCTTTATTTTTATTATTAAGTATGGGACTTAGATGTTTTTATGATAGGAGTGTCTGGATAACTGGGTCTCCTAAAGGAAAACAATCCCACGTTATAAAAAGAAATATTACGTTTTGTAGTCCAACAACAATCATGTGTTCATCGTAAGATACATCTACACTTGTATTAGTTTATCATAATAATTATAGTTTATATATATTAATCAAAAGCTTACTTTGATTATGATTGCTTGAACCTTACCTTGGTTAGAGCTTCGTGCTGATAACGTGTTATAAATCTTAAGAGATTGAGATCAAAACTTCCTCTATATATCTTTCTCTATTATTCTCTTCTTTCACAATCATATGACATCTTCAGAAATAGCATTCTGAATCTCAGCACACTTAACGACGACGTTATGCTCATTAACACCTTCCTCTCCTTCAATCAAAGAATCATTGAATGATTTATAGAAAACAAAAGAAATAAAACAAAATGAGTGGGGCATATATGTCTGCTAATAATTCATAACAATTCGTCAATATTTATAAAAATTGAAATGTTTCTTATTCTCTCACGCTTTTAATAAGGGTTAAAGTCCTCCAATATTGACCAAGACCTTACCTACTTCCTTTTCATTTCTTTGTTCCCTTTTCCGTGGCTTTTTTATAACTCGTTTATTTTGTTTGATAAGTCTATTAATGATTTCATTTGCCACAAAGTCACTACAAACCAAACTATATGTGGTGGTGGTCACGGAGAATGTGATGTGTGTGGTGACTTTAATGGTGTACTCATGAATTATTTTCTGGGAGGGTGTGAACGAGGGCTGCAACCAACTTTTCCAATGGGTGCGATCGAGATTTTTGCTTATAAAATATATTAAAGCTTTTTGTTCAAGGGGTGTGCCCGTCCACCCACCACAACACCTAAGTCCGCCCCTGACTATGTGATGTCTCGACTCGAGATGAGCGGAAGTTTCAAGCCACATTGTGAAGGAAGATAATATTTCGAGAGAGAGGTTACGATATTATAATACCCAAAGGAAGATCTTAGAGCCAAACATACAATGATGACTATAATTAATGTTTCGACAATCCAACTCAAATTTGTGTCAACAAAATGTTGAGGTGGTAATTATATGCCTGACATAAATTTATAATCACCGTGTTTAGGTTTCATAGCTAACTCATATAATAAATATGTCATGTTTAATTAAATTACTAAGTTGCCAATCAGCTAGTGGTGGAGTGGTAAGGGAGAGACCTGATGTTTCAAGTGATCCAGGTTCAATTCCTGCCCTCGGCATTTAGTTTCTGTGGCACCTGATGATGATGGGAGACTAGGTGAGTAGTCGGCGATCGCTAGTTCGATCCTTGAACTGAACGGGTTTTACCTCACCGCACTGTCGTGCCTTCGGGCGAGTGTTCACGAGCTTCGGCCCTAGGTGAGAACAATGAAAACCGCATAAAACATTGTTAGATTATACACATAAAAGAAGATAGGAAACAAGCATTGGTGCATCTTGGAACACACAAGTTCCTAGTTACATAAGGCTATGCATTGTGAAAATGTGGTTTGGGTGATAAGCCCCGTCACGTTGGCAAAGGGGGTACGGAACATCGCGACCGGTGGGGCACGGGAGCACATAGGGACGGAGTTGATTTACTTTTTATAATAGCAAATAACATATTACACAATCATATAGAGTTATCTTAACACACTGCCACAACACATGTTCTTAGGTGTGAAATGTGAAACTCTGTATCGTGGCATAAACTAATTAACTTTTGTTTTGTTTTTGCCATCTTAGTTTTATTTTATTTTGTTATTTGTTAACCGAGTTAAATGGCTCGGGTCACTCGGAGAAACGCACAACCAAACCACATTACCTATATATTAATTTTAGAAGTGAATGAACAGTAATTTCATTAAGGGATGAACAAATAGTATTGGGTACCGGTACCCGCTTTTACCAAATCGGGTGTATTTTCGGTACCGGCTCGGCACCGGTATTCACCGATTTTTACCCTCAAATACCGGTGTCGTACCAGTACCGAGCTGTACCGTACCGTACCAGGTATATTCGGTACCGGTACACATTTTTGGGGATTTCGGTAACGGTATTTTCGGTACCGGTTGGTACCGAGCTCATCAAATCCTGTACCAACGTAGCAATGCAAGTAATTGTACCGTTTAGATTACTTTTCATACACACAGTAAGTAAACTTTATTTCGTTTGAATGAGGTTTTATATACACAACAACTTATTTTGCTTTCTTTTTTGTCTTTTTCTGTACCGACCGGTACCGTACCGACATATATAGACAAAGACAGAGAAATTGGTCGCTTTCTCTTTTAAGATGTAGTATAATTTCTCCCGCTACTTATCAGTAAATTGCACCCACCGACATATATAGACAGGCGATGTTCGCTTTTGATTTCAAAGACGTGGCAGAGTTCCTGTCGGTTTGCAGGCTCAAAAGGGAGGAAGAGAGGGTGATTAAAGGGCTTATCATGGTAGGGTGTTGGTGTATTTGGAGGGCTAAGAATGAGAAATTTTTTTCCAACGGGATAGGTAGGAGCGTCGACATTTTGGGGGATATAAAGTCGATAGGGTTTCTTTGGTTTAGAAATAGATCAAAATATAAAAGAATTGTGTGGGAAGAGTGGTGTAAATTTCCGATGTATACGTTGTAAGTTGTTTTTGTGAGTCGGGCTTGTTTTTTTCGGGTCGTTCTCGGTATTTTTATAAAAGTTACATTTCAAAAAAAAAAAAAACTTAATATACTTTGGAAATTTTTAGGATATTAATTTTAGAGTAAACTGCCATTTTGGTCCATGAGGTTTGGTCACTTTTGCCACTTTAGTCCAAAATTCAAACTTTTGCATCTGGGTCCCTGTGGTTTTAGTTTTATTGCCATTTTGGTCCAAAAGTAAGATATTTCCTATATGCACACAAAAAAACCCATTAGCATTGGATCTGCACACAGAAAACCCACATCCACCAAATGACGCCGTCACCACATGCTGCCACCAGTCACCACCCTCCACCAACCCACCACCTCTCTCACTTTCTCTCTCAAGAACACCACTGATTGAACCACCACCACCATGAACGAGGTGGAATGGCTCAAAACCAGCAATGACGAGCGCTCTATGTAGACCTAACTGCCGACCCAACGATGGCGGCTAGGGTTCCGGTCAAATTCCGGCTTACTCCGATGACTAGTTTTACTTTCCATATGTTAGATTCGACTGGATCAGTAACGGTAGGGACTGGATATTGACAAGTAAGATGATGCATTAACCCTTTATTTACGTTTCTCCGGGGAACAATGTTATTTCCGGCATCTGATAACCATATCCGGCGAGTGCAGGTAGGTACTATTTGTGTGAGGATCAGTTTTGGATGTTTGAGTTTATGATATTTTGTTTCTGCAAATTGATAGTGAGGACCAGTTTTGGATGTTTGAGTTTATGATTTTTTGTTTCTGAAAATTGAAAGTGATGATTAACTTAGGTATTTGAGTTTATAATTTTCTGCTTTTGAAAATTGATAATAGTTGGAAAGGAATCACAAAGTCAATTCTGGAACTCATTTTAGGTAGGTGTTGCTGTTTATCTGCTTTTGAAAATTGATAATAGTTGGAAAGGAATCATAAAGTCAATCTAGGAACTCATTTGCAGTTTATCAATTTATGTAGGTGCATAAATTACCATTTTGCCCATGAGAAAAAAGACAAAATAGCAGGATTTTATAAGTAAATATGACCTGATTTCACTTTTGGACCAAAATGGCAATAAAATTGAAACCACAAGGACCCAGATGCAAAAGATTTGAGTTTTGGACTAAAGTGGCAAAAGTGACCAAACCTCAGGTACTAAAATGGCAGTTTACTCTTAGTTTTATTATAAAAGTAATTAACAAAATACTGACATCATAGACACTATAACTTTGTATATAATATTTTTATTTTTAACTACAAAACTTCTATATGAAGATATAAAACCGGATAAATGGTACATATAAAACTAAAACCGGATAAATGGTATATTTATAAGGCTAAGATCAGATGGTGTGAAGGGGTTTGAAACTTGGGCGTTATTCGACATGTGGAGAAAAAAAGGAAGTGTGGAAAGGTGGCGTTACGTGGCACACACTTTTTATTATTAATTATATTTAAAAATTATATAAAAATCTATGAAATTTAAATAAAAACCAATTAGTACTATTAATCATATAACTTAAAAATTAAAGACATTACATAATATTAAAAAGTTAAAGTCACGCCCGTACCCGTTATGGAACTCGACTAGAGGGACTTGGATGATGTCGACTTCGTTTAGCTCACCATTGTTGTTGTCCACGACGTTGAGAATCCCTTCAAATCTCGTACAATTAATATGAATCATCCGAAAACGTGAATAAAGTGCATCCTTAGATCGGATGGCCTCACCCCTACGTACAAAGTTCTTTATAAACTTGTTCCCAAAACGAAGACGTGCGTAACGGAGGCCCTTGGCTGTTCACCACCGTGACCCACGATCCGCATAACGTGATGTCTTCTTCTAGGATCCATGGAATAACCGGTATTGTAATAAAATGAAAGTTGAGATTTTTGTAAGAGAGCGTTGAGAGTTATATAAAAAGTTGAGATTTTTTGAGAGAGTGTAATCGTGTATTTATAAATAAAAAGATTGAAAAAATTTTAAAATTTGTTTTTTTACTAGCCGTTGGGTAAAACGGCTACTTCCACTTATAAACTCAACGCCGGTGGAATTCTCCAAGCCCATAACTCAACGTTGTGGAAAACGTCGGGTGCGGTGCAGTGTGTGCGGCGTGGAAAGACATAAACGCCTCCGACCCACGCCCGCATCGTGTGGTCTAAGGGGTATGGGGGCATGAGATGAGTCATGTATTGCCAACTAGGATGGTGGATGATGTGCTACACACCCCCTTAGGAAACCACCATGGTTGACATGGATTAAACCATAGCAACCATGCACCTCCCTTTTCCGTGGCTTTTTTATAACTCGTTTATTTTATTTGATAAGTCTTTTAATGATTTCATTTGCCACAAAGTCACTACAAACCAAACTATATGTGGTGGTGGTCACGGAGAATGTGATGTGTGTGGTGACTTTAATGGTGTACTCATGAATTATTTTTTGGGAGGGTGTGAACGAGGGCTGCAACCAACTTTTCCAATGGGTGTGATTGGGATTTTTGCTTATAAAATACATTAAAGCTTTTTGTTCAAGGGGTGTGCCCGTCCACCCACCACAACACCTAAGTCCGCCCCTGACTATGTGATGGTCTCGACTCGAGATGAGCGGAAGTTTCAAGCCACATTGTGAAGGAAGATAATATTTTGAGAGAGAGGTTACGATATTATAATACCCAAAGGAAGATCTTAGAGCCAAACATACAATGATGACTATAATTAATGTTTCGACAATCCAACTCAAATTTGTGTCAACAAAATGTTGAGGTGGTAATTATATGCCTGACATAAATTTATAATCACCGTGTTTAGGTTTCATAGCTAACTCATATAATAAATATGTCATGTTTAATTAAATTACTAAGTTGCCAATCAGCTAGTGGTGGAGTGGTAAGGGAGAGACCTGGTGTTTCAAGTGATCCAGGTTCAATTCCTGCCCTCGGCATTTAGTTTCTGCGGCACCTGATGATGATGGGAAACTAGACGAGTAGTCGGCGATCGCTAGTTCGATCCTTGAACTGAACGGGTTTTACCTCACCGCACTGTCGTGCCTTCGGGCGAGTGTTCACGAGCTTAGGCCCTAGGTGAGGGTTTTTCCCCGGTTCGGAAGGCGAGTGTATCCCAATGTGGTGAATTTCGCTAGTAGCTCATTTGAATGATTCGTTGGCCGTTCAAAAAAGAAATATTAAATAAGTAAGTTAAAGGTAATATGTTTAATCCATTTAATTAAACACTTCGATTCATTAATCCGTTTAGTTAAAGACATGCTAACTTATTCAACACCTTAAAATTTGATTGTAACCTATTCACCACCCACCATCCTATTTGATTAAATAAATGGGCTAAATGCATTTTGCTCGGGTTACACGATTTTAAGTGTATTAAAATATAAAACAGCTTTAAAAACTTATTTTTTTAATTAGATTTATCAAAGTCAAACTACAATATAGCATTTATAAAACTTTTGATCATGAAAAAAATATTTATATAAAACTTGTATAAGACCATGGGGTGTGGTTTGGGTAGCCCCTTTAGGGACTATCCGTCACGTAGGCGTCACGTCACATTGGGTGGAGGATCATCCCTTTGGGGACTACCCAAGGGTGTGGATGACTACCCAATTTAATTAAAAAACCAATATATAATAAAGGAGAGAAAGAGAACAAACTTGAGGGGCCCACCTTTTCATACAATCAGCTAACCAAACACCTCGTCGCTTCCGTCTTCATTATGCCGTTTGCGACTTGACGACCCCGGAGGGGGCGGTGTGGGACGAGCCAGAGCCCGGGGGGGGGGGGGGGGGTCTAAATAAGGGCATGTTATTTTTAAAATGAATTTTTATCTTGAGAACAATAAAAACCGCATAAAACATTGTTAGATTTTACACATAAAAGAAGATAGGAAACACGCATTGGTGCATCTTGGAACACACAAGTTCCTAGTTACATAAGGCTATGCATTGTGAAAATGTGGTTTGGGTGATAAGCCCCGTCACGTTGGCAAAGGGGGTACGGAACATCGCGACCGGTGGGGCACGAGAGCACATAGGGATGGGGTTTATTTACTTTTTATAATAGCAAATAACATATTACACAATCATATAGAGTTATCTTAACACACTGCCACAACACATGTTCTTACGTGTGAAATGTGAAACTCTGTATCGTGGCATAAACTAATTAAGTTTTGTTTTGTTTTTGCCATCTTAGTTTTGTTTTATTTTGTTATTTGTTAACCGAGTTAAATGGCTCGGGTCACTCGGAGAAATGCACAACCAAACCACTTTACCTATATATGACCTATATATTAATTTTAGAAGTGAATGAACAGTGTCGCAACCCCCGCCCCCTTATCTGTCCCGGGAACGGGCGCACGCGAACTCAGTGTTGGTGGTATCATTTGTTTATCAATTTGGCAGCGGAAATTTCATCAGGACCGTAGTTAGGAAATGTTTATCAGAGTAAAACCACCATATTTTATATTAATAATTACATGGGTAACACCTAAGTTTCTTATTACAACATGTTTATAGGGATAAACCCTATTTTATTGAATTTAAAACATCGTCTTTTAGGTAACTTTTATAGCCACATTTTCCCAAGCCGTTAGTGCTCTTAAGCTGGCTTTCTTCTAATTTGGCTTTCACATTTTGTTAGCTGAAACGCGTTTTAAAAGCATTTGTCATTGGGAAATACTGGTGAGTGAATCCCAATTTAATCAAGAAGAGTTTTATCAATTAACACAGTATTGAGAGCTATCACATTGTTTATTTCTACACAATTACTCCTTCAGTACTGTCAATCCTGACTGGTGGGTCATATTACACATTGGCTAACTCGTTGTCCAATGGTAACGTGTTCCACATTTTGTATACAAAACCCCAACATACCGGCAGTAATTGAAGAACTACAAAGACTCAATCACTGCTTAATCACATTGTAAAATATAAAGGGTTTTGTAAAACAGTTTACAAAAAGGAGATTACTCACAAAAAGGTTTACACAAAAAGAAGGATTACTCACATTGCTGTCTTAGATTTCTTCTAAGGTTTCCTGGTGATTATCTATAATTTACACAAATTGTACATATGTTAGTATAAAAACCCTTTATTTATATTAACGATACCCTCCCCGAGACGGCATTCCAACAACTACGTCGGGCAGAACCACGACTGTCGTTACGGAACCCTGTATCAATCGGGCAGCGTATCTAATATGTAACCGGGGTTATAATACTTACAATGGGGCAGAACTTCGTTAATTAGGGGGATAGTATACCCGAGTATAGTGTCTACTATCAGAAATTCGAGATTAAGAAAAGGAAATGAGCGAGTTTCAACTGAAGGCCCGATGCCCTCTTATATAGGGTTGAAATTCGAGTCTCTCGCGGCCCGCGTAAGGTTAGACCTCAGGCTACGCGGCCCGCGTAGTAGGGGGTCTAGGTCGTAGGTGATCCGGGTCGCGGTATAGGTTCAACACGCGTTGCCACGTGTCAACACCGGGTGCGATCTGACCTTATAGTTGTCGCGGCCCGCGTAAGGTGTAGCCAAGGGCTACGCGCCCTGCGACAGCCTCAATTTTCTTGTTTTTATTTTATTTTTTAATGATATTTCATATTTTGGGCTCGGTTTTCACATACGGTGTGTATTTTTAAGACATATAGGGGTATTTTAAAATATATTAGGGTGTCAGAAAATATTTTGGAGGGTTGTTATATCCTCCCCACCTTGTTTTAGAACTCGTCCTCGAGGTCTACTGGAACAAGTGTGGATATTTTCTTTTCATTTCTGATTCAAGCTCCCATGTGTATTCTGGTCCTCTTTTAGAGTCCCACTTCACTTTGACCAGAACTAATCACTTGTGTTTGAGGTTCTTGACTTTTCTATCTTCAATCTGTAGAGGTCTCTCTACAAATTTTAACTGCTCATTTACCTCTATATCCTTAAGAGGTACTATCAGTGATTCATCAGCTAAGCATTTCTTGAGATTAGATACATGAAATACATCATGTATTCCTGCCATTTCCTCTGGCAGTTGTAGCTGATAGGCTACAGGTCCTATTCTTCTAATAATCTCAAAAGGTCCAACATACCTGGGGCTTAGCTTTCCCCTTTTGATGAATCTTACCACTCCTTTCCAAGGAGAGACTTTTAATAATACTTTATCTCCTACTTGAAATTCCAACATCTTTCGTCTGTTATCAGCATAACTCTTTTGTCGATCACGTGCTGTTTTCAGTCGTTCCTTGACTTGAATGATTTTGTCTGTTGTTTCTTGTACTATCTCAGGTCCAGATAGTTGATTTTCTCCAACTTCTGCCCAACAGACTGGTGTTCGGCACTTTCGTCCATAAAGTGCTTCGAATGGTGCAGCATTGATACTTGTGTGACAACTATTATTATAAGAAAATTCTATTAATGGTAAGTGATCGTCCCAATTACCTCCGAAATCAATTACACAAGCTCTAAGCATGTCTTCCATGGTCTGAATTGTCGTTTCATTTTGTCCGTCCGTTTGAGGATGATAAGCGGTGCTTAGATTTAACTTGGTTCCCATAGCTTTTTGGAAACTTGTCCAAAAATGAGAGGTAAAACGACTATCTCTGTCAGAAACAATTGATAGAGGAATTCCATGTAAAGAAACTACTTCATTTACATACAATTTAGCTAATTGTTCCATATTGAAAGTTTCCTTCATTGGTAGGAAATGAGCTGACTTGGTTAGCCTGTCTACAATCACCCAGATTGTATCATTACCTTTCCTGGTTTTAGGTAATTTAGTAACAAAATCCATTGTTATCAATTCCCATTTCCAAACAGGCATTTCTAACTGTTGCAATAAACCTGAAGGTTTCTGATGTTCAGCTTTGACTTGTGAACAGGTTAAACACTTTGCAACATATGTTGCTATATCCTTTTTCATTCCTATCCAACAAAAATTCTTTCTTAAGTCCTGATAAATCTTATCACTTCCAAGATGCATCGTATACTTAGACTTATGGGCTTCTTCTAATATACGGTGGCGTAGGTTTCCTAATTTAGGTATCCACATCCTTTTCTTATGGAATCTCCAAATTCCATCTGTTCCTTGTTCTAATTCCTTAATCATTCCTTTTAACTTCTCAGTATCATCCTTGATTACTGATTCTTGTGCCTTTTTAATCTGTTCATTTAAATCTACGTGTAGATTTAACTTATGAGAACGTACTCTTTTTGGCTTTTCGTGATACTTTCGGCTTAAAGCATCAGCAACTACATTTGCTTTTCCTGCATGATACTGGATATTACAATCATAATCACTAAGTAATTCCATCCAGCGTCTTTGTCTCATATTCAACTCTTTTTGTCCGAAGACATACCTTAAACTCTTATGGTCTGTGAAAATGGTAAACTTATTACCATATAGGTAATGTCTCCAAATCTTAAGGGCGGAAATTATAGCTCCTAACTCTAGATCATGAGTTGAATAATTCTCTTCATGATTCTTAAGCTGTCTAGAAGCGTAAGCTATAACCTTTTGACGTTGCATCAATGCACATCCATAACCTAACTTAGAAGCGTCACAATAGATTACAAAATCTTCAGTTCCTTCTGGTAACGCTAGTATGGGTGTATGGGTTAATCTTTGCTTAAGGATTCTAAAGGCTTCTTTTTGTTTTGGTCCCCATTCAAACTTAACGGATTTACAGGTTAACTTAGTTAAGGGAATGGCTATTCTAGAAAAATCTCGAATAAATCTTCTATAATAACCGGTCAATCCTAAGAAACTTCTAACCTTGGTTGGTGACTCAGGGGTTTTGCATTTGGTAATTGCCTCGATCTTGGTGGGATCTACATGAATTCCTTCATGATTAACTAGATGTCCAAGAAATTGTATCTGTTCTAACCAAAACTCACACATCGAAAATTTAGCATAAAGCTTTTCTTTTTCTCAATAAACTTAGAAGTGCGTGCAAATGCTTTGCATGTTCCTCTTTAGAGTAAATAAGAATATCATCTATAAAGACAATTATGAATTTATCCAAATATGGCTTACATATTCGATTCACCATGTCCATGAATGCAGCTGGGGCATTGGTTAAACCAAATGGCATGACAGTAAATTTATAATGGCCATACCTTGTTCTGAAAGCGGTCTTAGGAATGTCCTCTTCCTGTACCTTTAATTGATGATATCCTGACCTTAAATCGATTTTTGAGAAAAATCGTGCTCCTTGCAACTGATCAAACAGATCATCTATTCTTGGTAATGGATACCGATTCTTAATTGTGACCTTGTTCAATTCACGGTAGTCAATGCACATATGCATTGATCCGTCCTTGTTTTTAACAAATAAAATCGGCGCTCCCCAGGGGATGAACTTGGCTGTATGAATTCTTTTTCTAACTATTCGTCTAACTGTTTTTCAGTTCCAGCATTTCTGCGGGTGCCAAACGGTAAGGTGCTTTGGCAATTGGTGTTATCCCTGGTATTAAATGGATTCTGAATTCAACTTCTATATCTGGAGGTTGTACTGGTAGCTCTTCTGGAAATACATCTGAAAACTGGGATACTACTAGAATATCTTTTAATTCTTTTCCTTTAGTGTTAGTGATTATGGAAATCAAATACACTAATGACCATTTCCTTATATAACTTGCTATTTTCATCACAGAGATGAATTTAGTGGATCTAGAGGTTTTATTTCCTTTAATTGTGATATTTTCACCCCTTGGTGAATTTACTTGAATTGACTTTTGATCACATAAAATACTGGCTTTATTGGCTATTAACCAATTCATTCCTAATACTACATCAAATTCTGCCAGATTCATGGGGTAAAGGTATGCAATAAATTTCTGATTTAGAATTTCTATTCTTGCTCCCTACAAAATCTCAGAAATCTTAATGGTTTCCCCATTTGCTGTCTCTACTAGACATTCTTGTGGAAGTTTAGTTAATGACTGATTAAGAAGTTTGCAAAATGAAGTATTAATAAAACTTTGGTTTGCACCAGAGTCAAATAATACTTTAGCAAAAACATCATTAACTAAAAATGTACCGGCGATCACATCCGGGATCATCTTTGCTTCTTCTGCAGTTAGAACAAATGCTCTAGCATTTTTAGTGTTCTTGTTGTTTGCAGCTGGAGCTAGTTTTGGACAGTTAGGCTTGATATGACCTTGCTCTCCGCAGTTGTAGCATATCCTGTTGCTAATCTTTTTCCTGCAATCTTCCTCCTTGTGTCCCGATATTTTGCAAAAGTTGCAATATATGGAGCATCTTCCATAATGCTTCTTTTTGTAATATTTGCAATAGGGTGTAGAGGTAGAACCTACATTCTTCCCACGGTTAAAATTTCTAGAACGGAATTCTTGGGTAAGCTTCTGGGTTAGGTTCCTCCTTAGATCCTCTTCTCGTGTACGGACTAATTCATCTGTCAAGGTATTGGCTAGTTCTACAGCATCTTCTATGGTTTGGGGTCTAGTTGCCTTGACTACATGTCTTATTTCCCCAATTAATCCCCAGATGTAACAGGAGATTAATACTAGTTCAGGTGAAGCAAGGGTTGGTACTATTCAGACATACTCAAAGAATAACTTAGTATAACCCTTACTATCCACACTAGTCATTCTAAAGTTTAGGAACTTGTTTGCTATCTGTTCTTTTTCATTAGGAGGGCATAATTTTCTTTCTACCATATTTTTAAACTCCTCCCATTCCATATTGTAAACTCTATCACTTCCTTTAGACTGAAGGATAGTGTTCCACCATTCTAAGGCTGAATTCTTAAACAGATTGGAAGCAAACATTATCTTATCCTCTTCCGCACATTTACTTATTCTTAAGACTGCCTCAGTCTTTTCTATCCAGCGTAAAACTGCAACGGCCCCTTCATTGCCCGAGAATTCCATCGGTTTACATGACCAGAATTCTTTGTAAGAACAACCGTAAGACACGGTTCTTTTTTTTTTGGAATGGGCACTTGAAGTACGGGTCCATTGTTCACGCTGTGTTTAGGTTCAGTTGGTCGCTTACTGCTATGTTTACTTTTATTATCCGCTTCCTTAACCGTTTGAATAATAAATGGCATCGCATCTATTATTCCTTGTGCCACTATGTGTTGGATGACACTATTATCCACTTGGTTTCCATTATTATCATTGTTTGGATTATCGTTATTCAGATCATTGTCATTCTGGTTTTCCGGGTTATTATCCAGATTCTCTTGATTCACTTAGCCGGTCATCTGAATTTTAAACATTTACCACATATTAATATCACAAGATAATATCTTAATACTATCAATCACATGACACGCATTTTGGTCAAAAGCGTCAATCATTGTGACTTACTCTATTTTTATATAGTATGCATCTACTACACACTGATACTGGAAATAAAAATTACAATACAACTGAAATAAAAATTATAATATTAGTATGCATCATTAACCATCAAGTGGTCTATACTACGACATATTATTATTATTATTATTATTATTATTATTATTATTATTATTATTACCAACTCCACCATCACTTTCACTGATCTGGATTCATCCAGCAATCCATATTGCGCTCGTTGTATTTCCAGACGAGTCGTTCTCCTACCTGCCTCATCCTCTCACTATTCTCTAAGATTTCTTCTCCGAAAGTTCGGAGTTCATGCATATTTTCTGCACTCATTGGGGGTGCAGGTGCTGGAACTGGGTCTGGGTACTGGGGCATGGGATTCTCCTGAGGGTACGGATTCTCTAAGATCTCCCTAATGTATTCATCGTTATCATAGTAGGGATCTAGAGGGTCCAGACCTGGATAGGCTGCTAAGTTCGGCATGGTTTCGTCGTTTAGGTGATAGCGTGGCACATAATCCCTATGAACATCAAACCACGGATCGTAGTCTGGGTCTAAGGGATTAGGGGCTGGTATCCTAGGTATCTCCTCAGGGTTGAAATCATGCATTTCTATCTCCATTGGCTGAGTGGGGAATAAAGGTAAGGGTTGTGGGGCTACTAGTTGTTCCAGATTTGGGTCGGCAGCAGTTGTTGCTAGGATATGAAAATTGGCTAAGCTCCTATTAAGCATATCCTGTGAATGGGCATCTGACTCTCGCTTAGCGGCTGCTAGGACTCTTTGCTGTTGCAACTTTCGCATTCTTTTCCTACGCTCAAATGCTCCCTTACTGAACCATCCTCTATTTTTCTGAGGGAATGGCTCTTCAGACTGAGCCTTAAAGACAAACATCCCTTCTTCCTGATCAGCTGAATACCCAGAGAGGGCAGGCTGGGAAGAAGTACTTTCACTCCTAGGTGAATCGGACAACTGACGATACACGTCTGAGGGTCCTTGATCACTCATACTGTAAACTAACAAATAGTCAAATTACACATAACAATAAAATACAGATATGCACGTATTTTCATAATTTATTTCCTAACAAATTAAATAATATATTGGTGTCAGCAGAACACTTCTGTGACTGAATCAATGGCTTAGCTCTGATACCACCTTCTGTCGCAACCCCCGCCACCTTATCTGTCCCGGGAACGGGCGGACGCGAACTCAGTGTTGGTGGTATCATTTGTTTATCAATTTGGCAGCGGAAATTTCATCAGGACCGTAGTTAGGAAATGTTTATCAGAGTAAAACCACCATATTTTATATTAATAATCACATGGGTAACACCCAAGTTTCTTATTACAACATGTTTATAGGGATAAAGCCTATTTTATTGAATTTAAAACATCGTCTTTTAGGTAACTTTTATAGCCACATTTTCCAAGCCGTCAGTGCTCTCAAGCTGGCTTTCTTCTAATTTGGCTTTCACATTTTGTTACCTGAAACGCGTTTTAAAAACATTTGTCAGTGGGAAATACTGGTGAGTGAATCCTAATTTAATCAAGAAGAGTTTTATCAATTAACACAGTATTGAGAGCTATCACATTGTTTATTTCTACACAATTACTCATTCAGTACTGTCAATCCTGACTGGTGGGTCATATTACACATTGGCTAACTCGTTGTCCAATGGTAACGTGTTCCACATTTTGTATACAAAACCCCAACATACCGGCAGTAATTGAAGAACTACAAAGACTCAATCACTGCTTAATCACATTGTAAAATATAAAAGGTTTTGTAAAACAGTTTACAAAAAGGAGATTACTCACAAAAAGGTTTACACAAAAAGAAGGATTAATCACATTGCTGTCTTAGATTTCTTATAAGGTTTCCTGGTGATTATCTATAATTTACACAAATTGTACATATGTTAGTATATTAACCCTTTATTTATATTAACGATACCCTCCCCGAGACGGCATTCCAACAACTACGTCGGGCAGAACTACGACAGTCGTTACGGAACCCTGGATCAATCGGGCAGCGTATCTAATATGTAACCGGGGTTATAATACTTACAATAGGGAAGAACTTCGTTAATTAGGGGGATATTATACCCAAATCGGGTGTATTTTTGGTACCGGCTCGGCACCGGTATTCACCGATTTTTACCCTTAAATACCGGTCCCGTACCAGTACCGACCGGTACCGTACCGTACCGTACCAGGTATATTCGGTACCGGTACATACTTTTGGAGATTTCGGTAACGGTATTTTCGGTACCGGTTGGTACCGAGCTCATCAAATCCTGTAACAACGTAGCAATGCAAGTAATTGCACCGTTTAAATTACTTTTCATACACACAATAAGTAAACTGTATTTTGTTTGAATAAGGTTTTATGTACACAACAACTTATTTTGCTTTCTTTTTTGTCTTTTTTCTGTAATAAATGAATTGTAGCATGTAAAATTAACTTGGATATTTAGATTATTGACGAGCAAATCGTATCAATTCCTGTAATCAAACCGGTATCGTATCGGTACCAAATTTACTATTACCAAATAATTTCCGTTATCAATTTGGTACCTACCTTTTGGCGTTTTCAGAATCGTTACTTTCGGTTCGACACCGGTCTAGCACCATACCTGTATTTATTGATTTTTACCTTCAAATACCATACCGTATTGTACCGAGCATTTTCAGTGCCGGTACTTAATTTCGATGATTTTCCGGATCTGTACTTTTGGTGCTGTTACCGGTATCGGTACCGAGCCCATCCATATTTTAACGTGTTAGCACCGTAATAACTAAATTGAAAACAACCGAATTTTCAACGTGTAGGACGTGTGGGTCCTATTATTATATATTAGGTTATTTAAAATCGTTTTTTTAGGACGGAGTGACCATCCTTACCACGTCATTTTTATTTATGTTTTGATATTCGGTATCTGCTGCTGACACGCGTTTTGCAGACATTGGGTCCCCGCCGCAACGCGCGGGCGGAAAATCAACTAGTTTAGTTAACGGGAGTTTGTTTTATCCACACTGAAATCAATCAACTTTAATTCTCAAATAACAATTTCAATTGTGAATTGTTCTTATTCTCCCTTGATTCATATATTATTTTAGTTTTATATTAAGATCGTATTATTGTTTCATTATACATATATTATGTTTAGTGTTAAAACATTTGCGTTATGACACGTAATTAATAACATGCTTATTTTTTATCGGCAATTCGATGTGATTTGTTTGGCACAGTTGAAATTGGTGTACAATCATGATTCGTTTAAATTACGACCTACTTTTGTGTCGTTACGTTTCAATGTTCAAAGCCGAACCGCATCTACAATGAATCGAGCACGTGTAGATATTATTTTGGTTAATGGTACTACTTTTTTTTGTTTCTATAACCCTTTGTCATAATGTGCATACCGACCGAACTTTTACCGCGTCTCCGCCTTCAACGCTGATTAGATTAAAGCATGCATGATCCACATTAACCCTTCAATACACCATGCAACAATCCCTGCCCCTAGCCCAGTTGGTAGTTGGGCCGGTGTCCTCTTCATGAGGCGTCGGTTCGACTCCTACTTGTGGCGAAAGGGTTTGGGACCGACCCAATGATGGTTCGTTCCTACCGAGGCATGGTTCGATCCTGAGGGCAACCCGGTTTTACCCAGCTGTTACCCCAGCGAGTCTCTCGTGTGGGGGCAGTATGGTTTCCGGGCGAAGGTCAGCTTACGAGACGGCCGGGGCCCGATAGAACATCGCGTCCGGAGGGCTGGACTGACGGGGGATTGTCTTTGACAAGAACCCGGTGACCACTAAGGTCCTGTACATAGAAAGTCACCCTTCAAAAAAAAAAAAAAAAAAAAATACACAAGGCAACAAATTTAAATTTTTTTTATTCAACCTATTATAATTAAAACTAAGTTTTAACTCTAGACGTTTTACTTAACCGTATTGCTTGTTTATTCTTAGTGTTGTTTATATTAAAGCCTAAGTGGTCTAATATTAATCCATCGATATACCAGATAACAAATACATACTCACCAACATCCTTCTATGACCCCGCCGCAAAGCGTGGGCTCAGATGCTAGTTGCATACAAAATGAATGCATACAAAAGGATTGCAATTATAAAGCTATATATGAACTTTTCCACCCAAGATTCTTGAGAAAGAGGAGACATACTTAGTGGATGCAGAAGATCTGCAATATATGTTTTTGTTTGATTAATAATGATGGTGGAAAGTGGAAACATGAAATTACCAAACAAAACAATGCTTGGACTTTGGAGAAAGAGGGCATTTTTGAAGGAGAAGTTCGAATGTAATATTCAAAATGATGCATCTTAGGCATTTTAACACGAAATTCAAACATAAAAATATGCAAATGGTTTTTAGTAAGGGAGTTAATCAGCCGCATTCGAGGCTTGGCCCTTCAAACAAATGAAGTCAAAGACCAAAGGTCCATGAAAGCTCTTAAGACATATGAATCTGAACACGACACGAGTTTTTTAGATCGACATTGATACAACTCATTAACACAAATTTTATTTTATTATTTTATGTTTGCATATTATCACTCGAAAAACATATTTACCAACAAAAATATTAATATACTTGAAATAATTATGTATGAACTATAAAATTGATAATCATTTTGCTTTTATGTTTAAATCTTTGACATAAAATGTACAACAAGCTTAAGTTATTATATAAAACACTAGGTTATAGACTCGTGTATTACACGGGCTGTGTGTACATATATACATATTATAAATCTCTAAATACATCATAGAACTGAAATTACATTTTTACATATGATGGTGGAAACGGTCAATTAGAGTCGTATTTTGTCAGAAATTCGAGATTAAGAAAAGGAAATGAGCGAGTTTCAACTGAAGGCCCGATGCCCTTTTATATAGGGTTGAAATTCGAGTCTCTCGCGGCCCGCGTAAGGTTAGACCTCAGGCTACGCGGCCCGCGTAGTAGGGGGGTCTAGGTCGTAGGTGATCCGGGTCACGGTATAGGTTCAACACGCGTTGCCACGTGTTAACACCGGGTGCGATCTGACCTTATAGCTGTCGCGGCCCGCGTAAGGTGTAGCCAAGGGCTACGCGCCCCGCGACAGCCTCAATTTTCTTGTTTTTATTTTATTTTTTTAATGATATTTCATATTTTGGGCTCGGTTTTCACATACGGGGTGTATTTTAAGACATATATGGGTATTTTAAAATATATTAGGGTGTCAGAAAATATTTTGGTGGGTTGTAATAAACAGTGACTTCATTAAGGGATGAACAAATAGTCCGGTACCCGCTTTTACCAAATCGGGTGTATTTTCGGTACCGGCTCGGCACCGGTATTCACCGATTTTTACCCTTAAATACCGGTGCCGTACCGTACCCGGTATATTCGGTACCGGTACACACTTTTGGGGATTTCGGTAACGGTATTTTCGGTACCGGTTGGTACCGAGCTCATCAAATCCTGTAACAACGTAGCAATGCAAGTAATTGCACCGTTTAAATTACTTTTCATACACACAATAAGTAAACTGTATTTTGTTTGAATAAGGTTTTATGTACACAGCAACTTATTTTGCTTTCTTTTTTGTCTTTTTTCTGTAATAAATGAATTGTAGCATGTAAAATTAACTTGGATATTTAGATTATTGACGAGCAAATCGTATCAATTCCTGTAATCAAACCGGTATCGTATCGGTACCAAATTTACTATTACCAAATCATTTTCGTTATCAATTTGGTACCCACATTTTGGCGTTTTCAGAATCGTTACTTTCGGTTCGACACCGGTCTAGCACCATACCTGTATTTATTGATTTTTACCTTCAAATACCATACCGTATTATACCGAGCATTTTCGGTGCCGGTACTTAATTTCGATGATTTTCCGGATCTGTACTTTTGGTGCTGTTACCGGTATCGGTACCGGGTCCATCCATATTTTAACGTGTTAGCACCGTAATAACTAAATTGAAAACAACCGAATTTTCAACGTGTAGGACGTGTGGGTCCTATTATTATATATTAGGTTATTTAAAATCGCTTTTTTAGGACGGAGTGACCATCCTTACCACGTCATTTTTATTTATGTTTTGATATTCGGTATCTGCTGCTGACACGCGTTTTGCAGACATTGGGAACGCGCGGGCGGAAAATCAACTAGTTTAGTTAACGGGAGTTTGTTTTATCCACACTGAAATCAATCAACTTTAATTCTCAAATAACAATTTCAATTGTGAATTGTTCTTATTCTCCCTTGATTCATATATTATTTTAGTTTTATATTAAGATCGTATTATTGTTTCATTATACATATATTATGTTTAGTGTTAAAACATTTGTGTTATGACAGGTAATTAATAACATGCTTATTTTTTATCGGCAATTCGATGTGATTTGTTTGGCACAGTTGAAATTGGTGTACAATCATGATTCGTTTAAATTACGACCTACTTTTGTGTCGTTACGTTTCAATGTTCAAAGCCGAACCGCATCTACAATGAATCGAGCACGTGTAGATATTATTTTGGTTAATGGTACTACTTTTTTTTGTTTCTTTAACCCTTTGTCATAATGTGCATACTGACCGAACTTTTACCGCGTCTCCGCCTTCAACGCTGATTAGATTAAAGCATGCATGATCCACATTAACCCTTCAATACACCATGCAACAATCCCTTCCCCTAGCCCAGTTGGTAGTTGGGCCGGTGTCCTCTTCATGAGGCGCCGGTTCGACTCCTACTTGTGGCGAAAGGGTTTGGGACCGACCCAATGATGGTTCGTTCCTACCGAGGCATGGTTCGATCCTGAGGGCAACCCGGTTTTACCCAGCTGTTACCCCAGCGAGTCTCTCGTGTGGGGGCAGTATGGTTTCCGGGCGAAGGTCAGCTTACGAGACGGCCGGGGCCCGATAGAACATCGCGTCCGGAGGGCGGGACTGACGGGGGATTGTCTTTGACAAGAACCCGGTGACCACTAAGGTCCTGTACATAGAAAGTCACCCTTCAAAAAAAAAAAAAAAATACACCATGCAACAAATTTAATTTTTTTTATTCAACCTATTATAATTAAAACTAAGTTTTAACTCTAGACGTTTTACTTAACCGTATTGCTTGTTTATTCTTAGTGTTGTTTATATTAAAGCCTAAGTGGTCTAATATTAATCCATCGATATACCAGATAACAAATACATACTCACCAACATCCTTCTATGACCCGCCGCAAAGCGTGGGCTCAGATGCTAGTTGCATACAAAATGAATGCATACAAAAGGATTGCAATTATAAAGCTAAATATGAACTTTACCACCCAAGATTCTTGAGAAAGAGGAGACATACTTAGTGGATGGAGAAGATCTGCAATATATGTTTTTGTTTGATTAATAATGATGGTGGAAAGTGGAAACATGAAATTACCAAACAAAACAATGCTTGGACTTTGGAGAAAGAGGGCATTTTTGAAGGAGAAGTTCGAATGTAATATTCAAAATGATGCATCTTAGGCATTTTAACACGAAATTCAAACATAAAAATATGCAAATGGTTTTTAGTAAGGGAGTTAATCAGCCGCATTCGAGGCTTGGCCCTTCAAACAAATGAAGTCAAAGACCAAAGGTCCATGAAAGCTCTTAAGACATGAATCTGAACACGCCATGAGTTTTTTAGATCGACATTGATACAACTCATTAACACAAAAATTTTATTTTATTATTTTCTGTTTGCATATTATCACTCGAAAAACATATTTACCAACAAAAATATTAATATACTTGAAATAATTATGTATGAACTATAAAATTGATAATCATTTTGCTTTTATGTTTAAATCTTTGACATAAAATGTACAACAAGCTTAAGTTATTATATAAAACACTAGGTTATAGACTCGCGTATTACACGGGCTGTGTGTACATATATACATATTATAAATCTCTAAATACATCATAGAACTGAAATTACATTTTTACATATGATGGTGGAAACGGTTAATTAGAGTCGTATTTTGTCGGAAAGATTCAACTGAGTAACATGTTTCATTTTTAAAAAGCTAAAAAGTGAAATGACCAAATGTGTCAAAAGTATTTGAATGCTATCGTTTTATCAAAAAGAAATCCTATGTAATACTTTTGATAATATGTTTTCGTTAGTCATAAACAATACATCAAACATTACAAAATGTCTATATATAAAAAAGAGTAGTTTTTATTAAAACTATTACAAGTAAACAAATAAACCTTGTGAAAATGCAAAAAGGTATGACAAATTCTTTTTTAGGATATCCAAGAAAGGTAAAACATATGGGTCCGGAGTAATGGGATAAAATGATCAAAACCGTGGGGGATGATCATCATCACTCATATGTATGAACGCATCAATTAACTAGCTCATCATTGTGTTCTTAAACAACCTAAAGTATGGATGCCCATTAAACAACCTATATATGAACGCATCAATTAACTAGCTCATCATTGTGTTCTTATAGATGTGTAGCTCATCACACGTGTAGATGATTTTTTTTTTTTTGAACGGCAAACGAACTCAATCCCGAGCACTCTCGGGGCACCCACTGGACAAACGGAGTACTCCGAGAGTAACCCGAGTCCACCACCAATTCCGGAGAAAACCCGATAACCCACCCGCTCGTAGGCACGACGGTGAAATTACCGGTAAAACTCGTTTGGCTCAAGGATCCAACCCAGCTTTCCCTGGGTCTCCTATCATTGCCCACCAGTGCCTCACTCTGCACCAAGTGGAAGTCGAACCTGCATCTCTTAAGAAAAATGCAAGTCATCCACCACTTGATCTAAAGATCATTGGCCGTGTAGATGATTAATCTTCGATCAAGTTATTTGTGAGTAGGAGAGATCAAAGGAAGATGATTTGTCTAAACAATAATTGTATAATGGTGTTGTTGCATATGTCTAATAAGATTATATGTAAATTAATTTATTTGTGTGATGTATATATAGATCATGGTTTAATGTACGCATCAATAATTAAGTGCTATAACAATTATAGGAAATGTGACATAAACACATGCACGCTAGCAACATGAATTATAAGAGGAGGGATAAATTAAAATAATTGACATAAGTATCATGTGGTTCGCTTGATTGATACTATTAGAGGAAACAATTAGTAAATATTGTAATTCATTGTATTTATCTCCTTCCTTAATTATAGGAGATATCTTTGTAATCCTTTGTTATAAATATATGATTCAATCTCTCAATCATTATTGAGGTTGATTTTCAATTCCTTACATGGTATCAGCCTAAATCACTAAACCCTAATTTTTTACTTTCTTCGATCCTCTTCTTCAGCCGCCACCAACCTCATGGCTGCCTCCAACAGTTCTGATTCACTTCTCCCCTTCAATAATGTCTCTCACCTCACCTCAATTAAGCTTTCTGCTTTGAACTACCTGGTATGACGCAATCATACGAGCCTCCTTCTTGCCATTCATCATCTACACATCGACGGTTCTTCTTCACCACCACCGAAGACCATATCAGCGGACAATAAAACTGTCCCAAATCCGGATTTCGTATCCTGGACTACCAATGATCAGAAAGCATCACTTTTTCTTCTCTCTTCTCTAACCGAAGCGGCTGCTGTTGAGGTTCTTGGCTTGGAAAGTGCGCGAGAAATCTGGCCAGCTCTTGAAAACGCCTACAGCAATGCGTCTGTTGAGCGGGTTCAATCTCTTCGTGATTCTCTTTGCGCTTTAACCAAAGGTAATTCTTCTGTAACTTAATTTTCTCGCAAGTTTAAGAATTTTTGTGAACAGCTTGCTGCCATTGGTCACCCGGTTGCCGATATTGATAAACTCCGTTGGTTTCTTTGTGGACTCGGACCGTCATATGAGGTATTTTCTACTGCTTTACGTGCAACGAAGCCTGCACCTTCTTTTCCAGATTTAATCGCTTAAGCAGAAAGTCATAAGATGTTTTTACAATCTCTTCACGGAACCGCCACATCCCCTGTTGCCTTTTATAGTCAGAATCGGCGTGAACCTGGTTCTAGTCGGGGCCGATGTCACACCCCAACCGACGGCGGAATCATCGGGGCGCGGCACTGAGCGAAATAGATTTTCCATGAGTATCCATAACAGCTATTAATTACCAGATATTTAAAACGTCATGTCCCATACCATAACATATCCAAATAAAACAGTTATTACAGATAATTGTCTCATAAACAACTACTGATCCGACAACTCAGATTTTAAAATAGACAATTCATTTATTTGTTTCTAGGACTCTTTCCTAGCCTCGATTTCATCACATAGCAAACAAGGCGTCCTAGCATCTTATGCACCTGTCACATACGTTAAAGTAAAAGTCAATACACATAGTGTAAAGGTGAGCATACAAGTTTAATAATAGCATAATAGAGTTCGAAATCGTTTACGCATAACCAGCATGTACAACGTGTGATGTGAAGCATGTTAGTTATCGACATGATCCTATCGATACCAATGACTGCGGGTTGACTGCCCGAGGCAGTTCGTAATACATATTCACCACTGTGAACCATGTAATTAATTGTCCTTAACAACCCCTGAGTGAACAGGTGCTGAGTCCAAACTATAGTACTATCGTTGCTAAGGCAGGTAGACAGCAATCTATGTGTAAACATAACAAATAAGCATTCATCGAGTCACGTAAACATGCAGTAGCGGTTAGCGTTAAAGTATTGTGTAGTGTGTTCGATGTGGTTTAGAATAAGTAACGTATGTAACACCCAAAAGTACGTAAAGCAAAAAGGGTTCGAGTATACTCACAGCGATTGAAGTGATGGTTTGAAGGGAGCGCTTAGAGTGAGATTAGCCTGATCAGAATGTAAGCGATAAACGTCGCATAAAACGATGATGTGTAGCAAGGTGACGAGTGGTCATCCGGCCGGATGGCAATCCGAACGGATGGCCATTCGGTCGGATTGACACTCGTTTGGGATGGATGTGTTTGTGTATGATGGCTTGACCTTTGAAGTTTTCGTTGTAGCATTTTATAAATAGAGAAGTATCTCTACCCTTCAGGTAGGTCAATCGAACGGTCGTTCGATCGGACGGCAATCCGATAGGCGAGGATTCTCAGTTGAGAACAAGTTCACAGCAGGACGGTCACTCGATCGGATAGTAATCCGATCGGACGGCAATCCGATAGGCGAGGATTCTCAGTTGAGAATAAGTTCACAACAGGACGGTCACTCGATCGGATAGCAATCCGATCGGGTGGCAATCTTGTGCATTGAACATGTTGAAAATTGTTTAAGTACCAAAGTCCCAAACGTCACACGCTCGGACGGTCGTTCGATCGGATGGCAATCCGATCGGACGGCATTCCGTTCAACGTTCAGATCCTTGATTAGTTTGAATAAAAAGTTTAAGTGTGGGACCAAGTGCAACCCAATCGGATGGCCGGTCGATCAGATGGCAATCCGATCGGACGGCAACCCGTCCCGATGACCTGATCGTCTTGACACCTGATCATGTTTGAAGTTTTGTAATTTGAACGAGACGTTATGATAGCATGTTTAAACAACAGGAACCTTGTCTCAACACAAGTGAGCCGACCGAGCAGGAATCATCCTAGTCCGTTCAGTTCATGGTTCGAGGCGGTTGTTCAGGTTCAAACCCGAAATCAACTATCTCTCGGATATAATTCAGATCTGGAACTGATACATCACTAAGAATGAGTAGAAGATCTATGCAAGAGGTCCGATTCCATCGAGTTTGAGTGCATTGAGTGTAAAAGAGTTGAAAGAAAGTTAGAAAAACCATCTTTCAATCCTTTTCACTATGAATATGTTCAGATCTATGCAAGATCTTTGTTCATTCATGTGGAAATCATCCAGATCTAAGTTGTTCTTGGTGGAATGAGGCCAAAAAATGAAGTTCATAAGAACACCATGATGACATCACCCTAGAACACCTCAAATCCACTGATTTCATGGTTAAAAGTTGAGATTTGAAAGAGAGAATGATGAAGAAGTGTGTGTAGAACATAGAAGTACAAGATTTAGGTTGGAAACTTACAAGAATCGAGAGAAATCTGAAGAAATGAGTGCTGGAGCGAGCTGGTCGAACAAGGGAGCCCAAAAAGGAAAGTGTCATAAATGATGTGACAGAGGTGGGTATTTATAGAGTTTCCCAAAATGGAAAGTGGCTGGTCGATCGGGTGGCAGCCCGATCGGGTGGCAACTAGATCGGATGGCAACTCGATCAGATGGCAATCCGATCGGTTGGCCACTCGAGCCATGAGTCCGGCGTGATGAGTTTTGTTGTTTCGATTCACGTGTTGAGCGTTGCGAGGCGATTCGAGTGAGCGATGCGATAGTATTACCCATTAATCCCAACTACTATATCTAACATACAATCACTATAATTAACTTGCGTTTTCGATTCGATTGCGATGCGATAGATTGCGAGTTCGATTGCGATTAACACTTCATAAACATAACATGCACAAATAACACATAAATATCACACACACGTAAACAATATCCAAAACACGTGATTCGAATTGCGATTGCGATAGCGATAAGCGATAAGTCGGTTAAACATGCGATAAATATGCGATTAAATCTCGATTATTAATAGATACTCCACATAATACAACTAATGCAAATAATTAAATAAGTTACTACAAGTCAAAGAAGTCAAAACGGGAGTTGAGCAAGGAGTGACAGATCACAATTAGAAATCTTTTCTTCCTTTGACTTCAATCTTGACTTTGACTTTGACTTCCGAAACACGGGGTGTTACAACCTCCCCCACTTAAGGGAATTTCGTACCGAAATTAGGCTTCTGCCGTAACAAACAACTGCGGGTACTTCGCCTTCATGTCGCTTTCGAGTTCCCAGGTGAACTCGGCGCCTCGTTTGCCTTCCCAGCGAACGTTCACAATGGTAATGCGTGAGCGTCTGAGCACCTTGGTTTCTCGTCCCACGATCTCGACAGCCTTTTCCACGAAGTGTAATGTTTCATCCACTTGCAAGTGCTCAAGAGGGACATGTAATTCCTGGTCGGCTAAGCACTTTCTGAGGTTCGAAACGTGGAAAGTCGGGTGGACGTTACTCAGTTCCTCTGGTAGTTCGAGTCTGTAGGCCACTTTTCCAATTCTTTCCAGAATCTTAAAGGGTCCAACATATCGAGGCACGAGCTTTCCTTTCTTGCCGAATCTGACCACCCCCTTCCAAGGTGCAACCTTTAGGAGTACGTGGTCTCCAACGTCAAATTCAAGGGGCTTGCGGCGTCTATCAGCGTAACTTTTCTGTCGGCTCTGAGCTTTTAGTAGATTGTCTCGGATTTGGAGGATTTTGTCAGTCATTTCTTGCAATAGCTCAGGACCGGTAATTTGCGCGTCTCCGATCTCGTGCCATACAATAGGCGATTGACATTTTCTTCTGTATAAAGCCTCGAATGGTGCCATTTGTATGCTAGAATGATAACTGTTATTGTATGAGAATTCGACCAAAGGTAAGTACGCGTCCCAATTACCACCGAAATCTATGACACACGAACGGAGCATGTCTTCAAGGGTACGAATCGTTCTCTCAGTCTGACCGTCGGTTTGGGGATGAAAAGCGGTACTTAGATTAAGAGTAGTCACGAGAGCAGACTGAAATGTTTCCAAAAAACGCGAGGTAAACCGACCATCGCGGTCAGAAATGATGTCGCGAGGCGTCCCATGTCAACTAATGATCTCGTTGGTGTAGATTCGGGTTAATCTTTCTACCTTATAGTCTTCTCGTATCGGTAGGAAGTGAGCTGACTTAGTCAAACGGTCAACCACAACCCAAATGCTATCATGACCAGATTGAGTACGCGGAAGTTCCGTTATGAAGTCTATAGCTATACTCTCCCATTTCCACATCGGGATCTCGGGTTGAACGAGTAAGCCATAGGGTCTTTGATGCTCAGCCTTGACCTTAGAACAAGTCAGGCATTTCGAAACATAGATTGCGATATCCTTCTTCATGCCCGGCCACCAGTACTTGTAGCGCATGTCCTGGTACATCTTGTCAGCACCGGGATGAATAGAATATCGAGATTTGTGGGCTTCATCCATCAGAAGTTGTCGTAAGTCTGTACGCTTGGGAATCCAAATTCGATCCAAGTAATGAAAGATACCATTCTACTTATTCTCGAGTTGGGCACCATCGTTTAGAATCCTTTCTTTCTTCAGAGTTCGCTCGTTAAAACAAGCATGCTGCGCATCACGGATGAGGGTTTCGAGATGATATTGGGCTTGAGGATTCCGAATGCTAAGCAGGTAGCTTTGTCGACTGAGGGCATCGGCAACGACATTTGCTTTGCCTGGATGGTAGCGGATCTCACTGTCGTAATCGTTGAGCAGTTCTACCCACCGGCGTTGACGCATATTCAGTTCCTTCTGGTCAAAGATATGTTGTAGGCTCCTATGATCGATGAAGATCGTACACTTGGTACCATAAAGGTAGTGTCGCCAAATCTTTAACGCAAAAACAACTGCGCCAAGCTCGAGGTCGTGTGTGGTGTAGTTCTTCTCGTGGATCTTGAGCTGTCGAGAGGCGTACGCGATAACCCTGTCTCGTTGCATGAGAACACAACCGAGACCAAGGTTTAAGGCATCACAGTAAACTACAAAGTTGTCGTTTCCGTCGGGCAGTGAGAGCACAGGAGAATTGCAGAGCATCGTCTTGAGAGCTTGAAAGGCTTTCTCTTGTTTAGTTCCCCACACAAAAGGTTTATCCTTATGCGTAAGAGAGGTTAATGGCACAGCGATCTTGGAGAAACCTTCGATGAAACGGCGATAGTAGCCTGCCAGTCCTAGAAAAGAATGGACTTCAGATGGATTCTTGGGTGTAACCCAGCTCTTAACAGCTTCGATCTTCGCAGGGTCAACGTGGATACCTCGACTATTGACAATGTGACCCAAGAATTGGACCTCCTCTAGCCAAAATTCACACTTAGAGAACTTGGCATAGAGACGGTTTCCTTGGAGTAACTCAAGAACCAAACGTAGATGCTGCGAGTGTTTGGCTTTTGCTTTGGAATAGATCAGGATATTGTCGATGAATTCGATTACGAAGCGATCAAGGAAGGGTTTGCACACTCGATTCATCAAATCCATGAAAAAGGCAGGAGCGTTGGTCAAACCAAAAGGCATGACAATGAATTCATAATGACCATAGCGGGTTTGAAAAGCGGTTTTGGGTATATTCTCCTCTTTAATACGTAATTGATGGTAGCCTGAACGTAGATCGATCTTTGAGAAACACGTAGCACTTTGTAACTGATCAAATAGGTCATCGATTCGAGGTAAGGATAGCGATTCTTGATTGTTTACTTATTTAACTCCCTATAGTCGATGCACATCCTGAATGAACCATCCTTCTTTTTGACGAAAAGGACAGGCGCGCCCCATGGAGAGGTGCTAGGGCGAATAAAGCCTTTATCAAGAAGTTCCTGTAGCTGACTCGAGAGTTCGCGCATTTCAGAATGAGCGAGATGGTATGGCACTTTTGCAACAGGGTTGGCTCCAGGAATAAGGTCGATTTGGAAATCAATATCACGAGCGGGAGGTAAGCCGGGTAGATCATCGGGAAAGACATTGGGAAATTCACAAACAATCGGGACATCTTTTACTCCGGGGTTACCTTTCTTTTCCTTCTCCGCTACTACAATGTGTGTCAAGAAAGCTTGGTATTCCTTGAGGAGGTACTTGCTAGCCTGGACACATGACATGAGTTGGAGTTTCTTAGACGCGACTTCACCGTAAACACACAACTGATCACCATTTGCAAGCGAGAATCGAATCATCTTTTCGAAGCAAACAACTTCAGCTTGGTTTTCACGAAGAAAGTCCATGCGTACTATGACGTCAAAGCTTCCGAGCTGCATCGTAATAAGGTCGATAGGGAAGATGTGATTGTTGAGTTCGAGAGTACAATCACGAAGAACAGAATTCAAAACGACGGTTCTTCCGGTGGCAACTTCAACATCGAACGTCGAGGGGAGATGGGCGCGCTTACGATTGAGGAGCTTCTCGAATTCAAATGATACAAAACAGTTATCTACTCCAGTATCAAACAAACACGAAGCATATATACCATTCACAAGAAACGTACCATTCACCATGTTGTTATCGGCTTGAGCTTGACGGACATTGATGTTGAAAGTGCGTCCGCAGGGTGATGGTGGTTGCTGCTGTTGCTGAGGCTGCTGCTGGGGCTGCTGCTGTTGTAGCTCTTGCTTGACCACTCGGTTCGGGCACATGTTGGCGAAGTGGTTGGTATCACCACACGCATAGCAAGCTCTAGCATTGACCGCGGGTGCCTGAGCCGCTTGATGGCCTTGAGGAGCAGCAAGGAGAGCTTGATGAGCAGGAGCTTGACCTTGGGTTGGAGCAGGGTTTTGACGTGGACCTGTACGGCAGTTGGCGGTGAAATGGCCGTACATGTTGCAATGTACACAAAATATGCAAGCGATCCCCACTGGGTGATGATAAGTACAGGTAGGGCAGACCGGATGAGGACCAGTGTACTCACGCTTTGCAGGCGGTGCGTTGGTAACCGGGGCCGCTACTTGACGGTGTTGGTGTTGCTGAGGAGCTGGAACAGCTTGAAGTGTGGCAGCATTGGTCACAGCACAGTTCTTGTTGCTGGAACTGCTGTTGGTCTTTCTCTTGCGTCTCGAGGGCTTGGATGACTGAGGAGCGGTGGCGGTTTCAGCGGTTGAAGCAGTAGTGGCTTGATGCAGATTCTTGGGAGTTTTATCCCATACACCAGACTTAACTCGCTTGTCGTTTATCTCAGCCGCGAGCAAGTAAGTTTCCTCGATTGTCGTCGTCTTTGCTGCTTGAACGAAATCAGCCACGCAATCTGGAAGAGGACGGATATACTTCTTGATGGCGATTTCGGGCGTCTTGACTTGATCAGGACAGATTATGCTAAGCTGCTTGAAGCGAGCAGTTAAAGCAGCATTGTCACCATCTTTCTGTTTAATGTGCCAGAATTCGTCCTCCAACTTTTGGCGCTCGTGGGGAGGGCAGAACTCTTCCAACATGACGTTCTTCAACTCATCCCACGTCAATCCGTAAGCTGCATCATTTCCGCGTTTGTTTCTCTCGGCGGTCCACCAATCTAAAGCTCGGGATTGAAAGACGCCGGTTGCGTTGAGAGTGCGGAGATCATCAGGACAGCCACTCTGGCGCGAGGTGACCTCGATCGAATCAAACCATTGAAATAAGGCCATAGGGCCATCTTCGCAAGTAAATTCTTTCGGTCCTCAAGCTTTGAACTGCTTGAAGCTAAACACAGCTTTAGGGGCTTCAGTCCTGGACTCTTCAGAAGATTTGCTCACATTCTCATACAGTTCACTGACGATCTGAGGGACAACCTTCGCCATTTATTTTGTAATCATAGAGGCGAGTCGTTTATCAGCCTGTTTTCGGCGTGCGGCTTTGGTAGCGCGAGATCCAGATGACAACATTGTCTGCAACAGACATCGCCACAGGATTCAACACAATTTCGATTATTCCTAGTATAGGCTAGCGATTTACCATAAAGCTCAGGAACACGTATCCATATACACACAGAATCACATAGGCACATAAACACATAAGCACATAATCACGTAGAGCACTGAAACACATAAGCACGTAAGGCATAAAACACATGAGGCAGTCAGAATACAGAAACCTATCATTCAAAGTTCGCGAGCGTTCGAGAATATCGTTTGCGATTAGCGAGTACACAGCGAGTAGTATAGTATGGCGTATAACATAGCATGCGATCATCCACAAGTATCAGCGATTTGTCAGCGTTTTGAGGTAGGTGTGCAGTGCGGTTCGTGTGTGTCGATCAAAGCGAAGAGCGAAAAGTGGATAATCCACAAAAATCGAAACACATAAACAAATAAAATTACATAAAGCACATAAAATCCATGTAAAATCGACAAATATCAGAATCGGCAGTTGCGAGCTCAAAAGCGAAACACATAAAAATCGAGAATGGATTGTCTGCGGCTTTAGTTAAGGCACGTCTAAACAGCCAAGGTGATTCGACTATTCACAGCGGCTTTTAGTGCACACTTCGGCCTTCTGGACTGTGTTCTGGCCTCGATTTTTGGGCGAATGACACGCATCCTTCCGGTTCCAGGGTGACTTCAAGTCGTTGGAATCCGTCGAGACTTTGGTGAGAGCCTTGTTAAAGCAAAATGGAGCACGGAACAAGTCATCAAGGTTCGGGTTTCACCCCTGTCTTAACAACTTCGTTCCTGTTTTGATGAAATAGAGAGAGAAATTTTGCGTCAAAGTATGGATTTCACTCCTAATTCAACGCAAATTCTCCTGTTTATAGATAAAATGCAAGTCGAACAAGCGATTTAGTCAAGAGTTTGCGGTCTTCACACCTAATCTCGACCCAATCACTCGTCCATTTTTCGAAAATCATAGTGTGGTGATAGTGTAGTGTAAGCGAGAATAGCGAGAAATAGCAGGTAAGCTTGCACAAAACCCCTACAGGGTATGCACAAGTCGGTCTGTTGGTACTTAACTATAGACTAGGTCGTTTCTAAGACATCGACCCGGACTAGGTCGAGTCTTGCCTAATTCCCTATAGTTATGGCTCTGATACCAATCTGTCACACCCCAACCGATGGCGGAATCATCGGGGCGCGGCACTGAGCGAAACAGATTGTCCATGAGTATCCATAACAGCTATTAATTACCAGATATTTAAAACGTCATGTCCCATACCATAACATATCCAAATAAAATAGTTATTATAGATAATTGTCTCATAAACAACTACTGATCCGACAACTAAGATTTTAAAATAGACAATTCATTTATTTGTTTCTAGGACTCTTTCCTAGCCTCGATTTCATCACACAGCAAACAAGGCGTCCTAGCATCTTATGCACCTGTCACATACGTTAAAGTAAAAGTCAATACACATAGTGTAAAGATGAGCATACAAGTTTAATAATAGCATAATAGAGTTCGAAATCGTTTACGCATAACCAGCACGTACAACGTGTGATGTGAAGCATGTTAGTTATCGACATGATCCTATCGATACCAATGACTACGGGTTGACTGCCCGAGGCAGTTCGTAATACATATTCACCACTATGAACCATGTAATTAATTGTCCTTAACAACCCCTGAGTGAACAGGTGCTGAGTCCAAACTATAGTACTATCGTTGCTAAGGCAGGTAGACAACAATCTATGTGTAAACATAACAAACAAGTATTCATCGAGTCACGTAAACATGCAGTAGCGGTTAGCGTTAAAGTATTGCGTAGTGTGTTTGAT
Source organism: Helianthus tuberosus (assembly GCA_030545235.1). Lineage (NCBI taxonomy): Eukaryota > Viridiplantae > Streptophyta > Magnoliopsida > Asterales > Asteraceae > Helianthus > Helianthus tuberosus. The sequence goes on from CM060366.1 coordinate 190,280,069, forward strand.
GTGGTTTAGAATAAGTAACGTATGTATCATCCAAAAGTGCGTAAAGCAAAAAGGGTTTGAGTATACTCACAGCGATTAAAGTGATGGATTGAAGGGAGCGCTTAGAGTGAGATTAGCCTGATCAGAATGTAAGCGATAAACGTCGCATAAAATGATGATGTGTAGCAAGGTGACGAGTGGTCATCCGGCCGGATGGCCATTCGGTCGGATTGACACTTGTTTGGGATGGATGTGTTTGTGTATGATGGCTTGACCTTTGAAGTTTTCGTTGTAGCATTTTATAAATAGAGAAGTATCTCTACCCTTCAGGTCGGTCGATCGAACGGTCATTCGATCGGACGGCAATCCGATAGGCGAGGATTCTCAGTTGAGAACAAGTTCACAGCAGGACGGTCACTCGATGGGATAGCAATCCGATCGGGTCGCAATCTTGTGCATTGAACATGTTGAAAATTGTTTAAGTACCAACGTCCCAAACGTCACACGCTCGGATGGTCGTTCGATCGGATGGCAATCCGATCGGACGGCATTCCGTTCAACGTTCAGATCCTTGATTAGTTTGAATAAAAATTTTAAGTGCGGGACCAAGTGCAACCCGATCGGATGGCCGGTCAATGGGATGGCAATCCGATCGGAAGGCAATCCGATCGGACGGCAACCCGTCCCGATGACCTGATCGTCTTGACACCTGATCCTGTTTGAAGTTTTGTAATTTGAACGAGACGTTATGATAGCTTGTTTAAACAACAGGAAACTTGTCTCAACACAAGTGAGCCGACCGAGCAGCAATCATCCTAGTCCGTTCAGTTCACGGTTCTAGGCGGTTGTTCAGGTTCAAACCCGAAATCAACTATCTCTCGGATAGAATTCCGATCTAGAACTGATACATCACTAAGAATGAGTAGAAGATTAGAATGAGGTCCGATTCCATTGAGTTTGAGTGCATTGAGTGTAAAAGAGTTGAAAGAAAGTTAGAAAAACCATCTTCCAATCCTTTTCACTATGAATATGTTTAGATCTATGCAAGATCTTTGTTCATTCATGTGGAAATCATCCAGATCTAAGTTGTTCTTAGTGGAATGAGGCCAAAACATGAAGTTCATAAGAACACCATGATGACATCACCCTAGAACACCTCAAATCCACTGATTTCACGGTTAAAAGTTGAGATTTGAAAGAGAGAATGATGTAGAAGTGTGTGTAGATCATAGAAGTACAAGATTTAGGTTGGAAACTTACAAGAATCGAGAGAAATCTGAAGAAATGAGTGCTGGAACGAGCTGGTCGAACAAGGGAGCCCAAAAAGGAAAGTGTCATAAATGATGTGACAGAGGTGGGTATTTATAGAGTTTCCCAAAATGGAAAGTGGCTGGTCGATCGGGTGGTAGTCCGATCGGGTGGCAGCCCAAACGGGTGGCAGCCCGATCGGGTGGCAACTCGATCAGATGGCAACTCGATCGGATGGCAATCCGATCGGTTGGCCACTCGAGCCATGAGTCCGGTGCGATGAGTTTTGTTGTTTCGATTCGTGTGTTGAGCGTTGCGAGGCGATTCGAGTGAGCGATGCGATAGTATTACCCATTAATCCCAACTACTATATCTAACATACAATCACTATAATTAACTTGCGTTTTTTATTTGATTGCGATGCGATAGATTGCGAGTTCAATTGCGATTAACACTTCATAAACATAACATGCACAAATAACACATAAATATCACACACACGTAAACAATATCCAAAACACGTGATTCGAGTTGCGATAGCGATAGCGATAAGCGATAAGTCGGTTAAACATGCGATTAAATCTCGATTATTAATAGATACTCCACATAATACAACTAATGCGAATAATTAAATAAGTTACTACAAGTCAAAGAAGTCAAAACGGGAGTTGAGCAAGGAGTGACATATCGCAATTAGAAATCTTTTCTTCCTTTGACTTCAATCTTGACTTTGACTTTGACTTCCGAAACACAGGGTGTTACAGCCGAGGTGCTTCAAGCCGCGGCTCCTACTCTCGTGGGACGCCTAGTCGTGGTGGTAACCGTTGGCCACCCCACTGCCAACTTTGTCGTACCAATGGCCACTACGCATCGGCCTGTCCAAATCTCCATACCTATGCGTCACAGGCTCCTGTTGTGAATGACTCTTTAGCAAAGGCGTTTCATGCGCAATGTCTTGTTAACCATGACACTCTAGATTGGACAGGCGACTCTGGTGCATCTGATTATATGGCTCCAACAGAAGAGTGTCTTCATCACTCTACTCCTTATATAGGTAATGATAAGGTTATGTTTGGTAACGGTAAGCAACTTCCAATTACTCATAAAGGTTCATATAATCTTTGCAATAATATTACTCTTCGTGTTGTTCTTGTTGTTCCTCATCTAACCAAGAAGTTATTATCTATTAGCAAGTTGACTGTCGATCATCCTGTTGATGTTCTCTTCTCTCAACATTATTTTGATATTCTGGATCGGAAAACAAAGCAGGTGCTCGCTAAAGGAACATGTGTTGATGGATTATATGTGCTTAAAGATGGACCGAGGACTTTTGTTGCTGACATCTCAAATAAAGCATCGTATGAATTATGGCATTCACGTTTAGGACATGTGTCTTTTGATGTTATTTCTGTTTTAAATAAGTCTGGTGTTTTATCTGTAACCTCTCTATTGCCTAAACCGACTATTTGTGCTTCTTGTCAACTTTCTAAGGGACAACGTTTACCTTTTGTTTCTAATGATAAGTGTGCATCTTTTCCTCTAGATTTGGTTCATTGTGATTTGTGGGGACCTGCTCCCATTGCTTCTAAAGATGGTTATCGCTATTATGTGATTTTTATTGATGATTACTCCAGGTTTACTTGGTTCTATCCACTCAAAACCAAGACAGGCTTTTATTCGGTCTTACCCGCCTTTATTAATCTAGTCCAAACTCAATGCTCCAGAAAAATCAAAGTTTTTCAAAGTGACGGGGGCACCGAGTTTGTTAATCACATAGTTAGAAAATCTTTGAAGACAATGGCACTTTTCACAGATATTCATGCCCCTACACGCCTCAACAAAACGGGCGTGCTGAACGTAAACATCGTCACATAATGGAAACCGGTCTTGCTGTGTTATTTAATGCCAATATTCCGGCTTCTTTTTGGGTAGATGCTTTCACCTCCGCGACATTTATTATTAATCGCGTACCATCTCCTTTGCTTGAGAACAAGTCACCCTTTGAGTTATTGATGAAGCAAGTGCCTCAATATTCTAATTTTTGGGTGTATGGATGTTTTGTATTTCCATATTTGCGTGACTATGCCAAACATAAGCTTGAGCCACGAAGTCTTCCATGCGTTTTTATTGGCTATAGTTCTTCTCACAAAGGTTTTTGTTGCCTTGATCCAACCACAAATCGGATATTTATTTCATGTCATGCTCGCTTTGATGAATTCTCATTTCCGTTCAAAGCCATCATTGAAACCACGACTCTTGACCGCTTGGTGCTCACCACCTTCTCTGATGAACCTACTCCTTCACCCCAAAAATTTGTTCCGCCCAATAACCTTTTTCCCAGCCCAGTTACCACCACTACTACCCAGCCCAACACACCATCTGATCCTTGTCCTTTGTGTCCCTCTTTTCCCGGCCTAACAAATGATCACTCACCTTCTAGCCCTACCAATAATGACCTACCTCCTGGCCCAACCTTACCTACGGACCAACTACATAACCCAATTGTGCCCACTACAACTCCTAATACCGAACCTGACACCGACCCACACCCAGTCTCCGATCCCACTCCAGACTCACAAACTGAACCTGTATCCGTAACACAACCCATTCCCGAACCTAACCCTGTACCCGATCCTGCACCTACTACCCAAAATACTCACCCCATGACGATACGCGCTAAGGCTGGCATGTTTAAACCCAAGTACCAAGCGGATCTTTTGTGTCTTCACTCGTATGCTTTACATGTTGCATTGTCCTCTATTACTGAACCTCGTGGTTTTAAATCGGCAACTAAGGATCCTTTGTGGATGGCTGCGATGGTTGATGAACTTACTACTTTGCAAAATAATAAAACTTGGACATTGGTCCCACGTCCATCATCAACTAATGTTGTGGGTTCTAAATGGGTTTTCCGTGTTAAGTATCACTCTGGTGGTACTATCGAGCGCTACAAGGCGCGTCTGGTGGCTCAAGGCTTTACTCAAATTCCAGGCTTGGATTATTCGCACACCTTCGGTCCTGTTGTTAAAGCTTCAACAGTTCGTACTGTTCTCTCACTTGCAGTTCTCAAAAACTGGAAGTTGCATCAACCTGATGTCAAGAATGCGTTCTTAAATGGATACCTGGATGAAACTGTCTTTATGGAGCAACCACCAGGATTTATAAGTTCCAAATATCCAAACCATGTTTGCCAATTATCAAAGGCACTTTATGGTCTTAAGCAAGCTCCTCGTGCTTGGTTTCAGCGTTTAAGCACCTTTCTTCTCTCCTATGGGTTTACATGCAGTCGTGCAGATACATCTCTCTTTGTTCTTCGTAAAGATAGTCATATCATGTATCTTCTTGTGTATGTGGATGATCTCATTCTCACAGGTAATGATGAATCCATCATCACTACCTTTATTTCTCATCTTAATAAGGAGTTAGCAATTAAAGATCTTGGGGCTCTCAATTATTTTTTTTCGGCTTGGAAGTTGTGTATACTACAACTGGTCTCTTTCTCACCCAAGCCAAATATGCTGAAGACATTCTTCTTCTGGCAAACTTGTATGACGCTAAACCAGTTGGCACTCCTCTTTCTCCACATGAGTCCTTTGTCGCAGATGGTGTTCCATATTCTGATCCTACTTTATATCGTTCTCTAATTGGAGCCTTGCAGTATTTAACCATTACCAGACCTGATTTGTCTTATGTAGTAAATCAGCTTTCTCAGTTTCTGCATGCTCCCACCATTAATCATTTTCAAGTTGTCAAACGGCTCTTACGCTACGTCAAAGGCACTTTATCGTTTGGTCTCACCTATAGCCGCCCGCACGTATCATCGATTGTAGGATATTCTGATGCTGACTGGGCTCGATGTCTTGATACACGACGCTCAACGTATGGTTATTCGATTTTTCTAGGTGGTAATTTGGTATTTTGGAGTGCCAAGAAGCAGCCTACTGTCTGAAGGTCTAGTTGTGAATCTGAGTACCGTGCTATGGCGAACACTACTGCTGAACTTGTTTGGATTACTCATCTTCTATAGGAGTTGCATGCTCTCCCCCCTGATCGACCTACGTTACTTTGTGTTAACAAAAGTGCATTGTTTATGACTCAGAATCCAGTTGCTCACAAACGTGCAAAACATATTGACTTGGATTATCACTTTATTCGGGAGTTAGTGAATTCTGGTAAGCTATACACCAAATTTGTTCCTACCAATCTCCAGGTGGCTGGCATATTTACCAAGAGTCTTCCGCGCACAAAATTTGAAGTTTTTCATAAAATGCTTCGTCTCGGACCGCCACCGTTTCGATTGAAGGGGGTATTAGAGGAAACAATTTGTAAATATTATAATTCATTGTATTTATCTCCTTCCAGGAGATATCTTTGTAATCCTTTGTTATAAATATATGATTCAATCCCTCAATCATTATTGAGGTTGATTTTCAATTCTTTACAGATACAAACAAGTATAGTTCACGATTGAGTTACAAAGATACTTACGAGTAGTGCAACTACATTTAGTTTATATTTATAACCTATACTATGGTAAATCCTAATTCCAAACGATGACATTTTCTTTACTACTGTTTTCTACCTACTATCGATGGTTGTGACGAGGTTATCTTTACAATCATCAAACTTTGTACCTCGTCAAATAAATATAAAAAACCACACATACTTTTCCACAATAAAAACAAGCATGTAATTGTAGGTTTTTTTTTGTCTTAATATAATAAATACATAATAAGAGCACCCACGTCGTATGGTTCGGTGACGTGGGTTTGGAATCGTATCACAAAAAGCGGACGACGTGTGTGTTGTAGGTGATGATGTGGTGTAGTTTGGAGGTGGGGTGGTTAGCTCCAACGGACTAGTTCGTTGGGTTGTGGTGGGCCTCATATGATAGGATTTTTGATTTAATAAAACAAGTTTTCTTGTTAATTAAAAAAAGATTTCTTATGTTTTTTAATAAAAAAATATACCAAATAAAATTACACAAAAAATATATAAAACAAATTTATTAAAATTAAAAACATTACATACCACATAATTAAACCTAAACAAACAACACAATTAAACCTAAACACACTAGATACTTAAATCTAAACAAGACAACATAATTAAACCTAAACACACCAGATACATAAACCTAAACAAGACGAGATAATTAAACTCAAACAAACCCCATGAATAAACATAAACAAAACAGATAATTAAACCTAATTGTCAACTCTTGAACCGTCGGAGTCGGAACCTAGAGGAGGAGCGGGTTGCATACGGGGATGGTTTCTTATTAGTTGTCAGTCTGTCATGTGAAAAAATCTTTTATTATATATGTTTACGTATTCCTGACTCCTGACGGGCTCAGCCAATCGCTTGTGCCTCTATTATGTCATCACCTCGAGCCATCACGTGGTTGAAGAATGCATGAAATATGCGAACCTCCCCGAACATAATATGAAATCTTGACAAAGCGGCGTACGAATTACAATTGGTTTCTCCAACACATTGACGAAATCCTTCAAATAAGGGTTCTCTAATTGACCCGGCTACTCGTCTTTTGTCGCATAAGTCCATCCAAGAGTTGACCAGAACCATCTTTTCTTCATCGATCCAAAGGTTTCTTGCCATTTTTTGATAAATCTTTGTAGTAAAATAACAGTTGAGAAGTACACATGTTGCTTGAAATATAAATTTAATTTATAGCCAATAAAACTAATCATTACGAAAGTAGGCGTTTGAAATACTAGTCGTTGTAAAGTAGTCGTTTTGAAAAAAAATCTTTTTTACTATTTTATTTGAATTTATTATTAAATAAAAATACTAGATATCGAAATAAAAAGGTTATAAAATAAATAATAAATTAATTATATTGTTATGAATTTTATTTTTTATATTTATTAATATTTTACTTAATTATAAATAATATAACTAAGTAAATAAAATATATTGATTATAAATAGTTAAATAAAATGAAAAGTAGGTGACAATATGGATAATGAGGTGGAGGTTTGAAGTGGTTTGGAATTATTTAGTGTTGTAGGGGAAAAGTGGAGTTTGGAATGATGTGTATGTAGTCTAGATTTTTGACCACCTTTAGCATTGTAGATGCTCTAAATTAGGGACGAGCATTTGGTACCAGGTACTGGTATCGTACCGTACCAGGTATATTTGGTACCGTTACCTATTTTTTCCGTTTTCGGTACCGGTATTTAAGGGTAAAACACTAGTAATACTGGGTATTGAACAGGTATATTCGGTACTGGTACCAATTTTCCCTATTTTTCGATATCAAACGGATACCATGCTCATCTAAAGTATCGGTACCGAACAAGTATCATGCTCATCCCTACTCTAAAGAGATTAATTTTCAACATCTTGTTAATGCATGAAAAAATGTGTGGTAACTAACTAATAATAATTATCTAAGTAGGATGATTGAAAAAGAAATCATTTATTGCATTATAATGTGTGTAGGAAAGATATTTTTCACCATGTGGTTAAGGATTCAAATCTCACACTAGAGAGGCTTGATTTAAGTACTTAACGTGTGTTTATAAGCATTCTATACATGAAAAAAAATCGAGTATAATCAACAAAACCAATTTGGGAGAATCCAACTCTTATTCAATATTTTTGGTAAGAAACAATGATCAAATTGCAGTTCGGCTATTCATATTCACCGAATTTTATTTATAGGCGAAACCTAATAAATGTAAAAATGTCTGACCAAATGTAACTAAACCAATATTGTTATACCATTTATTGTTTGGAAGCTTAATGTCCTTGCTTTTTTTAAGGGCTGGGGAGACCATACTCGGCCACCTCTAAGTAAAATGAGTAAACTGTAACACTCCGCATTTTTCATACTTTCCTTAATTAGAAAGTATATTTGTATTTCTATTTTTGGACACTTATAATCGTATCAAATTCGTATTTCTTTCTCAATCTTGTAATTCGAGGCTTTGATCATAATAAAATTCCATACTATTATACATATGTGTTATACATGAAATTAACCGTTAATAACGTGTTTACTTGCAATCTAATACTTGTTGTACATTTGAAACGTCATTCACGCCTTCATGATGCGCAACTTTTGCATATCTATGCTTTCTATACTTGAAAACATGTTAAATTGTGAAGTTTTAGCATAAAATGATAAACAAACCAATGTTCAGGGGCTAAATTGCAATAAAACAAAGCTGAATGGGCTAAACATAGCGTAGCGTCACGCGACGCCTCCCCTATCACCGTGGCGGGGCACCAAGCCTCATAATCCGCAGAAAGTGATTTCAGCTCCAAGGATTGGCCATTTTCACCCACCTTTCTTCTTCCCTAATCACCATACAACCTCATTTAACCACAAACCCTACTTCACCATTATAAAACCAAGCCTCTATCACCTCATTTGCACTTTTCCAACTCTCAAATCACTCTCTAAACACTCCTAATCTACTGAAATTACAAGTTCTTGGAAGATTACATTCACGTTCTAAAGTGAGTTCAAACTCACCTTTCTTTCTTTTCTTCATGAATGCTTGCTTCAAATTTGTTTGGAACACCTCTAGGATTGTTTCCACTAGTTTACCATGGTAAACTAAGGTGGAACATCACTATTTTGAGTTCCAAACTTCCCGTTTTGAAGTTATATATTACAGCTTATTCATAAACTTAACTTTCTTGTAAAATCATGCACCTATCTTGCTTCTAACCAAACCCATGGTTATGGGGCTTGAATATGGTTGATTCCCATGAGTTTAGAGGACCAAGAACCTCCTAAACTTTATGTTTTGATAAGCCCAAGCTCACCATTGTTCATATGGTGAGTCTTGCATGTGTCTAAATGTATGAACAATAGAAACTTGGGCTTTCCAAACTTGTTCCACTACCTCACTTGCTTGTTATGTTTATGTTCATCTAAGTAGCTTCCAAGACTTAAAGTAAAACAACCCAACCACACTTCCAAAATTTGCCATGATAGGTATGGAACACCCGAGTTGATCTTACTTAGCTATTTGGTAAACTAGTTAGTTATATTCATGACCCACCGGGTTATCAACTATGTTGATAACCTTGTGCTTTGGTGAAATCATACAATGAGGTTTAATGGATGCTAACCATACGACTTCCATGCTTGACTTACATGATTTATATGATTACATGATGGACTATACTATATAATATAAAATATATATTTAGCCGAATCCATGATACTAACCGGTTTATGGTTAGTTGTTATGAATTTAGGTTATATTATCTTTGTTCTAAACTCTTCGTTTGTGATTCTAATGGGCAAGTTAGGACCCATGAAAACACATAAAATCTTACTGTCCAAACGAGTAATTAGACAAGATATAATTTCGTGTACAAATACTTTATATACTTTATTCTGAATCCAAAATCCCCACTAAATCCGAATACTCATACTGTCACACCCTGACTTTTGCGGAAGCGTGGTTATGGTGTGACTTTCTTAATACCATAGCAATCAATCATAACAACACTATATGATAAAACCAGTAGATGTTCATCCATAAAAATTAAGTTTGAAAATACCGCAACATACTTGTCTGAAGCGTAGACTCCAAATTTAAGTTACAACCACAACATGTTTAAATGAGTTCACGAAGACTCAACAAAAGACCTTAAATAAAACCGAGTTTAGAAACATGTATCTCGTCCAGGAGTAAGATACATCTCCTAAACCCTATGACCTCGGATGACATCTTTTATTCATGACGCAGCTTGAAACATGCAAACACCCTCCAGATCCACTTAATTCCCTTAAATACATGTAGTTTAAAAACATCAACAAAAGTTGAGCGAGTTCATGTGTTTGTGTATATGTATGTATAAAACCTTTGTAAACAGTGTATGTAACTTTGTAAATCCTGGTATGAAAGCAAACAAGGAAAAGATCACCAATGGTTTGCAAGGCCACTGATATGTGTGACGGCGTAGGAAGGCTCAAACCTAGCAAATTTGTACCGGGCTTCCGGCTGGAAGACATAGTCACCCTATGGGCCACCCTGGTCCTCATGGGTGTGGGCTCGCTACACCCAAATAGATCTATCACTCATGTCATTCGGTCCTTATACGAGGATTAATGGTCTCAAGTATGCGCCTAGCCATTCACATGATCTATGGTACTTTCCTATGCTAACCATACCAATTGTATTTGTATGTAATCCTTTTGTAACATGTATTTCACCCCCGAAGTTAATAAACAAAACAGTTTAAAGAAAAGGGGACATGAACTCACAGTCTTGCGTCTTCGGTACTCGTAACTCAAATCCTTTCAGCGAACCCGACTACCTACAATGTACTAACGTCTATTAGACGAACGAGTCGTGCCTTGTCTTAGTATTAATGTTTTTGAGTTACGTTTCTGATATCATTCCAATATAATTATTATAAAAATAATTAATATTTCAACTTAAATTAAATTTATAATTTTTGGAATAATTGTTAAATAATATTTTTGTAATAATACTTCTCAAGTATTTATACTTATATTTTCTTCCCAAGAATGGGGGGTATCTCATACATGTATATTCATATCCTTGTATTTTGTTAAGTATTCTTATACTTAACTTCTGATTAATTATTCCGGAATATATATCCAATATACATATTTCCAAAATATATGTTTTATTACTTAGAAAAATTATTCATAATTTTTCTTTTGACAATACTTATTTGCAGTTCCAAATTAATATATTTTCAAGTCTCACTTCAGAAAATATATACAAACTTATGTTATCCAAAAACAATGTATTCCAAGAAAATATATATATTTTTCCCAAAAATATTATACTTCCTAGTAATTCCAATAAAATATATTTTTACTTCCCGAAAATAATATATTTTCTCCTTGTCAAAAAAAAAAAAACGATTTAACTTGGTAATATTTGGAAAAATCATATTTTTACTTCTTTGTATCCAAAATATCATTTACCAAAAATATATTTATAAGCATAATTTCCGGAATATCTTGGTAAGTTACATTTCTTAGTTCGGTTCCCCAATACTTTGTGTGTAACTTGTGTATTTATTCCTTGAGATTTTTGGTAATATTCTGGATTGTAATTTCTTGGTATTTTTGTTAATTTCTTGTGTACTTTAACCCCTAAATAATATAACTACTACACAAAGCATACAAATATTCACACACATCATGTCTTTAATGTAAATATATATTCTAAATACATTTTTATTTATAAAAACCAACCTCCAATACTTGTATTTTTGTAACAAAGATTATGGCAAAGATTATATTGGAAACCATAGTTAAAACACACTTGTAAATATTTGTTTAGAAAATATTTTTCTAAGTGTTTATATTTTTAGAAAATTTTGCCATAGTTTCCCCTAAAAATGGAGGTGTCCATGCTATCAAAGCATATCATTTTCTTTTTAAAATCATCACAAAAAAAATCAACAATCAACCCTAAACAACTTACACTTACCAAATGCCAAAACAATGCTATTTACATAACAATCATGAACTTGAACTTTCATAAAAACTTGTAGTAACTTGGTAGTGTGTTTAGTAGGTTTAGTTACCCTTTAAAAAGTGGCTATTTGTTTGTAAATCTCGTTCTTGTAAAGTTTAGTCTTTTACAACTTACTAGATGATTTTTCCAAAAATCATCCTTTTGAATTTTTCTTGTAAACAATGTATTCTTATACTTGTTTCACCACTAGAAACATGGTTAGTTTCTTTAAAAACAATGTTTATGTAAATCTTGTGATTTAACTTGGTTACTTGAGAAAACTATGTTTAAAATCATCCAAGTTTATGTCTAGTAACATGTTACATACTCCATCATTTACAAAATCATTTTCATTCTTCAAGTTCATGAAAACATAAAGTATGATGATCTTGGTCTTTCACAAGATCACCACCTTAACTTACTAGATCATGTGTTTAATCACAATCTAGTAGGTTCCATATGATGTCTAACATCATAACACAAATAATCAATCATCAAGAAGCAAAATAACACTAATCAACATGTATTCTTATGGTTTTTAAGCTTATGTTAAAGGTTCATCTTCATGTTTATTAATGTTCTTTAGTGTTCATCAAGATTAACAACATATAACATCTTTTAACCAACTAAATGTGAAGTAAAATCAAGTGACAAGGAGCTTACTACTAGCACAAGGGCTAGGGAAGAACACAAGATGATGAAGGTGACAAATGTGATGGATAATAGCAAATGGGAGAGGTCCTTCAATCTTCAAGACCACCAAACCTCCTTATCTTGCTTCTAGCACCTTGTGAAGAACTTGGAATGTATGGGAATGAGATGGAAATGATGGTGGTGTGGGTGGTTGGCACCGGCCGTGAGGGGGGGGGGGGGAAGAAGAAAGGAAGAAAGATGAAGGTGAAGTGTGTGAGATTATGATCCTTCATGTCTTACTTATAATTTAGTTTAAGTGTTTATCCAATGGGTAATGTGCTCCATAAGTACAAGACATATCCCTAATCATATCTTCACAAACCTTATAAGATTAAGTAAAATCTTGGTGGTGGGGCCACCTAGTGACCATCCACATAGGGGGGGGGGGTATTAGTTGTGGTTTAATGGATAGTTAGGTTATTTAGTGAGATTCTAAGTGCATTAGTTAGATGTTATGCATATTATGTGTTATATAGTGTGTTAGGGTGTTCGGGGCCCATAACTAGCTTAGAATTGTTAAAACAATGCTTCTAGTAAAATTTTGGTGTTTCGGGTAGTGTCCGGTTGTTCGGTTAGATACCGGTTCGTTAAAGTGTCAAACTATACCGTTTAGTGTTCATTATGTTACCTTTTGTGACACTTTTAATTTCCGACACTTAGGAAAGCATTCATGACCATTTAGTCATATTTTTGCATGATACAAGCTTATTAAAATGCTGATTTTTGCTGAATTATGCAGAATTCTTCACTTTATGTGCATTTCCGGCACTTTATCTATCACCTAGAAAAGCAGTTCTATGGTCCTTACTTCCCTACACACCATACTAGTGTAGTACTTAGTCTCTGGCTCATACTGTGTCTCAAAACAATGTCTGTCTATGTACTGAACCTCGTCAGCATTTTCTGAGTTATCCGCTAACTGTGCTAGTTGTGCTTTGTGCATCACTTATGTCAATGAAGTTTGTATGTAAAAATGATGTGACATTAAGAAATGTGTAATGCACATGTAAGTATGATGCAGTAATCAGAAAGTAGTCATTTGTAATTCAGCACAGTCATTAAGCATTAATTATGGTTATTTTAATTGTACGGATACCTGGATTTTTTACGGTTGTCACACATACACCTTCATTTCCCCAATATAGGGTAACTCCGGTGTTCCAAACTCAACATGTCGCAGCCCCCGACCCCTACCCCGGGAGCGGGAGCCGCGAGACACTGAGCCGATGGTATCGGTGTTTATTAATTTGGAAGCGGAAATGAGACATCGGACCGTAGTTAGGAAATAGTATCAGAGTTTCAAACACCAAACTCTTTATAAATAATCAAATGGGATAAATCCCAAGATTCATTGATAATACATTTATAGGGATAAAACCCTATTTATTTGAAACATAATCTCCTTTTTATTTAGGTAACTTTTATAGCCACTTTTCTAAGCCTCCAGTGCTCTCCAGCTGGCTTCTATTAGCTTCACATTAAGTTACCTGAAACGCGCTTAAAAACATTTTATTAGTAAGAAATACTGGCGAGTGCATCCCAATTTAATCAAAACAAGTTTTTATAACTTTACAGTATTGAGAGCATCAGTGATTATAATGTTTATATCTACCATTTTACTCATTCAGTATTTGTCATTTTAACTAAATCCACAGTTCCATGACTGTGGTCATGTTACTCATTGGCTAACTCGTCGTCCAATAGTAACGGATTATAAGTATTGTATACAAAACCCCACATACCGGCAGTAATTGTAGAACACATAGACTCAATCACTGTTAAGTATAGTTTAAAACATTTGAGGTTTTGGTAAAACAGTTTACAAAAAGAGAATGTACTCACAAAAAGGTTTACAAAAAGAAGAATAACTCACATTGTTGACTTAGGTTTTTCTACTGCTTCCTAGTAATGTTCCTGATTATTATCTATTAAAATTAAACAATGCACACGTGTTAGTAAGATAACCCAAATTACATTAGCCACATAACCGAGACAGAACTCCAACGAACTGAGTCAGGCAGAGCCTTGACATGCGTTACGGAGCCCTAGATCAATCGGGTAGAGTAACTAATACATAACCCAGGGGTTATAATACTTACAACGAGGCAGAGCTTCGCTTTTTAGGGGTATTATTCCCGAGCAATATTACTATAACTTTGAGAGAGAAAGAAAGATTTTGGCGACGTTAAACTGAGGCCTGAGGCCCCATTTTATAGTGCTGATCAGAGGGCGGCTCGCGGCCCGTGACACCCCCTTGTTCCTTTCTCGCGGCCAGCGAGGCCAGTAGGTTAGGATCTAGCTCAAGTGAGTCAAGGGTGTAGCCTTGATACGTAACCGGACACGTGACACAAAGGTGTGCCGCCTGGTGGCACTGAGTCGCGCCCCGCGACATCCTTGGAAGACCGGGTCGCGGCCCGCGAGGGCTTCCTATATTTGTTTTTATTTTATTTTTATAAATATAAAGGTTATTTAGGGTCGTTACTCATATACGGGGTGTATTTTAGGATGTGTAGGAGTGTTTTAAGGGTTTTAGGAGGGTTGTTATACAACAACTCGTCACTCTAGGTTAATCAGAAAGCTTAGCAAAACCGTGAGTATACATGACCCCTTTTTCGTTTTATCACTTTCGGGTGCAATATATATATATATATCATACAAAAACTCACACCAACACTTATATGCAAATACGTTATTCATACAATCGAATCCAACATACATGCTTTATATGATTATACTTAGAAATACATGCATGCTAGCAACTTTACTTGCACAATACTTTGTCATTAACTTCATACAAGCCTCCCTTAACATGTATAGCACTATAGGAGTAACGCACTGCTCGTATTCTTGAGGTCATGTTAAGTTAAACAAAACGGTCTTGTCGTTGCTACGACAAGATTACGCTAGCGGGAATTTTTGGTTGACAAGTATGTGATGCATGCTAGATTATGTTATGCTATGCCTTAGTATACGTTATTGCCTTGTGGATTTCGGTAAACTCTTTTATACTTATGCTAGTACACACAAACTTGTATGTTCGCCAATACTTTATGTGTTGACATGTTATTCTACTATATATTATAGGATAGTGAACGTGATGCATTGAAAAGAATCTAGTATGAAGGACTAGAAATGCACCAAACCTTAAATTTATGTTTATTAGATTAGCCATACGTTACTTGTTGTACTTTTGTTTCTAAATCTTGTACTTGAACCGTTAGCAATGAAATGAAAAATTTACCTTTTAAATACTTGTCACATTTAGTCGTTATGAAGTCTCTTGCAATCTCGTTTTCGTCTCACTCTGACGTTTCCGCCAACAAAACCAATTTGGGAGAATCCAACTCTTATTCAATATTTTTGGTAAGAAACAATGATCAAATTACAGTTCGTTTATTCAAATCACCGAATTTTATTCAAAGGTGAAACCTAAAATGTAAAAATGGCTAACCAAATGTAACTAAACCAATATTGTTATAGCATTTATTGTTTGGAAGCTTAATGTCCTTGCTTTCTTTTTAATGGGGGATGGGAGACCATACTCGGCCACCTCCAAGTAAAACGAGTATAACAGGTAGGGGGTAACATTGCCTCCTCAAAACCAGTACTTTGATCGAGGAGCAATTATGGATTCCATGTTCAAGGAATGTGTGTATGTAGGGGTCGCAACCCCCGCCCCCTAATTACCCGGGAACGGGCGGCCGCAGCCAGTTTCGGTGGTATCGGTGTTTATCATTTTGGCAACGGAACTTTCATCAGGATCGTAGTTAGGAAATATTTTATCTGAGTAAAATACCACGCTTTTATAATATTAGACATATGGGAAAAATCCCCAGTTTCAAGTACACACATTTTCATAGGGATAAACCCTATTTTATTTAAATAAAACATCTCTTTATTTTAGGTAACTTTATTGCCAATTTTTCCAAGCCTTCAGTGCTGTCCAGCTGGCTTCTATTTGGATTTCACATTTTATTACCTGAAACGCGTTTAAAAACATTTTGTCAGTGGGAAATACTGGTGAGTGAATCCCAGTTTAATCAAACAGGTTTTATCAGTCTACAGCATTGAGGGCGGTCGCGCAATTATATTTGTTTCCATCTACTTTAATTACCACCCACGACACTGTCAACCCGACTTGTGGTCATGTTACTATTCACAATGTAGTAACAAATTTTGTATACAAAACCCAACATACCGACGATAATTGTAGAATACAAATACTCAATCACTGTTTAATATAATGTTAATCATATGAGGTTTTGTAAAAACACTTTGCAAAAAGGTTTACAAAAAGAAGATTACTCACATTACTGTCTTAGGGTTTTCCTTAAGGATTTCCTGGTGAATATCTATTAATTACATAAATGCACACGCGTTAGTATAATAACCCAAATGGCATGCCAGTAAATTCATAATGGCCATACCTTGTTCTAAATGTGGTCTTAGGAATGTCCTCTTCCTGTACCTATAATTGATGATATCCTGAACGTAAATCGATCTTTGAGAAAAATCGAACTCCTTGCAATTGATCGAACAGATCATCGATTCTTGGTAATGGGTACCGATTCTTAATTGTGACTTTGTTTAATTCGCGGTAGTCAATGCACATACGCATTGATCCGTCCTTCTTCTTAACAAATAAAATTGGCGCTCCCCATGGTGATGAACTTGGCTGTATGAACCCTTTTTCTAACAATTCGTCTAATTGTTTCTTCAGTTCCTGCATTTCTGCGGGTGCCAAACGGTAAGGTGCTTTGGCAATTGGTGCTGTTTCTGGTAGCAGGTGGATTCTGAATTCGACTTCCCTGTCTGGCGGTAATCCTGGTAATTCTTCTGGAAACACATCTGGAAACTGAGATACTATAGGGATATCTTTCAGTTCTTTTCCTTTAGTGTTAGTGATTATGGAAATCAAATATACTAATGACCCTTTTCTAGCATAACTTGCTGTTTTCATCACAGAGATGAATTTTGTGGATCTTGAGGGTTTATCTCCTTTAATTGTGATCTTTTCACCTTTTGGTGAATTTACTTGGATTGACTTTTGATCACATAAAAAATTGGCTTTATTGGCTATTAACCAATCCATTCCTAATACAACATCAAATCCTGCCAGACTCATCGGATAAAGGTTTGCAATAAACTTTTGATTAAAAAATTCTATTCTTGCTCCCTGCAAGATTTCAGAAATCTTAATGGTTTCCATATTTGCTGTCTCTACTAGACATTCTTGTGGGAGTTTAGTTAATGGTTGATTGAGAAGTTTGCAAAAAAAATATTAATAAAACTTTAGCAAAAACATCATTAACTAAAAACGTACCGGCGATCACATCCGAAATGATCTTGGCTTCATCTGCAGTCAGAACAAATGCTCTAGCATTTTTAGTTGTCTTGTTGTTTGCGGCTGGAGCTAACTTCGGACAGTTCGGCTTGATGTGACCTTTTTCTCCACAGTTGAAGCACATTCCATTATTAGGTTTTTTCCTGCAATCTTTTTCCTTGTGTCCTGGTATCTTGCAGAAATTGCAGTAAGTGGAGCATTTTCCTGAATGCTTCTTCTTGCAAGCCTTGCAATAGGGTGCAGAGGTAGAACCTACATTTTTCCCACGGTTGGAATTTCCATAACGAAATTCTTGGGTAAGCCTTTGAGCTAGGTTCCTCCTCTGGTCCTCTTCTCGTGTACGTACTAATTCATCAGTCGAGGTGTTTGCTAGTTCTACAGCTTCTTCTATAGTTTGCGGTCTAGCTGCCTTGACTACATGCCTAATCTCACCAATTAATCCCCAGATGTAACGGGAGATTAAGACTGGTTCAGGTGATGCAAGGGTCGGTACTATTCTAGCATATTCAAAGAATAATGTAGTGTATCCTTTACTATTTACTCCAGTCATTCTAAGGTTTAAGAACTTATTTGCTATTTGTTCCTTTTCATTAGGAGGGCAGAATTTCCTTTCTACCATATTCTTAAATTCCTCCCATTCCATATTGTAAATCCTGTCACTTCCCCTAGACTGGAGGACAGTGTTCCACCATTCTAAAGCTGAGTTTTTAAATAGATTGGAGGCAAACATTATCTTATCCTCTTCTGCGCACTTGCTTATTTTTAAGACTGCCTCAGTCTTTTCTATCCAGCGTAGAGCTGCAATGGCCCCTTCATTGCCCGAGAATTCCATTGGTTTACAAGACCAGAATTCTTTATAAGAACAACCATAAGACATGGTCCTTCTTCTTTTGGGAATGGGCGCTTGAAGTATAGGTCAATTGTTCACGCTGTTTTCTGGTTCAGTGGGTCTTTTACTATCAGGATTACTTATTTTATCAGCTTCCCTAACTGTTTGGATAATATATGGCATCGCATCTATTATCCCTTGTGCCACTATGTGTTGGATGGCACTGTTATCCACTTGGTTTCCATTGTTATTGTTGTTCTGATTATCTTTATTCTGGTTTTCCGAGTTATTATTCGGGTTTTCTTGATTCACTTGATCCGCCATCTGAATTATAGACAATTACCGCATATTAATATCACAAGACAATATCTAATTCAAATAATCACACGGCAAGCATGTTGATCAAAATCGTCGAGCATTGCGACTTACTCTATTTTATAGTATGCATCTATAATTATTATAATACAACTGGAATAAAACACAATACTAGTATGCATCACTAACCACGAGGTGGTCTATACTACAACATATCATTATATATATTTTTTTTTCAAACATACACACCTATTATATATATTATTATTATTATTACTACCACCATTACTGATATGGGTTCATCCAGAACTCCATATTACGCTCGTCATACTTCCAGACGAGTCGTTCTCCTACCTGCCTCATCCTCTCGCTACTTCCTAAAATCTCTTCTCCGAAAGTTCGGAGCTCTTGCACATTCTCTGCACTCATTGGGGGTGCAGGTTCTGGTACTGGGTTTGGAAACTGGAGCATAGGTTCCTGGTACGGGTATGGATTCTCTAAAATTTCCCTAATGTACTGATCGCTATCATAGTAGGGATCTAGAGGGTCCAAACCTGGGTAAGCTGCTAGGTTCAGCATGGGTTCGTTTTCTGGTATTGGGTAACGTTGCTGATAATCCCTATGATCATCTAGCCATGGATCGTAGTCTTGGTCTAAGGGATTGGGTGCTGGTACTCTAGGTATCTCCATTGGATCAAACTCAGGCATTGGGACCTGGTTTTCTGGGTTGTTTTCAATTTCCATTGGCTGGGTGGGAAATAGTGGTAAGGGCTGGGGTGTTACAAGTTGTTCCAGGTTAAGGTCAGCAGCTGTGGTTGCTAGGATATGAAAGTTTGCTAAACTCCTGTTGAGCATATCCTATGTGTGAGCATCTATTTCTCTTTTAATGGCTGCTAAAGCTCGCTGGTGTTGTAACTTTTTCATTCTCTTCCTACGTTCATGCGCTCCTCTACTGAACCATCCTCTCTTTTTAGAAGGGAATGGCTCTTCAGACTGAGCCTTAAACACGAATATCCCATCTTTATTGTCAGCAGAATACCCTGAGAGGGCAGGCTGTGAAGAGGTGCCTTCGCTTCTAGGTGAGCTGGACAACTGACGATAGGCGTCGGAAGGTCCTTGGTCGCTCATACTGTAAACTAACAAATAGTCAAATAACACACAACAATAAAATGCAGATATGCACGTATTTCAGTAATTTATTTCCTAACATTTTAAATAATATCTTGGTGTCAGCGGAACACTTCTATGGCTGACTCAGTGGCTTAGCTCTGATACCACCTTCTGTCGCAACCCCCGCCCCCTAACTACCCGGGAACGGGCGGCCGCGACCAGTTTCGGTGGTATCGGTGTTTATCATTTTGGCAGCGGAACTTTCATCAGGATCGTAGTTAGGAAATATTTTATCAGAGTAAAATACCACACTTTTATAATATTAGACATATGGGAAAAATCCCCAGTTTCAAGTACACACATTTTCATAGGGATAAACCCTATTTTATTTAAATAAAACATCTCTTTATTTTAGGTAACATTATTGCCACTTTTCCAAGCCTTCAGTGCTGTCCAGCTGGCTTCTATTTGGCTTTCATATTTTGTTAGCTGAAACGCGTTTAAAAACATTTTGTCAGTGGGAAATACTGGTGAGTGAATCCCAGTTTAATCAAACAGGTTTTATCAGTCTACAGCATTGAGGGCGGTCGCGCAATTATATTTGTTTCCATCTACTTTAATTACCACCCACGGTACTGTCAACCCGACTTGTGGTCATGTTACTACTCACAATGTAGTAACAAATTTTGTATACAAAACCCCAACATACCGATGATAATTGTAGAATACAAATACTCAATCACTGTTTAATATAATGTTAATCATATGAGGTTTTGTAAAAACACTTTGCAAAAAGGTTTACAAAAAGAAGATTACTCACATTGCTGTCTTAGGGTTTTCCTTAAGGATTTCCTGGTGAATATCTATTAATTACACAAATGCACACGCGTTAGTATAATAACCCAATATTTATATTCATGATACCCTCCCCGAGACGACATTCCAACGACTACGTCGGGCAGAACCACGACAGCCGTTACGGAACCCTGGATCAATCAGGCAGCGTATCTAATACGTAACCGGGGTTATGATACTTACAACGAGGCAGAACTTCGTTATTTAGGGGGTATAATACCCGATAATAGCTTTAACTATGTGAAAATTCAAGAGAGAAAAGAAAGTGTGAGCGAGTTGGACTGAAGGCCTGAGCTCCCAATTTATAGGAGCTGAATTCGAGTCCCTCGTGCCCTGTGTAAGATGAAGCGGGGGTTTACGCGGCCCGCGACCTAGGCTTGTAGGGCCTAGCTATGACTGGTCATCACCTTTAGCCTCGACACGATTGTGCCACGTGTCGGCTCCGGGTGAGGCCTCGTAGATGGGCTGTTGCGCCCCATGTAGGTGGTAGCCAAAGGCTACGCGGCCCGCCAAAGACCCATTATTTTTGTTTTTATTAAATTTTTTAATTATATAGGGTATTTTGGGCTCGGTTTTCGTATACGGGGTATATTTTAGGACATATAGGGATAATCTAAATATTTTTAGGGCGTCGAATTATTTTGGAGGGTTGTTATAAGGGGAGCCGTTGTATAACGGCTATAAAGGCGTTATTTTGTAATAAAAAGAAAATTAAATGTATATATATCTCAACATTTTTAACATTTTCCCCTCAATTTCAATACCAAAACGTTTCAATATTTTTCTATCTACTCTCTGCAATTTCTATACCAAAAAATATTACATAATGGATGTTCTATCCAATTCTAGTACTCTTGAGTTGCCTTCGGAATTCTCATATTCTAGTGATTGTTTTTGCGAGTGTTAGACCATTTAAGACCGTTGGTATTTGAGAAACATAGTTTAGAACATTTTGTAATAGCTTTAATAGTGAAGGGGTTAAAATGTAAAGTTGGATAGTCTAATATGTAATGTTGGTGGCGTATTTAACATCCCTGCGTATTTTATAAATACGCATGGTAGCCGTGCTATATATATGAATTTCACACAACCTAGCATTCTAAGTTTCTTGGACTAGGTGTGTTCTTGGTGTTTTTATTCAATAGCTCATCAGAATTGTGTGCTTAATCTGTATATCCAGGCTCTTGATTGTGTTATACCATATGGGATTCTACATCAACATTGGTTGATTCATACTTATTCAAGATTCTTCACCTTCTGCTTGGTTTTTCTTATTTTCATCACTCAAACACCTAATCAATAGGTGTTTATGTGTTCATCAAACATCACCACTGTGATCCATAATAATTTTGGGATCTACAACGAGTCTTCCGATTCTAGTAGTGGTGTCAAGTTTTTGTCCAATCTGGTTGTCGTGTGATCGTGAATTGGCTAGAACGTTCTAATGAAAGATTACTTCGTCAATAACCTGAAGTACGATGCAAATACCTTTACAGTGAAATTTTAGTTACCAAAGGAATTACTTTTAAAAATCGTTAGGGGGGGGTATTAAAGCGAATACAAGGTTTCAATGATTTCAAGATGGTTATGAAGGGAGGCAAAAATGAGCTTTAAGCCACTTTAGAAATGCACATCAGTTATTCATCAACTAGCTGTAAATAATGTTCCTGACGAATACGACGAATATTTAGCTATGTCTACTGAATTTCTCGTGAACCTCTAGAAAATTTTTGTAATTCATTTATTATGTTGTACGGTAAAGAGTTTTTTACTAGCCCCGACATTGCACGTTTGTACAACGCGAATGAAGCTAGATGGAGCCTGCTAGGGATGATCGATAGCATTGACTCTACTCATATCATTTGGAGGATGTGTTCGACAAGGTTGCGAGACCAATTTATGAGAGGTGATCACAAATACCCAACGATCATGCTCGAAGCATTGGTGTCACATAAATTATGGTTTTGGCATGCGTACTATGGTCTTGCGGATTCAAATAATGATATCAATGTTTCCAATGAATCTACATTATTCAATAAAGAAAAGCATGGGACCACCCCAAGGTGTCCTTTTCAGGTTAATGGCCACCAATACAAACATGGCTATTATTTTGTTGATGGGATTTACTCGTCTTGGTAAGTTTTTTGTGAACTCTTTTACATACCCCATTGACTTGAAAGAAAAACAATTCAAGAAAGTGCAAGAATTAGCAAGAAAATATGTCAAACGAGAGTTTGGTATTTTAAAAAGGCAAGTGAGGTATACTTAGTTAACCGCAACGGGCAATGAAGCGCGAGATAATACGGAATTTGATATACACATGTGTCATATTGCACAATATGATTATAAGACATAATGGGATTGCAATATCAACCGATTATGTGTTAGACCCTTCGACCGATGTAGTCATAGACTACAATGTAATTTATGAGTTGTTAGATAAAAATACACATTTTAGAGTTCGATATGATCTTGTCAATCACATCGCTACTCTACCGGACTGGAACACGGATGATTCAGACGACAATTAGTTTCTATTTCTATTTTTATTGTTATTTTTTTGTATTTTTAACTAATAAAAGTGTCTTTTTGTTTTAACGTTTAGTTTTTATAGTGTTTTTTTAAATTAATTACACGGATAGTCCTTGTGCTTTGCCTATATTTCACATCCATTAACGGAGAAAATAGATGGCCATCCATGCTAAGGACCATCATACTTATAAAAATAAAACGTTGAGGACCATCCGTGTAAATAAAATGTTAAGGGCCATCAGTGTTAATTGAGGGCATTTATGAAATCGATGCAAAGCACATAGACCATATATGTAATTAACTTTTAGAAAAATGTAGTGAGTACTCAAGGTTTTTAAGTAAGTGCCTCTTCCAAATAGTGAGTAGTTTGAGTAGTTTTGAGGTGACATAATCATGTTGATATTTTTTTGAACGACAAATTTCTTGGTCTTGTGAGATTTAAACCCAAAACCTCATACTTTAAGTGTGAGTGCATATGTCTATCGCTTGCGTCAATCACATAATGTAGCTGAAGCAAATGAGACAAGACTGGTGTCAATCAAAGAGAAGCATGAAGACAATTGAGAAAGAAGATCTTGGTTCGAGTGGCAGGTTCGAACGAAGCCACAAATGTTATCAGGTATGCCTTCGTACGAAGGCTCATGGCTTTGTGGAAAGCCAAACATGTCCTGGTTCGAACCTAGCTTGTCTATAAATAGGAGTCTTGTCTTTGTCAATTGTAACTTTTGGACATTCTTGAGGCGAAGCTCTGTCCAACTAATTTCGTGGTTGTGTACTGTTAAAGTCTTAATAGAAATCAGAATTAATTACATCCTCATGTTCTCATCCACGTTTGTGATTGGATTCCGCACATATCACGTGTTGGTACGCATTCATCGGTTAGAGATTCGCTCCATGGAACGAATTCACAAGTGGTATCAGAGCAGGTGACTGTTTTCAATGATCAGAAACACGAAGATTGAAGTTTCTACATCAGAATCAGAGCAAAATCATCATATCTTCTTCTACACTTCTTATACTTTTCTTTTTGAAACTTAAAACTCAGATTCAAGAAGTTTTAACGGTTAAAAACGGCTGATTTTTTAGTATGTTGTGTGAAAACTATTTTTGAACAACCCTACAAATTTTCAGATCAAAATTCCAACGAAATCTTATTCAAATCTGTGAAAACCCATGAAAATCGTAACATTGTTCATCACAGCACAGTTTCGTACGAAGCCACATACGTAGTCTCGTACGAAGGCAGTTCAACCTCTGTGATTTTTGAAACAACTTGGCTTCGTACGAACTCACCTTCGTACGAACCCAGAATAGTGCCTTCGAACATAGCAGCTTTGAATGAACGCAGGGTTTTGTTATTTGATTTTCAGTTTTAATCAAGTGTTTGATTGTGTTTGCAGGTGATCATGGCTGAAGAGTTTTATAACACGTTCTACAAGGCTTATAATTCAGAGTCTTCCGAAACATCAACTGTTGCACTGAAAAGCATCTCGAAAGCAATAACTGAAAATATTAATCATGATAATTTTTACGGAACTAACTCAAAACCACCTATACTTGATAGTATTGAGGATTACACTTGGTGGAAAGAAAGATTTATTAACTGGGCAAAAGCTTATGCGCATGAGAGTTGGTTTTGTATGGAATTTGGTTATAGTAGGCCTGTTGATGATAAAAATGAAGAAATTCCACTTAAAAGCTTATCAGTTGAATACAAAAAGAATTTTTCGTATGAACAACGAATGATTGCCTTAATCCAACAGTCGATCAGAGATGACATCTTTGTATTGCTTAATCATGATGGGTCATCAAAATCAGTGTGGGAAGCATTACGGGTTAAAGTTGAGGGTGAGAACAAATAAAAAAGAATAAAATATCACTACTTAAAAAGGAATTTGATTTGTTTGATGGTATAAAAGATGAATCTGTAAGACACATGATTGAAAGATTTTGTCACCTTAAAATTGAACTCGATAGATTTGGAATAACAAAAACCCGTGAGGAAATCATTAATAAAATCATTGAAGCTTTACCACGAGCTGATCAGTGGCAAACATTTGTGTTTATTTTGAAAAAATGATGTGTTGTATGATACGATTACTTTGGATGCTTTGATTGAAAAGATCGAGAGTCGTGAGCTTGAACTGCAAAAGCAAAGCAAAATGAGCAACTCTTCGTATCAACAGAATGTGGGTCTTTATTACAGAGGCAGTGTACCTTCGGTGTCAACCAATGAATCACCAAAGACAGCCTTCAGTGTTGAAAAGTCGAAAGAGTCACAGAAAAGCTCATCTAGCTATAATCCAGGGTATCATTCGTCTTCAACAGCTTCAAACTCAGAAGAACCTGATAAGATTCTCTGCAACATTGCCTTAAAGCTGAAAAATTCTCTGGCAATTAGCATCAATGCGGCTAAACAGCAAATGAGTTTCTTAGCATCAATTCTGGAATCATATGAAAGTCTGGTAGCAGGGAGAATCGGAAATCCTGAACTGACAAAGGAAGATTACGACCAGATAGATCCAGAGGAGATGGAACTCTTTGACATTATATGGTGTTTAGCGAGCGGTATTGGAAGGGCACAAAGGTTCATGGAGATAACAGGCAGGCAGGATCTAGGAGGGTTGTTAAGCACAAAGCTTGGTATCGACAAGTTAAAAATGACATGTTTTCGATGTAAACAGAAGGGCCACTTTAAAAGGGAGTGTGTAAACCGAGAAGTAGCTGATCATGGTAATCCTTTTCAAGATGACTACTACAAAAAACGCAATTCATCATAAAACCGGTGAGCATATTTCTGGAGAAAGTCTAAAGCGGATTACTGGAAATTCATCAAAAGAAAGATCACAAGCTTTAGTGATACATGACAATGTCAAACCCAAGATTGAACATGCCAAACACAGGGTCACTCATGAAAATGAAGGGTTTAATTAGAGTGAGTTTATAGATGATGATGATGATGGAACTACTTTAGTGGCTGCAGTGAAAAAAGTGCATTTGTAGCTGTGGTAAAAGAAAGAACAAAAGAAGAGATTCTGAAAGAGAAAACATACAGAGAAAGATGTATTGTTGATTACAGAATTGAAGAAATGGAGAGAGAGTATGAAGAAGCTAGGAGTTATGGAAGATGGGACTAGAAACGAGAGTGTTATATCAACAGCAAAAAGGAACCGGTTGTCCATCTAAGCAAAGTGGTGTATAACGACGTTCTTGCAGTAATCCCTCTGTCAGGCGAATACTATTCAAATGTCGCAAAAGATAAAGAGTATGTTAAAAAGCTGGATAAAATCATCAGGGATGTCATGACAGCAAGTCTAAGACAGAGAGATGAAGAGAGGATGAAGAAGAATGTTGAAAATCTGGTGGATGAACTGAAAAAGGTTGTAGAAGAAGAGAATGATGAAGTGGAAAAAGAAGAAGTAGCTGGTGAAGAAGAACAGAAACCAGTAGAAGAAGCTGTTACTGAAGAACAACAAAATGAAGGGGAAGTTGATGAGAAGTTGAAGAAATCGGTTGGTGTAGCTGATGCTGGTGAAGCTGTTGCTAAAGAACAGCAGGAGAAAGAAACTGACCAGAAGCAGACAGCAGAAAACGCCAAGGTGTCAATTACTGAGGTAAATATTTCAACTAAATTTTCTGAAGTCTTAAACAAAACTGCTGAACAGTGCAAGAAATGCATGGAAACGTGCAGGGCTTGTACTGAAAAAGATGAAAAGTTCAGAACAAGAGATATGGAATTTATTAAAATTGAAAAAGTTTTCAAAGATAAATGTAAAGAAATGTTTGAAAATGAAAAGATTTTAAAAGATAATGATGAAAAGCTGACACAGAAATATAAAGTTCTAGAAAAAGAAAATGAGTTTTTGAAAGAAAAGTGTTCAGCAATGACAGGAAAATGTTTGCAAAAAAAAAATGCATTTCAAGAAATGAAAACAGAATATGATTTAATAAAACTTGCTTATCGTATTACAAAAGAATCATATGAAGCTATGAAGAGTCAAATGAAACTTGTTCAATCTAGATTAAAACATTGTTCTGAAACAGCTGACAAGCTTAAGCGACAGTATGAAATAAAACAACAAGTTGTAAATTCTTATATTGAAGATGTTGCTAAGCTAAAACGTCAAATAGCTGATTTAGAACAAGCTAATAATAAGTTGCATAGTTATCACACTTCATCATATGTTCTTGAATGTATTTTTAATCTAAAACCGGATGATAAAGATTCTGAGCAAAACAAGAAAGGAATTGGATCAGAATATCATCAGGTTCCACCACCGTTTAAGGAAAAATTCACATTCTATGATAACGAGAAGGTGGAAAAAGCTTTCAACATGGTTCATCAATTGCCAGATAATATTGACATAACCTATTCCAAATTTGATGATTCTAGTGATTCAGAGGTGGTAGGTAAGGTCGTTGAAAGTGTTTTACAAGATGAGTCTATCAAAATAGATAAGTCCGAGTCACAAGATGAAAATGAGGGAAATTTCCATGAGGATTATCTTAAAAATTCAAAATCTGAGAAAGATGTGAATGATGATTCAAAAGGATTGGTTTATACAATGATTGGATCGGACAAATTATTTTCAGATGTTGAATTCCCGATTCAGAATGTGATCTTGGAAAAGGTTAACAAGGTTTTCAAATTGGTAGAGATTGAAAAATCTAAAATTGATAAGTTTGCTGGAAAGAGTAAGAAAAGTTTTTATAGCAAACCTAGTTACAAGAAGAACATGAAGGCTGGGTTGGGTTATAAAAAGCAACAAAATAAAAAGAAACGGTTTGAAAAGCCAAATTATCAGAAAAAAACGAATTTTGTTCATGGGACTAGTTCAGAGGAAGAGAAAGAACTACAATTTAGACGATAGTCTAATGAAGAGTTTTATGCTCATAAAAAGCAACAACAACAGGCCAAAGATGTTTCAAAGAAAACATGTTTCAAGTGTGATCAAATTGGACATCTTGGTCGCAAATGTCCTAATCCGCAGCCTGTTGATGTTAACAAAAAGAAGGTTGAGGTTGAGAAACAAAAGTCAATCAGATTTGATTCAAAACAAACGTTAAAACAAAATACACTCAGATTTAAGACTACACAAAGTTGGTTTAAAAGTTGATTTAACAAAGCCAAACCAATTTTTGAAGTCTAAAGCTTATGTGTTGAAACAAATTGTTCAAAATGAATCAAGATTTTATCAAACAAAAGGTTCAAAAGGTCAAATTCTGGGTGGTCAAACAACAAAAGACTTCTGTGTGTGATAAAACTGAAAATGTTAAAAATGAAAGTTTTGATGAAAAAGTTGAGATCAAAACTGAAAGTGATTTGGAAATAAATGATAAAAATTTTCCGAAATTATCCAACAGCAACGTTAAACAAACCAAGACCTTGAAAGAGTTGAACGAGGTTTGGGATGCTCTATTCAAGTAATTGAGTTGGTTGAATGTGCAGGAGCTCCAGATGATGGTTAACTATCAGAATGAACAGAGGAGCAGCCTGACACAAGAGGAAACTGCGGGTTCCTGCATCTGAGAAACATGAAGTTTGTTTGTTGCTGTATATAAATAAACCATATTTCAAAAACCCTAAAAATTGAAAAATTTAAAAACTAAAAATATGTTTGTATTTAAATTTGTCAAAAATAAAAAAATTTCAAAAAATGTTGATTGAATATGCCAAAACCCTCATGGCTAAACAAACATGATTAATTTCACAAGATTGAAAAACAGTTTTCAAACTGTCAAATATCAATGTGTTGTAAATCATGGGGGTATATTTTCTGCAAATCAGAGCATGTGAAGCAGAAAATGGATGGCGAAATGAAGCTATCTATATTGGTTGTCAAATTTTCTTTAAATGTTTTGAATTTTAGGGGGAGTAATTTTTTTTTCAGAAAATACAAAAACATTTGAAAATTTGAAAAAGCCAAAAACATGAGAAAATGAAAAAATGAGTTTTTGTGTAAAAAGAGGAAATGATAGTACATCAATAAGACAGTCACAGTACGCTAAAGAAATGGAAAGTAAAATGTGATAAATAATCTCACTGATGATATGCCAGTAGGTTTTTACACATTTAATAGATTGATTTCGAGATATAAACCTAAATATCAATAAACTTGCTTATCTCATGGGGAACATCTCTTGGATATATGGTAACCCCCGAAATCTTGTTTGGGAGGTTGGCGGATTCTGAGATACTAGGTCTTTATACTGTTTGATATTTGGGGTATTATACCTGGTCTTATGATATTGTGGAAGCAATGGCCTAGACCTCGTATAATACTTTACGCGCTTAAAGCTTACCCTCTGCATAAAAATTGAAAAATATCGAAAGATATGAATCAAGTGCAGTTGTAAAGATAATTCCCAAAGGGCACAAACTTCAAAGTCGAGCCTTCATCACTTTGACTGAACGGTAGTTCATACCTAAGCTCTCAAGGCCTCGCACTAACTTAGAGTACATATATCAATATAGTATATTCACTTGTAAGACTGAATCTAGGGAATCTTGATACGGGAGTATATTCTGAGGTGGGACACACGAATAAGTATAAGTACTTAAACATTAATATCGTATCTCGGGACAGTTGAAGTTTGTGTGAAAATTTAAGTGGATTAGTATACTAACAATCTAAGTGAATCGTTTAGAACTTAAAGTGTTTATAGCTCAAAGGTGCTGGTGATTTGTCATAAACTGATATGATTCTCTGACACGAACTCTAACAAAAATATTGTCTGTAAATATTTCTTTACTGCTTTATGATAAAGAAAAGTACAAAAAGATTTTAGGGGTGTTTTAGCATAAACTTTGAAAAATACAAAAAGATTTTCGACAACCGATGTATGAATGCTAAGTTTCAAAATCTTAGTATGCTGAACATGTTTCTGAAGAATAAACAAGTTCATTAATTTGAAGCTTGAAATTTTAAATTGAAAAATCAAAAACAGTTTGTAAAATCTCCAAGGTCATTAAGTTGGACTTGGAAGATTATCTGTGAGGTTTTAGATTCTTAAATTGTTATATCTGATGCATAGAGTCAGGTTATGATCTTGGATACTTATATTGTCAAATATAGAGTTGTGTGATAGGGGGAGTGAGCCAATTCATCGATTCTGTGATCAAACTAGGATATGTGCAGTCATATATTTGAAATGCTCCAGCTTATCTATGTTATATGTCTAGAGCTAGGTTGGTTGATCTTAATCTTAAATTGTCAAAATCTTATAAATGGTTGAGATTTTTCAGATGAAAGAGCCAGATTACGATCCCGATAGCAGAACTTAAGGGGGAGTCTGAAGACAAGCTTACAACAAAGAACCAGGTGACTATCCTGGAGAAGATTGTGAAGCTTGTAGAAGCCAGGTGTCGATCCTAGTAGCCGAAAGCACGGAAGCTTAAAGCAAGGGGGAGCCTGAGCAGAACGAAAGGGGGAGGAGCTGAAGCTGAAAACAGATCCACAGGGATTCTGTTAGATCAAAGGAGAGTCTGTGGTGCTAAATTTGTCAATACTTCATAAAGACTCAGAGAGAAACAACAAGCTACAAGATTGACTGTAGCAATATCCAAGGGAGAGTCTGTGAATGCATATGTCTATCGCTTGCGTCAGTCACATAATGTAGCTGAAACAAATGAGACAAGACTGGTGTCAATCAGAGAAAAGCATGAAGACAATTGAGAAAGAAGATCTTGGTTCGAAGGGCAGGTTCGAACGAAGCCACAAATGTTATCAGGTGTGCCTTCGTACAAAGGCTCATGGCTTCGTACAAAGCCAAACAAGTCCTGGTTCGAACCTAGCTGGTCTATAAATAGGAGTCTTGTCTTTGTCATTTGTAACTTTTGGACATTCTTGAGGCGAAGCTCTATCCAACTGATTTCGTGGTTTTGTACTGTTAAAGTCTTAATAGAAATCAGAATTAATTACATCCTTGTGTTCTCATCCACGTACGTGATTGGATTTCGCACATATCACGTGTCGGTACGTATTTATCGGTTAGAGATTCGGTCCAGGGAACGAATTCACATTAAGTGTATTAAAGGATTTGCTTTGTCATTGGACTACCAACCCCAATGATCATAATCCTGTTGATTAAGTCAAGTACTTAAGGTAACAGAGTAGGCCTTGTGTGAGGTTGTGTCATATTGGGGTGGATATAGGCAATGAAGGATTTGGACTACGCCCTGTGTGAGGTTGTTAGTTCGATTCCCGAGCCCAACCGGGTTTTCGTCACAACGCGTGTTACGTCAGAGAGTTCTACTCTTGTGGTGGCATAATGACTGTCAAGTGGCAGCCAGCGATATGCTTTCCTGGGGGAACACCCAAAAAAGCCAAACTTTGAAGCTAGCATAGACCCGGTTAATACGACATAGCTTGGCCAAAGTGGGGCAATACAAGACCCTCCGATTTAAAGAGTGTGATATTTTTATTACATAAAGTTTACCGTTAAAAAAAGGTAATAGAGTAAGGCACTCTCTACCGTTATTTGGGTTTAAAGTCAACTATAAATAAACGAGTCAACTTTTTAATTGACAATTACAAAGACTACAAATCTTGTTTATATGTGTCCAAAATTAGGGATTAATATCCTTTTAAATGTAAAAAAAGAAGAAAAACAACTTTTGAAGTCTTTGACAAAACTGTTTTAATAAAAATGAAGTGTTCTCGGAGGATGTCAAGTCTCTTTTTATGCATATTAAAACGACTTTTTTTTTTATAGAATGTACCAAGTAGTTTTATATACTATTAGTCCACTAGATGACATTATTTATTGTAGCTTAGTTCTTAGTTGAACAAAAGTGCATTTGAATGATACTTTTCTTTTAACTGGTTTAAGACTAAGGGTTGTTTGTTTACCTTTTAATGAGGTTGTTAATGGTTCAGACCTCTTATTGGTTCAGCACTTAATGGTTCAAACTGTTTGTTTCACGAGCAGATGTCTGAATGGTTCAGACATTTGCCTTTGAATGGTTAAGATTTATACAGAGTCTGAATGGTTAATACCTCTAATCTGAATTGGTCAGACATTTGCCTCTGAACGGTTAAGCATTATACAGGCTCTTAATGGTTCAGACCTCTTACTTGTTCAGCACTTAATGGTTCAGACCTTTTACTGGTTCAGCACTTAACCATTCAGATGTTGCCAAACAGCCCTTAATAGTAGATTTAGAGGCCGTATAAATTAGCTATTCTAAATAAACCTCACATTATTTACATTATTTCAGTAATTACAATTGAGACAATAATAAAATCGTACTTAATAGACAAGTTAAAAATAAATGAAGTGAAAAAATAAGGATGGGATGCAAATGGTAACTTTTTTTTTTCTTTCTTAAATCGAGTTTCATTACCTTTTTTTCTAAATCAAATAACTTTTATATTCATTGTTATTCTAAAAAATATATGGTGATTTAAATTAATGGCCATTAGATTTTATCACCCTCTAACTATTGGCTATTGGCTGAGGTCACCCTTAACTATAACTTTGACGTCCGTCACCCCCAACTTAACACTTAGTATGTTCTGTAATCACGTCGTTAACTGATCACTAACTTTTGATCTTGTAATTTACTCTTACTATTATAATGATGTGTAAAAAATTCACAATGGTAAAGTTTAAAACCACCTTTGATTTAACAAACGAATATGCCTAGTCCGAAATTACACTTTGTATATATTAATATATTATACAATATCCCACCTATATGCCAATGAGGTGGTGGTGAAGTGGTAAGGGAGATACTTGGTGTTCTAAAGGACCCAAGTTCGATACTTGTCCTCCCCATTATTTTCTGCGGCACCTGGTGATAATAGGAGACTAGGCGAATAGGTGGAGATCGCTAGTTCGATCCTTGAACTGAGAGGGTTTTACCTCACCGCACTGTCGTGCTTTCAGGCGAGTGTTCACGGGCTTCGGCCCTAGGTGAGGGTTTTCCCTGGTTCGGAGGCGAGTGTATCTCGATGTGATGAATTTCGTCAGTAACCCATTTGAAGGATTCGTTGGCCGTTCAAAAAAAATATCCCACCTACATATTAATATATTAATTATACACATAAGTAAAACCAGAATATAACTTTAAGGATTTAATGTATCGACATATACCAACAAAGAAGATCTTAAACATAAAGACCAAAATCCGGTTGATGTTTCCATCGATGTTTACCTTTTGTTTTTACATTTTGAAATTTCTCATCAAATCTCCATAGTACGTTTTTCAAAGATCCTTCTGCTTACTAACCAATATTCATTCCCAATATGGAAAACAACAAACTTCTCTTTATTATTTTATTTTACATTTTCTTTAAAAATCCAAACGAATTTATCATAAAAAAAAAAAAGATTTTTGTTTACCTTTTATTCATTCCCCATAGCACAAGGAGTCTGCCTTTTATAAGGGATATGGGCCACATACGATATTCCAGCTTTGTGAAAAGTAGATATCTAGGTACGTTGGCTGGCTTCTTGTTGTATGAGATTTATCTAGGTTTTTAATAAAGTAAACTTTATTCCCGCTATGCATGGTAATTTCCATGCTTTTACTGACGACCCTTCTCGGATCAAAATTCACCCACTAGGAGACCACATGCAAAACCAAATAGAAAACAAACAGCCATAGGGTGTTTCAGAAACACATACCTTAACCTGGTTGGCCAGTTATAGTAGATCGTGATTCATGAAACACCTCGAATCAATTACTTGGCCGCTAGTTCCGAAACATGAAAACTCCACTTCACGAATAACCCATAAACCCGAACTCTTTCAGACTCTACTTGTGAAATGAACCAACCCGAAAAAACGGTTCAAAACGATTGATGACGACGGTGGTATGTGATCATTGTGACGACTCAGTGAATGAGCGTAGACGGCGACAGCGGACCCAACGAAGGCCTCTTCAGGAATTTTCAGAAACCGGATGATTAGAGAGGCGTGTAATCACTCTCAGATCAAATTATTTCGGTGGTTCTCCCGAATAATTTAATCGGATACAACTCTGATTTTTGAGAAATTGAACAAGTGCATGTGTGTGGAGAATTCATCTGAACTAGGAAATTATGATCAGAAACTGTCAATGAATTTGGGTTAGGGATGATTAACTGTCTCATGGCAATTATCTCAAGTTTTAAGACAAAACTGCCTCTTAACTGCCATTATTTTGAAGTTTCGAAAGTATGGCATTTTCCGGAATTGAAGATCCTCAACCGATTTTTTATGTACCGCTAGCCAGCTTTGATGGTAGTACACAAATCAAAACATATGAGCACGAACGAACGACAATGTTACTCATTAACACGATATAGACTTAAAGGCTCAGGTTATCGGCTGCAACAGGTGGCTTCTTTGAAGCCACCTTCATTGCCATGCCAAGATAACGAAGTCTTCATCGCCTTTAGATAGTAAACAAAATATAATACTTATTGTAAACACAAAAGTTTACACCAAGTAAAATACGTTGAATTAGAAAAAGGTCTTAGAGGAGACTGTCCTCGTCATCATCATCAACTACCTACTTCCGTAAAACCAAAAAACCTAAAACAAGCAACGTAAACACGATAAATCTATAATATGCCACCCTGTAAACCAACGAATAATAATATTTAAGTACATGTAAAGACAATAGCTTTGATATGTTGTTCATTTGTTGTTTTAATGTTATGTATTAGGTTAGTGTAGGGTTCAAAAGGTTAACCCCTCAGCGTCACATTGAATTACAAATCATACTCTACCAAAAACTTCGGCAACACCACAACAACAATAGAACGAAGACAATCAACAACGTGTTGTGATGTGTGTAAAATGTAACATATAAATTAACATTAAATGAGGCATAAAACTAACCATTTTTTAGTACTAATGTTGGAAAAAGTGTGCTTTTGTCTTCCTTTTGTATTTTCAGGATTAAATGAGCGCAAATGAACAAAAGAAGCAAAAATACAGCTAAATCTAACATAAATACAAGAAAATGAATAAACGTGGCATGCCCGGCCCCTCGACAGCATCTTCCAAAGCAAAAACAAGAGATCAGAAGGTTGAACACGCCCCGTGCTCATCGGACATGGGGGCGTGCCCAAGTGTCTGCAGAAAAGACAAAGTTGTAGAAGCTTCTATTTCCCAACACGGGGGCGTGCCCAGCTCAACACGGCCGTGTTCAAAGCTAAGATTCGCAGAATCCAAGAAAATCTTGATAGTACAGATACGCTTCTGCACACGGGGCCGTGCCCAACGGACACGGGGGCGTGATCAACTAATGCAGACAAACTGCAATTAATGAAGAAAGAGAAAGTGGATGCACACGGGGCCATGCCCAGCGGACACGGGGCCGTGTTTGGGCTTCCGTGCAGGCTATAAATAGGGGTGCTTGGCTCACTTGCAAATCATCCCTTGACAAACCACCTCTCTCCCACTTCACCCACACTCCACCACCATCACAACCCACATCCACCACCATCATCCATCATAGAGTGTGTGTAGTAGTCTCGGGATCCAAGATTGATAATAAGAGTTCTTGACAATCAAAGGCCATGTTTGCTTAAGTATCTTACATCACTTGGTGAAGACAAGCATTTAGTGTAATACTTTTGTTTTTTAATCTTATCGCACTTTTTATTTGGTTTTGTATTAATGACTTTAATAACTAGTTTCTTATGTTGAAGGTGAAACTTTCTTATCATTTGTCCGTGTTGTCTTGGCGTTATTTTACTGTCTATATAAAATAAAAGATTTACACCATTCATATCTCCACGGTCTATATGGAGATATGTTGGCTACCTGGTCGGGGGTTAAGGGAATGGTTTGGTAAGGTTCTTGCCTTGTTCAGTGTATAAATCCTTCAAGGACCTGGTCAAGCTTACTAGGACCTCCTTCAATACCCACTGGTATTGGATGGCGGGGGTGCGAATTGCTTGATCCCCTCATATGTAAACTACTATTAATACATTAACCCGGCTACTTGGGATTGTATCCCTGCTGACTCAAACCACTTAGCCGAGGGTAACGTCACCTTCAAAAGAGGGGCCTACCACATTACGCATTAATAACTTAATTAATTATCTTTCAATAATCCAACCCTTTAGGATTGTATCCTTGCTGACTCAAACTACTGGGTTGCGGGTAACGTCACCTTCAAAAGAGGGGCCTACTACTATAACTAAGATAATCTTTTAAAAAGTGCAAAAGTGCGAAATTCATCAAAGGTTACACTAAAGGTGAGTCGGATCCAAGTGATTCATCGTGTCTATCTGTTTTTATTTTATTTTTATTTTCAGCATTTTTTTTTTCATGTTTAAAAACCTTATTCTAAATTTTTTATTTGATTAGACGTTGAGGATAAACCGGTATTAAAAGTTCTTGTGTCCTTGGACGACCTCGGTATCTTACCAACGCTATACTACGCTCACGATGGGTGCACTTGCCCATATGTGTGTTTAGTGTTAGTAAAATATCGTGTTTTATAAATTTAAAACTTGACTAAAGTATTAAAAAGGGCTTAAAATATAACTAAAATTATATAACACCACGCACGCACCAAGTTTTTGGCGCCGTTGCCGGGGACACAGGGGTTTTAAGAAAGCTTAAAATCGACGGCCTAATCTGTTTTTCAAAACCTTTTTAATTGCGCGCACATTTTCTGCATTTTAATTAGATTTTGCATTTACAGTAGACTGAACACGGGCCGTGTTCACTGAACACGGGGCCGTGCTGTACAATTTTTTTAAAACTCCCAGATATAGAGTCTGAACACGGGGTCATGCTCACTGAACACGCCCCCGTGCTGCACAAAACCGGTCACTTTTATTAAAACGCCCAGATACAGAACCTGAACACGGGCCGTGCTCACTGAACATGGGGCCGTGTCCAGCCTCTGTTTCCGTTTTTATTTTTGTTTTCTGGTTCCGAGAGTTTGTTGTGGTTTGTTGAGTGATTCTTATGGATCAATACTCAGGAGATTACAACAACCACTATGAGGAGGATGATTATTGGGAAGAGTATTGTACTATTTGTGGCAACTCTCATTCGGTGCAATATTGTGACTTATTTCAACCATCCCCTTCATACAACCACTATGAGGAGCCCAGGTACGAGCCATTGACTTCATACACACCCTATGAAGACCCAAGGTATGAACCTTCTCCCTCATACTCATATTTTGATGAACCAAGGTATGAGTCTTCATCTTCATACTTTGAGGAACCAAGATATGAGCCTTCACCTTCATATGCTTACTATGAGTAACCATGGCGTGAACAACCCACCTCATATGAGTATTATGAAGAACAAAGTTACGACCCTTATCCATCATATACTTACAATGAGGAACAATGGTGTGAACCATCTACCTCATGTGAGTACTATGAGGAACCAAGGATTGAACTTCCGAATTCAAGCTTTGAGGATCCAGATCCTTATTCTATCACCCACATAGCCGATAAGATAATAGAACACATTAAAACTATCGAGCGCTGCATAAAAGAATCCCGCGCAAGGGAAGAGGAATCCCGCGCAAGGGAAGAATTAACTTGTAATAAAGAAGAGATAGTTGAAAATGTAAAAATGGAAGAACAAGTAAGTGAAAAACCGACACATGAGTTAAACAACGAAAAAGGTGAGTCCGATAATGTTAAAATTCAAAAAGAGTCTAATTTTAAAGAAATTAATCTCTTGTCACCTTCTTTTGAAAGTCATTGTTTAGTACCCACTCATGCTAAGTTTTTAAAAGAGTTAAACACTAACACTAAAATTGACGAAACGGTAAGCATTAAGTTAACAAATGATCAAACTGCACTAATAGAAGAATATCCATTTTAAATTAACATTACACCGGTTCCATATTTTTTTCAAAATTCCTTTATTAGTAATATTACAATTGATAAAGATCTTTGTGTTAATATAATGCCAAACTACATTTTCGAAAAATTAAGTATTGGTAATTTTTCTCCACTTCAAATACCCATTTTTCTATCTAATCAGAAAATAATAAAATCAATAGGGGTAGTTGAGGATGTCTTGGTCCAAACGAATCAAATGGTAATCCCAACCGACTTTGTCATCCTTGATGACGCTCCTCTAGTGTTGGGACGACCTTTTGTAAAGACCCACAAAGCCTTGAAAAATCAGAAGTACAACAATTTATCTATTCAATTAGGGGCATTTAAAAAGAGTGTCGATCTTGAGCGTTCAATGAAATATCCATTCGGCAATAATGACCCCCTAATTGAAGATGAGGCTAACGAAGTCATCAAATTACTTGACGCCGGACTTATTTACCCAATCTCTAATAGTCCTTGGGTAAGTCTCGTCCAAGTAGTTCCAAAGAAAGGAGGTATGACGGTAATAACTAACGAGAAAAATGAATTAATACCAACAAGAACCGTCACAGGATGGAGAGTATGTATAGATTATCGTCGATTAAATGAGGCAACAAGGAAAGATCACTTTCCTTTACCTTTTATTGATTAAATGTTAGAAAGATTATCCGGTCACAAATTTTATTGTTTCTTAGATGGTTTTTCAGGTTACTTTCAAATACCGATAGCACCTGAAGACCAAGAAAAGACAACATTCACATGTCCCTATGGAACTTTTGCTTATCGACGCATGCCTTTTGGTCTATGTAATGCCCCCGCAACCTTTCAGCGTTGCATGGTGGCCATCTTCCATGACATGATAGAAAAGACAATGGAAGTCTTCATGGACGACTTTTCTATCTTTGGAGATTCATACGACCAATGCCTCGATAACCTTGAACGAATGCTATCCCGATGTGAGGAAACTAACCTCGCCCTTAACTGGGAAAAATGTCATTTCATGGTAACAGAGGGAATAGTACTCGGTCACAAAATCTCAAGCGAAGGAATGGAGGTTGATCGAGCAAAAATAGACACTATTTCTTGATTACCACCCCCATCCTCCGTTAGAGCTATCAGAAGTTTCCTAGGGCATGCCGGATTTTATAGACGATTTATCAAAGACTTTTCTAAAATTTCAAGACCCCTAACAAAACTACTTGAAAAAGATGCCCCTTTCATCTTTGACAAGGATTGCAATCAAGCATTTCTAACACTAAAGGAAATGCTAGTCAATGCACCTATTATGATAGCGCCTGATTGGAAATTACCTTTCGAAATCATGTGTGATGCAAGTGACTTTGCAGTTGGAGCTGTCTTGGGACAAAGAAAAGATAAACATTTTCACCAAATTTATTACGCTAGTAAAACACTTAGTGATGCAAAAGAAAATTACACAACAACAGAAAAGGAGTTACTAGCCGTGGTATTTGTTTTTGATAAATTTCGTTCTTATCTTGTTCTTTCTAAAACGATAGTTTATACAGATCATGCAGCCATTCGATATCTCTTTAAGAAACAGGATGCTAAACCACGTTTGATTCGGTGGATTCTACTCCTCCAAGAGTTCGA
The DNA here is from genome assembly GCA_030545235.1 of Helianthus tuberosus. Lineage (NCBI taxonomy): Eukaryota > Viridiplantae > Streptophyta > Magnoliopsida > Asterales > Asteraceae > Helianthus > Helianthus tuberosus. Next base: position 190,319,870 of record CM060366.1, read on the forward strand.
CATTGAAATAAAAGACAAAAGAGGAGCAGAAAACACCGCAGCAGATCATCTTTCCCGCTTAGAAGACCCAGCTTTGGAGGCAACCAGGGACGAGCAAATCAACGAAAAATTCCCAACGTAGTCCTTAGAAATGGTGGAATACCGAGAAGAGCCATGGTACGCCGACTATGCTAACTACTTAGCTAGCGGAATAGTCGCAAAAGGATGGCCACATCATCAAAGAAAATAATTATTTGCCGATGTAAAGCATTATTTTTGGGAAGATCCTTATCTTTTCAAAATGTGTGCCGACCAACTCATCCGTCGATGCGTACATGGTAGTGAAGCAAGAAGAATTCTCCGCCATTGTCATGAAGGTCCATACGGAGGACATCATGGTGTCGCGAGTACCGCACGAAAGGTATTTGATTCAGGATTTTATTGCCCAACCATTTACAAAGACGCTCAAAGTCTTGTCAAGACATGTGACGCTTTCCAAAAAAACAGGTAATATTTCTTCCAAAAACGAAATGCCACAAAATGGCATTCATGTTTGTGAAATTTTTAATGTGTGGGGACTCGACTTTTTGGGACCTTTCCCACCGTCAAAAGGAAACAAATATATAATTGTGGCCTTAGATTACTTGTCTAAATGGGCCGAGGCCGAGGCACTTCTAACAAACGATGGAAGAGTCGTGGTAGATTTCTGAAAAGATTATTCTCTAGTTTTGGAACACCAAAAGCATTAATAAGTGATAGAGGTACCCATTTTTGTAACCATCAACTTGAAATTTTTTTAACAAGGTATGGGGTCTATCGCCGGGTCTCAACAGCATTTCACCATCAAACAAACGGACAAGCCAAAGTGACTAATCGAGGTTTAAAAATAATACTTGAAAAACCGTAGGATTAAATAAAAAAGAATGGGCCGATAAATTAGACGACGCTTTATGGGCTTTTCAAACAGCGTATAAAACAACAATAGGTACAACCCCATATAAGCTTGTTTATGGAAAAAAGTTGTCATTTGCCAGTAGAAATAGCACACAAAGCCTACTGGGCAATTAAAAACGTAAACTTAGACTTGGAAATTTTCGGTAAAAATCGATTTTGTCAATTAAATGAATTAGACGAATTAAGGAATTACGCATACTCTAACTCCGAAAATTATAAGGAAAGAATGAAAAATTTGTATGATAAACACGTTACACCTAATGAATTTCGGGTAGGGGATCAAGTTCTATTGTTTAATTCACGACTTCGATTATTTCCTGGTAAATTAAAGTATAGGTGGTCAGGACATTTTTCCATCACCCATATTTCCCCACACGGTGCAGTTGAAATTAAATCTCGGAATGGAATTCCATTCAAAGTCAATGGCCAACGGCTAAAGCTCTATCAAGGATTAATTGAGGATGAGGAGGAAGAAATCTCGCTACAAGCAGCCGAAGAATAAAACGAAGGTTCAAGCTTCAACATCATACCTTGTAAGTTACGAACATCGGGAAAACATCTAAATCAGTAAGATTTCTAAAACCAAGTTTCGGGAAACAGGGCACTCACCTGACCACGGGGTCGTGCCCATCCGACACGGGGCCGTGTCCAGATGTCCAGTAACATGAAATTTTGTTTTTAACACACCTTTTACACATTCAATCAACCTAAAAATTTATTTTTGGGACACATTGAGGACAATGTGTAATTTAAGTGTGGGGGGCATGCTAAAACCTTGAATTTTGCAAGCCCTAATTACAAGCCTTACACAAAACTCTATTGGAACTGCTAAACACCTCAATTTTTTTCAAAAACTTTTCATTTTTTTTTTACTTGTCTTGGTTTAATTTGGGAAGATCAAGTTCTAAAAAGGTTACATTTTTACGAATTTACAACCGATAGCGTCGTGATAAAAAGAACCAACATAAGAAAATTATGAAACGGCATGACAAATCTAGTTAAAATTTGATTATATATACTTGATCACATTAAAAACCCATTCCCACAAAAAGTGAGTTTTGAGCCTTTAATTGAGCATATAAATACACATCTTTAAAACTAAATGCTCATCTTTCGTTTCTTGTGTGAATAGCTGCTTGGTTCCTTACGACTCTAGAACTTGCCATGACGATACATTCCCGGTCCTTATCAACTTAAACCCAAGTAAGTAAATGATGGAGGCATTAGGACTAACATTTTTCTTTTCAACACCATTTTTTTTTACCATCTACCCAAAATCCCCCTAGTTAACCCCTTTGAGCATAAACATTTTCATCTCTAAACCCACAAAACAAACACCCTTTACCCACCAAAAAACCCTTTTTCATTTTTAACCCTTTATTTTAGTAAAAAGCTCGGTCTTCATGTGACATTTCTTCAAAAAAAAATGATGATGAAGTCTAGCAATAAGCAAACGAGTTCCTCAAAAGAAACTTTGTTTGGGAAATGCTTCGTTGGAATAAAAAAGTCACAAAAAAACAAAAAGTTTTACGACGACCGACGTTTTTTACGCTTTTCGCCCTTTTTACTAGCCACTAAACCAAAACCACCTACCTTTAACCCAAGCCTAACCCTTCCCCAAGTCCTCTTGATATTTACAAAGGTTTATAGTTAAAAAGGAGGATGATTGATTGCTAGGCAAGCATATGGTAGAAGTAAGTTCCATGCCGGTCTCGAGTGTTTCACAAAAATACATATTCGGCCGAGTGTTGAGTGATCTCCCGTGAGGTATGTGAACTTGTATATAAATGGAATTTTAAAAGGGCATGTTATGCCCAAATAAGTAATTTATCTTATGAAACGTTTTAAATAAATCATAACAAATAGGATTGTAAATAACATAAAAATAAAGCCTAATAAAGATCTTGGAATCCTAACACTCAAGACAAGCCCAAAACTTCTCTTCTACCCATTCCATTTGGGTGTGTGAGCCACATTATAAAGAGTTTTGCTTGAGAACAAGCAAAGATTCAAGTGTGGGGTATTTGATGTGTGTAAAATGCAACATATAAATTACATCAAATGAGACATAAAACTAACCCTTTTTTAGTACTAATGTTGGAAAAAGTGTGCTTTTATCTTCCTTTTGTATTTTCAGGATTAAATGAGCGCAAATGAACAAAAGAAGCAAAAATACAGCTAAATCTAACATAAATACAAGAAAAGGAATAAACGTGGCATGCCCGGCCCCTCGACAGCATCTTCCCAAGCAAAAACAAGAGATCAGAAGGCTGAACACGCCCCGTGTTCATCGGACACGGGGGCGTGCCTAAGTGTCTGCAGAAAAGACAAAGTTATAGAAGCTTCTATTTCCCAACACTGGGGCGTGCCCAGCTCAACACGGCCGTGGTCAACGCTAAGATTCGCAGAATCCAAGCAAATCTTGATAGTACAGATACGCTTCTGCACACGGGGCCGTGCCCAGCGGACACAGGGGCGTGGTCAACTAATGCAGACAAACTGCAATTAATGAAGAAATAAAAAAGTGGATGGACACGGGGCCGTGCCCAGCGGACGCGGGGCCGTGTCCGGGCTTCTGTGCAGGCTATAAATAGGGGTGCTTGGCTCACTTGCAAATCATCCCTTGATAAACCACCCCACTCCCACTTCACCCACACTCCACCACCATTATCCATCATCCATCATAGAGTGTGTGTAGTTGTCTCGGGATCCAAGATTGATAGTAAGAGTTCTTGACAATCAAAGGCCATGTTTGCCTAAGTCTCTTACATCACTTGGTGAAGACAAGCATTTATTGTAATACTTTTGTTTTTTAATCTTTTCGCACTTTTTATTTGGTTTTGTATTAATGACTTTAATAACTAGTTTCTTATGTTGAAGGTGAAACTTCCTTATCATTTGTCCGTGGTGTCTTGGCGTTATTTTACTGTCTATATAAAATAAAAGATTTACACCATTCATATCTCCACGGTCTATATGGAGATATGTTGGCTACCTGGTCGGGGGTTAAGGGAACGATTTGGTAAGGTTCGTGCCTTGTTCAGTGTATAGATCCTGCAAGGACCTGGGTCAAGCTTACTAGGACCTCCTTCAATACCCACTGGTATTGGATGGCGGGGGTGCGAATGGCTTGATCCCCTCATATGTAAACTACTATTAATACATTAATTTGGCTACTTGGGATTGTATCCCTGCTGACTCAAACCACTTAGCCGAGGGTAACGTCACCTTCAAAAGAGGGGCCTATCACATTACGCATTAATAACTTAATTAATTATCTTTCAATAATCCAACCCTTTAGGATTGTATCCTTGCTGACTCAAACTACTGGGTTGAGGGTAACGTCACCTTCAAAAGAGGGGCCTACTACTATAACTAAGATAATCTTTTAAAAAGTGCAAAAGTGCGAAATTCATCAAAGGTTACACTAAAGGCGAGTCGAATCCAAGTGATTCATCTTGTCTATCTGTTTTTATTTTATTTTTATTTTCAACATTTTTAGTTTTTTTTTCATGTTTAAAAACCTTTTTCTAAATTTTTGATTTGATTAGACGTTGAGGATAAACCGGTATTAAAAGCTCTTGTGTCATTGGACGACCTCGGTATCTTACCAACGCTATACTACGCTCACGATGGGTGCACTTGCCCATATGTGTGTTTAGTGTTAGTAAAATATCATGTTTTATAAATTTAAAACTTGACTAAAGTGTTAAAAAGGGCTTAAAATATAACTAAAATTATATAACACCACGCACGCATCATGTTGTAAGAACGTTACACCTCAAGCTAATTATATTGATTGGTTATAGTAACCGAACATGATAAATCTATAATATGCCACCCTGTAAACCAACGAATAATAATATTTAAGTATATGTACAGACAACAGCTTTGATATGTTGTTCATTTGTTGTTTTAATGTTATGTATTAGGTCAGTGTAGGGTTCAAAAGGTTAACCCCTCAACGTCACATTGAATTACAAATCATACTCTACCAAAAACTTCGGTAACACCACAACAACAATAGAACGAAGACAATCAACAACGTGTTGTAAGAACGTTACACCTAAGTCTAATTATAAGAACTTTTTACATGCGTACTTTTATACACATGTCAATATAAATCAAAGTTTGTTTACGTTTAGACCAAAACTTTGATTTAAACGAGTCAGCTCAAATATAATACGTTTTCGTGCTTTTTATGTACGTTTCCGGTTGGTTTATGTTTTAATGTAAATTTTGTACTAAACCCAGTGTTGTTAATTATAATAAATTTTCATTCAATGGTATAAATTCGAGTTACTTTACGTTTAATTATGTTATTGTTATATATCTACACGAAAAACCATAGTCGTTGATGTTTACACCTCCCGACTTTGGTCCTTTCACTTTGCAAAACACTCATAGTTGCCCCTTGATGTGAATGTATTTTCTTTTTTCCTTTTGTGGTTGTTATTTTTAAAGCTATAATATGCCCCTTTTGATTACACATGGCCGTTATTTCTCTATACACGCTTTATGTTTTTTGGTATGTTACGTTATAATTGTACGATATATATTCGATTTATTTTACGTTTTGAGTCAATCACAATGCTTATATAAGGTACATTGAGTTGAACCGAGTACGTCGAAACATACATTTTGATATTATTAACGCTTATACTAATCCATTTGATGTTTCCAACGAGCCCATTGGCGTAGCTTAGTGGGGGCGGAAGGGGGCGGCCGACCCCCCGGTTTTATAGAAATTTTTGAATATATACGTTTTCGACCACTCAATCGGAAATCTCAAGCTTCGCCACTGAACAAACCCATGGTTCATCGCCAAACCTGAAATGTTAAACAAGTTGCTATTTTTCTCTTTGACCTTTCGAGACATATTTAAGTTCTTATAATTATAATTACGCCACCAAGCCCATCATAACCATTATATTTAATACAATCAGTGACCAACATTTCTTCTCACATTTTCGAAATAAAGTTGATCTTTATTTGATGATCAACCCTCTCTTTCCTTGTATTTTACTCCCTTTTTCCTTGTATATTACTCCCTTTTTCCTTGGAGCTCCTTGTCTAATATACGTATGTGTGTATATAGGAATTAGGATGGTTATAGTAGAAAGAGAAATCTTGTTTTAAAGATCGTACGTAGAAAGGTTTCAAGATACTACATGTGTACATGCAAAAATATTTCCAAATATGTTTCTTATTTCGTTAATATCGTAAAAATATTAAATATTAAATTTGATGCAATCAATGGTTCAATGCATTTTCTACGCTTCTAAAAAGTATATATTAATTTAACTAGCCCTCTCTCCCTAGTCCCTACACAAGTATGGGAACATGTTAAATACATGACCAAATCTAAATAGAGAACTCTAAGATGTGAGACTACATACAAAACTTGTTAAAAGGGGAAAATTATTGTAAAAATAAACTTAACGTACAAAACATATGAATTGCATGAAAATGAAAAGTAGGCGGTGGCAATTTTGTAATTATGAGTAACTATCAAAATTACTCTTGTAGAGTGATTTTGATCTTTTGTAAAGTAATTTTGTAAAATGGTCTTGTATAGTAATTTTGTTCTTGTAGGATAATAATCAAAGTTACTCTACAAATATACATGTAGAGTAATTTTGATCTTTTGTAGATTAATTTTGTAAACTGGTCTTGTAGAGTAATTTTGTTATTGTAGCGTAATTATCAAAATTACACTAACCCCCCCCCCCCCCCCCAAAATGTAGAGTAATTTTGATCTTTTATAGAGTAGTTTTAGTGTTGTAGGGTAATTATCAAAATTACACTAACCCCCCCCCCCCCCCCCCCTAAAAAAAAAAATGTAGAGTAATTTTGATCTTTTATAGAGTAATTTTAGTGTTGTAGGGTAATTATCAAAATTACACTAACCCCCCCCCCCCCCCCCCCCCCCCCCCCCACCCAAACTAAAAGCTAAAAATTAAACCATAAAGCTAAACCCCATAACTAAGTGCTAACAAAATTATTCTACAAGATCAAAATTACTCTACAGGGCCATTTTATAAAATTACTCTACAAAAGATGAAAATTACTCTACAGTTTTTTGGGGGTTAGTTGAAATTTTGATAATTACCCTACAAGACCAAAATTACTCTACAAAAAATCAAAATTATTCTACAGTTTTCTGATAAACTTGCAGGGTAATTTTGATTCACTTGTAAAAGTAATTTTGATGCAGAGTAATTTTACAAAATTACTCTACAAAAGATCAAAATTACTCTACAAGAGTAATTTTACTCTACAAAAGATCAAAATTACTCTTAAGAGTAATTTTGATAGTTACTCATAATTACAAAAATGACACCGTGTTTTTTTCTCTTTTCCTTCAGTTTATATGTTTAGTACGTTAAGTTTATTTGTATTTGATCTTTATCCAACTTGTTAAATAGCGCATAAAAGATTATTACATGTAGATAGTAGGAAAGACGGTTAAAAAAAAGCTTTATTTATCACATGCAAAGCAATACAAAAAGTTTTACTTTATATTAAGAGTTAATTGCTAAAATCGTCCCTGAGGTTTGGGCATGCTTACCATTTTCGTCCAAAATGTCACTTTTTGTACCAAATTGCCCCCAACGTTTGTAACTTTTTGCCATTTTCATCCATACCACTAACTTAGTTTATTTTTTCTGTTAAGTTGATGATATTTGGATGAAACTGGCAAATATAAAACCGCAGGGACGATTTTGGCAATTTACTCAAACTCTTTTAAATTTCTTTTATTTAATTAATTTTGTTACATATATAATAAAAAAGAATATACATGCAATTTTTATTTGAAAAAAATAATAGCTTTGTTACATAATTTTTATAAATTTTCATCAAACCACTAACTAAGTTAATTTTTCTATTAAGGAGAAGGATGTTTATAAACTAAGACACAAATTAATTTTTAATTTTTTATATAGATCATTTTTATAAAAATAAAATCTACTTAAATCTCTAAATTTTATAAAACAAAAATGCCGGTGACCTTATTGAAAAAGGTCAAATAAAAAAATCTTATCATATGTACAAAGTTTGTAATTTATCTTCTACTCTTTTAAATTCGCTCCTAAGGAAAAACAGAAGCCAGTGCCCCCCTCCCCCCCCTATCAAACAACGTATCGTTACCAAACCTTAAAATTACCCACCAAATTGTAATTATAATGCTATGAACCAAAAGTTTCTTTACTCAAGCGACTCAGAATAAGTATTAGTTAGTTACTCTCATAATCTTAATTAAATAAATATTTTATTTCTACCAACATAAAAAATAATATGAAAGTTATTGACAATTACCTTACAATGTAATGTTTAGTACTTGATAAAATAAACAGTACGCACTACAAGAAAAGGAGGCAATAGTCGATCCGGAACACGGTATATCCCACAACTAACCCAGCCACTCATTCCTTATCATGATCTTTTGTAGAGTAATTTTGGTCTAAGCAATAGCGTCCCATCAATAGCGGCATTACAATAGCGACGTTACAATAGCGACGATATGTCGCCGCTATTACCAATAGCGACGACGATCTGGATTATTAGCGGCGACAGCCGTCGCCTCTATTGTCCCGTTTTCTTGTAGTGAGTATTAGATTGATGCCCGCATAGTCCTTCTTCTAATAGATTTATAACTTGCATTCATATTGGTGAATAAGAAAAAAACTATTAAACTTAAAAAAGAATTTTCATACCACACTAACGAAAGACAAAATGATGTCAAAGAAAATATTAATAAAATAGTACCTATATGACATTTGTGTAATTAAAGAAAATGGTTTTGAAAGAGGCTTTACCGAAGCTAGATGATGTTATTTTTTTTTTAATTATTTCAAAGGATAATTTAAGTTTGATTAAGGTGATTCCTTGCATGGAGACATGAGTTGTTTTCACATTATACATTATTCAACTCCATATTGTTGTCTATATATACACACATCTTGGCATTTTACATTCAACATAACCTACCTTTCTCTCTCTCTCTCTCTCTCTCTCTCTCTCTCTCTCACACACACACACACACACACACATGGCTAAGGCTCATCTTCTAAACCGAGTATACATGATCATACTACACATAATAAGTAACTTGGTTTCAATAACAAGAACCAAACTAACACCATGGAAAAACACTTCACTCCAATATAAAACCCTACCTCTTGAAATAGCAACTAAACTTTTTCTTGATACCACTTCCATCAAAACAGCTTCTTCTGATTTCGGTAAACTTGTTCACGAAATCCCAACTGCTGTTTTCCATCCTTCCACCGTTTCGGACATCTCCCGCCTTATTAAATCCTCATACACCTCTTCTTCTCCTTTCAAGATCGCGGCCAGAGGCCGTGGTCACTCGGTTGGAGGACAGGCAATGGCGAAAAATGGGGTGGTGGTGGAAATGAGTTCTATGATTAATGTTGGGATTAAAGTTTGCCGGAGTGAGAGTTTAGGGTTTTATTGTGATGTTGGTGGTGAGCAGCTTTGGATCGATGTTTTGAGGACGACGTTGGAGCATGGGTTGGCGCCGGTTTCATGGACCGATTACTTGTATCTTAGTGTTGGAGGTACCCTTTCTAATGCAGGGATTAGTGGGCAGGCTTTCCTTCATGGACCTCAAATCAGCAATGTGCTTGAAATGGATGTCATCACTGGTACATACATATACATATACATATACATATACATATACATATGCATACATGATAAGTACTTCAATAAAAATGTTTTCGATGAAATACAAGTCTAGTAATGTCGATACATATGTAGAAATATACATGGGTGCATGACTCCCTCAGCTCTCAGTTTCTTGAATTTTATGTTGGAATTATGTGATATTATGCCTTTTAGAAATCGTATACAAAATATGTGTCATTATATCGCGTGTTAGAATCCCAAGTAAAAGAAAATTTTAATACGGCCCGGTTTTTTAGAATATGTTTTAAGCCCTCAAAAAAGTTGAGTCAGCCCTGATCACAACTATTTCAGTTTGGAATTATAGAATAATAATGAATATTGACAACCATGAATAAAGAGTTACATTGTATAAGAAACAAATAATTAACATGGAAGTTGTAGTTGATACAAACTAGATCAATTTTATTGATACATTTTGACAAAATTTTATTTCTTAGAATATGTTTCTTGGATGGTTGTAGGAAAAGGAGATTTCATGACTTGCTCCAAAAGCATGAACTCTGATCTCTTCTATGGAGTTCTTGGTGGTCTTGGCCAGTTTGGGATCATCACAAGGGCAAGGATTGTTCTACAGAAGGCACCAACAAGAGTAAGATATCTTTAAAAACATATGTAATTGATCAACTGATAATTCAATAGACTATAATCACCCTATGATTAATTATGTTCTTGATTTATGTAGGTGAAATGGGTTCGAATGATTTACGACGACTTTGCTACCTTCACAAAGGATCAAGAACACTTGATCTCACTTAATCATGGACCTAGTTATGTTGAAGGCTCTCTCATTATGAAGAAAAGTCCTGCAAACAATTGGAGATCTTCTTTTTTCTCGCTTCATGATGAAGCGAAAGTAAATTTGTTAGCATCCGAATGTGGTATCGTTTATAGCTTGGAAGTAGTAAAATACTACGACGAATTCGGCATACAAACCATAGATGAGGTACATATTCTTCATTCTTATATCTTTAGTTTTTGCAAAATTTTGGCCCACTTTTTCAACTTTTATTTGTAATTACAGGAACTAGATGAGATGTTCAAAGGGCTAAAGTTCAAAAGTGGATTTATATTCAAGAAAGATGTAACATTTGTGGATTTTCTAAATAGAGTGAGAAGTGAAGAGCTAAAGCTTCAATCTAAAGGATTGTGGGATGTTCATCATCCATGGTTAAACTTGTTCATCCCAAAATCGAGTATTTTGGATTTTAATCAACGTGTGTTTGTTGATATAATTCAAAAAGAAAACAAGAGTGCTGGCCCTTTTCTAGTATACCCAATGAACCGAAAAAGGTAATTAACAATTTCACATTATTTAGTTATTCTAATTATTGCATAAATATCTTAAATTTTATGTTGAAATAACTAAGAATAAATATAATATAATTTATCCCGCCCCCTAGCCCAACCGGCAATTCCCATGTGGTTTGGGTTGGGCCGGCTTCCTCTTCGGAGGTCGTCGGTTCGACTCCCGGGAGGTGCAATCGGGGGGTGGGACGTCCCAATGATGGATCGTATCCTACCGAGGCATGGTGCGGTCTTGAGGGCAACCCGGTTTTACCCAGCTGTTACCCCAGCGAGTCTCTCGTGTGGGGGCAGTATGGTTTCCGGGCGGAAGTCAGCTTGCGCGGCGGCCGGGGCCCGATCGAACATCGCGTCCGAGAGTGCGGGGCTGACGGGGGATTGTCTTCGACATGAACCCGGTGACCACTGGTCCAGTACATAGAAAGTCACATTCCAAAAAAAAAAATAATAATAATATAATATAATTTAACTTCATAGATTATAGGAATAATATATTTTTCATGGAAAAGTTCAAGAAAAAGTGAGGTAGATGACTTTGCCCTACTTTGGAGTTTGATTTGCTAGATGACAAAAAATCAATTATGTTTCTAAAAGTGCATACATTCATATAGAAATTATATTATATTTTTAAATAAACGGGTATGCAAATAGTAAATTAATTATTATTATATAAATAACTGTTTTTTTCTAGTTTTCTTATTTAAATTGTTTGAAACATAAAAGTAATCACACTATGCTTGTTTAATGAACCAAAATAAGTAGTATAAATTTATGAATCAACTCCTTACTCCTTTCTTTACTTTATTTATATTCGTAGATGAGTTACAAAAAAATTATATAAAAATTATATTATCCTTAGTAACCTTCACAATTAGAATTAAGAAAAGTTGTATATTCTTATTTGAATTTGCTTTTAATAGTAGTTAACAATTTTGAATAATTAAGGTTATTTTTATGAATAAAGATCTATCATTTTGTCAACTAATCGACCATCCTCTAAGGGGCTGTTTGGCTAAGTTTTTCAAAAAAACTACTTATTTGCTTATTTGCTTTCTGAAAAGCAAATAAGCAAATAAGTCATTTTGAAAAGCTCTATTTTAAAGCTTTTCAAAACTACTTATTTGCTTATTTGCTTTTCAGAAAAGCAAATAAGCAAATAAGCAAATAAGTAGTTTTGAAAAGCTTAGCCAAACAGCCCCCTAAATAATTAAAATCCAAATTATAGTATTAAAGAAATAATCTATCCTTAACAAATCTAATTAAATAATAGAATTTTTTATTTTATATAATCTCTTACTTTGTAGCTGATTTACTTGTTAAATTGCAGGTGGGATCATAGGATGTCATCGGTCATTTCGGAGGAAGACGAAGATGTTTTTTACACCGTAGGTTTATTGCCCGCAGCTAGAAATGTTGAAGACTTGAAGACAATCGAAAATCAGAATAAAAAGATATTAGAATTATGTGATGAAATTGAGATTAAAATCAAACAATATCTTCCACGATATAATGAAACAAAAGAATGGATGAAGCATTTTGGTGCAAAATGGAGCTTGTTTGAGGAGAGGAAAGCCAAGTATGACCCAAAAATGATATTGTCACCTGGACAAAAGATTTTCAATTTTTAGTTATAGTAATTATTAAGTATCAAGTATTAGTTATATATATTTATATGTTATTGTATGTATATTTATAATAGATATGTTGGATTAATGTAGCATGTCGGGTTTATGTAATTTAATTTAGTTTATTATCTCTTTTAATATCAATAAATTTTTATTTTCTTATAAGCCTAAAGTAATATTATGATATATCAACCCATGCGGTTCACTACTTCACTCGGATAACCATTAGCCGGTAAAATTATGTAAAGCCCAGCCCAAAACTACGCAGTAGAGCTTCATGATTGTATGGCCCATTACAAAGTTGCAGCCTAATAATATATCAAAAGTAAATGTCTGGTTTTATTTTGGTTTACAAGTGTAGCTTAAGTTTTTTAATGGTTTGGTTTTGATTTAGATAAATCATCGAAACCGAACTATAAACACTACTGATATGCAGATAAAGACTCGGTTTTGCTCGGATCACAACTTTGGCCATGAAGGGAGCATTCCCGTTTTTTCGCCATAAAACACAATACTCAAAAAAGAAAGGATGATCGACACAACGAACAACTTCGAATTCTAGGTAGGGATGTGTAAAATTCGGGTTATAGTAGCCAGACAGGACCATGACCAGCCTGATTTGTTTCAAACTAGTGAAATTTCCCGCGCTACGCAGCGGGGAATTCGAACGTTATCGATTCGTTTCGTTTTGTAATGGGATGAGCACGGTATCCGTTCGGTACCGAAAGTACCGGTACCGGAAAACGGGGAAAAGTGGTACCGGTAGCGAATACACCGGTTCGGTACCGGTACCAAAACGGTAGCGGTACCGAAACGGTAGCGGTACTTACCGGTGTGTTACTCGTAAATACCGGTACCGTACCGGTTGGCTATAAAAATTAATTTCCCGCGCTACGCGGCGGGGAATTCGAACGTTATCAATTCGTTTTGTTATGTAACGGGATGAGCACGGTACCTGTTCGGTACCGAAAAAGGGGGAAAAGTGGTACCGGTACCGAATACACCGGTTCGGTACCGGTACTGATACGGTATAGGTACTTACCGGTGTTTTACCTGTAAATACCAGTACCGTACCGGTACCAAAAAACGGAAAAAAACGGGAAGCGGTACCGGTACCGAATATACCCGGTACGGTTCGGTACCCGGTACCAAATGTTCATCCCTAATCTGCGCTACACTGTAGGAAGAAGATGGTATGCTATAAAAGTTTTGTTTTAAAAGATTTGGCAGCAGGTAATAAAAAGTTTTCTTTCCCATGAAGGGCTTCGAACCCGAGACACTCACTATATTTGAATGTTCATACAATCAACTGGATTGCGAAAGTTTTTCTTAATAGTTGCAATAATAACTATAATATATACATAAAGCGGAAAAGGACAAAAAAACGTAAATTTAAAGGGGTAAAAACCATAATTTTTAACTGAGAGTAAAATTGTAATTTTGTGGGCAAAAGCATAATTTTATTTTGAACTGAGGGTAAAAACGTAATTTTGAACTGATGGCAAAATCGTAATTTTAAAGCGGTGATAAAATCGCAAATTTGTTGGGCCAATGGGGGAGTTCCATGCAGCTGCCTGGCACTACTCCTCCATCTTGTGTCTGTAGTTATACATTGGAGGCAAAATTGTAATTTTCTGGGAAAGCAAACAAAAACGATGACAAAAATGTAAATTTAAATTAAGGGCAAAATCGTAATTTACCTGGGAGGAAGAAAACAAAACTAATGGCGAAACTCTAAATTTAAACGGGGCAAATTCGTAATTTTGAACCGACGGCAAAATTGTAATTTTTCACCGGGGGCAAAAGCATAATTTTATTTTGAAGTGGAGGTAAAAACGTAATTTTAAACTGATGGCAAAATCGTAATTTTAAAGCGGGACAAAATCGAAAATTGGTTTGGCCAAAAAGGCAAAAAAGTCAAAAAGCTAAATAAAATAAAATAATAATAAACGACTGTTCATTCGATGGTCCGGTACTCGGTCACTATTTTGCAGCTTTCCATTTTTCAGTCAAGTATCGTAAGCCAGATGTTCCATCCTCAACCAAAAAAAAAACCCAAAACCTTAAAACTTGAATCACACTAGCCCACGATTGCCGGTCACAGTCTAATTAGAAGCGGCCCAGACTAAAACCAAATGGTGTACAGAAAAAAGATTTCAGTGGATAAAAGACCTTCAACAACAGAAACTACACTCCATGTTCAAGTAAGTAAATTACAAAACAGAGGTATACTACCAAACCGTTTGTAACAAAAATAATAAAACCGGTTCAAGCCCGTCTTTTACTCAACCGCCACGAGTTGGGTTCATGGTACCTATCATAAAGTGGCTCAATCCGCTCTTGCCGCTTGCGTTTACTCATTTTTGTTGGGTCCGACACCTTGAAGAATCTAGGGGCCAGCTCAACAAGCCATTTGGGATCGATGACAGTAACCTCACGCATGTACTCTTTTGTTGTCATAACCAACTCGTGATAGATGACCCAATCGGGCTGTCTCTGGAAAAGAGCACTGCTTGGGTGTATATAAACGGGCTGATTCTCAACTATGGTCCGGTATCCTTCTTGTGGGTCCTTCCTTGCAGCGTGAAAGAAGAAACCGGCTGTTATTGCCTTGCGTATTTTGGTGAAATTTCTCCCAGCACTTACAACATCCAATTTGTACCTGATCAAATAAAGGGCAATTTAGTAATTAATAGAAACATACACAATACAGGTTATCAAAGGTTGAATGTTTTATACAGTTAAGTACCAAATAACAGAAAAAGATGTGACAGTGCTTAAACGGTTAAACCCTTTGTGTAATACATTTTAAAAACTGAACAAAGAACAAATATTTTATAGGGGTATGAACCCGTGCAGAGTTTGGGTAAAAAAAAATACAACCATAACCCAGACACCAATACTAATTTAAAGCACTATCCTCAATACAAATCCAACAATTCGCTTAATACCATAAGCATATGCATAACTAAACCTAAAGCTTGAAGATTTGTCACCCATAATTCAATTTCAATAATAAGAGTTTTAAGACCCATAAATGAGAAGAACTAAGTAGCGTTAGGTACTAGTGAACTAATGGATTGATATCGGGCATGTAAATTTTGATAATTTCACAGTCTAACTATTAAACAAAATATTGTCAGGAATACAAGGCAATTTGCAGCATCTGTCCATATCAAGAGTTACAGCCATTTATAATAGTTTTGCATCCTAACCATGAATCCATATTTTTCAGATAAGAAGTCAATAAAAACAATAATCTTTGAATTGCAGTTCTCTTGATAATGAAATAAGCGGGTACCAACAGCCAAAATATCTTCTCTTTTTACGATTTTAAAACCATAACTATGAACAATAATATGTTTTAAGAGGGAAAAAGGAAAGGGCTTTGTCAGCATCTATCTATATCAAAACCAAGGTCGATAAACAAATCCACGTAACACATTAAGATTAGAAATTGACAACCTTGTGTTATAAAGATGAATCCATATTTTTCAAAATAAAACTTTGAGTTAGCTACACAGATAGTCCCTGTGGTTTATTGAAATTTGAAAGTAACGCCTTTAAGTACTAACTTTTTTTTTGTAACGTGTTAAGGTTCTTTGGTTTTATAACACTTTGGGGTATTAAGACCAACTGACGTTAAAATTTCTATTAAGTTTGAATTAAATGACTGTTCTAGCCATTAATAACCACAAGGACCGTATATGTAGATAAATAAAAATTAATTACAGGGACCACTTTTGTAAATTACTAAACACAATTAAAAAACAAAAGCAGCCCCCTTGAAATCAGATTCCCGGTCATCGGTCACGATCACCGACTCCGGTTATCACCACCGTCGTGAACTTTTCTTATTTCGCCAGCACCACCTATGTATTACTAGGACCTATTACTAGGAAAAATTATAACATTTTGAGGAGAGGAATTTAGTGGGTAACGTCCAACATACACTCTTCCTCTGAACAATATACAAAGTAAGGAACTTCCTTCCTAGGATTATTCCACCCTTGAGTTTTGAAAGCATCAATATGTATATTTACAACTGCCATTCAAATTTATAACACAAGAATGGATTTTTAAACATAACAGAAGGGAAATTAACAGAAACCCCATCACTAATTCAAGAAAAAAAATCATTTTTCAAGTTTTAGTGTTTATTCTGATAAAATTATACAGCATAAATTAGGACGAAAGGGTTATGGTCGGAAGTAGTGTAGGAGGCGGTGCACGGTGGAGGGTATGGCGAACGACGCGGGGTTCCGATTGCCGGTGGAGTTGAAAAGTGATGGTGCAGTGGTTCAGGTGGTGGTTGCAGAGGGTTGGTGTGTCGGTGGTTAAGGTTCGAGAGTCGGGGTTGAGATCGAAGTGGGGATTTTCCGGTGACGGAGATGTAGGGGTGGTGGAGATGAACAGAGGCTATGTTGTCAACATAGTTATCGATAGCGAATAGCGACAAATAGCGACGAGGTACCTATATGCTATGTAGCGATAGCGACGAAATAGCGCCCGCTATTTTGTGTTTAGCGATAAGGTAGTTAAAAATTTAAGAAATAAAAAATAGCTATTTATAATTTATATATATATATATATAATGTTAATTTTATACTTTTTACATATAAATTTTGAAATTCAAGGACCAAATGTAAACTAGTGATGATAGAGGGGGTTAAATGTTAAAATACACAAACTAATTTACACTTTTATGTAAATTTTTACAAGTTTTAGGGACTATATGAAAACTAGTGAAAAGATAGAGGGGTTAAAAGGTTAAAATCCAAAAAGTTACTTAAACCTAAAATGCTAAAACACAGAACAAACGCAGCCGCTCTTTCCTCTTCTTCTTCTTCCTGACTTCCGGTAGGTTTCCGGCAGAAACTACAGCACCGGAGCCGGAATTCGTGGTCGGAATCCCGCAATAATCACGCTATGGAGTCGCTAAGTAACATATTGCGAGGTATGGTCGATTCGCTATGAAGCGCGCGATAGCGAACGCTATGTTCGCTATCGATAACTATGGTTGTCAAAGACGCAAGGCGCATAGGCCTCGCCCGGAGCCTAGGCGCAAGGCGCAAAAAAGCGAGGGTTTTTTTAAGAAAAGCGCATATATAGGAAAAAAATATATTATGCTTTGAAAATTAAAATTATTAATAATAGTTTATATAAATACAACTTATTTTTTATATATTTGAAGCCCAATTGGTCGCAAAAATCGCAGTAGCAAAGAAAAAGCCCAACAAATAATAAAACCCATAAACAGAAGTCAAAAGAAAGCACATAAATAATAAAACCCAGCAATAAAACCCTTAGGTTATCGGTAAAAAAGAAAAGATAGCGCCGCAAGGGAAAGATGCAGAGTAAAACGTGAAGAAAAAACTATCAGATGGTGATTCTAGCAGCGTTCAGGTTTGTCTTCTTCTTGTTTATCGCCTGACATCCAGGGCTTTTACAAAAAAGACGCAGTTTTGCGCCTAGGTCACCACCAGGCGCTTCAGCCTCGCTGCGCCGCGCCTCTGCGCCTAGGCGCGCGCCTAGTACGCTTTTGACAACATAGAACAGAGGTGTTGTAAAGTTTAGTAATTTACAAAAGTGGTCCCTGTAATTAAATTTTATTTATTTACATATACAGTCCCTGTGGTTATTAAAGGGTAAAACAGTCATTTAATTCAAACTTAACAGAAATTTTACTTCTGTTGGTCCTAATACCCTAAAGTGTTATAAAAACGAAACCACAGAACCTTAACATGTTACAAAAAAAGTTAGTACTCAAATGCGTTACTTTCAATAAACCATAGGGACTATCTGTGTAATTAACTCTAAAACTTTTCATTAAAACAATGAGTTTTTTCTTAAAGTGGTGTTGGTGGAGAAAGTATTTACCAAAATAGTGTTGGTTCAAAAATATTTACCAAAGTAGTGTTTTAGTTGTCAAATCTAAAGAAAATCTCACTCTATAGTTTGTCACTCCTAATCTTATCAATTTACTTCAATTTATTAAATAATTATCTGTTTAAATACTTTTTTAATATAAAAATGTTGCTAACCTCAATTATTTTTGCTCCTCGTTCCAAAAAAAAATCACTGTTACACGTACATGATTGTGAGCACACAAATTAATTTGTATTTTTTCAATAAACGATGATAAACAATAAATAAATAGATAATAGGTAATATATGTGTCATAAATAAAATTGTATGTGTATTTTTATAAAAATATAAAATTTGTATATTTTGACTTCGAATAATTGAGTTGGTTCGAAATTTATAGGTTCGATTCCGATTAAAATCTATATTTGGATTTGCTTTGGATAATCAACCCATTATAGATCTTTGTTACTGTATTAACCAACTCATCATACTTTTTCATTTATATATTTTTCGCATTCAAGACATTACAATCCTTTCTTAAAGTCAAATTGGGTTGTTTATTGTTCAAATCAGACAATAACCTTGAAATTCGAACGAGCCGAATTCAAATAAAAAAAAAAAAAAAAAACTATAACGAATTGTTTATACGAGTTGAATTCAGAATTTCGAATCAATATATACAAATTTTATACTTTTATAAAAGATACATGTATATATTTATTATTACATATTTTATTAATTTTTGTTTACCGTTTCTCATTGATTATATACAAATAAAACACTTATAAATCTTGAGGTCTGATCCGAACAACATTTGAGGTTTACAATTTGCTTATTAAAAAAACAATGCTTAAATCAATATTATTTAATAAAATTTAAGTTAACTAATAAGATTAGGAGTGAGAAACTAAAAAGTAAGATTTTCTTTGAATTTGACAACTAAAACACTATTTTGGTAAATATTTTTGAACCAACACTATTTTGGTAAATACTTTCTCCACCAACACTACTTTGGGAAAAAACTCTTAAAACAATAGAAGTTGATTAGCAATCTAAAAAAAGTCAATGGTGAAACAAAAATTATTGGTAAACGGAAACATACTTGTCCATAATTGAAAGAAGTTGCTTCCGGACATCCTGGGCCCGCCTAAGAGACCGTGACTGAACAAAATTTTCAAAGCACCACGGGCCCGAAAAATTTTTCGCTTTCCAAGCCTCATAAACTGCCAGCAAAGTGAGTTGATCACCTTCAGCTTGAAAAAACTTCGCCCTTTTTTGATCAGCTTGCGCTTGTTTTTCCCTAGGTCTATAAAAGATATTTCCAGTTTGAATCATTGCAATAATAGTCAAAATTTCATCACTACACCCCAAATCCACGCTGGCAAGAAGCATCTTCGATAAAGGCGGTTCTAACGGGAACTCCGCCATTTTCCGACCTAATTTCGTTAAAAGTCCTTCTTCATCCAAAGCTCCAAGACTGTACAGCTGTTCCATGGCGGATATAAGCGCTTGCGGGGATGGTGGGTCCATGAAATCGAAAGCTAGTAGATCGTTAATCCCCATAGCTTTCAAAGTCAAAGTAGTCAACCCAAGATTAATCCTCTGAATTTCCGGAATCGAAGTCGGTGACATCTCGTTATTGAAAGCACTTTCAGTGTAAAGCCTGTAACACTTTCCCGGGCCCGTTCGGCCCGCACGACCTGCTCTTTGCTTAGCCGATGCTTGCGAAATTGGAGTAATCACGAGAGAATCAAGCCCTTGTTTCGGGTTATACACATTCTGCTTAGCAAACCCGGGATCAATGACGTAAAATATACCATCGATTGTCAATGACGCTTCGGCAATGTTAGTTGCAACAACCACTTTTCGTTTACCAGGAGGCGCAGGCTCGAAAATCCTCGATTGCATTTCACTAGGGAGTGCGCTATAAACCGGTAAAATAATAAGTTCGGGTACATTTTTACCCAACCCTTTCATTCTCTCGTACAGACACTGACAAGCATGATCGATTTCTTCTTGACCCGTTAAGAAAACAAGAATGTCACCTTCAGGCTCGGTTAAATGGATTTGCATCACCGTAATTAAGGCAGCATCAAGGTAATCACTTTCGGGTTGTTTGGTATAAAGTATCTCGACAGGAAAAGTCCTCCCGGGAATGGTGAAAATATTGCAGCTGAAGAAATAACCAGAAAATTTCTCGGCGTCTAGTGTAGCTGAAGTGACAATTAACCGAAGGTCGCTTCTTCTTTTGATAAGTTGTTTTAATAATCCGAAAAGGACATCGGTATGGATCGTTCGTTCGTGAGCTTCATCAAGCATGATTACGGAGTATTGCGAGAGGTTTTCGTCGATTAAGATTTCTCTTAAAAGCATACCGTCAGTCATGTACTTGATTACGGTTTCTGGTCCCGTACAATCTTCAAACCGAATGGCGTAACCGACTTCTTCACCTAACCGACAACCAAACTCCTCTGCGACACGTTTCGCAACTGACATTGCAGCCACCCTACGGGGCTGCGTGCACCCTATCTTTCCCCTTGTGGTGTAACCCGCTTCGGCTAGATACTGTGTCACCTGAGTTGTTTTCCCTGATCCCGTTTCACCAATAACAACCAAAACCTGATTATCATGCACAGCCTGAACCAGTTCCTTTTTTAACTTGTAAATAGGTAAGCTCTGTCGCTGTTCTTGAAGAGAAAGCTTTGACCTTTGACCGAAAGTCAAAGCTTTACCAAAAGCATCCTTTTTCCATTCAGGCATATCGTAAGCCGATAGACCAACTCCTCTCAGCTCTTGCGCCAGATGTCTCTCACCTGTTTCAGGCATTGGATCTTCCCACGGACGATTCAGATCTTTTGGAATCGAATCAAGCATCGTTCTTTGTTGTTGTTCTCTAACTTCTCTTCTTTCTTTAATAAGAGCCGACTGTAAAGCTGCTGCACGGCTCAAAGAACCTTCCGGATTTTTAAAAATTTTAACAGGTGACATGTCCATCGAGTAACGTGTCTGTCCTTGCAAAAACGCAGGCTCGTCTTCGTTCAACTCAACTTCAAGCTCTTCTTCAGCACCTTCTTCTTGATAAAGCATACCATCGGTTTCATCATCGTACATCGGATACTCCTTCACACTCAAAACCCCTGAAGCAATCAACTGTTTCGCCTCCCATCTTTCTGGAGAACTCATTCGCTTCAACGGTCTGCGTGACGGCACACCTACATCTTCATCAGTTATCCGTATCCCCGAAAGCCCGGTTCTAGTCGTAGACCCGTTATTCGACCCTTTTGACGGATTCGTTCTCAACGACTCCTCATCTCCACTTTTCTTCAACGGCAACAAATCCCTCCCAGTATTTTGATCCACATCCCTCATCGACAGACTCAACTTCTGACCCGAAATCGATATCACCTTAACAAAAACCTCTTGATCTCTTTTCACAACATCTTTTGCATTTGCAATTCTCCTGGTCGCCATTTGTGAGACATGAACCAGACCTTCTTTACCCCTGATATCATTAAGCTGAACAAAACATCCACTATCCATAACTCGCGTCACTCTCCCTTTATACACATGATACAATTCCGGCTCGTCCGATCTATTATTATTCCCGTAACCCTTTCCCCTATTATCTTCATCATCTCTTTCGTCACAATCCCGATCCCGATCCCTGCCCCTGCGACTACCTCTGTCATCGTCTCGATACCTATCTCTACCCCTGTTACCACCCCTATCATCTCCATCTCCTCTTCTTCGGTCGTATTTATCGTACCGATCATCGTTCTCTCTCTCCCTTCGTCTATCCCTGTCCCTGTCCCTATCTCTATCCCTATAATCTCTACCACCATCATCACCATCTTTATTTCTTCTCTCTCTTGCTTCTTTCTCAATCTCCTTCTCCAATTCCTTAACTCTATCCTTAGTATCCCCAATATTTAAAGCCGGAAAGCTCGATTTCGGGGCATTATCATCACCTTTGGGACCATCTTTATCAGATTTGGACTTCTTTTTAGGGGGCAAAATGGCGTGAATGATGGTTAACAAAGTGCGAACGAAGTAATCAGGCATTTCAGCACCGTTTTCTTTCAATTTCGTATCGAATTCATCTACGGTTTCGCATTTACGACCTAATTCGGTGATGAATTCGGCTAACACTTTATCTCCAAACCCTAAGTGTGATTCGAGTTCAGTACATACCTTTGATACGAGCGATAGATACTCCAGTTTCTTCAAGCTCGGTTCTTTCGTTGCAGAAGAAGCCATCTCGTCAAAATGAATTAGGGTTTTCGACGCAGGCAGATCGAAGAAGAAGGTATAAAAAGATTTTCGCGTTCGTTGTTTTTTTTTTTATATGCTAGGTTTAAAATTATAACCGGCAGACAAATAAATACATTTAAAAAAGAGTAAACTGCAATTTTACCCCCTGAGGTTAGGGGTCATTGGCACCCTTACCCCCCTAAGAAAATAATTGCAAATTTACCCCCTACTGTTAACTGTTATGTCGCAATTCTACCCCCGGCTTCAATTTTCTTGACCGGCCTGTTGACTTGGGGGTGAAAAGACTATTTTACCCTTTTGTTTTACCCCCAACGTTTGCTGTTATTTCGCATGTTTACCCCCTGGAATCAAATATGTTGCTGATCTGTTGACTTGGGGTAAATTACTAAAATACCCTTTCTTAAAACCCCCTATAATTTGTGTTTAGAAGCAAAATTACCCCCTACACCTTCCAAAACCTTTCCCGCCACCATCCATATTCGATTCAACCACCCATATAAACCCCCTGGCATCAAATATGTTGACTGAATTCTTACTTTTAACCAACCAAAGCATTAGGAATGCAAATATTGAATTCATGATTGAATGCAAGGTTGTAACAATTTAATATGCAAGGTCTTACTTTCATTGCTAAAAGCATTGATAAAGGCCTCAATTGCATCAGCCACAGCTATAGTTTGTTCTATGATCAAACCTTATGTTCTATGATCAGCATTGATAAAGGCCTCAATTGCTAAAACCATTGCTGTAAAACCTTCTGTAATATTACACATAGCAATAGTTCTGATTTAACAGTCAGCAACTTAACAGCAGCAACATTAACCCACAGCAGAATTCTGTTCTATGATCAGCAGCAACTTAAATCAGTAGCATTCTGTTCTATGATCAGCAGCAACATTAAATCAGTAGCATTATGTTCTATGATCAGCAGCAATAATAACCCACATCAGCAACTTAACAATGGTCAAATATAACCAACATTCTGTTCTATGATCAAACCAAACACCAGAACCTCTGTTCTGTTCTATGATCAAACCAAACACCATTATTACTACACATGTGTTCTATGATCAAACATAAGATCCTACACATAAAGTCAAATTAACAGCAGAGTAATATAAGCAATTTGATCAAACCAAACACCACTGTTCTATGATCAAACCAAACACCACTAATTTGATCAAAGTTAACAGTCAAATATACCATCAACTTAACAGCTGAGTAATATAACCAATCAGTCAATGTGTTCTATGATCAAACATAAGATCCTACACATTAACCCAAAAGATCCTAGAAGATTAGAGTTTAAGTATCCTACACTACATATTAACCCAAAAGAACCTAGAAGATTAGAGTTTAAGTATCCTACACAACCATTTCCTGCTGAGGCGGAAACTGGAAATGCAGGAACGGGCGGCCTCGCATCTTGAGCACCAATGAGACCACAATCGATCGTAGTGAAACATGAATCCTCATGTCCACTGCAAATACACAAACATCCATTACTAGTTGTTTGATTTTACCTGAAAATTGCGAGAAAAGGGAGGATCTCTGGACCACAGCTGGATCGATGGTGGCCGGTGGTGTGGTCGCCGGCCCTGGCTCAGCAGGTGGAGCTGGATGCATAATGCCATTCTATTCAGTCATCCTGTGCTAGTGTGGTGAAGGAGTGGTGAAGAAGATGGAGTGGTGAAGAAGATGGAGTGGAGGTCGCCGGAGGGAAGGAGAATGGAGTGGAGGTCGCCGGTGAAGAAGCCGGAGGATAGGAGTTCGCCGGAAGAGATGAAGAAGAGTGGGGGAAAACTTAGGGGGTAAGGTTGTGATGTTAGGTTGAGTTTAGGGATTATTTTAATATATAAAGTACATTTTTTGGTGAAATTACTTTTATACCCTTTGACCCTCTCATGTTTATGTTGACCGGTCAAGAAAATTGAAGCCGGGGGGTAGAATTGCGACATAACAGTTAACAGTAGGGGGTAAATTTGCAATTATTTCCTTAGGGGGGGTAAGGGTGCCAATGACCCCTAACCTCAGGGGGTAAAATTGCAGTTTACTCTTTAAAAAAACAATAATTTGTTAGAATATATAATGGAAACCAATTTCTATTGCTTAGACACTTTCAAAAAACACATAACTTTTTAAATATTATATAATAAATAACCCGGTTTTGTAATCAACCGGAATCTGTTTTTTTAACCAGTGTTTCATACCGAGCCCATTTGCCCTAAACTCCGGTTTTCTGCACTTCTATGTTGTAGAATTGAAAAAATAAATGATATTTCACTACGATTTTTCAATTTTCAACAAGTTGAATAATCAACGTAAGTAAGATGTCTCCTTTTTAGTTCAAATTCTGCAAAATAAAAGTATAGACGTCTTTAAAAGTATTTTAGTTTATCGTTTAAAGAGATAGGAGGATTTGTAGTTATTTCATCCGACTAGAAATTTGAGCTCAGAGTTACTTAGACAAAATCTATTTTTTTGGACCATTTCTCGGAATTTGTGCCTTCAAACGCTAGCGCATTCAACAATTTTATTGAAGCATTGGATTTGAGGGAGTATCGTATGGGCGGAAGATTATTTACGTATCGATCAGACAATGGATTAAAGCAAAGTAAGTTAGATCGGTTTTTGGTTTGTCGTGACTTTATGAACACTTGGCCCAATGCTTCGGTTATTGCACTGTCGAATGCAGTTTCAGATCATAGTCCAATTATATTATCTACTGTACCAGTGGATTTAGGGCCAACTCCAACCAGAATTTTTAATTCATGGTCGGAAATCCCTGGAGTTATGGAGTACATTGGTTTTTTGTGTGGTGTGTTTAATTTCAACGGGCCAGCAGACCTTGGCCTAGCGGTGAAACTGAAGTGGAACAAGTTCAAGGTAAGGGACTGGGTCACTAATTTCAAAAAGGCACAAGATGGGTTGTATGTTGAAAAGGTAGAACGGTTGGAGGCACTAGATATGGAAGCGGAATCTCGAGACCTGCTTCCCCATGAATTGGAAACAAGAGCAGAATATAAAAGATTCATTTTGGAGGCGGACCGTGTGAAAATGATGGACTTGAAACAAAAAGCTAGGGTAAGGTGGGTTGTGGATGGTGATGAGAATTCAGCATACTTTCATGGGGTAATTAAAGCGCACACTAGCAACAATAGGATTAACGGGTTATGGGTTGATGGTGTATAGGTGACTCAACCAACAATATTAAAAGACCACATTGCTGTTTTTTTCGCCAAAAAAATTGAAGAACCAATGGCGGTGCGCCCATCTCTCATCTGCTATAACATAGCAACTATCTCGTCTGCCGAGGCAGATTCATTGGTGGGACCATCCACTCTTACCGAGATCAAGAATGCGGTGTGGGACTGTGATGGTGACAAGGCACCGGGGCCGGATGGGATAAACTTTAAGTTTATTAAACGATGCTGGAATGGTCTACAAAACGACTCCGTCAACTTATTTTCAAAATTTTATCACACCGCATCCATTAATAATGGTTGCACATCTTCCTTCATGGCCGACCCGTCCGGTTGTCAGATTTTAGGCCGATAAGTCTCATTGGTTGCATAAACAAGGTAATAGCAAAGGTATTGGCAAATAGAATGAAAAATGTTATGCAGGGCCTTATCTCAGAAGAACAAACAGCTTTCCTTGCGAACCGTAGCATTTTGGATGACCCACTCATACTTAATGAAGTGATATCTTGGCTGAAAAGATCCAAGAAAACAGGTATGATTTTCAAAATCGATATAGAAAAGGCATACGATTCTCTGAACTGGGGGTTTTTAGATTCGGTCATGAGGCAAATGAATTTTCCGGAAAAATGGAGGAAGTGGGTGATGGCTATAGTTACAACGGCTCGGGCATCAGTGTTAGTAAACGGGTCGCCGACTCAAGAGTTCGCATGATTCTGGGGTCTGAGACAGGGGGAACCGCTATCACCATTTTTATTTATTATAGCAATGGAGGCATTATCCGGGGTAATTAAACGGACCTGCTCGATTGGACTGTTTAAAGGGTTACAATGCACAGCCCATGGACCACTGTTATCACATTTTTTATTCGCGGACGACGTTGTTTTCTTGGGGGAGTGGTCTGAACTAAACGCTCAAAATTTGACTAGAATTTTGAGGTGTTTTTACCTCTCCTCCGGGTTACGCGTTAACTTGGCGAAAAGTAGTGTGTATGGAATTGGGGTCGATGTAACTAAAATACAAGACATGGCCGCGATTCTTAGATGTCGTGCAGGGTCTTTTCCATTCAAGTATTTGGGTTTACAAGTGGGGGCAAATATGAACTTGACGAAACATTGGAAACCGGTGGTTGACACGTTTAAGAGTCGACTATCGGTCTGGAAAGCAAATACTTTATCATATGGTGGACGGATAACACTAATAAAGTCGGTTCTTAATTCGTTACCGACATATTATTTTTCGTTGTTCAATGCCATCACGGGTAATAAGAGATCTGGAACGTCTAAGGCGGGACTTCTTGTGGGGGATGTCTCGAGAGCAGCCAAAGATCATCTGGGTTGCTTGGAAAAAACTCATTGTGGCTAAGGAATCAAGGGGGATCGACATTGGCTCGCTCAAAGACGCAAATGCCACCATGCGTTTCAAAGTGGATAACAAGAGTATTTGGCGAAAAGTCATATGGAGCTTACACCATACGGGTCGACAATGGAGTTTTATCCCAGCAAAGCTTTCGGCCCCAGGACCATGGAAACAAATTGGGTATATTGACTGGTTCTTCTCGGCAGCAGGTTTGGATATCTCGAGTCTGTTCAAAGCTCATGTGGGTAGCGTGTTGGTGCACCTAGTGTCTGTTAACTTCGTCTTAATCGAGTCTTATGTCTAGATAGGTTGAATGAACACACAACAGGGTCAAAATTAGGGTTAGAGCATGTGTAACTAGGTAATTTCGCTTGAGAGTGACATAGACATGTTCAAGCGAAATCTACACATGTGATTTCGCTTGAACAGGGATGTGTCATCCTCAAGCGAAATCAGGTCACCTATATATATGTGTGTGTTGTGGTTCATTTGAAGTGGACCAGATCTTGTGTGAGAGTTGAGGTGCTGCCGGATTTTTATCAGAAATCATTGTAAAGACTCAGATAATCAGTAATAGAAAAGAATTGAAAGGAAACAAGCTGTATTACATTGTTTGCATTGATTCCGCCTTTGTAAATGATGATGAACTGCTCAACTTGACTGTTTAGGGTCACCGGAACGATCCAACAAGTGGTATCAGAGCTCAGGACGAGGAGTTCATACCATTACAGCTTGAAATCATCGGATTTTCTTACTTCTACTCATTCTTTTATGATTTGGACATATTTTTACGGTTGAAATGGCCTGAAAATCACACATATCAAGCGAAACATAGAGTTAACTAATCCTTGAAAGTTTTGGACTAAAATACGGCTTAAAACTTGATCTAACACTTGATTTCGCTTGAAAACTGTTCAAATGTTGCTGATGTCACGTGATTTCGCTTGAATTTACTGTTGTTTTCGCTTGAAAAGTACATTTAATCAGATTTCGCTTGATTTTTTTAAGTGATTTCGCTTGAAGTATACCTATTTGTCTGATTTCGCTTGAGTAGGGTTTCGCTTGAGCTTGTATTGCTATTTCGCTTGAAAAGCATTTTTAGCTTAAAATCAGATTTCGCTTCAACATCTGATTTCGCTTCAACATCTGATTTCGCTTGAGGAGCTTATCTAGTTTGAGCAATTTCGCTTGAACAGATTC
This sequence comes from Helianthus tuberosus, assembly GCA_030545235.1. Classification (NCBI taxonomy): domain Eukaryota; kingdom Viridiplantae; phylum Streptophyta; class Magnoliopsida; order Asterales; family Asteraceae; genus Helianthus; species Helianthus tuberosus. The sequence goes on from CM060366.1 coordinate 190,348,344, forward strand.
CGCTTGAATCTGTATTTTTCAAAACCAAGAATTTTCTAAGTGTTTGTTGACTGTTTCAGGTACGTGAAAGATGGACGAATTCATGAATCCTTTCAGTGATATGTATGCCTTTGCTGGAAACTCTGGAGATGATACTTCTATCAACACCAATGAGAACACGACGAATGCAAAGAAAACTTTGTCAGATACTTTAGGTGTGGAAAGTGCATACGGAACATATAACAAACCCCCAAAGTTGATGGCGATCGAAGAGTACAGTCGGTGGGCCAAGAAATTTGAAGAATGGTTAAAGGCATTTGCGTATACCAGCTGGAAAAGTCTAAAGAATGGATACAGTGATGGAGGAAAAAATGGTGAAAATTTGACATCAACTGAAGAAATAGATGTTTTTGTTGCCGAGCAAAAGTGCATTGCGTTGCTATTTCAGTCTGTCCGAGAAGATATAATATCTTTGATCGAGTATAACAATGCTAAAGATTTGTGGAAAAAGTTAGAAGTGAAATGTTTGGGTAGTGCAGAAATAGTGAAAAACAAAAAGAAACTGCTAAGAAAAGAGTTTGATTTATTTGGTTGTTTAAAAAATGAATCAGTTTGTAAGATGATTGAGAGGTTTGGTGTCACACCCTGATATTTCCACGTATTACCGGTGGGCCCGGTGGGGAGTACCGTGACGTAGTTGATATCATCATAGTCAAACAACACAATATTTAAATGCACAGCGGAAGCAAAAGATAAATATATTACAAACCGATATAAAGTAATATCCAAGTATTACAAACGGAATGTAAAAGATCCACAGGCGGATCATAAATAAAGGAAACATAGTTCATCAGATTTAAATGCATCCAAACTTGCGAGACTCTTATTGATGCTAAGGAGAGGCCAGCTTATTACGAGTAGTACCTGCACTTAACCTTTTTGAGAAAATACGTCAGTTTACACTGGTAAATACAATTAACTAACTCATTTTGAAAAAGTTTAATAAAATCGATTTGAATGCTCGTGGCACAAATATCTTTTATAACTTGGGATAATTATTTGTATATAATACTTGTAAAAGAATTACATGTTCCTTATGCGTTCAGTAGCCCAAATCCGTAGACCGGGTTAAAGATCAATAGACACACCACAGGTATAATGCCCACAAGGCTGATTCCTTTAAGTGGGATACCAGTTTTTACATATGCAGCTGTCAGGTGTACGCCTACACCCCGTGCTTAGGTCGTGGCCATTTCATGAATGATGCCAAGGATATCCGGGACATGGTCATTAACCCCCCCAAAGGCTTTAAGCAAACAAAACATTTCAAAACGGAGCATATCAATGATTTAATCTCTATTCGATTAAAGATTCAATGCCGGACCAAGCGGTATTTTATATACCGTACCCCAAGCCCGTATAGGGAAAATAAGTTAAAAGTATTTACCTGAGCTAAATATAAATTCAATCCCAGCCGTATCAAATCAGCAAGTACAGATAGCTTTTACTGGGCTCCTATTCTGGAACGAAGGTTTATAATAACCTATTAGAATCCTAACGGGGCTTTAATTAAGCCTAAACTTAGACCGGTTAGTTTTAAATAAGGATACGGTTCGTACGCACGATTAAGCGAAGACCTGAATAGAATGTGATTTAGACCCGACAAGTTTGAAGGTTTGTATAATATGGGTAATCTAAACACATTCTGGATTTTGAGATAAAAACGATAAGGTTTTGACCCGTTTCGGCTAATTTATGCAAACTAGTTACATAAACTGAACCGAATGCGCAAGAAGCGTAACGGGTAACCATGAGAGTCATTTATAGGTTTCCTAAGTTAATATGCCTTAGATGGGTTGTGATATCAGTAGGATACCTTCCATTATGCCCAAAACGAGTTAAATCTCAATTTAAGCCCCGTAGGGGTATTTTGGTCATTTTAAAGATTATGAAAGAGATTAAATGAATTTCTGAGATTCGGGTCTGAATAAATCAGCAAAATAACTTAATTTATCAGGTTATATCAGTTGGTGATAAGTCTTATATGACAAAATGGTTTTAAACCCATACTAGGTGTTTAATACGCGTAAAAAGCCGTTTTAAGCGATTTCCGGGTTATACAGGAAATCTGAGTTTTCTGATCAGGTTATAAAGTTCAAAATACTTCATTTATTATATAAAATCAGCAGCAATTGGATTGGTGTCAAAAATTGGGTTTAGATAGGCTTCACGCTAATTATGCCTTTTAATTAACAAAAAGCTTTCAAATTACGCTATTGAACATAACTCCTAATCTAGACCTCCAACTGATGTGAAATTTTAGGGACATGTTTATAAATCAGTAATAAAGATTATTGTCCTCTCACATATCCAAAATTCTCGTTTTATGGTCAAAAGGGCATATTGGTCAACATTAGGCAATTAACGGAAATATGTAAACGAATCGGTCAAACAACCAATCAACCACAGAGGGTTATACTATCATGTAACTTGGTCCTAAGGAAGCTCTAAGGCATTTCCAAATCATACTAAATCGGGTCAGAGCTGTAGTCAAAGCAAAAGTCAAAGTTTTGCGACTTTCGGCTCCGAACCGAGCCTAAACAGAAAATTGTCGGATCAAACAAGCTTAGACCAGTTCTTATACTTATTACCAAGTTATATGAGTGATAAAATAGGTTACATGCCTTCTACATTGCTAATTATGCGTTAATTCGAAAATTAAGTTTCTGTTGACTTTTTATAAACAACTTTGACCCGACAAAAGTCCCAGTTATAGTGGGAATCAGAGGGTGCCCTTTTAAAGGTTTATTGCCCACATAATTACCAACTTATAACTACCTTCAATTCGACTAATCACTGGACCATTAATGATTAATCGCTAAGTCAAACGTTAATTACGACAGTTTGACTTTTAAGCTAATAACTAAGCAAAACTCGATTAAGGAAGGTCAAGGGTACTTACCAAGGTCTAATGCACGACCAGGGATGCTTAGAGAAGGCCCTTGAGCTCCAGAGATGATCAGAAGATGAGTTGTGGGTGAATGATCAAGCTTGCACACAAAGGGGCTTTATATAGTGCTTTTAATTGCTTGTGATCTTGACAAATCACGCTACCAATGATCTCTGATCATCAACAAGTGTCCCTAATGTCTAAAAGTAAGCCTAGGCAACCCTTGGTGTTGAGAAAAGGCAATGTAAGTCGGTTACAATGGACATAGCAGACACTAGGCAAGGAATTCGGCATCAGAGGACCCCTCGCGGCACGCGTAGGTCCCCTAGGGGTCCTACGCGTCGCGCGACGCCCCCTGACCCAAATCAAACTTTAGATTTTTGCTCTTTTGGTCCTTGGTCCATATAAAGTTGTTTCGACTTTATTTCTTGCATTATGAACCCTCTAAATTGATTTCCAAGGACCCCAAGTTATAACCAATCCTCGTGAAACCCTTGTTTAACCTTGTTATCACCCGAAAAGTCATAAACTTCATCGTTGACGCTTTTAACCCCTCGTATACGAATTTTATCATAACTTTCTCATACGGTAACGAAACTTGGTGAAATTTTTATCACACATTCTAGTGAGCATAATTACTCGTTACAAATCTTCGGGTTCGTTAAAGGGTCACTCAGAGGTATACTTTAAACATGTTGACACATTTAACCCCTGTAGTTTGTAATCTCTCACTTTCTTTCACAATTAGCTTCGTATGATCCATGAACCATTCGTTTAAGGGTATAAACATCGTGTAGGGTTTTTGTAAAGTATATATGTTCATTGTTGACATTTTGAACCCTTACATTCACATACTTTCCCTATTTGTCAACTTTAGTCCTTCTAGAACATTCTTTCACACGTTTAAAACTTATGACACGTGTCAACACATTATAGGACGTGAATTTTCGAGGTGTTACATTTGGGCACTTGAAGTTGGAACTGGCGAGACATGGAATTACCTATTCTCAAGAAGAGTTAGTCGACAAATTGTTTGACTCGTTGCCAGATGAGATGGATTGGCAATACTATGCGTTAATGCTGAAGAATACTATCAAGTCTGAAGAGATGATAGTGGATCTGCTTATCGAGAGACTAGAGAGTCACGAGCTGGAGATAAAGAAAACACACAAAGTTAATCACTCATCATATCAACAGAATTTGGAGCTGTATTATCCAAAAAGCATGATTCCCAAGAATACGTCTCCCAAGACAGTTTTTTCTGCTGAAAATTCCAACACATCTAGCAAAGAGAGTGCAAGCAGTGGATTTCACAGTGGTTCTTCGTTAACTTCAAACCAATCAGCTGCAAAGAACTTATTTCAATACAACATCGTGGTGGATTTAAAGAACGCTCAAAACTACAGTGAGGAGTCTGCAAAGCAACATATGGTTTTCTTAGCTTCTGTGTTAGAGTCGTATGAGAGCCTTGTGGCAGGCAAGATAGGCAACACCAACCTAACAAAGGAAGACTACGATCAAATAGATCCTGAGGAGATGGAATTGATCGACATAAGGTGGTGTATGGCCAGTGCAGTGAGAATGGCACAGTGTTTTATGGAGATTACAGGAAGAAAGTCTATTGGTGGACCATCTACCAAGTTAGGCTTTGACAAGTCAAAAGTGACCTGTTTCAAGTGTAAACAGAAAGGTCATTTTAAAAGAGAGTGCCGGAATGCTTATGCTGATGATTCTGAAAATCCATTTAAAGAAGATTACTACAAGAGAGCGATTTATCATCAGAATAAATCAGAACCGCCCAGAATGAAACAACTTGAGGATAATAAAGAAAAATACAGAGCTCTTGCTGTGATTCATGATGATGAAGGTTTTGACTGGAGCGAGTTGTTACCAGAGGAGGATGCGGTTGGATATGCTTTTATGGCAAAGATTGTTGAACCTGTTCCTTTTAAAGATAACAGAAATGAAGAAGAAAAGTATGTAAATAGAAAGATGATAGCTCAAAACAAAATGATCAGAATATCTGATATATACACTGAAGCAAAAAGGGCGAAGAGATGGGATCCAGACAGAGAATGTTATCTTGACCCCATGGGAAACATTGCTATTGATTATAAGACCCTTGATCTTGAAACCATAATTCAACAAATTGCTGAAGAAGAAGAGGGTTGGCAAAGAAAATGGTGGGGAAGCGGAGAAGAAAAAGAAAAAGAAGAAAAGTCAAAGAAGGTTGATGATGGGATCATTGATAAACTTAAGGTAGACTCTAAGTCTGTATCTGAGTCTAAAAGCCAGGTCAGTTCAAATGCGTCAACGAGTGTGTCAGGTAAGAAAGTAAATGATGACATTGACTGCAAAAATTGCATGAAAGAGTGCAAAGTTTGTAGTACAATCACTTATCTCAATGGCAAGAAAGTTGATGATCTGACTGCTAGAGTCCGAAGTGTTGAGGATCAGATCTTGAACCGTGACAAAATGCTGAAAGTTTCAACTGATAGAATAAAAGAACTGAATGAGAAAATCGAAACTGATAAAATTGATGTAGAAAGAGTTAGGAAAGAAAATGAAAAACTAATTCTTGAAAATCGTCAAATTTCTGAAAGTTTTGAGAAGCTAAAACGTACGGTGAAAGATTCTGATGATAGAAATGGTAAAACATACAAAGAAAATTGTCAATTGCAAGGTGTTTTGAGGGTTAAAGAAGAATTAATCAACCAACAACTGGATGAGATTGCTAAGTTGAAGCTTCAATTTCAAGAAGTTAAAATTGAAAATGAACGCATCCAGTTGAAGCTGAACAGTTACAGCTCCGCAAGCTTTGTTTTACAACATATTGTTTCCAAACCCATTGGGAAGAACAAAGCAGGCGAAGATGTGTATGCTGATGGAACTGGGGTGGGGTTTCATCAGGTTCCACCACCAGTTCTAAACAATTATTCAAAGAAACAATCAGGGTTGGTTATTGATGAAGAGGAAACAAATGAGATAAAACTTCCAGAGTCAATTGATGTTACATTTTCTTCATCATCATCTGATGATAGTGTGCAAACTGAGATTGTTAAAGGCATGGCTGAAAGTGTTTTGGATAGTGATTCAGCTGAGGATGAAGAGTGTTTTCTGAACAATTACATTCTGAAACCAAAATCCAAAAACAACTTAGGTGATGAACCGGGTCTTGTGATGTACAAGATGGCTGGATCTGATAAGTTGTATTCGGATTCTGAGTTTCCTCTGGAGAATGTTAATATGAACAAGTTGAAAAATGTTTTCAAACTGGTTGAAATTGATTTGTCTGAAGTAGAAGGTTTGAATCAGACAAAGAGGCAAATGAATTTTGAAAAAGATAAAGCTTACTATAAGAAACCTGTTGTTCCACTGCGTTTTTATAACAACAATCGAAACAGATGGTCGGGTGGTTATCAAGGTGGTAAGAGTTATCAGAAAAAGAATTTTCAAAACAAGAAGTTTGCTGAGAAGAAAGTGTTTGTGTTAAGTTCGAGTTCACTTTCTGATGAGGAGTCTAAGATTTTTTCAAAGACGAATGAAGAATTTTTTGAGGAGAGGGCCTCACAACCTCAGACTGAAGGCACAAGTCGAGTAGTTGATACTCGTACATACTTTAGATGCAACAAAGTTGGGCATATTGCACGAAAGTCTGAAGTTGTTGAGAGTCAAAAGAAGAAAGTTGATGTGAAGGGAAAAGCTCCAATGGTTGTTGAGAAAATTTTGAAAAATGAGAAAACAAAAATCAAAACTGAACCTGTTAAAAATGTGATAACTAAAAATGACAATTTTTACAAACGGGTTGCATCGTCTCAACAAACATGGAAGCCAAAAGTGGTTGAAAAGAAATCAAGTGTTCTAAAACCAAAAGTTTCAAAGTCAGAAAAACAATCGTCTTCTACCACACCGGTAAAGATGGATGTTCCTTTGGAGTACTATGAGAAACTTTATTCAAAAGAGGCTATTACTTCTGAGAAGAAAATTGTTTTGAAAAAAGACCAACCATCTGGTCAACCTCAAAAAGACGAATTTTTCTTATTCAAAGAGGTTGAGGTTGGGTCTGCAGAGAGCTTAAAGATGAATGATAAAAACTTTCCGCCACTTTATACTACAAAATCTTACATTAAAGTCCAGTTACCTGAGTCGAAAGAGGCTTGGGTAGCATCAAAATCTCATTAAATGTTTCTGATATGTGCAGGAGCTTCCAAGATCCATTTCACGATGGATTATGGATAGTGGAGCTTCTTGGCACATGACGGGGAAGACAACATTGCTGTATGATGTTAGAAATTTCAATGGAGGTTACGTGGGATTCACAGGAAATCAAGGTGGTAGAATAGTTGGAGAAGGAATGTTATCCAATGGGATTCTTACGTTTGAAAGAGTTAACTACATTGCCGAGCTTGAAAACAATCTTCTGAGCATATCTCAGATCTGTGATAGGATGTATACCACTCACTTTACAGACAAAGAATGTTTGATCTTGAAACCAGGATTTGTTATTCCTGAAGAATGGATTATCATGAGGGCACCTAGAGTGAATGATCTGTATGTGTTGGACATGAGTGTAGCAACTACAACCACGGGTCAAGCACACTGTTTTGTTTCAAGAGCAACTGAGAAAGAATCACAATTGTGGCACCGGAAGATGGGTCATATACACCTGAGGAAAATGAATCACCTGGTGCATAATGATTTGGTTATAGGTGTTCATGTCAAAGGTTTTCATCTTGAGGGAGAATGCATTAGTTGTATCAAAGGCAAGCAGAAAAAGAAATCACATCCTAAAAAGAAAGTCAACTCAGTCTCAAGACCGTTAGAGAGACTACATATGGATCTGTTTGGTCTAGTAAATGTCAAAAGTATTACAGGGGATCTCTCCTGTCTAGTGGTAACTGATGATTATTCTAGGTTTTCATGGGTTTCTTTTCTGAAAACGAAAGATGAGACGTTTGAAAGTTTGATGGCGTTGTTCAGGAAAATTGAAAATTTGTACCAAAGGCGTATCAAAAGAATCAGAAGTGATAATGGTACTGAGTTCAAGAACAACAAGATGGAATAATATTGTGATGAAAGAGGTATATTGCATGAATTTAGTGCTCCTTACACTCTGCAGCAGAATGGAGTAGCTGAAAGAAAGAACAGGACGCTAATTGAAACGACTAGGACGATGCTTGCTGATTCAAAGCTACCAGTAAATTTTTGGGCAGAAGCAGTATCAGCCGCATGCTATACACTCAATCGGGTTCTCGCTGTAAAGAAATTCAATAAGACGTGTTTCGAGCTGATCAATAACCGAAAACCGAACCTGAAGTATTTAGAACCGTTTGGGTCTCCCTGCACAGTTCTAGAGCGTTTTGGTAAATTTGGTCCAAAGAGCATCGAAGGAATTTTCGTGGGTTATCAAAGTCCATTGAAAAGAGTCTTTGTTCCAAGCTTGAAGCGGATTATTGAAGCACATAATGTTGAGTGCCAAGGTTACACAATGCCACCGCAGAATCCTGGAGATTCATGGCGTTTTCATTATGACACTTTGTGGGATTCGTTTGACATGGAAGAAGAAAAGGAAGAAGAAGAAGACTTCTTTGACGAGTTGGATATTCTAAGAGAGTATGAAGAATCGCAAGAAAGATTTCCAGCTGAGTATTCAAGACGACCACGACAAACTTCAAATGATGATAAAGCAGGTCCAAGTAATGCTGGAGAACATGATGATATTCAACAAAATGAAGTTGCTCATGATAATCAGACGGCAGTCAATGATAATCAAGAATCTGAGAACATGCCAGTATTTAATCATGGTGATTCAGATTTTGAGGGGGAGCAAATTCAGATTTCAAGTCAAACAAACCCAGTCAGTGAACAAGGTGCAAATCAGAATGTTACTAATCTGGAAGGCGAGGTAGATGTTTCAGGCGAGGTGATGCCAAGAACTCTTTCATACCATCCAGAGGAGCTGATCATTGGAGAATTGCAAACAGGCGTTCGCACCAGACGTCAAATTGACCAAGGCCTTACTTGTTTTTATTCTACAGTAGCACCTTTACAAACTGAGTTTTCACTTAGTTGTTTTATTTCGCAGATTGAACCGCGTACATACAAAGAGGCGCTAACTGAAGATTCTTGGGTCAATGCTATGCAAGAAGAGTTGAGTCAGTTTAAGAAGTTGGGAGTGTGGAAGTTAGTAGACTTGCCTGATGGTCAGAGGAAGATAAACACCAAGTGGGCGTTCAAGTGCAAGAAAGACGATAGAGGAGTTGTGGTTCGTAACAAAGCTCGACTCGTTGTTCAGGGTTTCAGTCAGCAAGAGGGGATAGATTTCACTGAAGTATATGCTCCGGTTGCTCGACTAGAAGCGATCAGAATCTTCCTAGCATTTGCATCTTGGAAAAATTTCAAAGTTTATCAGTTAGATGTTAAATCTGCGTTTCTCTATGGGAAGGTAAAAGAGGAGGTATATGTCGGACAGCCACCGAGCTTCACCGATCCAATCCACAAAGACAAGGTCTACTTGTTAGACAAAGCGTTGTATGGTTTACACCAGGCCCCGAGAGCTTGGTATGAGACATTGTCTCAACACCTGCTAGCCAACAGCTTCATTCGTGGAAAAGTGGATGCCACTCTCTTCACCAAAGAGGTCGACGGACATCTTCTGATAGTTCAGATTTACGTGGACAACATTATATTTGGGTCAACAAATGAAAATTTGTGTAAAGATTTTGAACAAGTTATGAAGCAGAAATTTGAAATGTCATCAATGGGTGAGATGAAATTCTTTTTGGGACTTCAGGTTGATCAACTGCCTAAGGGAATTTTCATACATCAAACGAAGTATGTTCATGATATCTTGGAGAAATTCAGGATGTCAGGTTCTACTTCAGCCTCCACCCCATTAGCAACGAATCATGGGATAAACCCTGATCTCACCGGAGAGAAGGTAGATGAAACGATGTATCGTTCCATGATTGGATCGCTGATGTATTTGACAGCTTCAAGACCCGATATTATGTACCCAACCTGCCTCGCAGCAAGATTTCAATCTAATCCGAGAGCGTCGCACATGGTAATAGTCAAGAGGATATTACGCTACCTGAAAGGAACTCCATCATTGGGGTTGTGGTATCCAAAAGATGGCGATTTTATACTCGAAGGATATTCCGATTCAGATTTCGGAAGCTGCAAAGTTAACGCTAAATCAACAATAGCGGGGTGCCAGTTCTTTGGATCAAGATTGGTTACCTGACAATGCAAAAAGCAAACCTCTGTGGCTTTATCCACATGTGAAGCGGAGTATGTATCTGCTAGCAGTTGTTGCTCTCAGATCTTGTGGATCCAGCAACAGATGCGCGACTACGGTTTGCAATTTCTAAACACTCCTATCTTTGTTGATAATGAGGCAGCGATTAACATTACTAAAAATCCTGTTCATCACGCTAAAACCAAACATATAGAAATTCGTCATCACTTCATCCGAGATTGTTTCGAGAAGAAGTTGATACGAATTGAGAAAATCCACACTGACGAACAAAAAGCTGATTTACATACCAAAGCATTTGACAAAACTCGTTTTCAATATTTGTTAAAACTGAACGGTATGAAGCTTTTATCGGTGTTGGAAGAGATTATTGGCGTCAATGAAGGAGACATTGTAGATGATCTTGAGAAGCAATCTGCAATGGTTTGTCGATTTTTTACTTGTTTTGGTATTTAGGGGGAGAGTATAGGGTAATATTTTCAGAAAATACAAAAACAATAAAAAATGATAAAAATACAAAAACATGAGATATTTTCAAAATCCAAAAACAATAGAAAATGAAAAAGAGCTTGTGTAAAAAGGGAAAATGATAGTACATCGGCTTGACAATTACGGTATGCTAAAGATATGTAATGTTTAAAAGGTTAAACAGTCTCGCTGATGATGTACCGATAGGTTTTTGCACATTTAGTAGATTTGTTCGGGATATAAACCTAAAATCTTTACTTGCTTATTTCGTGGGGAACACTACTTGGATATATAGGTAACCCCTGGAATCTTGTTTGAAAAATCCCTCTTTCTGAGATACTAGGTCTTTATACTCAGTGATATCTGGGGTATTATTCCGGGACTTCTGATAATGCGGAAGCAATGGCCTAGTCCCCGAATAATACTTTCTGCATTACTTGAAACATAGCGCCACCCTCAGCATAAATGATGAGACAATAAAATTGCTAATCAATGCTGTTGTAAAAAAGATCCTCTAAAGGGGACACACCAAAGTCGAAGCCGTCATCTCTCTGCTGAACGGAAGTTCTGACCTGAGCTCTCATGGTTCTTCGCAATTTAACCCCTTACAGATATCATTTGTGGTATACTCACCTGTAAGACTGAATATTGGGATTTGGATACGGGAGTATATTCAAGAGGTGGGACACACGTATAAGTTTAAGTTTTTAAAACACTAAATCCGTATCCTGGATAGATTGAAAATTGTGTGAAAATTTAAGTGGATCAGTATATCGACAATCTAAGTGAATTGTTTAATTCTGAGTATGTAATCAAAGCTTAACGGTACTTGTGACTTGTTGAATAGCTGATATGATTCCCTAACACGCTCGCCAAAAATATGTTTGTAAATAGTTTACTTTCATTGTATTTCAGTTTTGTATTTCATTTCTAGTTTAGAACCTTTATTAAAAATCCAAAAAGATTTTACATTTCTGCTTTATTTTCTGAAAAACCAAAGTGGAGAGTTGATCTTCAGATTCGAACTGAAGCAGATGCAGGAAGTTTCTGGACTGGATGATGAGTTTGGAGCTAAAACATGATAAGTTTGTGAAAGATGAAAAGTTGTAGCAAGTTCATTAACTTGAAACTTGTAAATTTTCAGAAAATGTTTGAACAAAATGTTAGTGTGAATTATCTCTGATTAACCAAGGTCATTAAGTTGAACTTGGTAGATTAATTGAGTAATCAGGGTCATTAATTTGGACCTGAATACTTAAGTGGATTTCTTAACACTGAAGGTTAAATGGTAAGTCTTGGATTGAAATTATTATTATCATATATCTTATATTTGGGTAGAGATTATACAGGAATCAAGTTCCCCATGGCTTCAAAATGTCAAAGTTTGAACCAAAATTCGAGCCCTAGCTTATCGAGAGGGGGAGTCTGTGAAAGGGGGAGTCAGAATTCTGGATCAACATTCAAAGGGGAGATTAAAGATTAAAGTTTGAAGATAAAGATTGAAGGAGCTTTTATATGTCAAGACAATTTGGATAAAAAGACAAAGACTAAAGACTCGACGCCGAAGACTTCGTCAACATCCAAGGGGGAGTCTGTTGGTGCACCTAGTGTCTGTTAACTTCGTCTTAATCGAGTCTTATGTCTAGATAGGTTGAATGAACACACAACAGGGTCAAAATTAGGGTTAGAGCATGTGTAACTAGGTAATTTCGCTTGAGAGTGACATAGACATGTTCAAGCGAAATCTACACATGTGATTTCGCTTGAACAGGGATGTGTCATCCTCAAGCGAAATCAGGTCACCTATATATATGTGTGTGTTGTGGTTCATTTGAAGTGGACCAGATCTTGTGTGAGAGTTGAGGTGCTGCCGGATTTTTATCAGAAATCATTGTAAAGACTCAGATAATCAGTAATAGAAAAGAATTGAAAGGAAACAAGCTGTATTACATTGTTTGCATTGATTCCGCCTTTGTAAATGATGATGAAGTGCTCAACTTGACTGTTTAGGGTCACCGGAACGATCCAACATAGCGGAGTAGAGCTCTCATTTTGGAAAGATAGGTGGGCGATGGTGGAACTGTTATGTATGAAGTATCCGGCTTTATTTGTATTAGAAAAGGCAAAAAATGTTACTGTGGCAGGAAGAATAAATGTACAAAATGGAGTGAGATTTGTGTCTTTTGCTTGGACCCGCGCCCCTCGAAGCCTAGAAGAGATAAGCGAGCTGACAGAGTTGTCCAGGGTCTTAGACAACGTCTCCATAACCGGTAACGATGATCGCTGGGAATGGAGCTTGGAGGCTGAGGGAAACTTTTCAGTTAGAAGCTTGAGGATGCGACTGCAAGAAATGTCTATTTCGACAGATGATTCAGAATTTTGGTGGAATAATTGGACTCCACTAAAAGTTAATTTTTTAGCTTGGAGAATTGCTTTGGATAGACTCCCCACTTTAACAGCACTCGCCCGAAGAAACGTGAGCGTCCCGTCGTCTCAGTGCCTATTGTGCGAAGAATATGAAGAAACAACCCACCATTTATTTGCTTCATGCGCGTTCACTCAGCAGGTTTGGATTGCAATTCTTGGGTGGTGTAAAGTCTCAAACTACTTCTTTTTTGGTGCAAAAGATGTAGTAAATCTGCATGATCATCAAAGGGGGTCAAGGAAGTAGAAGAAAGTGCTATACTCAGTTGTTCAGACTACTTTATGGTGCCTGTGGAGAGCCCGAAATGAGCTAGCGTTTAATCAAAGGAGGCCAAATGTTGTTGGTGCATATTCTGTGACAACAGCTTAATAGTTTGATTATTTAGTCTTTGGATATTTTGTATTGGGCTTAGCATTATTGGTTAGGGAGTTAATTAGTGTAATGGGCTTGGAGAATGGCCTAGCCCAGACCAAAGCCCATATGCAAAGCTTGTCCTATATAAACGAGGCTTAGCATTAGGGTTTAGGGGGCAAGTGAATACAGTTTGAGAGAGAGTTAGAGAAATCTACAGAGAGTGGCTGAGAGATTTCTTGTGGGTCTTGAATTGATTATAAACTTCGTGTTAGATAATCAATAGAAGACCGGATTGAAAGTGTATCGTGTTCTTGATTTCCGTTTCTACTTGTTTTCTTTGAAATCTGATATAGGGGATTCCGCACTCTAGGTTAGATCGGCAATTCTGTTGGGATCCATACGGATTATGGGACCTACAATTGGTATCAGAGCATTAGGCTCTTGATTGGCTTGGTTCAGAATCGTTTTCTGCAGAAATCTGGGTTTTTAGACGTGTTTTTGGAGGTTGTTTCGAAGTTCTGTCGGCTGTTCTTGAGTTCTGCTGCTGATTTCGGATAGAAAACTTGATTTTCGGATCATTTCGGACTAGAAAACAAGCATTTCGGATCAAGAAACAAGGATTTCGGATAGAATACTGCATTTCGGATCCATTTCGGATAAGAAACTTGCATTTCGGATTAGACTGATTCATTTCGGATCAGTAGAACCCATTTCGGATCAGAAGAACCCATTTTGGACCAGTTAAGCTTGCATTTCGGATAATACTTAAGGATTTCGGACCATTCCGGATTGGAAGGAGTTGATTTCGGATCAAACTGTCTCATTTCGGATAAGTGTGGTTCATTTCGGACTATTTGACAATTCTGGATAACCATTTCTGACCATTTCGAATAACCAGTTCGGATTTAGGGCCATTTCGGACAATTTCGGAAGGGGTGGAATTTTTCTTGGCCTGCGTAAGAAAAATTTCACTGTTTCGCGTTTAGAAAATTATCCGTAACCCATCTCAGAAAACCGTTTGCACCGTTGAATTCCTTGGATTTTTAGGGCAAAAAAAAAAAACAGTTTTCGGATAATTTTTGTACGGTTTTGACAGTACGGTTACGGTAAAAGCTAGACAAGGACCAGTATAGGAGTTAGATTTGGATTTTGATTCAGGTTACCAAAATCCATTTAAATCTTTAACGCTGCGTGATGGCTAAGATGAATAATGGAAGTGAGGTTGTTAAAAACTGGCCAAAGCTTATAAACGTCAAAGAATATGCTGACTGGAAAGAGAAGTTTGAGTTATTTGTGAAAAGTGAGGATACCAGAATGTGGTGCTGTATGATAGAAGGATATGTTGCTCCTACACGTCATGTTGAAGGAAGGGTTAAAGTTATTTCTTATGACAAGATGGATGAATCTGAGAAACTTGTGTTTGATGCTGAAAAGCGAGCTTTAGCAGCAATAAAGATGTCATTGCCGATTGGAATAAAACACTTATTTAATAGGTATGGGACTTCTCAAGAGCTGTGGGAAGCTTTGGAAAAACGTTATCAGATTCCTTCAAACATGTGTAGCTGAGCTTGCAGCTGTGAAGATAGGAGAGGTAGCTGCTGAGGTAGAGGAAAAGATGAAAGCTGATAAGGAAACTGTTGAGAAGAAGGATGCAGAAGTTTCAAAGGGCTTGAAGGATGTGAATGGACTTACACCAGAGGTGAAGGTATCATCAGAATCTGTAAGTCATACATGTCTTAATTGCACTGAACTACAGGGTAAAGTTAGCAGACTATCGGAGCAAAACAAAATTCTGTTAGCTGATTTGGAAAACCGAAAAGAGTTAAATGTTCTTTTGATTAAAAGAGAGTCAAATTGTTTAGATAAACTCAAATCAAATGAACAAGAAATTAGCAGTTTAACAAGCAACGTCAATGAACAGATACAGATCATTGATTTGGCTTGTGAAACTCTGAAAGAAAAGACTAACGAGCTTTCAGAAAAGTGCACAGAATTGGCTGATGCACAAGCCAAAATTGTAGAACTTCAGGGTAAGTTAGACAAATTTGGAAATTCTTCGTTAGTCAGGACTCATATTCAAAAAGGTTTAAAAAGGAGTAATGATAAAACAGGGGTGGGGTTTACTAAAGCTTCATCTTCTGAAAATCAAGACTACTCTTTTCTACCTACTGAAGATGAGCTAACTGATTTTGTAACCACTACACAAGTTGTAGTGGATCCGATAGCTGTGGACTTGCCAAATAGTCCAGTTTCTTTGAAAGAATATGTTGGGTCTAACAGTACACCTCATAAAGTGGATGAGGATACCGAAGACAAAAAGGCCAACACATTTAAAAAGGGATCAAACAAAAAGAAAACTTCTAAGAAAAGATCCTTTTTTAAATGTCACAACAAAGGGCACGTGGCGAGTTGTTGTCCTTTGAAGAAAGGTAAACAAAAGGTTGATGAGGTTAAAGACAGGAATCAGGTTGGGTCAAGCGATAATGAAAAATCAAGTTGTCAGAAAAAGAAACCTGAAATTCAATCTAAACCTTCAACTTCGAAAAGATTTGATAGACCAAGAAGTATTTCTCCACAATTGAGTCGTCATAATGGTAAATCAAATCGTTTTCAAAGTCAAAATAAAAATTTTGGATATAAAAATCGATACCAAACTACTGGTAATCGAAATTTTCAACAAAGAAATGGACTTAGGGGTTTTAGTAACTCACGTGTTCAACAACATCCAAAATTCATGGTATGAGAATGGGAGAAGAAGGTATCAAGATAATAATTTCCAAAGGTCAGAAAATCCGAGAGTTTATTGGAACTCTCGCAATCAAAGGCCTAGTGGAAATTATCAATCTTGTTCAACAACGGGTAGGCAATCCAAGACTACAGTTAGGAGTGATGGATATTGGATGGATGTTCCTGTAATGGATGAATCTGGAAAACCCAAGACTATCAGGGCTTGGGTTCTCAAGACTATCTGAGTTGTTAAGTGAATGCAGGATGACCAAGAAGGACTGTTGATGTGTTCAACAGTGGTTGTTCCTGTAAAGCATCTGAGGTGAATAGTAGGTTAACATGGGTAACGAACTATTTACTTCTGTGATTGTCTTGTTTATTCTAGACTTTAAACGTGAAAAACTATTGTCAGATTTAAAGTGGGGAGTCTGTTTGTGTTTATAAATTTGTGTTTTTTAAATTTACTCCATAAAAACAAAAATTTAGGGGGAGAAATTTCCCTAAGCCAAAAAGAGTTTAGATAGTGCGTGTGTTTAGGGGGAGTAAGTTATAAAATTTTAAAAATGAAAAAACATTGAAAAATAAAAAACATTAAAAAAATTGAAAATCAAAAAAGAGTTATCACTGTGTGAAAAAGAAGAAATGATAGTACATCAGTAAGTAAGACTGTCACACTCAAACTGATTTAAAAATGCTTAAGTGTGATAGCAGCTTCATCATATGATGTACCAGTAGGCAAAAGCATGAAATAATCAACTTACCAAAGTGATATAAACATAAATGCACTGAGTATGAATGGGGAACACATCAGTGGTGTATGGTTTAATGACCTTAATTCTTGCGTTGATAGATTGCCAAAATCTGAAGTTTTGGGTCTTTATACTGTTATTTCATCCGGGGATATCAGGGTTGTCCTTCTGCTGTATCCAGATACATGCTGACCTAGGCACAACCAGGATATCTTAAAAGAGCTAAAAATGCCAAAACCCTGAAAATGAAGAAGCTATCATAGAGAGTCATTCAAAAAGTGCAAAATGCATAAATCGTACCAAAAATGGTATTTGTCTTCTCCCTCGTTAGATATTTTGGTCTCTTTGCTGTACGGAAGTACTGACCTGATCACCAATTATCTATCATTGAAAAACAAAACGGATGAATTCAGTATACTCACCTACTACGATGAATCATTGTGCACACCTTGATCGCAGGGGTATATCCTGAAGTGGGACACACTAGTATATCAGAATAAAATTACCTTAACGTATCATACGGTAATGGTACTTGAAATGTTCATGCATTTTGTTTAAGTGGACAAACATACTGGTAATCATCTTGAATTATTTTTCACGAAAATTACATAAATAATTATCTAATAGTGTGAAAACAGTTTGATTTTGCTGATATGATCTTCTTGCACATGATTCTCACAAAAAGATAAATTCTAAATATTTTTTTAGTTTAGTATAGTTTGTTTAGTTGTTGAAAAATATCAAAAATACCAAAAATATTTCCTTTTAAAAGATCTCCTATTTTAAACTGACATATTGTTGTTTTTGAATGATAAGAAAAAATATTGGTTTATCTTTAAATGTGAAAAAGACTAATGGTTTTTTGAGATACTTGCTTGTGTTGCTAAACAGATTGATGCAGTTATCAAAATGAAGTGCAGAATACAAGTAAAGTGCAGATTGAGAGTGAAGTGAAGAACGTGTGAAGATGCATGGTAGGATCCTTCTACTACATTGCAGAGAGAGATTTGGAAAATTTGGAGATACTTGCTTAACCAAAGATTGCTAGTTCATTGATCTACAACGAAGGAAAGTTTTGGAGATTGAAAGCATCAGCTAAGGGGGAGTTTGTTGATGTCAGAAACTGTGTAGCTGACGCTATCCAAAGACCAAAAGACTGCAAGATGTTTGAAGATAAAGTTACACTATGAAGCTATTGTCAAGGGGGAGTTTGTTGGTGCATATTCTGTGACAACAGCTTAATAGTTTGATTATTTAGTCTTTGGATATTTTGTATTGGGCTTAGCATCATTGGTTAGGGAGTTAATTAGTGTAATGGGTTTGGAGAATGGCCTAGCCCAGACCAATGCCCATATGCAAAGCTTGTCCTATATAAACAAGGCTTAGCATTAGGGTTTAGGGGGCAAGTGAATACAGTTTGAGAGAGAATTAGAAAAATCTACAGAGAGTGGCTGAGAGATTTCTTGTGGGTCTTGAATTGATTATAAACTTCGTGTTGGATAATCAATAGAAGACCGGATTGAAAGTGTATCGTGTTCTTGATTTCTGTTTCTACTTGTTTTCTGTGAAATCTGATCTAGGGGATTCCGCACTCTAGGTTAGATTGACGATTCTGTTGCGATCCATATGGATTACGGGATCTACAAATGTTGCTAGCGTAATAGACGAGGTCAAAGTTATGGCCTTTTTATGGGTCAAAAACAGGGCCAAGGCCCAAGGGCTAGTATGGGAAGGGTGTGTAATGGTGCACTAGTTTGTGCCTCTGTTTCTTTTTTGCTGGTGTATGTAAGACTTGTTGGCTAATCTTTTTATGTTAGCCTGTATATATAAAATGATTTGTTGGACGTTTAAAAAAAAGTTAATCAGTTCAATGAAAACTGTTATGGTTTATTACAATCCACTTTTCCATTGGAAAAGATATATGCTTGACAAGTTTTATAAAAAAATGATTTTTTTTTTATTTTTTGATCAACAGTAGGTTTAAAAATGGGCTGGCCCAATCTTTACATATATTTGATAGAGTAGCCCGGGTTGATGGTTCGTAATATTGAGTTGTAGCCTGTAAGTAGTCCTACGTATGGTTTCTGTCAGAATAAGTATGACCTGTTAATCCTATATTATGGGTTGTTGCTAAAAGGTTTACGTTATTGGGCTCAGGGATATAATAGGTTTCATTGCTAGGTTTTGTTTTTATTCTGTAACAAGGAGTTAGAAGGCACCATTAGTTATGAGCCTCCCAAACAGTACACCATTATTAGTGATACAACCAGAACAGACTTGCATAAAAACATTGAAGCCAGTGGTGGAACCAGAACTGGTCCGAACCGAGCATTTTTTTCAATCGAGCTGAGTCGAACGAGCAAATTCCGAGCATTTTTCGAGCAAACATCGAACGAGCGTCGAGCGCCGAGCAATTTGAACAGCCCTACCAACGACGTTGCATTATATCAGCTAGGATAACTTAATTATAACTATTAGGGATATTTTTGATGATGTTGGTGTTAAAAGTAATAAATTTTATCAAGATCGTGGTATGACTTATCAAATGATGTTTTATTAACTCAGTTGATGATTTACTAAGTATTTTTATGTTTGACTTAATTCCTAAGTGTAATTAAACTGTGTAATTCAAATAGTTTGAATGTGTTTAATTATTAACTATTTGCTATGGTTTATTGTGTAATTCAAAAGAGATTATGGATTGTTTAACTTTGCAGGGTCAAACAACATGGTTAATTAACTTGATTATGGTCAAACAGAATGGCCATTCTCTGAATAGAATGGTCGAACATAATGTAATTCAAGGCTTGAACTGTTTTATACTTAGGTGATTTAAAAACATTTTGGTTGGTTTGACTTTGCAAGGTCAAACAGCTAATGTTACTTGTGTGATTCAAAACAGATTTTGGTTGGTTTGACTTTGCAGGGTCAAATTGTAATGGTATATTGTGTACTGAAAGGCTTTAATTGATTGGTTTGACTTTGTAGGGTCAAACATATAATGTTCCTTGTGTGATTCAAAACATATTTGGTTGGTTTGACTTTGTAGGGTCAAATTATAATGGTACATTGTGTAATTCAAGGCTTGAATTGGTCATTTGACTTTGCAGGGTCAAACTTAATGGGTCATTTGACTTTGTAGGGTCAAACAACATTTTGGTGATTTTAAAACATTTTGGCGGGAATCAATAAACGTACTAAGGGACTAAATTTTCAGTTTTAGAAACCACAGAAATATCAACCCAAAGGGTATAACTGTCATTTCACATTAAACCCAACAGAAATATGATGTCATCAGACATCATGTTCCTAAATTGATGCATATTGGAAACGTCGGGGTGTGAAAATGATGAATTTTCATAATAGGGTTGAAAAAGCGTCAATGTCAGTAAACCACAGGGACGCAAATTGCAATTTACTCATTTTCTTTCGTTTTTTTTCCAATTAAAATACCTTCTTAAAATTCTTATACTGCAACGTATGCGTACAGGCCATAATATTTTTTTCTATCTATGTTTCAATACTTATAACCGCCTTGCTACAACTTGTCACACCGCGATATATTCACGTATTACCGGTGGGGAGTATCGTGACGTAGTTGATATCATCATAGTCAATTTATCACAGTTCAATGCACAGCGGAAGACTAAAGTAAAAATATTACAAACCGATTCGAAAGTAACATAAAGTATTACACAACGGGTTGCAAAAAGATCCACAAGCGGATCAAAGATAAAAAGAAATATTGTTCAACAGATTTAAGCATCAAAAGCTTACAAGTCTCTTTATTTGATACTAGGAGTAGCCAGCCCATTTCGCTTAGTACCTGCACTTAACCTTTTTGGAAAATACGTCAGTTTACACTGGTAAATACAATTAACCGACTCTTTTGAAAAGCGTTTAAGAAAATTGATTTAAATGCACAAGGCATAAATATTCTTTTATAACTTGGGATAATTATTTAAAAATAATTTTGTAAAAGAATTATATGTTTGTTATACGTTCAGTAGCCCGGGTTAGAATACCGGGTTAAAGATTAATAGACACACCACATAATATAACCCACGGCGAGTTATTCTCGAACAAGCGGGTATATCATTTTACATACGCACCGGCAGGTGTATGCCTAGACCCCGTGCTTAAGTTGTGGCCATTTCAATGAATGAGCCGAGGATATCCAGGACATGGTCATTAACTCCCCAAAGGCTTAAAACAAACAAAACAGCTTAAACGGGTTATCTCAATGATTTAACCATTATTCGATTAAAAATTCAATACCCGACCAAGCGGTATTTATAAATACCGTACCCAAGCCCGTATAAGGGAAAACAAGTTAAAAGTATTTACCTGAGCAAAATACAAATTTATCTCAGCCGTATAACAATCAGCAAGTTCAAATATCTTTTACTGGGCTCCTAAATATGGAACGAAGGTTTTAATAACCTATTAGATTCCTAACGGGTCTTACTTAAGTTTAAACTTAGACCGGTTAGTTTTAATGAAAGGTTTACGGTTCAAAACGCAAGATTAAGCGAATACCGGATTAGAATGTGATTTAGACCCGAAAAGTATGAAGACTTGTATAATATGGGTAAACCAAACACATTCTGGATTTTGAAGTGAAAATGATAAGGTTTGCCCCGTTTCGGTCAATTTATGCAAACTAGTTACATAAACCGCACCGAACGCGAAAAATGCATAACGGGTAACCAAATGAGTCATGAACAGGTTTCCTAAGTTAATATGTGTTGGGATTGAACCCTACCAGAGGAACAGATAATGTAAAGCCAAAACCTGGTCACAACAGTGGATTCACAATAAGCAGCTGTTTACACTAAGTCTTCTCCCTTGAAAGTGATTACAACAGCTGATGGTCTCATATCCACTGCCCAGATACAACTGCTGCTCTACATAACTACTGATGAAGCCTAGAAGACTGCTGGAAACTAAGCACTGCTGGTACAAACTGCTGATGACAAAGCACTGCCCAATCAAGGACTGATCAACCTTGAGGAAAGCACTGATGATTAGAGAGAGCAGTAGTTTAGTATATCATTTGTCTTATGAATTGTCAGTTGTTAGGTTTAGCAGTGTTTGTATAAGAACAGTAGATACAGGTTGTTAGGCTGTTAGACGTCGCTTTCATGGTGACGTCAGCTGAGATGCTTCAATGGTTTGGGATGTCTATAAATGGAGCAGTACTCTGTACCGTTACATTTGATTCGTCTTGAGTGAGTTCTTCTCCTCAATTCAATCCTTTCATCTTGAGCAATCCAACCTTGAGGTATCAGGCTGAGGGGGAGCTTAGTTTGTAAGCATGCTTTGTAATATTTTGACTGACTTTGTAATCTTTCGACTAATGCAAATTATGTGTTTATACAAACTATTTTCTTCTTTGATTGTGTTTACAAAGTTTGTTGTTCATTTCCGCTGCACTTAACGTGTTTTCATATTCATTGATTATTCAATTTACACAAACAAGCACAATCATGAGAGCCTCCGATCCTAACAATTGGTATCAGAGCCTGGACAGTCAATTTCGATTTAACAGTCAAATTGACATAACAGTTCGGCTCAAAATTCATTGATACTAAGGTTGGTTGTATTTAGTTGAAAAACAGAGTATCAAGTAAATCATGTTCAAAGTGGCTATTCAAAAACTCTGTATATCAACCAAGATGTCATATGACACACAAATTTCACACAACAAGTGAATTCATGCACAAGACACTCATGGTTTCTAGATTTGAAAACAATATCTGTTAAACTGATGGATCAACAGATCTTCAGTTGGACAGTTGTTTCATTAATAAGACTCCCTTGAAGGCAATTTCTTCTATAGCACCTTCGATAACCACCAGTGAGTTGGTTTTAACCACTGGTACCATAAAAGGATTATCAAGTGCTGAAGAAAGAAGTCCCCAGTACCAAGAACAAGGGGCATCAATGGGTGATTTTTGGGACTCAGTTCCTAAGTCACACATTGATACAACCACTGCTGGTGGGGATTCAGATGATCCTACTAAAGTAGGTGATGATTCAAAATATTAGGAATTGACGGACAGAGTTGACAAACTGGAAACCTCAGTTGCTGAAATAAAAGATATGGTGCAAGAGATTTTGAAAGCTCAAAAGGCACAATCCACTGCTGTTCCACCTCAAGCACCTGCTCCACCACAAGCATTTGCTGCAAATGAGCTCTAGAATATCTTTCAACCCTTACTTGAACACCAAAAACAGATGGCAGATCAGCAGCATGAAACACATGTAAAAATGCTGACAAATATGGTGGAGTCAAGATTCAAAGATACTCAAGAAGATATCAAGGCTATAAAGGCCAGCATACAAAAGACTGCCCATGGTGAAAAGGTTCCCTCCACTATCCGTTTTATAGATAACCCCCTTGCAGATAATGCCAAAAAGGGGGAGAATGTCAAGAAGATGAAGAAAAAAGGGAATTGAAGATGGTCTGTATGTTGAACCAGAGCAAGGAAAATAGACATCTAAATCCTCAACAGGGTCAAAATCTCACACTACCATTCAAACAGCTGATACAGCAGTGGTTACAAAAACTGCTGTCAGTAGCCAAACAGCTGCCATCTCTTCAACACACACCACTCCATCACACACCACCAAAACCACTGCCCTACCACCATTACCTCCTGTTATAAAACAGAAGACAACAGATGTTACAACATCTGCTGTAATGACAACAGTAGTTGGAACACCAGTTGTTTCAACCACTGTCAGTCAATCACAATCACAAACCACTGCCATTCATATCACAACCACTGAGCCACCTAAGACATCATCAGCCTCTCCTACAATAAAAAAGAGAAGGATTGTCATATCTGATGATTCACCACCACCATCACCATCATCAAAAACTACCTCACCACCTACATCCCCTGCTCAAAAGCAGAAGACACCTGCTGACATATCAGCAGTTGTAATGACAACAGCAGTTGAAACACCAGTTGTTTCAACAGCTGTTAGTCAGTCATCTTCCACTGTTTCCACCAGTCTCACATCACAACCAGCAAAGCTCTACACCAGAAAAAGAAAACTTACTCAGCCAGATGAGGACCAATATGATCCCACTGCTGCAAGATATCCGCTAGAACTGGAAGCTATAAAAAATGAGATGAGGCAATTCTACAATGATGATGATCCTTCAAACAGAAGATTTTCTTCACTCGTTGGCTTCATGGTTCCAGAAGACATGGATGAATATCTTGAACTCAAAGTAAGACAGGCTAAGATAAGAGCCAAGGTTGAATGTAAAGGTCAAGGTGATGAAGCCATTGCCGAAAGATTGGAACTTTTGCTCACAAAAGTCGATCTAATAAAAGATTTTGCACATGAGCTGAGCAAAGAAAAGGCAGAACAACGAAAATAGATGAGAAGAAAACT
This sequence comes from Helianthus tuberosus, assembly GCA_030545235.1. Taxonomy (NCBI): domain Eukaryota; kingdom Viridiplantae; phylum Streptophyta; class Magnoliopsida; order Asterales; family Asteraceae; genus Helianthus; species Helianthus tuberosus. The sequence continues at coordinate 190,372,667 of CM060366.1, forward strand.
TCTTGCATACATAATGCAAGAAAAATTTTATCCTGCTGAAGAAAACCAATTTGAAGAATGGCCAATAGTGCTTTTAAGGCATGAAGCTGATAGGATTGATAGAATCAAGAGCGATCCTAAAAAGAAGAAGAATGCTCCAAATTGGAGTAAATACAAAAAGTTCATCAATGACCAAACAGCTGAGTACAAAAGAAAGAAACAGGAGCTGGTGGATGCAAAGGTGGACACTGCAAATGCCATATCAAAATGGTCAAAGCAGCAAACTGATGAAGCCTATGAAAGGCTGAAGAAAAGGAAGATAACTGTTTCAGGCACTTCAAAGAAGCAGGAATATATGATGAAGCTTGAACAGCAGATAGAAAACCTCAAAACACTGTTCCGGTCTACTCTTGTGACAAACCAAGAAGAAGGAGAACAACTGACCAGTGAAGAGGTAAAGGAAAAGGAAGTTGAGTACTTCAAAGAAACCATCATGAAAATGGGTCTAAAAGAAGAGAACTCGGAAAAACTTCAAAACCTTTTTAAGAAGGTGTTAACTAAACCTGCATCACCATCTATTTCAGAAGTTTCAGACATTGAGCCAGATCAACAAAAGAGACAGGAGCAGATAGAGAAGGAAACTGCAGAAGACATAGCTGCAGCAAACAATGTTATTGAAATGGCTTTCAAAAGAATGTCTGAAAGTCTGCAAGTTTTCACAAGGCCAACATCCCCCAACTCATCAATGAATAAATCTCTCCCAAGAAACCCATTGGGTTTAAAAGTACTAAAGTGGATGTCTGATCAAAAGACCCACGTATTGACCTTGGTCAGATCCAATGGCGAAGTGAAGTACATATCAAGGAAAGAAGCACTAGGCCTTAGTGTTGAAGATTTGCAGGATCTCCTTGAACTTACACTGTGCCGGGATGAAGATGACACAAGTTCCAAAGAATTTGAAGAAGAATTTAAAAGAAAAGCAAGGGAACTTTTGATGAGTAATAAAGATCCAGAATAATGACAGGTTTTGGCATTATCTGTTCCAGGGGGAGATTGTTGGGATTGAACCCTACCAGAGGAATAGATAATGTAAAGCCAAAACCTGGTCACAACAGTGAATTCACAATAAGCAGCCGTTTACACTAAGTCTTCTCCCTTGAAAGTGATTACAACAGCTGATGGTCTCATATCCACTGCCCAGATACAACTGCTGCTCTACATAACTATTGATGAAGCCTAGAAGACTGATGGAAACTAAGCACTGCTGGTACAAACTGCTGATGACAAAGCACTGCCCAATCAAGGACTGATCAACCTTGAGGAAAGCACTGATGATTAGAGAGAGCAGTAGTTTAGTATATCATCTGTCGTATGAATTGTCAGTTGTTAGGTTTAGCAGTGTTTGTATAAGAACAGTAGATACAGGTTGTTAGGCTGTTAGACGTCGCTTTCATGGTGACGTCAGCTGAGATGCTTCAGTGGTTTGGGTTGTCTATAAATGGAGCAGTACTCTGTACTGTTACATTTGATTCGTCTTGAGTGAGTTCTTCTCCTCAATTCAATCCTTTCATCTTGAGCAATCCAACCTTGAGGTATCAGGCTGAGGGGGAGCTTGGTTTGTAAGCATGCTTTGTAATCTTTTGAAACCTCTGCTTTAGAATAGTCAGGATTTTGTGGAACTTTTGGATCTTTCTTTCTTAGTTCCTCTAACCTTTTGTAGGTAGCCCTGACCCTATCTTCTCCCCACTTTGACACAGAATTCTTTGACCCATAATCAGCTACTATCAGCTCCTCTTTCATTCTCTTCAACCTTAATGCCTTCTCAGCTTCAAATTGGTTGAATTTTTCAGGGGGAGTCTGCTTGACCTTATTTTTAATCATTTCTTGAATCCTGGCTGACTCTTTTTCAAGCTCAGGAATGGTCCAGTTTTTGTACATGTATTTCTCCCCCTTGTATTTCTTGTAGGTCATGATATTCTCAATGTAGTCTTTTCTCAAGGACTCATCTGCCCTTTCAGAGATTTACTGACATACATTTTTGGCAAATTGCTCCATTGCTCTGACTTGTGTGAGTAGAAATTGATAGTTTTGTTGAAATTCTCTGTCAGATTTCCCTTGTTTATTTTTTATAGCAATATCCACTGCTTGCTTGACCTTGAGTTTTAAATATTCTTCGATATTGTTAGGCCTGGGATATCCTTCAACTGATGGCAAACTCCTTTTAGCTGGGTCATCCTCATAATAAAAGGATTTGATTTCTTCCCTAACTGCAATGAGTTCTAGAGGAAATGAGACACCAGCAGGAGGTAGTGGTTTTAGAATTAGAGCTGAAGAGAGAGGTATGGGTTTTGGAATCGTGACAAGTGACATTTGATTCGTCTTGAGTGAGTTCTTCTCCTCAATTCAATCCTTTCATCTTGAGCAATCCAACCTTGAGGTATCAGGCTGAGGGGGAGCTTAGTTTGTAAGCATGCTTTGTAATCTTTTGACTGACTTTGTAATCTTTCGACTAATGCAAATTATGTGTTTATACAAACTATTTTCTTCTTTGATTGTGTTTACAAAGTTTGTTGTTCATTTCCGCTGCACTTAACGTGTTTTCATATTCATTGATTATTCAATTTACACAAACAAGCACAATCATGAGAGCCTCCGATCCTAACAATATGCTTAAAATGTGTTATGATATCAGTAGGATACCTTCCATTATTGTCACACCCCCAAAATCCACATGCGGAGTATCACCGCTTGGAGGCGTGACTGACCAGGATCAGACCACTAATCATATTGAACAAGTAAATAATTAAGTGTAAAAGTCCAACCAACACGATTAGTGTCCAAAGCAAACATAGTTAAGTTATGAGCGGAAGCATAATGTTTTAAAACCAAATCATAAGTTTAGATATTCAAAGGTTTAACATGGCACACAGCTGTCCATGTCCCACAACGACTCTTCCTTGTGCAAGCTCCAGCTAGGTACCTATAGACCTGCAAAGCATGTAGTAACGAGTCAACAACTAGTTGAGTGAGTTCACGTTTGGTTGTCCAGTTTTTAGTTATTCCGAAAACGCAGTTTGTTCTTTACCAGCTATCCAGCCGTGGGGGTTACCCCATAGTTCGAAAAACGTTTATTAGTTACCCGTTCTTACGTTGGCTATTCCAGCCCGGCTCTATGGCCGTGGGGGCTACCCCATGTTTAATTCACCAGACTCGTTACCATATCGACTACTAACGTTCGTCATGTTTAAGTGCCCTAACGTCTGTGTCTATCATCACTGACGTGCCATAGTCCATTAGTCCACGCCCGTCCTCTGCGGCACGGTGTGAGGTTTGTTAAACCTAATAGCGCTATTTAACTAATGACCCGTTCGCCATTGGCCTCGGCGATTAAGTCGATATAAAAGGAGGGACTTCGTTGATAGAGTTCTAGTCTAGTATAGTTAAATCCGTCTCATACTGGACGAGGAATCAATGTTCCTGATTACGTCTCAACAGGACGAGGAATCTATGTTCCTGATTACGTCTCAACAGGACGAGGAATCCTTATTCCTTAACCCATTCCCAACCCCTGGGAATCCCATGCTTTGTAACGAAGTGTGAACTCACCTTGGTTTGCTCGGCAGATTACACAGAAAGGTCAAGTCTAGCAGCTAGAGGTCAACCACGTCCTAACATGGTTATCATACAAGTCAGGTTTTGGTGTCAAGTAAAGCGCGTTTGACTACACATAATTTAACATATTGCTAACACGTATCGATCATGGCAACATAATACACACATAGAATGTTTTAAATGTTATCAGTTTAACATACGGATGAAGCCCATACAAGTCTCGGCCCAAACAATTTAACCAAACTACATCTTGTGCGATCAGATTTATTTCCCAGCCCAAGTCTACGGCCCAACATTTAAACAACAAAACCACTTGTGCGATCCAATAATGCTTGTGCGACTGAAGACACCTTGTGCGACCAAGATGTCTTGTGCGGTCCGTCTTATGCGCTTGACACTTGTGTGATCGGATCAGGTCTTGTACGACCTGATCTTGTGCGACAAGACCGCTTGTGCGAATGAATTAAATATCCGAATATCATGCATATCAATTATAAGAAATCCACAGTTACCAATCATGCACTAAATTAGCCAAAATAGTTAAACAGTTTCCTATTTTTATGGTTTATCAATATTAAATAACTTTAATCGAATGAAAGTATGAATGTGATCCTTTAATCGGTCCAATAGAAATTTAACCATATTCTACATATTTGATCAGATTCATGCACGTGATCATCCATCCATACAAGTCAACAACAAATCATTCAACCCATAAATAATGTGATTATCATATATGCACTGAAATCTATTCCATTTAAAATACCTATACAATCACTAGTCCTACTGACAATCATGTGCAAGTAATCATGAAGAATCCTTAAAATACAAATCCATGTTTATAGATTATCAATAACAGTTTACAACTAAAACACATATCGATCCCACAAGACTTTTTATCACAAACTTCTAATTAGTCATGAACAATAATCATCATACTTAACCATTTAACAATATTCATAATCTCGATTGCTAACAACCATTCTATCTTAATCATAATACAGCCGAATATATATATATGTTCGGTCCAATTAACAATCAGTTTATGTAATATAGTAATCAAACAATTCATGCAATTTATCATTCCCATAATCAATCATGGCCATAACATCATCAATTTAGAAATCATCACTTTCACATGGCAATATTGTTTAGTCAAAAAGTGGTCAGATCTCAAATCACTTATTCAAATCCCTATGTTCTCATGTGGTCGATACCTTTTTCTGATTTATTGTTATCCCTTCTATCAATCCATGAATCTATATATCTATTGGACCAACATCTCAAGTAACATGCTTGCCATCATATATAAACAACATAAATTAATAACATCCACATGCTCACTTACAACCAACATAATTTATAAGAATAATATTAACACTAACCGATCGAAGGAAAAGAGTAGGGATTGATCCGAACACCAAAGGCTTCGAGAGAAAAGATGTTGTTGCCGTCGAGTTCTAGAGAGAAGGAAGAGAGCTAGGGTTTGTGTGTGTGTGATTAGTAACAATTGAGGAGTTTTACCCTAACCCCTTAGTGTTATGCGACAAAGAGGAGAGTGGGCCGAACCCTCAATGGGCTGCCCATTGATCCGAATACTAAGTGTAGCCCAAAAAGACTTGTGCGAGTGGGTTGTGTTGTGCGATCGGATTAATACTATTCAATACACATCATCACGTAATCATAACCACATAACATTTAATCAATCACAAAGTCACACATAATCTCATTAACTCAACATATCAACTAATTACACCAAGTTCAAATACGTTACATCAAGTACGTTGATAAGTTCGGAAAATACGAGTTGTCACATTATCCCCAAGTTGAAAGAAATTTCGTCCCGAAATTTAGCACGTACTCACTGAGGAAGCTAGTTAAGTTGCATGGTTTTCCTGGTTTTCCTGGGGTGTCACATCCTCCCCCCGTTGATCTGGAATTTCGTCCCGAAATTCCGTAGCTTCAGCCTCAGTAGTGGTTGTACCGGTTGCGAACAGTTGGGGATACTTTTGTTTCATTTGTTCTTCGCGTTCCCAGGTGAACTCTGGGCCGCGACGTGAGTTCCAACGAACTCGAATGAGAGGTATTCTAGTACGCTTGAGGACCTTAACATCCCGGTCCGTGATTTCAGCAGGTATCTCGACGAATCGTAACTGCTCGTCGATCGTGAGCTCCTTCAAAGGAACTACGTGGGTCTCATCTGACAGACACTTCTTCAGATTTGACACATGGAAAACGTCGTGAACTGCACTGAGTTCTGCTGGTAAGTTCAGTCTGTAGGCCACCTTGCCTATTTTCTCAATGACTTCGAAAGGTCCAACGTATCGTGGGTTAAGTTTGCCCCGTTTGCCAAAACGAACCACACCCTTCCAGGGTGAAACTTTGAGTAGTACACGCTCCCCAACCTGGAGCTCTAGTGGTTTTCTGCCCTTATCGGCGTAGACTTTCTGACGGTCACAAGCTGCCGCCATTCGTTGTCGTATCTGAGCAAATTTTCTCTGTTGTGTCCACCACATGTTCTGGACCAGTAATCTGACTATCCCCCGCCTCTGCCCAACAAAGAGGTGACCGGCATTTACGCCCGTACAATGCCTCAAACGGAGCAGCTTTAATGCTGGTGTGGTAGCTATTGTTGTACGAAAATTCCACAAGTGGCAGATGCTTTTCCCAGCCGTTGCCAAAGTCAATCACGCATGCCCTAAGCATGTCTTCGAGGGTCTGGATGGTACGTTCCGACTGCCAATCCGTTTGTGGGTGATAAGTTGTGCTCATATCTAATCGTGAGCCAAATGACTTGTGCATTGCCTGCCACAGTTCTGATGCAAAACGTGCATCTCGATCCGAGATGATAGAGGTGGGCACTCTGTGCCTCGAGACAACTTCCTTAAGATATACGTCTGCTAGTGTGGAGAACTTATCCGTTTCCTTGATAGCCAAAAAGTGAGCAGACTTTGTGAGTCGATCCACGATCACCCAAATAGTATCGTTACCACGTTGAGATCTAGGCAGGCCAGTAACAAAATCCATGGAAATTTGCTCCCATTTCCATTGTGGTATCTCTGGTTGTCGGAGTCGGCCTGAAGGTTTCTGGTATTCCGCCTTGACTCTCGCACAAGTCAAGCACTTGCTAACGTAAGTTGCTATGTGGGCCTTCATGCTAGGCCACCACCAGTATGTGGTTTTGATGTCGTGGTACATTTTGTCCGAACCAGGGTGCACCGAGTAGCGAGACTTGTGTGCCTCATCCATCACAAGCTCTCGTAGGTTTCCATAAAATGGGACCCAAATGCGTCCCGTGACGTAGTAAGCGCCGTCTTCCTTCTGTTCTAAGCGTTGCCTTGAGCCGCGTAGGGCTTCAGCCCTGACGTTTTCTGGTTTCAATGCTTCTACCTGAGCATTTCGTATTTGAGAAGGAAGGCTATACTGTATAGTAAGTTGTAAAGCTCGTACGCACTTGGGCGCAGTGTCCTTTCGACTGAGGGAGTCAGCCACAACATTGGCTTTGCCTGGGTGATACCTGATCGAGCATTCGTAATCGTTCAGCAGTTCGACCCATCGTCGTTGTCTCATATTGAGTTCCTTCTGTTTAAAGATGTGTTCGAGGCTTCTGTGATCAGTGTAGATAGCACACTTGGTGCCATACAAGTAGTGTCGCCATATCTTAAGTGCAAAAACAACCACTCCCAGCTCTAGATCGTGTGTAGTGTAGTTCTTCTCATGAACCTTGAGTTGGCGTGAAGCGTATGCTATAACTTTATCCCGCTGCATCAATACGCAACCAAGACCCTGAATGGATGCGTCACAGTAAACCACGAAGTCGTCCGTGCCCTCTGGCAATGAAAGGATAGGTGCACTACAAAGTTTATCCTTTAAGTGCTGAAACGCTAACTCCTGTGCGTTTCCCCAACGATAAACAACGCCCTTCTGCGTTAGTGAAGTAAGAGGCTGAGAAATCTTAGAAAAATCCTTGATAAATCTCCTGTAGTAACCTGCCAATCTCAAGAATTGGCGAATTTCCGTTGGCGTACGAGGTGCAGGCCAGCTCTTGATTGACTCTACCTTGAATGGATCAACGTGAATCCCATCCTTGTTCACTACATGGCCTAAGAAATGGACTTCACGAAGCCAGAAGTCACATTTTGAAAATTTGGCGTACAACTGTTCTTTTCGAAGGAGTTCCAAAATAAATCGTAGATGCTGCTCGTGTTCCTCCTGACTCTTAGAATAGATCAGGATGTCGTCAATGAAAACTATAACGAACTTGTCTAAGTAAGGCTTGCACACTCGATTCATCAAGTCCATGAAGACCGCCGGTGCGTTTGTCATCCCAAATGGCATGACCAAAAACTCGTAGTGTCCATAACGGGTTCTGAAGGCTGTTTTGGAGACGTCCTCCTCTCGGACTCTCAGCTGGTGATACCCTGATCTCAAATCAATCTTTGAGTAGTAGCTCGACCCTGCAGTTGGTCGAATAGGTCGTCAATGCGTGGAAGAGGGTAACGATTCTTCACAGTCACTTTGTTCAGTTCACGGTAGTCGATGCACATTCTGAACGTACCGTCTTTCTTCTTCACAAATAGCACTGGAGCTCCCCAGGGCGAAGAGCTAGGACGAATAAAACCCTTATCTAAGAGTTCTTGTAGTTGCGTAGATAGCTCTTTCAACTCTGATGGAGCTAAACGATACGGTGCACGAGCTATGGGTGCTGCTCTAGGAGCTAGCTCGATTTGGAACTCGACCTGACGATGAGGCGGGAGACCAGGCAATTCCTCAGGGAATACTTCAGGGTAGTCGCGTACAGTCGGAAAAAATCTTCTATCTTCTTCTCATTCTTCGAGGTGTCAGTAACAAGAGCCAAAATGGCAGTGTGGCCCTTTCTCCAACATTTCTGGGCCATAAGGAAAGAGATGATGCTCACCACAGCACCACTCTAGTCGCCACGAATCGTAAGAGGTTCATCACCTGGGCGAGGAATACGGACAATATTTTCGTTACAAAGAATCTCTGTTCGATGTTGAGGTAGCCAATTCATACCAATAACGATGTCGAAACCATTACAACGTTGGGGTCATTCCTAATATCACCCTGTCTAATCACGAACACTCGACCCCTGGCACCATTGCCGTCATTATTACCCCCGTTGTTGTCCCATTGTTGTTCCCGTTTCCTTGGTTGTGGTTCTGATTCTGATTCTGGTTCAGCCGTGGGTAGCGTCTCATGAAATGATCTCCAGCACCATCCTGATAACATCCCTTGTTATCCTGCTGTTGCTGCTGATTTTTGTGGAGCTTGTGGCTGCTGTTATCGGTTCTGGTTTGTAGGACGTGAGCTTCTACAATCTTTGGCTCCATGACCAAGCTTGTTGCATCTCTAACGACGATCCTTGTTGCACTGCCCGCTTTGGTGCAAATTACATCGATTGCACTTAGGGTGGTTTCCCTCGTATCCACCCTAACTTCGATTACCAAAAGACTGCTGACTGGGGCTCCTGTACTCGACTAAGATTGAACCGAAGTGAAACCCTTGCTTAAAATTCCATCCCACTTGCGTTTGTTGTCACTGGGAGCACCCGAAGTAGTTGTAGCAGCATTAATACGTTTCGGCAGTTTAATCTGTCCTACCGCCTGATCTAAGAGACGTTGAGCAAGACGAGTAATATCCTGGATAGTAGCAAGGTTAGCAGAAGTCACATAACTTTGAATCTCTGGTACTAGGCCTTTGGGGTACAGCTCAATGCGCTTGATGAGAGGATCCACCATTGTTGGACATAACACTGTCAGTTCGTTGGATCGTTTCGTGTACGCTTCTATCTCTGACCTTGTCATCTTCAGGTTTAAGAACTCCATTTCCAGTTTGCGGATGTCGTCTCGACTACGGCATTCACGTTTGGATCAGTTCCTTAAGAATCCTTCCATGGGGTGGCATTAGCAGCCGCCAGCCCCAGCATCTGAACTTGCGAGTTCCACCAAGTTAACTTAGTGCCTTCGAGAGTACCAATGGCGTACTTCACCCTATGAGTCTCAGGGCATTCGCACGTTCTCTAAGACAGTCTCGAGCTTTTTAAACCTATGGAGGAGTCTAACAGCTCCTTTAGTTGCACTGAAAGTACTAGGACGACAGTCCATGAACGTCCTGAATGTGCCTACAGGCGGCTGAGCGTTCTGACCTTGTTACGCGAGGAAGAAAGACCGGGTTAAGCGCGAGAGTTGGGTCATGAGAGTAGGATCTAACATCCTAGGATAGGTTCGTAACAGCAGGTTATACCTCCTGCCTGGGCGGCTGCGAGTGCTGCCGTAACTTGTTCGTTGATAAGAGCCGTCAGCTGGCTGGAGTTAGGTTCACACGTTCCCTCATGATCTCTCATCGAAGGAAACACAAATAGGAAAGGTGTCGCGAATGTGTGTAAGTGTGTAGTGACAGTAGGGAGCAAGCACAAATGTGCTTTCATACTATAGTTGCTACGTTCATCTAAGCATACAATAAGCAAAGTTCTATGCAATCTGGCAAGTAGGCAATATAAAACGTAAACCATATCACCTAGAATGTCGAGCCTTGCACGTGGAGTGAAGCGTCGTTGTGGATCGCAGAGCACTGTACAGGTTATAGTCTGGTTTTAACAAAAACGTTTTCCTTTATTAAAACCAAGTTCTCTATAACCAATGGCTCTGATACCAATCTGTCACACCCCCAAAATCCACATGCGGAGTATCACCGCTTGGAGGCGTGACTGACCAGGATCAGACCACTAATCATATTGAACAAGTAAATAATTAAGTGTAAAAGTCCAACCAACACGATTAGTGTCCAAAGCAAACATAGTTAAGTTATGAGCGGAAGCATAATGTTTTAAAACCAAATCATAAGTTTAGATATTCAAAGGTTTAACATGGCACACAGCTGTCCATGTCCCACAACGACTCTTCCTTGTGCAAGCTCCAGCTAGGTACCTATAGACCTGCAAAGCATGTAGTAACGAGTCAACAACTAGTTGAGTGAGTTCACGTTTGGTTGTCCAGTTTTTAGTTATTCCGAAAACGCAGTTTGTTCTTTACCAGCTATCCAGCCGTGGGGGTTACCCCATAGTTCGAAAAACGTTTATTAGTTACCCGTTCTTACGTTGGCTATTCCAGCCCGGCTCTATGGCCGTGGGGGCTACCCCATGTTTAATTCACCAGACTCGTTACCATATCGACTACTAACGTTCGTCATGTTTAAGTGCCCTAACGTCTGTGTCTATCATCACTGACGTGCCATAGTCCATTAGTCCACGCCCGTCCTCTGCGGCACGGTGTGAGGTTTGTTAAACCTAATAGCGCTATTTAACTAATGACCCGTTCGCCATTGGCCTCGGCGATTAAGTCGATATAAAAGGAGGGACTTCGTTGATAGAGTTCTAGTCTAGTATAGTTAAATCCGTCTCATACTGGACGAGGAATCAATGTTCCTGATTACGTCTCAACAGGACGAGGAATCTATGTTCCTGATTACGTCTCAACAGGACGAGGAATCCTTATTCCTTAACCCATTCCCAACCCCTGGGAATCCCATGCTTTGTAACGAAGTGTGAACTCACCTTGGTTTGCTCGGCAGATTACACAGAAAGGTCAAGTCTAGCAGCTAGAGGTCAACCACGTCCTAACATGGTTATCATACAAGTCAGGTTTTGGTGTCAAGTAAAGCGCGTTTGACTACACATAATTTAACATATTGCTAACACGTATCGATCATGGCAACATAATACACACATAGAATGTTTTAAATGTTATCAGTTTAACATACGGATGAAGCCCATACAAGTCTCGGCCCAAACAATTTAACCAAACTACATCTTGTGCGATCAGATTTATTTCCCAGCCCAAGTCTACGGCCCAACATTTAAACAACAAAACCACTTGTGCGATCCAATAATGCTTGTGCGACTGAAGACACCTTGTGCGACCAAGATGTCTTGTGCGGTCCGTCTTATGCGCTTGACACTTGTGTGATCGGATCAGGTCTTGTACGACCTGATCTTGTGCGACAAGACCGCTTGTGCGAATGAATTAAATATCCGAATATCATGCATATCAATTATAAGAAATCCACAGTTACCAATCATGCACTAAATTAGCCAAAATAGTTAAACAGTTTCCTATTTTTATGGTTTATCAATATTAAATAACTTTAATCGAATGAAAGTATGAATGTGATCCTTTAATCGGTCCAATAGAAATTTAACCATATTCTACATATTTGATCAGATTCATGCACGTGATCATCCATCCATACAAGTCAACAACAAATCATTCAACCCATAAATAATGTGATTATCATATATGCACTGAAATCTATTCCATTTAAAATACCTATACAATCACTAGTCCTACTGACAATCATGTGCAAGTAATCATGAAGAATCCTTAAAATACAAATCCATGTTTATAGATTATCAATAACAGTTTACAACTAAAACACATATCGATCCCACAAGACTTTTTATCACAAACTTCTAATTAGTCATGAACAATAATCATCATACTTAACCATTTAACAATATTCATAATCTCGATTGCTAACAACCATTCTATCTTAATCATAATACAGCCGAATATATATATATGTTCGGTCCAATTAACAATCAGTTTATGTAATATAGTAATCAAACAATTCATGCAATTTATCATTCCCATAATCAATCATGGCCATAACATCATCAATTTAGAAATCATCACTTTCACATGGCAATATTGTTTAGTCAAAAAGTGGTCAGATCTCAAATCACTTATTCAAATCCCTATGTTCTCATGTGGTCGATACCTTTTTCTGATTTATTGTTATCCCTTCTATCAATCCATGAATCTATATATCTATTGGACCAACATCTCAAGTAACATGCTTGCCATCATATATAAACAACATAAATTAATAACATCCACATGCTCACTTACAACCAACATAATTTATAAGAATAATATTAACACTAACCGATCGAAGGAAAAGAGTAGGGATTGATCCGAACACCAAAGGCTTCGAGAGAAAAGATGTTGTTGCCGTCGAGTTCTAGAGAGAAGGAAGAGAGCTAGGGTTTGTGTGTGTGTGATTAGTAACAATTGAGGAGTTTTACCCTAACCCCTTAGTGTTATGCGACAAAGAGGAGAGTGGGCCGAACCCTCAATGGGCTGCCCATTGATCCGAATACTAAGTGTAGCCCAAAAAGACTTGTGCGAGTGGGTTGTGTTGTGCGATCGGATTAATACTATTCAATACACATCATCACGTAATCATAACCACATAACATTTAATCAATCACAAAGTCACACATAATCTCATTAACTCAACATATCAACTAATTACACCAAGTTCAAATACGTTACATCAAGTACGTTGATAAGTTCGGAAAATACGAGTTGTCACATTATCCCCAAGTTGAAAGAAATTTCGTCCCGAAATTTAGCACGTACTCACTGAGGAAGCTAGTTAAGTTGCATGGTTTTCCTGGTTTTCCTGGGGTGTCACAATTATGCCCAAAACGAATTTAAAATCAACTTAAGCCTCGTAGGGGTATTTTGGTCATTTTAAATATTATAAAAGAGGTTAAATAATAATATGAGGTTCTAGTCTAAAATAATCAGTAAAAATATTTATTTTAATAAGTTATATCAGTAAAATATTGTACATATGTGAAATTTATCATTTATAACCAAACTATGCACCGTAGGGGCGTTTTGGTCATTTCACATAAGCTTTAAGGGTTAAATTTGGAAATCTGAGTTCAAAACATTTACTTACTGTTAAAGTATAAAAAATTATTCATAACATCAGTAGGTAACATGCCTTAGGTGCCAAATATGGTTTTAAACCATATATGCGCCTAAATCGCATAAAAGTCGGTATTTGATGATATTCGGGTTAATTAAGGAATTCTGAGAATTTGAACAGCCTTTACTGATTAAAATAACCTATTTAATATATAAAATCAGTAGAAAAAGGTTTGATATGTAAAGAATGTGTAAAACTCATTTTATTAGCAAAAAGGGCATAAGCGTCAATTACCGAATCAATGCAAGAACCCCATGTTATGATCAGTTTAAAATTTAATAAAAATTTCCAAAAATCCCAAACTATTATATTACATCAGTGGGTAGAAAGTTTGGTGTCAAAATTTGGGTTTAAATAGGTTTTGTGCCAAAAATGTCGTTTAATTAATAAAAAGGCTTCAATTTACGATATTGAGCATAACTCCTAATCTAGACCTCAAACTGATGTCAAATTTTTAGGACATGTTTATAATTCAGTAATAAAGGTTTTTGTCCTCTCACATTTTCAAAAATCTCATTTTAATATCAAAAGGGCATAATGGTCAACTTTTAGCAATTAACGGAAACATGCAATGAACTAGGATTAAATAGGAACCAAGTTGTATAACCTCATAGGGTCATACTAACTTATAATCTGGTCCTAAAGTAACCCTAAGGTATATCTAAACTAAGCTAAATTGGGTCAGAACTGAAAGTCAAAGCAAAAGTCTATTTTTGCGACTTTCGGTTGCGAACCGAGCCTAAACTCAGAATTATCGGGTTGAACATGCCTAGACATGTTCTTATATCATTTACCAAGTTATTTTAATGTTAAAACATGTTCCATAACCTCTGCATTGCTAGTTATGAATTTATTTGCAAAAATAGCTTCTGTTGACTTTTTAATATTAAGTTTAACCCGATAATTGACCAAGTTAGAGTGAGAATCAGTAGGTGCCCTTTTAAGGGTTTATTACCTACATAATTACCAACTCATAGCCACTTTCAATTTGAATAATGGCTGGACCATTAGTGATTAATCACTAAGTCAAAGCTTAATTACGATGGCTTTGACTTTTGGTCATTAAACTAATAAAACTTGAACTTAAGAGGCTAAGAACACTTACTAGGGTCCTTAGCACGAGTTTAGAACAGAAGAAGGCTCTCTTGAACTCCAGGAAGCTCCAGAGAAAGTGATATGAAGTGATGTTGAAATGTGCAAGTGAACTAGTGCAAAAACAAGAGCCTTATATAGCAAAATGGAAGCTCCAAGATCCTTGCATGTGTCCCTATGATGTTCTCAGATGACCCCAGGTGTCCCTAGTGCATGAAAAACCATTGGCACAGTTCCTGGAATCGAAAACAAGCATGCAAAGGTGGTGCAACAGGCTGAACATGCAGCTGTCCTGAATTTTTGTCGCTAGCACTTCGCACGCGGGCCGCATAGACTCTTTAAGAGTCTTACGCGGGCCGCGACACTCCCTTGTGACTGGATTCCAACTTTCAGGAATTGCAGTTTTGGTCCCTGGTCCATATTATGTTTATATAACTTTCATTTATTGCATTTAGGACCCCCATAGTTAACTTTTAAGGACCTTGGGTCATAAACTAACCCCGTTAGGCTCCCGGTTAGTTGTACGATCACCCGAAAAGTCTTGTTTCCTTCGAAAAGTCCACAAAACTAATATCCGATATTCTTGAGAGCTAAATATATAATTATTACAATGTTTTTAGGTTCATTAAAAGGTCACTCAGAGGTTACTTTCAACATGTTGACACTTTTAACCCCTATGCTTCGTAAGATCCTTATTTTGAGCACAAACGACTTTCTAAGTTCGACAAATTATTCTTTAAAGAATACGAATGTCGTGTGAGGTCAATCAGAGGCACAAGAATGGCATGTTGACACTTTGGATCCCTTTACTAACACATTTACATTGTTTGACAATTTTAGTCCCTCCAGATCAATTCATTACACGTTAAAGTCCATGACACGTGTCTTCAGTATATTGGTCGTGATTTTACGAGGTGTTACATCCTCACCCCCTTAAAAGAAATATTGACCTCGAGATTTACTGAAATAAATGAGGGTACTTCTGTTTCATTGTGGATTCAACCTCCCACGTGTATTCGGGGCCTCTACAGGCATCCCATTTTACCTTCAAAATCAGTACATGCTTCCTTCGAAGCCTCTTAACCTGTCTATCCTCGATCGACAAAGGTTTTTCAACAAACTTTAAGCTCTCATCTATATGCACATCCTTATGTGACATGGCTAGCGATTCATCAGCTAGACACTTCTTCAAGTTGCAGATGTGGAACACATTATGGATTCCACTGAGCTCTTCTGGCAGATTTAGCTTGTAAGCTATAGTTCCGACACATTTGATGATCTCGAATGGTCCTATGTATCTTGGGCTTAACTTTCCCTTCTTTCCAAAACGCATCACCCCTTTCCAGGGTGATACCTTAAGTAGAACTTTGTCGCCTACCTCGAATTTCAGAGGTTTACGCCTTTTATCTGCGTAGCTTTTCTGCCTATCCCTGGCAGCTTTGAGACGATCACATATCTGCACAATCTTATCTGTCATCTCCAGGACTATATCAGGTCTTGTTAGTTGGACATCTCCAACTTCTGCCCAACAAACGGGCGTCCTACACTTTCTTCCATACAAAGCTTCGAAAGGTGCAGCTTGAATACTCGAATGATAGCTATTATTATATGAAAATTCAATCAACGGAAGATGTTCATCCCAACTTCCACCTAAATCAATAACACAAGCTCTTAGCATATCCTCGAGTGTTTGTATCGTACGTTCACTTTGACCATCCGTCTGAGGATGATATGCAGTGTTGAAGTTTAATCGAGTGCCCAATGATTGCTGAAAGCTTTTCCAAAAGTGGGACGTGTATCTTGTATCCCTATGAGAGATAATATACACTGGTACTCCGTGAAGAGATACAATCTCGTCCACGTACAGCTGAGCTAACTTGTCGGAGCTGTGAGTTTCTTTAATAGGTAAGAAGTGGGCTGACTTGGTCAGTCTATCTACTATAACCCAAATAGTATCATTCCCACGCTTTGTTCTTGGTAACTTAGTGACAAAATACATAGTTACCATTTCCCACTTCCAGGTGGGAAGTTCAGGCTGTTGCAGCAAACCTGACGGCTTCTGGTGTTCGGCTTTAACTTGCGCGCATGTCAAACATTTGGCCACATAAGTGGCTATAGATTTCTTCAAACCTATCCACCAGTAATTTGCCTTTAAATCCTGATACATCTTATCACTACCAGGATGAACAGAATATTTGGAGCTATGGGCTTCTTGAAGAATAACATCCCTGAGTCCTCCATAAATTGGAACCCATATTCGTCCATTCAATCTTAGGATATGTTTCAGTGAAATCAAATGAGTTTCGATCAAGTTTCGATTTGTTTCGGATCGAATTTCGGACTGTTTCGTGTGATTTCGACGAATTTATGACCGTTTCGATGAAATTGAATCAGATTTTGTTTGATTTCAGACTGTTTCGATTGATTTTAGTGTGTTGTTTCGGACTGTTTTGATTCAGTATCGGTGTGTTAAGAATCAAATTTTGATAGTTTCAAACAGTTCACAATCGATTTCAGTTAGTTTTTAGTAAAAGTGATTGAAATTTAGATCGGAGTTGCAGTTTTTGGTACGAAGAAGAAGAAGTATTATTTGCGACGATATTAGGGGTTGTGTATAAGTGACGAAAAGTTGTTTTGAAGTTGTAGTTTCAAAATCTGAACCGTAGTAGATATTTGAAATTGGGGTTGAATTATTGGCTTAGACATTCATTGATAGAAGAAGAGCTAATGGTTTTAATATAAGTGACAGATTGATTTGCGATGAAAAGATAAAACCTGAATAGCGTTCTTTTATATTATAGTTGCTGGTTACTGGTTTTAGAAGATATCAGTTTGTGTTCGAAGAAGAAAAGATGCAATCATAGCTGGGGGTGGGTGGAGTTGGGGTGGGGTTGTTTTGTTTTTATAGAGTGGAGAAGATAAAGGGTAAATTTGTCATTTCACATTCACTTAACAGAGAAAACTAACTGTCATCCACTCTAGGGACTATCTGAGTAACAAACTGTCAAACCACAGGGAGCACCGGTGTAATTTCCAAAAGTTGGGGACTATAGGTGTTATTTTGCAAAACCACAAGGACTATCCGTGCATTTTACTCTAAAATAAATAAAAAAATTCAAGTTAAACGGGTCATATTCAGGTCAGCTCGCGAATATTCGGGTCATGTTCGGGTTCATATGTATGACACGATTTTCGGGTTCGGGTCGTGTTCGGGTTCGTCTAAAATTTTCAGGTTCGGGTCAGGTTGAACCTGCCAACCCGGAACATGGCCCGTTTAACACCCCAACGTGCAGGTGACTGAACTGTCACATCTTAATACGTTTTGTTTGATCATTCTGTAACATTTAACGCTTCTTTTATGTGTTTAAACATGCTAATGTCACCTTAACAACATGCGTAACAAAGTGCGTAAACGTTCCCTTAACCATGTGAATGTCAACGTACGGCCGCCGCGAAGTGCAGGGTACTTTCCTCGTTTATTTTGTTTATCATCGATAATATAATAACTATTGGGATACCTCATGTTACATGACGGAAATTCAGCCAGTATCGGCTCTGTTCGTTACGATACAAGCACTCATTATAGCAACCGAAAGTGAAGACAGAAATAATAAAGCCGTAATATGCTAAAAGGATATCGGCATGTGTTCTACATCGATCGGGAACAATGAAAACAAATATCGGTACCATGTTGTTTGGTCAGAATCTGTTCGTTTTGTTAGAGTATCGACACTCATATAGCCTACGGTAACAAAACACTTTTATATGAATTAGTTTATGTGTCCGTCTAACATATATAAAACTTATGATATATATTTGAAATAATTGATCCAAGACAACTTCTTCTTAGACCTATGAATATCAAGCTGTAGTTATCTAAATTTACGTCTTTCATCGGCGTTTTTATAAGTGATGTTGGTGGTAGAAATTTTAAAATAGCTACAACTAATTCCGCGCGTTAAGGGGTCTGTTTTTTTAATGTGATTTGAGCGTACTATGTTTTAAAAAAAAATTGCAATTGTGTTGAATAGAAAATAATGAATGATTACATTTCCAACTCTTTGGATACTTCCAAAGTTGTTTGAGAAATCAATTGTAGTCGGATCCCATGGTATGTTAATGAGGTTAAACCCACATCTTACCGCAATTTTGTATTTATTAATCATAGTTGGATCTTTTTTTTAACGGAAAATTTTTAAACCCCTTAATTCCAATCGAAGTCGGATCTCATGGACTGTTTCATATCGAACTTTTCAACTAACTATAAACTTTTAGTAAATATACACACGACACAAATACTAAACTCATACGACTTCAACAAAATTAATTATGTTTGTTATTCATTTTAATTTAATTTTAATTATAAAATAAGGATGTTACATTGGAAATAAAATTAATTAAATAAATATAGAAATCATGAAATTGCAACAATATTAATTTAGATTTTTCATGTAAATATATGTATGAATTAATGAGACGACATCACATTCCACATGATTGAATATGACTATGTTTGTAAGTCACCTACATGTTAATATAGCTTTCATTGTAGCGAACAACTTCTCCAATTATATCTAAACATTAATAAAAGACTTTATTTAATGTCACATGACATTATCTCCTACAATCTCTCATTTTTTATTTATTTAATGTCACATGCATTCTCTCCCACAATCTCATTTTTTATTTGTGTTTTATTTAATAGATTAATAAAATCTAATCTAACCCACCTCATTCAATTTAATTTTTTAGAAAAACAATCATTTTCTATTATTATCGAAAATTATAGTTCATGATCATTGATTAATTTTCATTTTTTTTATTACTATTATTTTTCCATTTAAGAAGTGTTGTATTATTATATACTATTTTCCTACCTTTAGCGTAGTAGTACACAGTTGAATTTTTTATGGGTTTTTATATTTGTTTACATCTTATCAATACAAAAATTTTATGGGTTTTCTATATACTTTTAGAAGAACAAATCTTAATTCTAATACAAGATTTCAAAGAATGTTATGTGTCAACATCATATCATACCTAAAAAATCGTTTCTAATCAAAATTGATTTTTTTTTCTTTTTTAAATCATGTTAATATCATATAATGATAATATTGCTTCTTTTAACATCGTTACCTTAATATTCGCTCATACTTCAAATATATTTTTAATTTATAATATCATATAATGATAATATTGCTTCTTTTAAAATCGTTACCTTAATATCCGCTCCTACTTCAAATATATTTACAATTTATAAAGAGAATGATATTTTTGTATTAAAACTTGCTAAAAGCAGTTAAATACTATTATATTTATGATAGTAATAATAATGATACTTTTGAATTGAATTACTGAAAAAATGCAGAATCTATGGATTTTTAAGCATTATGATAGACAACATTATATGTTTGAAGCAAACTTTGAGTTACTATGAAGAATAATCAAATGTAAACCCAAGTATGAGTTTAAATATTTTTGATATTTAACCATATTACGTTTATTAACATAGCCTAACAACCTTTTAAACTATATGTGAGGCAAGATAGGCTAATTTGTATTACAAAATAAAGGAAAATAAACCTATGAGTTATAAAAATATTTTTTTCAGTGTTTAACTACACGATGTAAAAATAAGTACAAAGCTTTTTAAAGAATTGATGATTAAGCACTTTAGGGTATGGGGTGTGGGGGGTCATGGATTGGAACATTATTTCCACATAGGATCATTAATTAAATGATATACCATCCCCTCCTTGATTGATGGTGGTTCCCATGGATTAAACCACGATTACCACGACCATCCCATTTGATAATTTTAACACAAAAACAAATTAAAAAAATAAAGGGGATAGTGGTTTGGGTCATGACCACACTCTTAGGGTAGTGGTTTTGAATAATGGATTAAAGATGGATGATGTGGTGCCTATGTGGAGGGTCATGGTGATCATGAGGGTCATGACCACACCCTATAGCCTTAGAAGCATTATGGGCATTGATTACTATGAGCAAAAGATTGTAAGTTTGTGAGATAATTATATAGTACATCTACTTGTCTTTTTCATTATTTAAATCGTATAATACACAAGACTATAATCTAGTATATAACAATTATAATTGTTTGTGTAAAAAAATAGAAGACAATATTAAATTAAAATGGGGTTATGGACTGGAACATTATTTCCACATAGGACATTAATTAAATGATACACCACCCCCTCACCTTGATTGATGGTGGTTCCCATAGATTAAACCACGATTACCACGACCCTCCCATTTGATAATTTTATGACAAAAAAAAATTAAAAAAAAAATAAAGGGGATAGTGGTTTAGGTCATGACCACACCCTTAGGGTAGTGGTTTTGAGTGGTGGATTAAAGATGGATCACATGGCACCTATATGGAGGGTATTGGTGGTCATGAGAGTCATGACCACGCCCTATAGCCTAAAGGCAAAAGATTTATACCATTTGAAAGATCAGATAAACGAGTTTTTTTGCACGTGTAACTAAAAAATATATGTCATCGCATAATATTTATAATTTTGTTATCGTACGACATAAACATCTTATACTTGAAAACAATAAACAATAATAGATAAAAAAAAAGAGTAAACTACCAAAATGGTTCCTGGGGTTTGGTCACTTTTGTCCAAAACTCAAGCCTTTTGAATCTGGGTTCCTGTGGTTTCTATTTTGTTGTCATTATTATCCGAAATCAAAATATGCTCAGATTTTTCAGTTAACATCCATTTTTTTTCTTCATTTTAATGAAGTGCTAAATGGTCTTTTAACGTTTTATTATAACAAACTAAAAAATCTGACCATTTTGCCCTTCATTAAAAGAGAGGAAAAAGACAAAAAAAAAATGGATGTTAACCGAAAAATTTGATCAGATTTTGCTTTTGGATGAAAATAGCAATAAACCTGAAACCACAGAGACCCAGATTCAAAATGTTTGAGTTTTGGACTAAAGCGGCAAAAGTGACCAAACCTCAGGGTCCATTTTGGCAGTTTACTCTAATAAAAATCCTATATTTGAAAACATAAAGAGTAAACTGCCAAAATGGTCCCTGAGGTTTGGTTACTTTTGCCCCTTTAGTCCAAAACTCAAAACTTTTTAATTTGGGTCTATGCGGTTTCAATTTTATTACCATTTTCATCAAAAATCAAAATTTGTTCAGATTTTTGAGTTAACATCCATTTTTTTGTCTTTTTCCTCTCTTTTAACGAAGGAGAAAATTGTCTTTTAACGTTTTATTATAACAAATTAAAAAAAAATCAGACCATTTTGCCTTTTATTAAAAGGAGGGGAAAGACAAAAAAACAAAAAAAACAAAAAAAAAACTAGATGTTAACTATAAAATCTGACTAGATTTTGCTTTTGGATGAAAATGACAATAAAATTGAAACCACAGGAACCTAGATTAAAAATGTTTGAATTTTGAACTAAAATGGTAAAAGTGACCGAACCTCGGGTACCATTTTGACAGTTTACTCAAACATAAAACAATAATAGATAATAAAAATCCTATACTTTAAAACATAAAACAATAATAGATAATAAAAATCCTATACTTGAAAACATAAAACAATAACACTATGTGTTATCATAAGCTCGAGGCTTTGTTGGTATGCCACATCAGCAAACAAAGCCCAAATACACCATAACACTTTGGTGCAAGTTGGGGCTTTGCGCAAAATAGTTGGGGCTAGCCACGAGCAAAATAAATAAAGTTGGTTGTTGATTGGTGACATAAAGAAACTTTTATGAATTTAACTTTGAAAACCAAAAAAGGTAATTTTTTTTATTTATATACTCAATAAAAATAAAAATAAATTTAATTTTAAACACTTATCTAAACCTCACATTTTGTAATTCAAACCCCACCACTCTAAAACATTCTTCTCCTCTCAAACTTTTTATATTTTTCAACTTCAAACTTTATAAAAATTATGGATCAAAGAGGTGATTACCGACCCTCGTTTGAGTTCGACTCATACGAACAATACAGGGCCGGCGGTTGGGATTTACCTGCTTCACAAACAGATCAGGCACCCGAAACACAAGCCCCTTTACAACAATCGTTCTTTCCATTGACCCTACCCGAACCCCAACCAAAAATAGCTCACGCGAGAATAAACAAGTCGGTGAGTCATCGGGATCCCAACAAAGAAGGGCTAAGCATTGGACGACCGAGGAAGAATGCGCGTTAGCGCGAGCTTGGGTTGACGTCTCGGAAGATCAACGTGTTGGTAATTTCTATTTATTTATTCTAACACGTTTATTCGTTTTTTACACTAGCTGATTCAAAAAGAAAAAAAATTATACTTCGATATATGAAAATAACGCTAGTTAATTCGAACGGTTGACTACAAATTTGGCCAAAATCGTCACCGTTAAGAAAAACTAACAAAGATATTCGGATATGAAAACTTCGGCTATGAATGTCGAACACCTTAACAAAGAAGATCGCAAGCTCACCGAGATGACTAAGAACGAAATCCGCGCGGAGTATTGTAGGAAACGAAACAACCATAGTTATTTGATATTTTTTATTTCAAGTTATTTGTATTTTATTTATTTGAAGTTATTTGTAATTTTTTTTGAATTATTGCATTTTGCCGTTGGAACATTTTAAAACTTGAACATTAAGTTGTTGTATTAGCTGTTGCCATTTTTTTTGAGTAAACTGCCATTTTAGTCCCTGATGTTTTGTCCTTTTCCTCAGGGGTATTTTAGTCATTATAGTTTTATTATAACTCATTATTAATTAAAAACGATAAAACTAAATAAATCAGTTGTCATCTTCCCCAAATGCAGAGCAAAAACCCAAACCCTAATTCCACAAATGCAGAGATCTCCACCACCGCCACCTCATCCTCCCTTCTCACCACAGCCACCACTACCTCCTCACCACAACCGCTACCACCACCTCCTTCTCACCACAGCCACCATCTCTTTCTCACCACAATGTCACCGTCTCTCTCTCTCTCTTCCGATCACTCTATCTCTCTTTGAAGCCATAACGACCGGTGATTCCTAACAGTCTCCTGTCTTCCGGTGGTGTTAGAGAGAGAGAAAGAAAGCAGAAATTCGTATTAAGTTGTATAAAGTATGGTGATTTATGTGATTTATCTGATTTATGCAGCGATTTAGGTTATCACCGGTGGTTGTGGCTCTTGTCTCCTGTCTTCCGGTGGTGATTTATCTGATTTATGCAGCGATTTATCTGATTTATGCAGCGATATCACTAAATAAATCAGTTGTCATCTATTATTGCGAATGAGATCTATGAATTTGTTAAAAGTTTGTGTCATAAGTTACCTCATTGTTGATTGAATCAGGTTTGATTGAATTGGTGTGATTCGGATCTGAATCGGTTGGGCGAAATGGAGCCGGGAATGGTTAGTTTCTAGGGAAGATTGTTTCGTATGATACGTGATTGTACATGGTTAACTATGAGGATGAGGATTTTGAGGATTTGGAAACGAAGGAAGTGAAAGGGGTTTTAGTTCAGGATATAAATGACGGCGGCAGGTGGTGGTGCTGGTGCGAGAGGGTGGTGGCAGGTGGTGGTTGGGGTGGTGGTGCGAGAGGGGTGTGGCAGGTGGTGGTCCATCAGAGAAGTCTCTGGTCTGCAATGGTATATGCAGATGCAGATGTCTACGGTATATTAATTTAGTTTATTAATTATTAATATGTTAAATTAAAATTAGATGGACAAAAATGCCCCTGAACAAAAAGACAAAAAAGACAGGTTGCAACAGTAAAAAAAGGGGGTTTTGAAATTTGGACCAAAATGACAACAAAAGTGAAACCACAGGGACCCAGATTTAAAAAGTTTGAGATTTGGACTAAAATGGCAAAAGTGCCCAAACCACAGGGACCAAAATGGCAATTTACTCTATTTTTTTTTTCAATTTGAAAATCTATTTAAACTCATACATCTCACACATACAATTCAAACATTTCAAATAAATATTTTTCACTATGGATTTTTGATACTCGTCGTCGGATTCTGAAGAAGACGCGGTTATCATGGACTAGGTCTAGTTAACGATCAAATTTATGAATGAAGTGATCCAAGGTTTAACTCCACAACCCTTAAATGACGAGTAGATGATGTTGCAGCGTGTGTGTATATATATATACATTTTTTTTAATAAAACAGCTAAATGGTAAAGTTTATTAAAATGTATAAGTAATATATAGTCGAAAAAAAAAGTAAAGTCAGACAAAAGATATAATAAAAAATAGATATTCTTATAAAATATTAAACAATTTTTCATTTTTTTAACGACCAACGAATCCTTCTATTAACGAAAATAATATTGTATAATAATAATCAATGTATTTATTAGTTTGCTTCTTATCTATGTATATTTTTAGATAGCATTGTGGTTGATATTGAACACCGCATTCTCTGCCATAAGACCCTCTGGTCATTGATTATTGGTTGTTGTATCTTGGCCTATTTAAGCCAATGTAATTGTTAATGAAATCATGCTTTTCAAACATTCACTACAATTCTTATATGGTATCAAAGCCGCAAACTCCAACGAGTAATCCCGATCTAATTTTTTTTCTTTTCTTTTCTCACAGTTCACCTCTCCATGGCTTCACCAGCAGTTGTTTCCCTCTCAGCCTCAACCCACTTCCATGTCATCCTCATGAAGGATAATTTTTCTGTTTGGCGAAAACACGTTCATTCCACTCTTATTGGCATGGATCTCGTTCACTTTCTTACCGGAACCAAACCAATCCCATCATCGTTCCTTGACCCGGAAAAAACTAAGCCAAATCCCGACTTTCGTGCTTGGTGTTGGAAACAATTTGCGAAATCAACAATATTCGAGAAGAAAGAAAGAATAGAAGACTGTGTCGTGCGTAATCACACTGCCTTGAAAGAGATTTAGGCACTACCGTGGTGCAAATAGTATATTCACTGATCGCTCCCCAAGGTTAACACAGTTTTTTAACTGATTTTCTTGTGCACTCAAGATAAACCAGAGATGGAGATTTATGGAATGAGTGATCTGAAAATTGGGGAAGAAGCCAACGGTTTTAGGAAAATATATAAGCCGTATAAAACTGCCAGGTAACATAATTTAATTAAACTAATTAAATAAAGAAAATAATTAATATATATTTCCTTTTTGCCAACGTGAGATAAATGTAGCTTATTCCCTTGGATGGCTTTCAACTCCAACAATCCCCCACAAAGGCAGACAAGGCAGTTCACCTCTCTTCAGATCACAAGTTGGGTTATATTGGTACTTAAGTGTAAATATCTTTTGATTTGAATTTACACGTAGTGAAGTAAGGCAACGACGAAATACCATCAAGTGAATAACTCTTGAACCGGATGTTTTTGGTCGAGACCCCCACAACACATACCGAGCCCATTGTTCCATGCAACCTCCGCGATGCTTCAATGCGCTTTCACGGGCCATGCGCAAACCTTGGGACTCATAAGTGCTCTAAGGAGATAGCCCATATCTCCTATAGAAGGCGGCCCCACCTTCACACTCACGTAGGTGATTTCGACCTTAAGTCTACCTCATACATAGACCAGTCCCAACAAGGGTGATGAAATCATTAAGAGCTATAAAGCTCAGCCTTAACACATAATCGGTAAACCCACCAGGCCCGTCTCAAAAGGACCACGCATTAGGCAATGGATTCAACCTCAAATTACAACACTACCATGCGTCATAGAGATGGGAATGTAGTGCCGGTCAGGACTCATATGGCTTCGTTTGACCACTGTGGGTGCCCACCATATTATCCTAATTATTGGGCTTAAGCCCCATCCCCCCCGACGTTGCTAGGACCAATCTCTTCGTTAGTCCCTTGGTTAGTCGATCTGCCAGATTCCTATCAGATCTCACATATTCCACAGCTATAACACCGTTTCTAAGCATATATTTCACTGAACTATGTCTTACTCTTATGTGTCTTTTTCTGGCAATACTAATAGCTGATTGTGAATCACAATGAAGGGAAATAGGCGTTGCCTCCCTTCCCCATTAAGGAATGTCTGCTAAAAGGCACCTTAACCACTCCGCCTCTTGCCCTGCCAACTCAAGAGCAATAAAATCCGACTCCATGGTGGAACGTGCAATACAAGTCTGCTTGGAGGACTTCCAAGAGACTGCACCGCCACCCAAAATAAACACATAACCACTAGTGGAACTTACTTCATCATTGTCAGTGACCCAATTTGCATCACAGTACCCTTCTAATACAACAGGAAATTTATTATAATGCAAAGACAAGTCCATGGTACCCCTGAGGTATCTCAACAGTCGATGAAGTGCATTCCAATGTTTCTCACTAGGGTTGTGTGTATAACGACTAAGTCTACTAACAGTGTAGGCTATATCTGCCTATCTGGTCGGGTATAATTCATTAAGAACATAACACTTCCTATAATTTTAGCATATTCAGGTTGTGATATACTCTCATATTTATTTTTCTTAAGGTGCACACTAGGATCATAGGGAGTTCTCACAGGCTTCACATCAAAGCAATCAAATTTTTTAAGCATTTTCTCAACATAGTGAGACTGACTCAGAGAAATTCCATTCGAAGTCCTCTTTATTTTAACTCCCAAAATCACATCAGCTTCACCCATATCTTTCATCTCAAACTTAGATGATAAAAATGATTTGGTTTGATTAACATCATGCACATCAGCACCAAATATTAGCATGTCATCTACATATAGACATATAATAACATATCCTGATTTAAGTTGTTTAGAATACACACAAGAATCATAATTATTCACAACATAGCCACCGGTTTTTAAAGTAGTGTCTAGTTTTTCATACCATTTCTTGGGTGCTTGTTTCAAGCCGTATAGGGATTTTTTAAGCCTACACACCTTATTCTCCTGACCTGGGACCACAAACCCCTCAGGTTGAAGCATATAAATTTCCTCATCTAGGTCCCCATTCAAAAAGGTTGTTTTAACGTCCATTTGATGAACCACTAAACCGTGGATAGCAGCTATAGCGATAAGGGATCTAATAGTGGAAATTTTCGTCACAGGAGAATAAGTGTCAAAATAATCAAGACCTTGCCTTTGAGTGAACCCTCTAATAACAAGTCTGGCCTTGTATTTGTCAATGGTTCCATCAGGCCTCATCTTTTTCTTAAATATCCATTTACTACTTATTGGCTTATTCCCTTTTGGTAAATCAGTTAGTTCCCAAGTATGGTTAGATAGTATAGAGTCTACTTCATTTTTAATTGCCTCCTTCCATAAACTAGCATCAATAGAAGTTACAGCTTCTTGATAAGTCTTAGGATCAATTTCAATCAAGTACACAGAAACAAATTCATCATTAAGCATATCGACATGAAAGTTCTCTGTTAGAAAGGCTGTAACAAAATCAGGTCCAAAGCTTGTCTCGGTTCTACACCTTTTACTCCTCCTAGGTTCAAGGTTATCTGTAGTCTCATTAACAGAACTAGAGGACGGTATATCAGTAGGCAATATAACTTGAGATCGCATAACATCATGAGATTTTTTCATAGGATATTCATTTTCAAAGAAATCAACATCAGCATCACTAAATTCAACAATAGTTTTATCACTTAACAACATGAATCTGTAAGCTGCACTGTTTTGAGCATAATTAATAAACACAGAGTCTACAGTTTTAGGTCCAATGTTCACCCTTTTAAAATCAGGCAGCCCTACTTTCGCTAGGCACCCCCACACTTTGAGAAATTTCAAGTTAGGGGCATATCCCTTCCACAATTCATAGGGTGTTTTATCACGTCCTTTGTGAGGAACTCTATTAAGCACATGACACGCCGATAAAATGGCTTCCCCTACATTTTATCAGGTAAACCGGAACTTAAAAGCATAGCATTCATCATATTTTTAAGAGTTCTATTTTTTCGTTCGGCTACACCATTCTGTTGGGGTGTATAAGGGATTAAGGGGCACTAAACTCCTGTATAATACCATTTTGCTCACAAAATTCCTTAAGAGTGTTGGTATTGTACTCACCACCCCTATCAGACCTAAATCTTTTAATCTTTCTTTCAAGTTGGTTTTCAACTTCATTTTTGTAGATCATAAACATATGACCTGCCTCATCTTTGGACTTCAAGAGGTAAACTTTAGTATATCTTGAATAATCATCAATAAATGTCATATAGTATTTTTTTTACCCCCTACTAGACGTATTTTTAAAGTCAGCTAAATCTGAGTGCACAAGTTCTAGTAATTCAGTGGCCCTACTAATTACATTTTTAAAAGGCTTTTTAGCATGTTTGGCTTCCACACACACATGTCACTTAAAACTTTCACATGTATTTTTTACATGAATTTTACCCGCAGTTTTAAGTCTTTTAATAGAAGAGAAGCCAATGTGATCGAGCCTAGCATGCCATATATAAGCGGACTCATCAATATAAGCAGAACTAGATGCAATATAAGAAACATAAACAATGTTCAGTACACATAATCCACCACTGAGATAGGCATTCCCAACAAAGTTGTCGTTTTTCGAAATGATAATTTTATCAGCCTCAATGACCTGTTTTAGACCAACCTTGTTGAGAAGTGCCCCAGACACAACATTCCTACGAAGAGAAGGAACATACAATGTATCAGATAAGGCTAAAGTTTTCCCAGAAGTGAGTTTTAGTTTAACCTTCCCTTTGCCGAGAATTCCAGCAGTACCCTCATTGCCCATGTAAACTTGTTCTCCATCAGTTAGTTCTCGAAACTCTGAAAATAGATCCTTATTGTTACAGTAATGTCGCGAGGCACCAATGTCCAGAATCCACTCAGTTCTGTTTTCCACCAGGTTCATTTCAATCATTGTTGTAATGATCTCTTCTTGTTCAGCAATATTCACTTTAGCAGCATCGTCAGTTTTCTGATTCTGGTCTTTCCTTTGATAGCACTTATAAGCTTTGTGACCAGGTTTTCCACATACATAGCACAAGCCTTTTCCCTTCTTGAATTTCCCATCAGCTTTCGAAGTCCCAAGTCTCTTGCTTTCTTTCCCGCGGCCTTTAAACCTTTGTTCCTTTTCTTTTCCTTTAGACCTGTCCCTTTTCTCATGTCTAGAAGATTCAATCAGGTTAGCATTAGAAGCATTTAAAGAAAGGTTTGAAAGCTTATCTTTGAGACGATTAGCTTCTTCAGTTCCCATATGGCTGGTTAGATCTTGTAGAGACATGTCTTTCTTTTTGTGTTTAAGATGGTTCCTGTAGTCACTCCAGGATGGGGGAATTTTTTCTAATAGAACATTTGCTTGTAGTATTTCACACATCTTCATTCCTTCGGACAAAACAGCAGCAACTAAATTTTCATAGACATGAACTTGATCCATGATAGGCTGATCATCAGTGATTTGGAATCGCAACCAATTTCCCACCACATACTTTTTCCTTCCAGCATCATCAGCGTCATATTTTCTGTTCAAAGTGTCCCATATATCTTTTGCGGACTTGAATTCAATAAACAAATCGAACAAACTATTTATCATGTGGTTCAGGATATGACCACGAGCAGTTTTGTTGTCTTTTTCATACTTTTTGACAGTTTCTGCACTTGGTGTGGATGAAGAGCTCGAGTCCCCGTCGATGTGTATTGGAGTAACCAATGGTCGTGATTGTTGAATAGAATACTTGGTGGGATCTTCATGAAGAACATAGTCAATCTCCAAATGTTCGAAAAAGATTGGCAGTTTTTGAGACCAGCGACGGTAATTAGTCCCGTCGAGTGGTTCGAGTTTGGACATATCAGGAATGAATTTTAAGAGAGCCAGATTCGCCATTGAAGAATACGAGTAAATCGCTTTCAAATTGTTGGAAACAATTTGCGAAATCAACAATATTCGAGAAGAAAGAAAGAACAGAAGACTGTGTCATGCGTAATCACACTACCTTGAAAGCGATTTAGGCACTAGCGTGGTGCAAATAGTATATTTACCGATCGCTCCCCAAGTTTAACATAGTTTTTTAACTGATTTTCTTATGCACTCAAGATAAACCAGAGATGGAGATTTATGGAACGAGTGATCCGAAAATTGGGGAAGAAGCCAGCGGTTTTAGGAAAATATATAAACCGTATAAAACTGCCAGGTAACATAATTTAATTAAAGTAATTAAATAAAGAAAATAATTAATATATATTTCCTTTTTGCCAACGTGAGATTAATGTAGTTTATTCCCTTGGATGGCTTTCAACTCCAACACTTGGCATCGCCAAGACCAGGCCATTCTGGCCGCCCTAATTGGTAGCTGCTCACCGACTATCCAATCGATGATCGCCTCTGCTGCTACCTCCCAACAGGCTTGGGAACGACTCCTTATGAGCTATGCTAATACATCTCGATCTCGGATTATCTCTCTTAAATCCAAAATTGCTTCGAACCCAAAAGGAAACCGCACTGTTACCGACTATCTACGTGGCATGAAATCAATTGCCGATGAACTCGCCTTAGTGCAAAAACCGGTCAAGGATGAGGATCTTCTGGTTCATATTCTTTGCCAACTGGGTGATGCCTTCAAACCCATTGCAACCTCCCTTCACTTACTTGACTAAAAAATTACCTTCCCGGAACTATTCGAGAAACTCGTGGATTATGAACGAGAACTCAATCAAACAGTTGTTTCACCCCAACCTACCATAACTATTGTCAACTATACCCATTGACAAAACCATTCCAACCTCCGACCTGCACCAGATCGTCACAACAGTCAAGGAAACTTCAACAACAGAAACTCACGCTCTCAATGTCCACTAACTCCAATGGTGGTACCCGCGAGAGTCGTTCTAATGTTTATTGTCAGTTTTGCCATTTTGCAGGACACGAAGCGAAAGAGTGTAGGAAGCTTGCTAAGTTTCTTCGCGAGAATCAAGTTCAAACATGAAGTTTTGTGAACTCCCAAAAGGCCTCACCAACTGCTAGTGTCACGACCTCGTCTTACATGTTCGATACCGGTGCCTCAAACCATGTTGATCCCGACCATGCGTCTTTCCACTCCGTCTCCGAATATGGCGGACCCGATGAAATTGTTCTTGGCAATGGTAATACTCTTACCATAACTCATATTGGCAATCATATCTTCCGATGTCACATGGTTCTCTTTCTTTAAAAGATGTCTTATGCGTTCCTTATTTCAAAAATAAACTTATATCCGTTGCTAAATTATGTAAAACTAACCATGTTTCGGTGGAATTTTTCCCACCCACTTCTTTGTCAAGGACCTTCGCACGGGGGCATGTCCAATGCGGGGAGAGAACTACCTTGATGTCTATTATGCAAACCTTCCTTCGTCGCCTCAAATAAATGCGGTGTCCACCACATCGCCTCTTGATTGGCACCACAAGCTTGGACACCCATCTATTCAGATTTTCAAGAAAATAGCTAAATGCTTAAGTTGAAATTTCAATTTCCAAAATTTTCATTGTAATTCATGTTCTATTAATAAAAGTCATAGAGCTCCTTTTGGCATGAATTCGTTTACAACTACTAAACGTTACAATTAATCTACTCAGATGTTTGGGGACCGGTGGAAAAATCTATTGACGGTTTCACTTACTATGTAATCTTTGTTGATTTTCATACTAAGTATACCTGCTTATACCCAATGAAGCATAAATCCGATGTGTCCATCTTGTTTCCGCAATTCAAAATGCTCGTTGAAAAATTCTTTCAAACACCTTTAATCTCGCTTTTTACTGATAATGGTGGCGAATATATTGGGTTAACTACCAATCTTCAATCCCAAGGAATCTCCCACTTTACTACCCCGCCTCATACTCTGGAACAAAATGGTGTTGCCGAACGACAACACCGGCATATTGTAGAAACCATATTATCTCTCCTCCACCATGCACAACCATGGTTTTAAAAAACGGTTGAGGCGTGCGCCTCGAGGCGCGTCTCAAGGCGAAACGGCCAAAAAACGATTCTGAGGCGCGCCTCAGGGGGTTTCTACTGTTTGTGCGCCTCAGAGGGGCTGAGGCGTTAAAAAGGTTGCGCCTCAGGTGCGCCTCAGGGGTTTTAGATATTTGTTTTTGATGTTTTTGCGTTTTTGTGTCAATTTCAAGCAATTTATGTCTTTTTTATGTGTGTTTTTGATTATTTTGATGAATTTGATGATGAATTTAGTTAGTATTACTATTTTTATAAGGTATATAATATTTATTTTTATTTTTTAATTCCGCCTCGGGCTTACGCCTCGGTTCGCCTCGAGGCTTACGCCTCGTGAGGCGAAGTGAAAACGCCTCGAAACTCGTTTCCGTTTTTTTAAACCTTGTGCACAACTCCCAATTATTTTTTGGACACATGCTTTCCAAACCG
Source organism: Helianthus tuberosus (assembly GCA_030545235.1). NCBI lineage: Eukaryota > Viridiplantae > Streptophyta > Magnoliopsida > Asterales > Asteraceae > Helianthus > Helianthus tuberosus. The sequence goes on from CM060366.1 coordinate 190,405,496, forward strand.
TTGTTTATTTAATAAACCGTTTACCCACTCCTATCCTTGATTTCAACAACCCTTATACTCTTCTCTTCCATAAAAATCCAACCTACACCAAACTAAAACCTTTTGGATGTCTATGCTACCCGTGGCTTCGCCCATATGCAATATCCAAACTCCACCCCCGCTCCGAGCAATGCATTTTTTTGGTTACACGCATTCCAAATCAGCCTATAAATGCTATGCTCCTACAACTCGTCGCCTTTATCATTCCTGTCATGTCGAGTTTGTGGGACCAAATTTTCATTTCATACTCAACAAGACCCCTCCCCTCCCATTCCTACTGTGGATTCCTTTTTAGGAATTCCCTCCTCTATGACTATTCCAAAAACCTCACCCTCGGCCTTGATGGAGGGTGTGAAACCCGAGTGTTAACGTGCGTATTTTGTGTCATTTATTGTCGTTTACGTGATTATACGCTTGGAATATGTTCACTACGAAGATTTGTGGTTTTACAGGTTAATCGCGTAACTCAGTGAAGTTATGATGTTTGGTGATGAAGCGGAACAGCCAGGGATAACAACTGAGTGAATTACGTTAGCTGGGACTTGTTGCGGGTGATAAAAACAACTTCGAAGCACAATATTACGGAAGTGATTGAAGTCCAGGGGCTTGTATGTTATTTATTGAAAGTTAGAAAGTGACAAAGAAATGGAACGTAGCTTATTTACGGCCAAAAAAATGGAACGAGAAACAGAAAAAAGCATGCGTAGCCTACGGCTACTAGAACGTAGCCTACGGTAAGTGTACACAAAAGAAACTATGTTTTGTATCTTACGGATTCAGGTCGTAGCCTACGGTGAACAAGTTGGGGTGCACATGCATATCTTGGGTGAGAGAAATTTTGAGATAAAAACAATATGATTGGGCCGATAAATGTCACGTGAATATTGGAGGGTTTTTTGGGCCATATTCACGAAGAGGAGGTTGGCGGCTGACATTGGGAAGGAAATTCAACTAACAACAATAGTCAACAATAACAGTGGTAAAATACACATATTTGTCCCGTGTAAATTGTATAATTTTTTGTATAAGTTTTATTTGTTTTTATTTAGTTTTAGTATTATATTACATTATTTTATGTTTTGGCAGGTCCTGGTGCAAATTGTGCGAAAAAGAGTAATAAAGAAATAACCAGCCAGTTGAGTAGAGTATGACGCCAGTGACCGAATTAAAATTGCCACTATTTTCCTTTATTGGGCCGAGCCCGCTTATCTCTATATTAGAAAGAGGGGGAATTTGGCCGCACATAATTCTTTTGCTGTTGGTACCATTTGTCATTTGATTGGAAGGCAAATTTTGGGATGACAATTAATTGAAAAGGTTGGGAGCTGCAAGATTTAAAGAATGCATAGAATTACAAAGATGGCCTTAATGAAATTCAATAATTACAACATAATGTCATTGTCCTACTTCTACTATTACTCTTGGGCTGATTAATTTATTAAGAAGGCTTTGGGCCTGTTAAGCGACTAGCCAACAGCCCAGTTGATGAGAATTGTGAAACATGTATTATACTCCAAACAAAATCAATAACATCAGGGGGGCCCATCAGAAGATATCATCACGCACCATCAGTATTGTTCTTTGGGGGTTTTCGAGAGGCACATTGAAGTTGGAGGGTTTTAATAAATTATATCATACAAAAAGGAGGGGCCGACCTACAACGTAAAAAGAAAGAGCCAATATATATATATATCAAACTTTGGGGACGGTTGGAGGGGATCAGACGAAATCGAGAGGAGGAGATACGAAAATAGACGGCAGAAGAGACGCAACCAGCAACATCAGGACGAATTTTGGACATCTTGGAGGCTGTTTAGAGGTTCTTGAAGAAGGTTTTGAAGGTTGGAAGCGATAGGAATCATCGTGGAAGGCTCGGGAGCACTCGGGATTGAAGATTTTCGGGTTTTATCTTCTCGTTAATTCTCTTTATTCGGTTGTTCTTTAGTTTGATCATGATGAATTCTGAATTGCTGATGATTATTATGTCTTTTGATACAATGATTTTTGGCTAAACTCTTATACTAACCTAGGCATGACAATGGTTTAATTAAAGATTGGATTTTTATTCGGTTTTAATGTGGTTTATGGATTTTCTTGTTGTAACACCCCGAAAATGGGTTTGGTAATTAACCCATGTTAATACTAAAAGACGGGTAAAATACCGTTGGTGGTAAAAGTAACCCGGTAAATATTAGGATTTAAATAGTTAATCCTAATAATAAATAAAAAGTGGATAAAAGCTTTTAAGAAATAAAAGCTTAGAAGGCCCGAGTTAACGGGACCTAAAATAAACTTAGTCATAAGTATTCCCGAATCCGCTAAATTAACTAGGAATATTTAACCTAGTTAATAAGTAGGAAAATTGTTAAAAGAAATAAGTAGGTTGTGGCCTACTTAATAACGAACCAAACACGAGGGGTTAAAGCTGGATAACTAGAAAAGTTATTTAATAAAAACAAACACAAACACACACACACAGTGTGTGTTCTGGGGCGACATCAGGGAGCTCCCCATGGAGCCAAACCCTAACAAGCACAAATCTCAGAAATTGGAGGTTCAATTCAGTCCCAAATCAAGTTCTAAACACGAATTAATGATCACCTCACTGAAGGGATCATAAGGTATGCGAAATTCTAGTATTTTGATTCATCTCAAGTTCTAGGTTAATTGTGAAAAACTGAAATTGAGCTTGATTGTGTCATGCATGAGTGAATCTTGAAGTAATATGATGTCTAGGAGTAAACCCTAGTCAAATAACATGTTAGATTGTTGGATAATCTATGAGATTCATGATGATCCATTGATAAGCTAAGTGGGTTTTATGTTGATATGATGAACACTCATGTTAGAATGTAAGATTTATGAATATTGAGTTGATGATATAAGTTCTTGATATAGTTCATGAACACTAGACTTAGAAGTTTAAATGTGTTGATGTAAATCTTGGTAAAGATAACTAGTTATGAACTAGTTAGTAAATAAGTAATATTATGCACACTAGGTGTTTGTTAAAATGCCCGAATGAATGTTGACATAACGAAAGTATGAAAGAAACGCGTAATTGGCTAACTCGACTAACTACGTGTAATACGGAATAATAGGGGTTCGAAACGTGATGTTGATTGAGCTTATTGTGTGTATAATGTGATTGAAGTTAGTTGACCATTGAAAGTCAAACTGACCTATAATCCGATAAATGGTAGTTTTGATATGAAATTTGTAAGGTGGAATAATCGTATTAAATTATGATTAAACTAACCACCTTGAAAACGATGATGATAGTTTGATGATTAACAAGCTAGATGAGAGCTTGGGAACAAAGCGGGTCAAACGAAGCAAGAATGACGGAAAAGCATAATTCGGATGCAAGGTAAGTATAGCTTACACTAGTCTTATATGTTAGAATACTCCCTTACCGTATTAGTTACGTATTAGACAAATACATAATTGAGGTATGATGTTCCGACGTGTAAACGTACGGAACAAGGTAGTCTAGCACGACAAGAAACCATGTTGATGGTTAAAAAGGAATTAAATCGGTAATTCGATCATTTTATGACAAATGGAAAATGAGCCTTTGAATGGTTACCTTATAGGGTAAACCAAAACAAACAATATGGGTAAAAAGGTAAATTGGTCATGCGTTGACCATAACTATTGGTTTTGAAAGACACTGTAAGGCGTAAGCCATAACAGGCTAAAAAGCGTTAAGAAAATCAATTAATAAGTGAAATGGCCACACGGTGTAAACCGAAGCGAGTCGTATAGATGAGATGGTAATAAATATCATCTCGCCAACATAGTCGGTCACTTAGACCAAATGGGTCAAAAGGTGAAGATATCACCCTTTGACAATAACGACTAATGATTATTGTCGAGCTATATTATTTCAGGTGTAAATGTCAAATTGGTGTTAGCAACGCTATGAATTTGCAGTTATAAAAGCAAGGTATTAAAAACGGGTCAATATATTGATCTGCGCCAGGTATGTGAAATAAGGTAACACTCATTTAGAACATATGGTTCAAGAGTGTTAAAAGAGGTCAAAACGGACATTTGGTTACTTGTTAGGTAAACCAAATGTTTTATGTAATGAACATGGCGTTTGGAAAGCTTAATGACTTTTCAAACATAATTATAGGTTAAAAGAGAGATTATGGGTCCAATATACTTTCAAAAAGTCCTTCATTGTTAATAAAGGACTAAAATGGACCAAAACGCCCTTGGTGGCTAAATTGACCAAACAACCTTTAAAAGTTGTTCGGAAATGAGTTTTATGATTAAATGAATACTTAGATTAATTATAGAAGCAATTGAAAGCGATTTTAGGCTCGATAGTGCTTAAGAACCCTTAACGGGTCAAAATAAGCATACGAGTGAAAACGGGTTTAAATTGTGTAATAAACCTATGAATAGAACCTAAAATGGTAAGTAATATTAAATAAAAGAGTTGTATGTGATATAGGAATCAAACAAATACGTTTGTTTGATAAAACCGCGAATGGGTCAAAAATTGGTAAAAAGGGAAATAAGCCGAAGACTTAAAAGTCTTAAATCTTGTTAAGTCGGATGTCGGATTTTAACTCCAAATGATGGGGAATCAAATTACAAACATGTAGGAAGAAACGGTAGGACAAACGGATAAGCGGTTTGAAAGATACGGAAGTTCTCGTATCAGAAACGGTAAAATTGGAAAGCTGGAATGCAGGGACCACCGTAATTTACGGTCCCACCGTAAATTACGGTGGACATGAAAAATGCTACGGTGGAAACCCCCTGATTTACGGTGGGGAACTAACATCCAGGTGCCACCGTAAATTACGGTCCCACCGTAATTTACGGTAGTGGTCAGGTTTAAACTTTTGTTTTGTGTTATCGATTGTTCTTGGACTCGTTTAGATGCGTTTTAAACACCGTATGACTAAAGCATTTCATGTTTATGAAATGTAGGTACTTTCTGGGATGCCGGAAGACGATCAAGCTCAGCGAAGAACCGAACACCATAAAGACACACGCTTCCGCACTTTGACACATTGTAAATTTTAAACAACGAATTCAACCACGTTATGTGGAATAACCTATGATTTGCAAAAGTTTTAATAAACCCGTATTACCGATCTATATGATAGTGATTAATTACATGATTATCTTTCAAAATATACGTTAAACCTTGGTTTACAAGAACGGGTGTTACACTTGTATTGTAAACGGCTATGGAATTTTAACTTGGTGTATATGCATGCTTGATTATGTTTGATCGCTGTTTATTGCTTCGTATAATCCTTGGTAACGGTCTATATCACATAATAGGGTTGTACTAGGGTTCTTGATTTAGGTGAGTGTCTATATCGCGTAATAGGTCATTAATCCTTTAGGGTGAAAATCGCGTAAGTAACCTTAGAAGTAATATTCGGTAATCTCATAAAATCAAGTGTTCTACTAATCTTGTCGCTGTGAGGCTCGAGGTTGTTAATAGGTCTTGATTTGGATTATAGCTAGATTTAGGTTTTGTGAGAAATCGGTCTGGTTCCCTACCCATTCTCTTGTCTATTAAACCAAGTTGAAACCCATAGTTGCCTTAGACTTTCGCGCTGTAAGGTAGATTGTCATATTAGGGCATTTTTAAGAAGTTAGAGGACTGTGAGGAAATCTAACAACCGGTAATCGTAACAGCCTAGGTAGTGCCACAAGAATCGCCTTGAGAAGGGTCGAGGGGCTTAGTGGTGTCTTAATAGGTTTAGTATCCAAAGATCCCGGTTCCATACCACATTACTTCGAATAGAAATCCATTCCGAGTTAAGCTTGCGTCTAGCCTAGGTAGTCTTCATCACCACTGGTCAAAGTCTTCGTTCGAGTTCGTGTTAGTTAGTCTAGCTAATCGTTATTTGCATTCTTTAGGATTCTTAGAAACCCCCCCCCCCCAATCAACAAGCATTTAGTTAAGTCGTGTCAGTCGTAGTCTAAATAGAGTCTTAGCGTAATCCTTAGAGTCTAGTGGGTTCGATACTCGGACTTACTTTAGCTATACTACATTGATGGGTACACTTGCCGGTTGTGTGGTTTTAGTTTTAGATCGAGTCTAAGTTTATAAATTTAAAGCTTAGAGTGTCTAGATTAGGGTTAATTTTAGTTGTTTTTATTTGACCACTTCGTGCACATCAAACATCATCATTATTCTTCTTGGGGACAAGGGGCCGCCATTTAAGTTGGGGTTTTTTGAAAACAAAAAAAATCAAATCATCTCACATATAAGGGTGGAGGGTATAGGTTCGGTAAACTCATTCGGTGAGTTGGTGTCACCGAGCGGTGACCACCCCCTGTTGTTTAAGTCACCGAAATTTTGCACTTTTTCGGTGTATATTCACCGATGCGGGAAAATGAGGGAATGAGGAGGGAGGGAGGTTTAATGGTGGGTCCCAACCCCTTTTAACCAATCACAATTTTTTTTATTTTTTAACATACTCAAACACCCTAGGGTGATTGACTATACCCCCTGATTGAGTGCAAAATGGGAAGTGGAATGGGGAGTTGACATGACATAATATTATTGGGTAAAATTTCACTCAAACACCCAAGGGTGATTGACTATACCCTCCACCCTAATATCATCACAAGGGATGGCAGTAAAGGAGGCGTCAATAGTCAAGGCAACATCACAACTCTCAAAGAACATCATCAACGAGCATTGTGGAGCGAGATTTTTAAGGATTTGTGATTTATTAATTTTGTCATCTTTTGTTATATTATATTATAATAAAGATGATGATTTTAATGAGGATTCAAGTTATTGAAGATGAACAACCCAACATGAACGGCTAAACTTTTTGTGGTTTCCTCCGGATGGAGGGTTTTTGTAAGTTAATGGATATTATGTGTTTGATACAATCGTTTTAACATGGTGATCTAAGCATTCGATGCTTTTCACCATGGATTTGATTTATTGGTTGTAAACAGTTACGCTTATTTAAACCTTAATTTCTAAGCATTCAGTTCCCGAGAGTTCTAGTAATTGGGATATATTTGACATGGGGTTAGGGTTTGTAAATTGTAATTGATAATCATTCGATAACCTCCCGTTATGTATTGACCGGAGTACTTAGTCGTTGGTTATCACAATTTTAATCAATCAAAATTAACACCTATGTCTATGTAGGCAACGATTCAACACATAATTGAAGTTAATTGCAAAACCTGAAATCTGGAGGAACCATCTTTTCTCCTATTGATTTAAATCACACTTTTTACTCGTTAATTTAGCTATTTCTCATAATCAAACAAACCGAGTTTCTAATTCAGTAATAGTTAATCAATACTTAGCATAATAACACTTTCCACAATCCTCCTCTGGTTCGATATCCGACTTATCCTATCTACTAGTTTATTTCGGTTTATGCATGTCACTAACGACAGACATCAAAATGGCGCCGTTGCCGGGGAGGCGTGCGCAAAGTGATTAGTGTTAAGTTTCAGTTAAAAAAATTCAAAAAAAAATAAAAAATCCAAAAATAGTATTTTATTCGTCACATATTCCACTGTTTGCTTTTACCTTGGGTATACTAGTTTTGTCTGTGCAGATTTATTGCAGATCTTATTATGGAAAGTGCTTACTGGTCATGCCGAGGTTGTGGTAGTCCATGTCACACGCGTGACGATTGTCCTGTGTTCCGGAAAATGTGTGAGGACGCACAGAGGAGAGCAAATGAGTTGGGTTTTTATTCTGATGATCATGTCCACCCATACTATTCTTATTCTGATTCGCTGCGAGTTGCATATGATTTCCCAACGGATTATTGTTATGATGAGCAGACATGGGATGAGAGTAGCTATGATCCGGGGATGGTACAAAGCGTGAGTTACCAAGAGGAGTATGACGACTGTTATGACGAATATTCTCACTTTTCTTATGAAGACCATCAGGTACACTATCAGGATGCCTATCATGCGCAGTATACATTTGATCAGGGTGAGTCTGAATGTGCACCCCAGTCACATAGTTATTATCAATCACCTTAATTTGGAAGTCTTATGGAATATATGAGACAAAGAGAGCTGTCATACATTGAAAAGGAATTGGTGAAACCTGACCTGTCAATAGAGGACCAGTTGGAGATGTGGATTACGAAGTATGACCTTTTGATGGCTGAAGTGAAGGATGATGGGCCAAGAATGACTCAAATGGAAAAACGCCAAGCCAGGGATAGATGGGTGTCTCTACAGATGTCTCATTCTCAAGTAAGGGATGAGGTTGTGGAGGTTAGTACCACACCGGTGATTCTCTCAATTGTTGAACAGTCAGATGTGGAGAAAATTGTTGAAGGTGATGAGGTGAAAGAAGACATTCCACAAAATAAGTGTGGGGATGCACGTATAGAGATGCGGAAGGTGACGGTGAAGGACGTCGTGCAGATCATCATAAAGTGGTTGTGCAATAATCCGACTTATCTGCTGATGTTGAGTAAAAAGAAACACTTGTGGAGAGTTAACTATCGAGTGTATATTGGAAACTCGATAGGAAAGTGTGGACTGAGGTCGGATTGCAGTGTTTCAGTGGACATCTTGATAAAAATTAGACCCCGCTGGATCAGTGATGTCAGGTACCGTGCATTCATGGGAAATACAAGGGGTAAATGTGCACTGAGACCACCGTAGCGCATATCAGGTACGGTCTGGCTGAAGACCTTTAAACTTAGCGCTCTCGGGAGGCAGCCCGAGGATGTAGAGTATTGTATTTTGGTTTGGTTTCGTTTCATTTTGGTGTGTTTGTGTTTTGACAGGCTTCTACATTCCATCTTCACGGATGCAATGAATCAAGTGTGGGGATGTTTGGCAAGATCCCCGATGAGATCTCAAAGAATCCATGAGGGTCGTATGTTCCGGTTAGATCGCAACATCTACACCACTACAAACACTCACTTGTTTTCTGATCAGGTGCATGTGTTTATCTATCCTATGTTTTATTTGTTTTTGTGTACTTTGTGGTGTGAAATCTTTGTGTCGGGAGTGGTTTCTATGTGTTGGTTTATTTAGGTCACTAGCCGTTCATGGTTTGTTAGGTGGTATTTCTCGAGTTTAGATTATAAATTGCACCATACATTGGGGACAATGTATCCCAAGTGTGGGGATGCGGTAACTCGAGAAAAAGGTTGGTAAGATTGTTGATCTTAAATGCTTGAAGAGTTGAAATTGGAAAAAAAAAATGAAAAATTTTAAAATTTTTTGTCTCAAGTATGCTTGAACTACATGAAAACCTAAATTTTCAATCGCTAAAGGGTTCCTACTGATATTAAACTAACTTAGATCCCTAGTCATGGTTGTTCCTTTAAGTTTCATGAGAGTATTTCTGACAGGTTTTGGAAAATAGTTGAGAAGAGATGTCTAACTAGGGGTAACATGCTTTAGGAATCACACATGTTACGTGTCGGCAACCCATTTCCTTTTATTCGGTGAGATATTTGAGCCTACTAGTTGTTAGATGAAGTTGCTATAAATGTTCATTTGCTGAGTGTAGGCCATATGTTGCTTTGTGTTAGAACTTGTGTGGTTTGATACGTGCCGAGACTGTGGTTTAGCGTATGTACATAGATGATAAAGGCATTAGGATCCATTCATTATTTCATATGTTTGATTGTTTATCCACCCATCTTAGTTAACCATGTTGAGCCTTATACCTTTCGTTTGTTACACCTCGTTTGACCCGTTTGATTACTAACCATGAATGACAATTGTGTGTTAGATATTTGTTGAAAAAAAAGAAAAAAAAAGAAAAAAAGAAAAAAAGAAAGAAAAACAAAAAGAGAAAAAAAAATCATTGTTATGTTCGTGTTAAATAATGGGGTTGAAAATAAGTTGTCATGGTTTGGTATATTCATGTGTGTTCGCCATATAAACATAAAAATCCAAAAATTTACCTTTACCCTTAACCCAAAACCCAAAAGTCCTTTTGATATGTGCGACGTTACTTGATATAGTGGAGGTGTGATTGCCATACAAGCTTATGATTGCAAGGTAACATATTTGGTTTTGAGCGAAATATATACTAGCACATTACACGCTAGTCTTGATTAAGCCGAGAAGAGTGATTATTGTGAGGGGCATGTGGCATGTGTGTTGTATCATAAGCATGTTAGTTTTCGTTAGGCAAGTCTTAAATTGTTTTAAACGCATATCATTTGTTTGTCAGATTGTCAATCTCGATTGTGTCAGTCTATGGGACGGGTATGATTTGGGACCTTAAATGGCTAATTTGGTAAGGGATTTAATAGTGATTTGTTAATAAGGTGAGTAATGTTCGTAATGGTTGCTTGAGGATAATCAATGATAAATGTGGGGATGTGATGGAGTGTGTGAAAACCGGGTGCTAAAGTGTATTATAACAAGTGTTTTAGTGTCGTGAACTTGATTATATGTGTCGAATGTGATATCTACGAGCGTTTGTGGTGTTACAGGTTAATCGGGTTAAATCGGCAAAGTTAGAGTGTTTGGTGATGAAGCGGAACTACCAAAGATAATAGTCGAGACACGCTATATTATTCGTGAGCTGTTACGAGTCAAAAGGTGAAAGAAATGTAACATACCGAAGTCTAGGGGCCGTTTAGTTAGTTGTTGAAAGTTGGAATATAGACAAAAGTGTTATGGGACGTAATCTATGGTCTCGTAGGCGTAGCCTACGGTTGGAAGGAGTTGGATTCACAGAAAACGCACACCGTAGCTTACGGTTTCATACGTAGGTTACGGGTGATTATAGCATTGTTTCTTTTGTTAAGGATTTAATAGAAAAGAAAAAAAAATAAAGAAAGTCACATCATTTAATTAAACTCATCATCAGATCAACTCATCACCTTGACATCATCATACATGTGGATTGGCAGCCATCAAACATTCATGTGACTTATGGCAAGGAATTAATTCAAAGTCAACATCATCACCTTATTGGACTTATGAGAACATCATCCAATTATACTAATTGGGCCGAAACTTATCACATGTGGGCCGATATATTGGATTGAAAGAAAAAGGAATTAAAATGGCTTGAACATTAACTGATGATGCACGTGAATTTTTGAGAACAACAACAGATCATCATCACGTGTAGATTTGGAAAAAAAAGATGGACTTTTGGAGGGCATTTAATTAAACAATCATTATCATCATTTACGTGGACGGAATTTATAGAAGGGATTGTTTTGTTGGACCAAGCCCATCATATTTTGTGGAGATATTGGGCTGCACATGTGAGGATTGGAAGGAATATTAGAAAGCAGCCGACATCAACATATAATGATCACATCTTCTTCGACGGCAGACAGGAGGGATACGAAAATAGAGAAAGCAGGCGAAGATCATCTCACCGTCATGAGCGGCTAGTCTTTGTATGGTTTCCTCCGGATGGAGGGTTTTTGTAAGTTAATTGATACTGTGTGTTGACACAATCGTTTTAACTTGGTGATCTAAGCATTCGATGCTTTTCACCTTGGTTTGATTTATTTGTTGTAAACAGTTATGTTTATTTAAACCTTAATTTCTAAGCATTCAGTTCCTTAGAGTTCTAGTAATTGTGATATATTTGACATGGGGTTAGGGTTTGTAAATTGTAATTGATAATCATTCGATAACCTCCCGTTAATTATTGACCGGAGTACTTAGTCGTTGGTTATTACAATTAATTAATCGAGTTTAATACCTATGTCTATGTAGGTTACGATTAAACACATAGTGGAAACTAACTGTAAAACCTGAAATTTTGAGGAACCATCTTCTCTCCTATTGATTTAAACCTTAGTTTTTATTCGTTAACTTAGACAATTCTCTTAAACAATCAAACTCTCAATTGATTTTTACTTTTTAGCATTAGTTAATTAATACTTAGCATCATAACACTTTCCACAATCCTCCTCTGGTTCGATATCCGACTTACTCTATCTACATAGTTTAGTTGGTTTTTGCATGTCCTTAACGATAGACATCGGGCCTCCTATTCCACCACCTTCCTCTAGGCCTGAATCTGAGCCTAATAGCCCAGCTGATCCCAATCCAGCTACCTCTCCCTCAGCCCCATCGCACTCACCATCATTCCCCAACCCAAACTCTCCAGCCCACTCGATTCCACTCCAACAGGAGCCTAATGCTCCACCTTTTTTTCCCACACCCTCAACCAATCAATCTACTCTATCTACTGCTCCCTCAACCAACTCCACAACTAATCCCTCCTCTGTTTCATCCTCACCACCTAATTCCCACACTTTACCTTCCAATCCTCCTCCTCGCCAACGCAAACCGAACCCAAAATATTTCAATTCGAAATTCGTTAACACCACCACACTTCACCCGATTCCACCATCAGTTGAGCCCACCACCCACACTCAAGCCTTGAAAGACCCCGAATGGCGTAAAGCCATGGATTGTGAATTCAATGCACTCCTTCAAAATGCCACGTGGGAACTTGTTCCTCCATTGCATCACAAACCGATTGGATGCAAGTGGGTGTTTCGTATCAAACGTCGTCCGGAAGGATCCATTGACAAATACAAAACTCGTCTCGTTGCCAAGAGATTCCTCCAAGAATATGGAAAAGACTACTTTGAAACCTTCAGTCCAGGCACCAAACCTGCAACTATTCGTACGGTCCTTACCATTGCTTTGTCTCAAACTTGGTCTCTCCGACAACTTGAAGTTACCAATGCCTTTTTGCATGGTACTTTGGATGAGGAAGTGTACATGTCCCAACCACCGGGATATGTTCACCCATATTTTCCCAACCACATTTGTCGTCTTCAAAAATATCTCTATGGCCTCAAACAAGCACCTCGTGCTTGGTACTTAGAACTCACTAAGTTCCTTTTTCACCTTGGTTTTAAAAAATCCCTGGCTAATCCATCCTTATTTATCTATAAGCAAGGGGGCAATGTTTGTTACTTCCTAGTTTATGTTGATGACATCGTTATTACTGGCAACACAAACTCTTTCGTTCAACAGGTCATTAGTGCATTATCCGACAAATTCTCCATTAAAGACCTTGGTATGTTGCATCACTTTCTTGGGATAGAAGTCATTCCCACTGTTAATGGCATCTTCCTATCTCAACATGCTCATATTCAGAATCTCATTACCGAGTTCCGCATGGATGGTGCAAACTCCTTTGCTACACTCTTAGCTCTACCGACACACTAACTCTTGTTGACGGGTCATCAAAAATTGATCCTACGCTATATCGACAACTTGTAGGCTCTCTTCAATACCTTGCCTTTACACGACCCACTGTCTCCTTTGCTGTCAACAAGCTCTCCCAATATATGCATGCTCCTACTGAGCTTCATTGGCAAGCACTAAAACGTGTCCTTTGGTATCTCAAAGGTATAATACATCACGGTTTGTTTCTCAACCGTGGCACTCGGCTTGATCTTCAGGCATTCACTGATTCTGATTGGGGCGATATTGCGGATGGGGGCCGATCCACCACTGCCTACATCATCTATCTCGGGTCAAACATCCTCTCGTGGCGTTTCTCCTGTCAAAAATATGTCTCTCGTTCCTCCACCGAAGCCGAGTACAAAGCATTAGCAAATGGTGCAGCTGAACTTTCGTGGGTTCAAAACTTACCTTTGGAACTTGGTCTCTCTATGTCAAGATCACCTACACTTTTTTGTGATAATGAGGGCGCTACCTACTTCTGTGCCAATCCAGTCTACCACTCGCGTATGAAACATGTAGCACTAGATTATCATTTTGTTCATGAAAAAATTGCAAATGGTTCCTTACGTGTTCAACACATCCACCCTGAAGACCAACTAGCGGATGTTCTTACGAAACCTCTAGTCCGTGGCCCGTTTCTTCATCTACAATCCAAGATTGGAGTATCCGATGGCTCCTACATCTTGCGGGGGCATATTAACGAAAATAATATTGTATAATAATAATAATCAATGTATTTATTAGTTTCCTTCTTACCAATGTATATTTTTAGGTAACATTGTAGTTGATATTGACCACCACATTCTCTGCCACAAGACCCTCTGGTCATTGATTACTGGTTATTGTATCTTGGCCTATTTAAGCCAATGTAATTGTTAATGAAATCATGCTTTTCAATCATTCACTACAATTCTTATACCTTCAACCTTTTTTACGACCAACAAATCCTTCAAATGGGCTACTGGCGAAATTCATCACATTGGGATGCACTCGCCTTCCGAACCGGGGAAAACTCTCACCTAGGGCCGAAGCCCGTGAACACTCGCCCGAAGGCACGACAGCGCGGTGAGGTAAAATCCTCTCAGTTCAAGGATCGAACTAGCGATTACCGCCTACTCGCCTAGTCTCCCATCATCACCAGGTGTCACAGAAACTTAATGTTAAGGGCAGGACTAAAAAATCTTATATATGTCTTCGTTGATGAATGATAGACTGATACCGTAGGCATTTTAAACATTGATATTACCTAAAGATTAAAATTAATAAATTAAGCTTAGTATAAAAGTTACATATAAATAAAGTAATTTAAAAATATATAGATAGTGTTATGAACAAGAGAGAAATATAGGGAGAAAATTGATTCAATCCATACATTCAACTGACATATACATCGTATATATAAACTAGTACAATAGAATCCCTAAAAGCCTAAAGCCCATAAACATTGGGTTGGGCCATAAAATGGTTGCATTCATAACACTCCCCCTCAGACATTTTATATTATACACTATCAACATTATACATTGGAAGATATTGGCTCGGTTCTTCAGGACCGATATTAACTGATACTTCAGGATCAGTTATACTGCCTCATTAAAACCTTGCTAAGAAAACCCAGTGGGAGAAAAAATTAGTCAAGGAAAAAGAGCACAGTGTGTATATTACTCCCCCTAAATTTTGCATTTATATCTTGATGATATGTAATTGATGCGTGTGGAGTATCGTATAGTTTTTAATGTTTATTTTATGCCCTTTAACACTTTTTAGCCAAGTTTTAAATTTATAAAACACGATATTTACTAACACTAAACACACATATGGGCAAGTGCACCCATCGTGAGCGTAGTATAGCGTTGGTAAGATACCGAGGTCGTCCAAGGACACAAGAGCTTTTAATACCGGTTTATCCTCAACGTCTATTCAAATCAAAAGTTTAGAAAAAGGTTTTTAAATTAGAAAAATAAAACTAATTAAAGTGCTGAAAAATAAAATAAAATAAAAACAGATAGACAAGATGAATCACTTGGATCCGACTCGTGTTTAGTGTAACCTTTGATTATTTCTGCACTTTTGCACTTTTTAAGAGATTATCTTAGTTATTGTAGTAGGCCCCTCTTTTGAAGGTGACGTTACCCTCAACCCAGTAGTTTGAGTCAGCAAGGATACAATCCTAAAGGGTTGGATTATTGAAAGATAATTAATTAAGTTATTAATGCGTAATGTGGTATGCCCCTCTTTTGAAGGTGGCGTTACCCTCGGCTAAGTAGTCTGAGTCAGCAGGGATACAGTCCTAAGTAGCCGGGTTAAAGTTTTAATAGTAGCTTACATATGAGGGGATCAAAGAGTTTGGACCCCCGCCATCCAATACTGGTGGGTATTGAAGGAGGTCCTACTAAATTTGACCGAGGTCCTTGCAGGATCTATACACTGAACAAGGCAAGACTCTTACCAAACCGTTCCCTTAACCCCCGACCAGGTAGCCAACATACCTCCATATAGACCGTGGAGATATGAATGGTGAAAATCTTTTATTTTATATAGACAGTAAAATAATGCCAAGACACCACGGAAAAACGATAAGGAAGACTCACCTTCAACATAAGAAACTAGTTATTAAAGTCATTAATACATAACCAAATAAAAAGTGCGAAAAGATTAAAAATAAAAAGTATTACACTAGACACTTGTCTTCACCAAGTGATGTAAGAGACTTAGGCAAACATGGCCTTTGATTGTCAAGAACTCTTACGATCAATCTTGGATCCCGAGACTACTACACACACTCTATGATGGATGATGGTGGTGGATGTGGGTTGTGATGGTGGTGGAGGGTGGGTGTAGTGTGAGAGAGGTGGTTTGCCAAGGGATGGTTTGCAAATGAGCCAAGCACTCCTATTTATAGCCTGAACAGAAGCTCGGGCACGGCCCCGTGTCCATCCCTTCTCTCTTTCTTCATTAAATGCAGTTTGTCTGCATTAGTTGACCACGCCCTCGTGTCCGCTGGGCACGACCCCGTGTGCAGAAGCTTATCTGTACTATCAAGATTTCCTCAAATTCTGCGAATCTTAGAGTTGACCACGGCCCTGTGTCCGCTGGGCACGCCCCCGTGGTGGGTGATAGAAGCTTCTACAGCTTTGTCTTTTCCGCAGACACTTGGGCACGCCCCCGTGCTCACTGAGCACGAGGCGTGTTCAGCCTTCTGTTCTCTTGTTTTGCTTGGGAATATGCTGTCGAGGGGTCGGGCATGCCACGTTTGTTCCTTTTCTTGTATTTATGCTGGATTTGGCTGCATTTTTGCTTCTTTTGTTCACTTAAGCTCTTTTAACCCTGAAAATACAAAAGGAAGACAAAAGCACACTTTTTCCAACATTAGTACTAAAAAAGGGTTAGTTTTATGACTCATTTGATGTAATTTATATGTTGCATTTTGCACACATCAAATACCCCCACACTTGAATCTTTGCTTGTCCTCAAGCAAAACTCTTTATAGTGTGGCTATACACTCCCAAATGGAATGGGTAGAAGAGAAGATTTTTTGGGCTTGTCATAGAGTGTCGGGATTTCCAAGATTCTTTATTAAGTTTTATTTTTATTTATTTACAATCCTATTCGTCATGATTTATTTAAAACATTACATAAGATAAATTACTTATTTGGGCATAACAAGCCTTTTTAAAATTTCATTTATATACAAGTTCACATACCTCACGGGGGATCACTCAACACTCGGCCGAAGATGTATTTTAGTGAATCACTCGAGAGCGGCATGGAACTTACTCCTACCATAAGCTTGCAAAGCAATCAATCCTCCTCCTTTTTAACTATACACCTTTGTAAATATCAATAGGACTTTTGGGTGAAGGGTTAGGCTTGGGTTAAAGGTAGGTGGTTGGGTTAGTGGTTAGTAGAAAAGGGCGAAAGGCGTAAAAAGCTTTGGTTTTCGTAAGACTTTTTATTTTTGTAAATTTTTTTATTTTGATGAAGCCATTATTCAAACAAAGTTATTTTTGATAAACTTGTTTGTTTATTCCTTTTTGCTTCATCATCATCATCATCATTTTTTTTAAGGAAGTCATGAGAAAAACCGAGCTTGTTACTAAAACAAAGGGTTAAAAATAAAAAAAGGTTTTGGTGGGTAAAAGGGTGTTTGTTTTGGGTTAAGAAATGAAAAGGTTTAGGCTCAAAGGGGTTAACTAGGGGGATTTTGGGTAGGTGGTAAAAAAAGAAAAATAATGGTGTAGAAATAAAAAAGGGTTAGTCCTAATGTCTCCATCATTTACTTACTCTGGTTTAAGTTGGTAAGGACCGGGAATGTATCGTCGTGGCAAGTTCTAGAGTCGTAAGAACCAAGCGGCTATTCACACAAGAGACGAAAAATGAGCATTTAGTTTATAGATATGTATTTCTATGCTCAATAAAGGCTCAAAACTCACTTTTTGTGGGAATGGGTTTTTATGTGATCAAGTATATATAATCAAATTTTAACTAAACTTGTCATGTCATTTCATAATTTTCTTATGTTGGTTCTTTTTATCAAGACGCTATCGGTTGTAAACTTGTAAAAATATAACCTTTTTTAAAATTTGAAATTCCCAAATTAAACCTAGACAAGTAAAAAAAATGAAAAAAATTTGAAAAAATTTGGGATGGTTAGCGGTTCCAATAGAGTTTTGTGTAAGACTTGTTATTAGGACTTGCAAGATTCAAGGTTTTAGCATCCCCCCCACACTTAAATTACACATTGTCCTCAATGTGTCCCAAAAATAAGTTTTTATGTTGATTGAATGTGTAAAAAGGTGTGAAAAAGCAAAAATTTATGTTACTGAGCGTCTGGACATGGCCCCGTGGTGTCCGGGCACGGCCCCGTGTTCAGATCGCCAGTACCAGAAATTAGTAAAAAGAAACAGAAGCCTGGGCACGGGGGCGTGTTCAGCGAGCACGCCGCGTGTCCAGTTACCTGAACTGGGCATTTTCTGTAGATGGTTGGGCATGGGGCGTGTTGGGCGAGCACGACCCCATGCTGAACTTGCTGTAATGAAGAAAATTTATCGGGTGGCCCTGTTTTTGTGCATGGGGTGGTGGTTCAAGTTTCCCTTGGTATCCTTTACCATCCAGAGTGTGTTTTATCCATTACAACATCATCCAATCACCAAATTAATTAAGACCATCATTCCATTAAATAGATAAAATTACATAATATTCCTAGAAAATTGAAAACAAAGTAGAAAAATAAAAGTTAAAGATCCTAAATTAGATAGGTCAAGTGATACAAAAAATCATCCTAAGGAGCTCTAGTTTGACAATAGGAACCAAAATTCCGGAAATAGTTTTCCGATATCTAAAAGCTTTGTAGAACTCCGAGCCAAGGGGTGTTCCCTAGATGTTGTTAAAGCCATTCTTCTATCTCTCCCGGGAGGAAGAATGCGGCTTCATTGTCCTCAACATCTTGCGTGGGGGGAGTGGAACCAATCAGAACCCCTTGTAGTATGTCTCGAGGGGGCTCTGGGTGTATGGTGTACCATTCGGCCGGCATAATGACGTCCGGTACCACATTCCATGCCCTTTGGGTGATAATTGGCACCAAGGGAGGAGAAGCGAGAATGTTCAACCTTTGGTGCAAAAGGTTGACCTCTCGAAGACATCCCTCTAGTCCCACCATCAAATGATTGATATGGTCGACCAAAGCTTCTTCCACTCCCGTCATTTCATCAATAGCTTTCCTTAAAGTATAAATGTAGTTTACAAGAGAATCTTCAACCGTTGATGTCCTTCTCCCTTGTCGGTTGTTTCTGGAGTGCGATGAAGATGTTCCGCTAGCTCTGCTCGCCATTCTGAGAAAACATACCGAAAAGAATTCAATTTTTTGGAAGTAGTACCTCGGACACGGCACCGTGTTCAATGAACATGGCGCCGTGTTCAGATGTCTGCAGATTTTTGGAACAAGGAATCTTGGAGTTTTAATTTGTTTTCGTGATTTTTAAAACGTTTTTAAGCAGAAACAACTCAAAACATTGTTTTAGAACTTATTTTTAACAAGATTCCTTGAATTAAAATCTAACAAACATCTCAATAAAGCTTGGAATTATGGAGATTTCAAGCTCTAATGGAGGTATTAAGGAAAAATTGAAGAAGAAGGTAATGGAAAAAAGTGGAAAAGACAAGATGGTAGTTGGGAACCTTCTTTAGAATATACCTAGGATGGTATGTGTGAAGATCCACCAGATCTTTGTCTTTGGAGTGGTCCAAATGTGCAGGAATCTTGCTGCATTTATAGAAAACGACAGCACGCTGCACACGGCTCCGTGTCGGCTGGACACGGCCCCATGTGTAGGCAAGGTCCTGACACATTTTGTCCGTATTCTGACACGAAATCAGACGGGAATCTTTGGGTGGACACGGGGGCGTGCTGACCTGGACACGGCCCCGTATCTAGAGGTAGTTTATTAAGTTTCTTATACTTCTAAGGAATTCATCCGGATCGGGTGGTTCCTTACTGGATGGAACAACCCCAAAGTTCCTGAGATACCTTAATTGCTCTAGACTAAGACGAGAACGAAAGAGATTGTCGGTGAGGGTGATTCCTATGCTAAATGTAGGTGGACAAGTCCAACCCTTTCCCGGGCTCTCGTTAAAGAAGGTGTATGCCGAATCGCTCAGGTCTATGTATGCACCGAACGAAGTCGATGGGGAGTCCTTCACGGCACAATCGACACAGGGACGACTATCGCTCAAGTCCTCGCTAGAGTTAGAGGTGATTTCGGGAACAACGAAGTTGTTTTTATTCGAATGCGATCCCAATAATTCTTCTTGGGTATCGTCTTGAGATGAATTAGTGTTATCCATCTTAAGTTATTTTAACCAATTAAGAATTAGCTCTTCCATTTGAAATAGTTCATCAAGAAGCATTTCTCCTAGAAGGTCCGATTGAGAGCATTCGAGGGAGAGATATGGATTATTTTAACTTTCGCCCCTCTTAAGGCTACAGGAAAACAATGGGTCTATATAATGGGGCTTATAATTTAGAAAATAATATTCTAAATCTTTATGAGGGCCACCACATATTTGACACCATGTACCATAAGTGTGCCGAAAGTAAAAAATATCAGTATCACTCATGTTTGTGTCAGAAATTACCAACCGTCGGGATCTTACGGTTCTGTTTTCAGTAACTGAATCTTGGGCACGGGGCGTGTTGAGTGGGCACGGCCCCGTGTTCAGCTTACTGTCTGACTTAAAACAGGATTGCCAGTACCAAAGATTGGTCATGGGGCGTGTTCAGCGGGCACGTCCCGTGCTGAGTTCTGCAAAAGCTGAAAAAATTAAGAAAATCCTAAAAAAATAAAAACGATTAGGCCGTTGATTCCTTTCTTTCTTAAAATCCTTGTGTCCCCGGCAACGGCGCCAAAAACTTGATGCGTGTGAAGTGTCGTATAGTTTTAATGTATATTTTAAGCCCTTTAACACTTTTTAGCCAAGTTTTAAATTTATAAAACACGATATTTACTAACACTAAACACACATATGGGCAAGTGCACCCATTGTGAGCGTAGTATAGCGTTGGTAAGATACCGAGGTCGTCCAAGGACACAAGAGCTTTTAATATCGGTTTATCCTAAACGTCTAATCAAATCAAAAGTTTAGAAAAAGGTTTTTAAACTAGAAAAATAAAACTAATTAAAATGCTGAAAAATAAAATAAAATAAAAACAGATAGACAAGATGAATCACTTGGATCCGACTCGTGTTTAGTGTAACCTTTGATTATTTCCGCACTTTTGCACTTTTTAAGAGATTATCTTAGTTATTGTAGTAGACCCCTCTTTTGAAGGTGACGTTACCCTCAACCTAGTAGTTTGAGTCAGCAAGGATACTGTGACACCTGTGTCACTTCAACCATCAAACAACTGCCAAGCCAATGAAATATTGTATTTCATACTTGGGATCTATATAAATATGTGTATCTTTTGCACATATCAATTCTTGTTCGATTTCAAGCTCTAAATCGCTTTTTGGAAGGTTATACGCGCACTGATGCTTAAATATAACCAGTTTAATGCAACGAACACTCCGGAATAGTGAAATAGGCTTAACATACCCTAAATAACCTTTACTTAACTTAGAAATAAGTTTTGAAGGCTTTGGTATGGCAAAATCAAGTTAAATCGCTTACAGGGACTAAAGTTGACAAATTGCGAAAGTATGCCAATTTGAACTGTAACAGACATTCCAAAACATGGCCATAAGTTAAACATACCATAAATATCCTTTACATAGCTTATAAATAGGCTTTGAGGGGTTCGGTGTGCTAAAATAAACTTTTGGGCCATTCAGGGACTAAAAGCGTCAAAAAGTGCACAAGTTTGCTCTTTCGCGCATAACTTATGTTCTGAATACATCCGGACATCCAAAAATTTATGTATTCACTAAAATATTTTATTTTAGTGTTTGGCTTGAGAAAAATCCATTCGTCGCGTCATTTGGATCGTTTTTCGCGCTTATGCGCTTTCCGTCGTAATTAAGCGAACACTGCGAACGTACGGCCAAACGAACCGACATCCGAGATATTTTTGAGCATGTTTTGAGTTCCCAATACTTTAACATCATTTTAGAGCCTTGAAATGAGGTTAACGAGGCTTAAACATGTCAAAAACACCTCAAAATGCATGTTTCTCAAGTTCAGGGACCAAAACTGCAATTCTGTAATAGATGGCCAGGCGGCCCACGTAAACCTGGTGTGATATCTTACGCGGCCCGCGTCAGTGTACCAGACCAGATTCAATGTTTTTAACAGCTGTTAACAGCCTTTCACACCCCCAAAGGCCAAGGATACTTGTCAAACTCTTGTGGTGGGGGCAAAATGAGCTACCACAACCTTCCGACAAGTGTACGGGTGAGATCAAGGCACGATATTCGATAAACGATCTTAACGGTTCGAAGAATCCTATAAATACCCAACCCATTTCAACCCCAAAACCCACTAGAATCTGATTTGAGAAGCTCTAAGTTGAAACCTTTGTTTCATACCTGAGCTACTTGAATCAAGATTAGCATTCAGGGACCCTTCGCAAGTATTCCTTCGTTCTTTTATTGCTTTTCGAGTCCGAAAGTCAAACTTTGTTTGACTTTCTGCATTGACCAGTTTATGGTCAATGCGAAGTTCGTTTGAACTTCGCAACGTGAGCGTAATCACGATGGTTATAGTCCCTTGTGACTATGCCTACTGATTACCACGTTGTCTAGGGTCGTAAGGGTAAGCGATCTGATAAATCGCTTATACCTTCGAACCCGACCCATTTGGTCGATCATTAGGATCCGACTAAACACATTAGGTGACCATATTATATAGGGAATAACCTTCTGAGGTTATACCTTATGGTCGCTTCGTTTAAGTAGTTGTATGATAGGTAGTTTATATGCCTTAGGTAAATTACCAAAATACCCCTTTGATGCCAAAATTCATTTTAAACATATTTAACATAACTTTTGACATCTAAACTGATTTGACAA
The DNA here is from genome assembly GCA_030545235.1 of Helianthus tuberosus. Taxonomy (NCBI): domain Eukaryota; kingdom Viridiplantae; phylum Streptophyta; class Magnoliopsida; order Asterales; family Asteraceae; genus Helianthus; species Helianthus tuberosus. The sequence goes on from CM060366.1 coordinate 190,428,229, forward strand.
CAATATTAGACATGTTAAGGCATATGTTACTTGTCATAGGACTAGTTAAGCGGTCCGAACGCGTTTCACGCGAATGACGCGTTAAAGTAGCCTAAGCTACCTAAACGGGTCGTAATGGGTCGTAAGCACTTATGTTAGGTTTCATTTAGTATGTAGACTTTGTTAAACCATATGACACGAGTCTCCATACTCGTTTGGTTTACGAACCCTTATTCTATCCGATCCTCAGATTTAGGTCCGGTTTATTAACATAGTTACCTATATTAGGTGCCGTTTGATATCCGTGATCTCTAGCATTGTTTGGTTGTTACTCAAGGACTACTAAGCAATCTCAAGTGAGTACATAGACCCCCCTTTTACTGTTTTCCAAACGTTTTGGGGTGAAACACATGTGCCTACTTGTTACTTTCATGCTTTCCTGCTTTCACATCATATACTTGCTATGTTCATTAGTACATTTATAGTACATGATTTCATTGTGTTCATGCTATGTATGCCCATTGTGTGCATATTTAGTACATCACTTTACAATACATTTTATGCTATGTATGTCCATTGTGTGCATACTTAGTACATTGTTTTACATTACAGTTCATGCTATGTATGTCCATTGTGTGCATATTTAGTACATCACTTTACAATACATTTTATGCTATGTATGTCCATTGTGTGCATACTTAGTACATTGTTTTACATTACAGTTCATGCTATGTATGTCCATTGTGTGCATACTTAGTACATTGCTTTACATTACATTTCATGCTATGTATGTCCATTGTGTGCATACTTAGTACGTTGTCTTACATTACATTTTGTTGCATATGCTCATCCAGCATATGAACACATTATATTACATTATGTGAACCATTTGACAATAGACATTTGACTATACCTAAACATTTCTACAATTGTTAAACATTACATCTTGATGGTTTGGTTTGAGTAAGTGATTTAAGTAACGAGGCGTGTGTAATATGATACAAGCATGGTGGATACGCCGCTGATACTTCCTATATATAAGTGTTTGTATGGTATCACATATCGTAGCGTTATTTGAATCATTTCAATTTGAGACATATAACATTTTATACAAATAACATACTTTTCACAAGACATTGATTTACAAACAACTTATCTTATACAAACTCATCTTACATGGTTATTCATTTAACCATACATTATTCTCTTATTTATACATATCATCTGATCTTATCGTTTTTCAAATGATTTACAAGACAAAACAAATTACAAGGTTCATGACTAAACATTTTCTCAAACATAAGTCATGAATTCTGTTTTCACAAAACCTATGTATCTCACAGGCATTTTTATGCTGACGTACCTATTTTCACATGTGTTTTCAGGAGATGATGCATAGGACTTATCAAGACATACTTAGGCGGACCTGTGCCTTAGTGACTTAAAACGAGACAAGAACTAGTTAATTTATGTTATGTACTCTTTGTTTCTTGTTTAAAACAATATAAACTTTCATGTTTGATTAATAAAACGAAACATCAATTGCCATGGATTTGAAACAATTAATTCTGTTACAACACTCCCCGATGTTTCCGCCACGTTTTGTATGTTCTATGTGGTCGGGGTGTGACAGATACAATCCTAAAGGGTTGGATTATTGAAAGATAATTAATTAAGTTATTATTGCATAATGTGGTAGGCCCCTCTTTTGAAGGTGACGTTACCCTCGGCTAAGTAGTCTGAGTCAGCAGGGATACAGTAATAAGTAGCCGTGTTAAAGTTTTAATAGTAGCTTACATATGAGGGGATCAAAGAGTTTGGACCCCCGCCATCCAATACCGATGGGTATTGAAGGAGGTCCTACTAAATTTGACCCAGGTCCTTGCAGGATCTATACACTGAACAAGGCAAGACTCTTACCAAACCGTTCCCTTAACCCCCGACCAGGTAGCCAACATACCTCCATATAAACCGTGGAGATATGAATGGTGAAAATCTTTTATTTTATATAGACAGTTAAATAATGCCAAGACACCATGGATAAACGATAAGTAAGACTCACTGTAACACCTCGAAAATTCACGTCCTATAATATGTAGACACGTGTCAAATGTTTAAACGTGTGAAAGAAATATTATAGAAGGACTAAAGTTGACAAACATGGAAAGTATGTGAATATACGTATTCTAAGTGTCAACTGTGAATAAATATAATGTACATTAACCCTACATGGTGCTCATACCTTCAAACGAATAAATCATGGATCATACGAAGCAAAAAGTGAGAGATTTCAAACTACAGGGGCTAAATGTGTCAATATGTTTAAATTATACATCTGAGTGACCTTTTGACAAACCCGAAGCTTTGTAACGGTTAATTATGCTCACTAGAATACACGGTTTAAATTTCGTAAAGTTTCGTTAACGTATGAGAAAGTTATGATCAAATTCGTGTGCGAAGGGTTAAAGCGTAAACGTTGAAAGTTAGGACTTTTCGGGTGACAACAAAGTTAACCGGGGACCTAACAAAGTGGGTATATGTCTTAAGGTCCTTATATATCAAAAATGAGGGTCCATAATGCAAGAAATAAGTGCCTAATCGAAGCTTGAAAGGGCAAGGATCAAATCGCAATATCTAAAAATGTGATTTTTGTGCAGATGAGGCCTAGCGCGACGCTAGGGGGCCTAGCGTCACGCTAGGGGTGCCCAGCTCCGAAATATATGGGTTCTTGTCTGCTGAGTGTAATCTGCTCGATCCCATCCGATTTTCCACATTTCTCTTGACCCCTAGACACCCCCTAAGCACTTAGGGACATGTGTTGAAGGATTGTGGGCGCTAGTAGACACAAGTGTCAAGGATTTGTGGTGGATTAAACACTATATAAAGGCATGTTATGCAACCATTGTTCTTCACACCTTCAAGTGCATAACTGATCAATTCTGGAGCTCCCAAGCAGGTCCAACTGATCATAAGTCGTGCATAGGACACTTGTAAGTATGCTAGACCTTCTCTAATTATGTTTAGCTTAGTATTTAGCTTAAAAGTCAATATATCGTAGTTAACGTTTGACTTCGAGATTAGTCAATAATGGCTCAGTCATATCTCGAATTAAAAGTAGTTATGAGTTGGTATTTATGTGGGTAATAAAACCTCAAAAGGGTTTCCCCTGATCACCACTCTAACCAGGTCAAAAGTCGGGTCAAACTTTTATTTAAAAAGTCAACAGGATGCTTAAAATGTCATTTATGCATAATTAGCTATCTAGAACATATATAACCTGTTTGATCATTGTTATAACTTAGTAATTAGTGTAAGAACATGTCTAAACATGTTCAACCCGACTATTTCCTGTTTAGACCCGGTTCGGAACCGAAAGTCACATAGTTTGACTTTCACTTTGACTTTCAGTTCTGACCCGTTCAGGTATGTTTTAGAAATGCCTCAGAGCTTAAATTGGATTAGGTTACTTGTTAGAACAACCCTCTGTGATTACACACCTTGGTTCACTAGTTATCCAATTAATATGCATATTTCCGTTAATTGCTCATATGTTGACCGTTATGCCCTTATTACCTTAAAACGTGATTTATGAAAATGTAAAAGTGTAGAAACCTTTGTTACTGATATATAGACTTGCATGCAAAGTTTGACATCAGTTTGACTTGTAGATTAAGAGTTATGCTCATTATCGCAAAATTAATGCTTTATGTTAATAAAATGGCGTAATTAGCGTATAGCCTAGTTAAACATACTTTTTGGTATCAAATATTTTACCCACTGATGTAATATATTAAGTTGGGATTTTTAAAGATTTTTAATTAATTTTAGGCTGAGCATAACCCATAGTCGTAGGCTTAATTCGGTAATTGTCGGTTTTGCCCTTACGGGCCATAAAATGAGTTTTACATATCTAAACGACTCCAAACCTTTTGCTACTGATTAGTTATGATAAATAAATTATTTTAAGCCTTCTGGAAATATAAAAATATCAGATTTAAGTATCAAACCCGGAAATGGCCTTTAATCGCCTTATTTAGCGTTTTTAACGCATAGTATGTTTTAAAATCATATTGAACATACCCGGGTTGATACCTACTGAGATATAAGGCAAATTATGATATTTTAACAGTAAGCAAAGGTTGATAAACTCAGACCTCAGTTTTGAGCTTTTCGGTTTATGTGAAATTACCAAAATACCCATACGGGGCATAGTTTGGTTAAAAATGATAAATTTCACATATATGCTTTAGCCTACTGATATAACATATCAAATTGAGTATGTTTGCTGTTTAAATCAGACCTGTAACTCAGTTAAACATCTAAACTCTTTTACAACCTTTAAAAGGACCAAACTACCCCTACGGGGCATAGTTTGTGTTTAATTTCATTTCGGGCATAATGAAAGACATCCTACTGATGTCACAACATATTTGAAGCATATTAACTTAGGAAACCTGTATATGGCTCTTGCGGATACCCGTTACGCATTTTACGCGTTCGGTTCGGTTTATGTAACAAGTTTACATAAATTAACCAACACGGGTCAAACCTTATCGGTTTCATCTCAAAATCCAGAACGTGAATAATAAACCCATATTAAACAAGTCCCTGAACTTGTCAGGTCTAAATCACATTCTATCCGGTCTTCGCTTAATCGTGCGTACGAACCGTATCTTTGAAACTAGCCGGTCTAAGCTTAAGCTTAATAAAAGACCCGTTAGTATTCTAATAGGTTATATTAAACCTTCGTTCCAGATTAGGAGAACCAGTAAAAGCTACGTGCATTTTGCTTATTGTGATTTATACTTGCATCAGGTAAATACTTTTAACTTATTTTCCCTATACGGGCTTGGGTTACGGTATATAGCATACCGCTTGATCGGGCATCAAATCTCCACGCTTAGTGGGTAGTTGAATAATTTGACCGGCTCGTTTAAACAGTCTTGTTTACTTTACAGCCTTTGGGGGGTTAATGACCATGTCCCGGATATCCTTGGCATCATCTTACGAGATTGGCCACGACCTGAGCACGGGGTGTAGGCGTACACCGTCCGTGTATAACTCAATGATGTGGTGTGTCTATTGATCTTTAACCCGGACTAGATCCGGGCTACTGAACGCATAAGTAACATGTAATTCGTTCACAAGATTATAATATTAAATAATTCTTCCAAGTTAGAAAGATTAATCTTGCCTCTGTGCATTTTAATCAAATTATAAAACATTTATGCCACGTGCATCCAAACCAATTTTCTTAAACCATTTTCAAAATGAGTCAGTTGAATGTATTTACCAGTGTAAACTGACGTATTTTCCAAAAAGGCTAAATGCAGGTACTATACGAAATTGGCTGGATATATTCTCCTTAGCATCAATAGAAGTCTCGCAAGCTTAAGATGCCTAAAGTCTGTTGAACTATTGTTTCCATTTTATGTTCGATCCTTCTGTGGATAAACTTCCGAATATTGTGACAATTGATATTACAATAATAAATTCGGTTGTATTATATTTTCAATTGCTTCCGCTGTGCTTGATAATATTGTGTTGTTCGACTATTATGTTGCCAACCATGACGTCACGATAATCCCCCACCGGGCCCACCGGTGAACACGTGGAAATCGGGGTGTGACAGGTTGGTATCAGAGCCAACACTGAGTGAATTAAACACTAGCCTTTTGTGTTTAATCTCAGTTACACAATTGCACATATCTAAACCTCTGAGTCTAGACTTAACTTAGGAATATTCTCAATCCTAATCTAGAAATTTTTACTTCCAAATTTTTATTGGATACGTCGCCAAGCGAAGAAGCCGTAATAGGAGTTCTCCACACCCGGAGCCCTGAGATGCTGAGCTTCGTACCGCGGCTAGAATGAAACGAGCATCCAAGGAGAAGGCATTCAGAAATAAAATGAAGAAGAACCTCCTTTTACTGAAGATCGTTTCCTTATTAGTCCTTATAAGGACATAATTATCTTTCAGTCCCTACGAGGACAACATTATTCTTTTCAAGTCCCGCTTAGGGCAACTTAATACTTTTATTTTTATATCGTGGAATGATTAAGTTTAAACTTTCATTCTAAACAAGAAATATTAAATAAATGGAAAATATCATTTCTTATTTTATAAGATCTACCATTATAATAAAATGGCAAAATCTAAAAAAGGGCAAGACCTGGCCTCGTGTCATATTAAGACCGGGCCAAGATGGTAGTTCCATAATTAGATTTAGATCCATATGAACACCTCAATTTAAAAATTGTTTTGCGTTAATTATAAATTAAGAATCTTAAGTGTGAAACCTAGCCTTCGGGTCAATTATAAGACCGGGCCAAGATGGTAAGACCTGTTAAAAAGATTCAAATCATTAACTAAGAATCTTAAGAGTGAAACCTAGCCTATGGGTCAATTATAAGACCGGGCCAAGATGGTAAGACCTGTTTAAAAGATTCGTATTCCAGTTAACATCTGAAAACATGTTAACACTCCCGGCAGATGTGATTCGTTGGAAATCACACACGTTATTAAGGATTCTTCAAAAGATTCCTAACCCAGTTTAATGATCTCCGAATCCTGGGTTTACATCATCAATTAAGATGATCAGATTTTAACCATACGTGGTAATATAGTGCCTACGGGCCTTGCTCATTTCTTCATGAGCCAAAAGACAGTGGTAGCGATGACTCCCTGTCAGATAAAGGTAATGAACTAGGTTCAAACCTCAAATGCTCTGATTCTCTGAAATCCTAGCATATAATTTATAATTGTCCTTGTGACTAGGCCTATGGTGCCAATATACTTTCATGCTTTGATTCTCTGAAATCATAGCTTAAAAATTTATAAATGTCCTTGTGACTAGGCCTATTGTGCCAAGATACTGTCATGCTTTGATTCTCTGAAATCATAAGCTTATAATTTATAAATGTCCATGTGACCAGGCCATTGGGTGCCACTGATAAAACTGTTAATGTTTTATAATTAGGATAAATTATAATAGAAATCCTAAATAAATATATGATTAATAAATTAACCAAATATGGTCTCTGTTTACCATGGTTAATGAATTTCCCTAAGGGGCAATTCCGTAATAAACATCCCTTAAAAGAGAAGTGCCTACGGGCTATAGTTAATGTCCTCTGAGACTAAAAGACAGTGGTAGCCTACAACTCCCTGTCAAGAAAAAGGTAATGAACTTTGATTCAAACCTTAATGCCTCGATTCTCCGAAATCATGGCTTATAAATTAAACTTGTCTATGCGACTAGGCCATTTGTGCTATTATTAACTTATAAACTAGGATTTATGATAAAAATTCTGAATAAAATAAATATCCTTCCTTCCCTGTCAGTATGCAATTGTAAAAAGGGAATCTTAAAGGTGAAACCTAGCCTACGTGGCCAGGATGGTGAAACCTACTCAAGGGATTCAAATACTTGTTAACACCTAAGAACGTGTTAGCACTCTTGACAAATGTGATTCGAGAAAATCACAACAGTCATCCTTATATTGGATTCTTCCCATTCCCTTATCTAGCCTAGTGATTTAGGAATCATGGCTTATATCATTCTATAAGATGATCGTATTATAAACATCCGTTAGTGATGAAGTGCCTACGGGCTAAACTTGTTGTCCGATAAGACAACGACAGTGGGGGTCCTTGACCTCCTGTCTAAAATGTTGGACTATGTCCAAACATAATAATCTATATGATCAATGCGATCATGACTAATATCATCTAATACGATGATCACATTATTTAACATCCTTTAGTGATGCTTTGCCTACGGGCTATAATATATTGTCCATTTGGGACATTGACATTGTTATCTTTATGATTCCTTGTCTGAGGTGGTGAGCTATGCTCAAGCCAAATAGTCAATATGATTAATGCAATCATGACTTATATCACCTAATAGAATGAACCTATTATAAACATCCGTTAATGATGTTTCGCCTAAGAGCCATATTATATTGTCCATGTGTGACAAAGACATTATGATATTTACGATTCCCTGTGCAAGGTAGTGAGCTCTGCTCAAGCCTAATAGTCTATATGATCAATGCGATCATGACAAAAATCATCAATACGATGATTAAAAATTTTAACATCCTTAATGATGCTTTGCCTAAGAGCTATATTATATTGTCCAATTGAGACAAGGCAATTGTAATCTTTTGTGATTCTTTGCCCAAGAGGGTGAGCTATACTCAAATCCCATAGTCTATACCATCATTATGATCCTGACTAGTATCATCAGTATGATGATCACAATATTAACATCCCTCGTGATGAAATGCCTACGGGCTATACGTTATTCTAGTGTCGGTAAGACAAAGATAGTAGTGATCTTTATGATCCCCTGTTCAAAATGGTGTGATTATACCCAAACCTAATAGTCAATATGATCGATGTGATCATGACCAATATCATTAAATACGATGGTTATATATAAACATCCATTAGTGATGTTGATTTGGCTTACTTTTCTGCCAAAGGAATCGTCTTTCAAAGACGATGACAGTTGTAGTCTATGACTCCCTGTCCAAAGGTGAAGAACCACGTTCAAACCTTGAAGCCCTAATCTAATAAGATTGCGGCTAATAAATTAAGGTCCTTGAGGATAGACCATCGAGCCATGTTTTAAATTCATTCATGACAAGCCTATGTGCTATAAATTGTCATTCGAGACAAGCTAACATATTAAAATGTTAACATTCCTGGAGACATGCCTTTGTGCCAGATTTGATAATCGTCCTTATGACAAGGCCGTTGTGCCATATCTAAATGACCTTTACGACAAGGCCTTCGTGCCGTATAATCATTTATGTCCTTCGTGACTAGGCTTTATGCCATATCTTTCTACGTCCATCGAGACAGGCTTCTATGCCATATGTGTATACATATAATAAAGGTCTTGTAAGGCAAGCCTTTTGAGCTATTTATAATCGTCCTTGTGACAAAGACAGTTGTGACATTATGGTCCCCTGTCAAGCAGGTATTGGACTCGCTCCAAACCTTAAATGCCATTGGTAGTCCTCTTGTGACCTAAGCTAAATGTAATAGATATACATTCAAATAGCATTCATTAAGAATGTTCAGGACAGAATAGCCCATACGGTTATGAATACCGTGGCTAATCTAAGTCAGGTCATCAGGATGATGACTAATAATTGTTAAATCTTGGTGATTGGTATCAAGTTTCGAGTATGGGAAACTCGGATGAGGTAGACGACAGTCGCAATACTATTAATGCGACGAAAGTTAATAAAACTACAAACGTAAACCTCAATATTAATGGAGTTAATCTCCAGGCTGTGGTTGACGCAACAGTTGAAAAGGTCATGAGACAATACAAAGAGCTGAATACTTCTCGCTCTAAATCTCATTCAAAACCATGTTAAATTACTCATGAGGAGAGCTATGTTCACACTTCAAATAAGAAGGATGAACCAAAGAAGGAGGATAACTCCCAGAAATCTGAGAAAGAGAGCGAGTACAGGCTTAATAAAAAGCAACGAAAGTTCAGTAAGAAGCCCGTATACCTCTGAGACTGCTTCAACATTATTAGATGGATGTTTTATATCCATTAGGAATCATTTTTCCGATGTCCTAGTTCCGTTAAATATAAGGACTCAATAAAGTGATAAAAATCGATTGGTTGCCTTAAAAATCAAGCCCATATTGTGGGTGATAAGGAGCAATTAATTATCAAGACTCCTTATGAGACAACCCTCGTAATTACACGTATTCGTGCGATTAATAAATATTAAACATAAAAAAATGGCGGAATTGGCCGTCCCCGGAATCGAACCTGGGTCTAGGCCGCACCCTTTCGCGCGCCTAGCCAACTGAGCTAGGTGCCTAGTTTGTGAAACTTCCATTATTGATTAAATATAAGCACTTGTACAATAAACTTCCTTATCATTTATCAATGATAATTTCTGCTAAGTGTCCTGTTTTTAATACAGGCAATAATAAATCTTCATGAACCATAAACTTAGCAAATTTTTATTATCATCCACAAGGTATAACTACCAAGGAAACCATAGTAACCAATTCTTCTAGATCGACAAGGAATCCTTCCGAAAATCTAAGAGCACTCTTTCTTTGCATAGAGTACGACAACATATGTTATTTTAATTATTTTTTTTCTCTCTCATTGTTTTTATCGCCTGTGAATGCCAAACTATGTTTGATAAAAGTGCCATATGAGGATTGGCGTATCCTAGTGTGTCCCATAGATTATTTCCATGTCTGATCAGCATGGAGGTTTAATACATGGAACCCTAAGATATCCCAATGATCATATTGTACTAAAGTCGACTAGTAGTATTCAAAGAAGATATCCAAAATGGAATTTTTCCAAGTAAATGTTCCCGAATAAGGAATTCGTGGACTTATAACATAAAGGTGTCACTGATTTGACACGAACAATGATGGATGAACTGGAGCCTGAGATATGGAAAATCTCTATAGCCTCCTTGTATCTTAATTATCTTCTCATAAGTTTTCCCTGCTTACCTCCTGGAAGACAGATCGAATTAAGTTTAACATCCCACTGAATGCTGGAGTATTATGAAAACTCCATATTGATTATGGAATAATCGAAACCTTGATTAAGTAGGTTTTAAGACATAGGCTCATATAGCCTGACTCAATATTCTGAGGGTTTTATTTTATTAAATAAGAAAGACGGTTCATATTGCTTATGCATACATACCGCGACCCTAATTAGGCAACGATTAAGAATTTGCCATCAGCTACCCAGGATCTAAGGGCAAATTATTGGTGGATAGGCTTGAAAAAGTCCGTAGCCACCCATGTAGCTAAATGCTTGACATGTGCGCAAGTCAAAGCCGAGCATCAAAAGCCGTCAGGCTTGCTACAACAGCCTGAACTTCCTACGTGGAAGTGGGAAATGGTAACTATGGATTTTATTACTGAGTTACCCAAGACAAGGAAAGGAAATGATACAATATGGGTTATAATTGACATACTGACTAAGTCAGCACATTTCTTACCCATCAAGGAGACTTATAGCTCCGACATGGTAGCCCAGTTATACGTTGATAAGATTGTAGCCTTACATGGCATACCCGTGTCTAATATCTCTGATAAAGATACTAGGTACACGTCGCATTTTTGGAAGAGTTTCCAACAATCTTTGGGCACACGTTTGAATTTTAGTACGGCTTATCATCCTCAGACTGACGGTCAGAGTGAGCGTACCATCCAAACGTTGGAAGACATGCTACGTGCTTGTGCGATCAATTTGGGTGGTAGCTGGGATAAGAACCTACCATTGATCGAATTCTCCTACAACAATAGCTACCATACCAGCATTAAGGCTGCGCCTTTTGAGGCATTATACGGTAGAAAGTGTAGAACGCCAGTTTGTTGGGCGGAAGTTGGAGATGTCCAGTTATCAGGACCAGAGATCGTGTTCGAAACGACGGACAAGATTGTCCAGATTCGTGACCGTCTCAAAGCTGCCCGGGATAGGCAGAAGAGTTACGCAGATCCAAAGCGTAAGGATTTTCACTTCGAAGTAGGTGACAAAGTCCTACTTAAAGTATCACCCTGGAAGGGGGTGATGTGATTTGGTAAGAAAGGAAAGCTAAGCCCAAGATACATAGGACCTTTCGAGGTTGTCGAACGTATCGGGTCAGTTGCCTATAAGTTAAACTTACCGGAAGAGCTCAGTGGAATTCACAACGTGTTCCACATCTGCAATCTGAAAAAGTGTTTCGCTGACGAATCACTGGTGATACCGCATACAGATGTGCATATAGATGAGAGCTTAAAATTTGTGGAAAAACCTTTGTCGATTGAAAATCGACAGGTAAAGAAGCTTCGAAGGAAGCATGTACCTATTGTAAAGGTCAAATGGGATGCCCGTGGAGGTCCCGAATTCACGTGGGAGGTTGAATCCACGATGAAAGAAAAGTAACCTTATTTATTTCAGTAAATCTCGGGTCGAGATTTATTTTAAGGGGGTGAGGATGTAACACCTCGAAAATTCACGTCCTATAATATGTAGACACGTGTCAAATGTTTAAACGTGTGAAAGAAATATTATAGAAGGACTAAAGTTGACAAACATGGAAAGTATGTGAATATACGTATTCTAAGTGTCAACTGTGAATAAATATAATGTACATTAACCCTACATGGTGCTCATACCTTCAAACGAATAAATCATGGATCATACGAAGCTAAAAGTGAGAGATTTCAAACTACAGGGGCTAAATGTGTCAATATGTTTAAATTATACCTCTGAGTGACCTTTTGACAAACTCGAAGCTTTGTAACGGTTAATTATGCTCACTAGAATACACGGTTTAAATTTCGTAAAGTTTCGTTAACGTATGAGAAAGTTATGATCAAATTCGTGTGCGAAGGGTTAAAGCGTAAACGTTGAAAGTTAGGACTTTTCGGGTGACAACAAAGTTAACCGGGGACCTAAAAAAGTGGGTATATGTCTTAAGGTCCTTATATATCAAAAATGAGGGTCCATAATGCAAGAAACAAGTGCCTAATCGAAGCTTGAAGGGGCAAGGATCAAATCGCAATATCTAAAAATGTGATTTTTGTGCAGATGAGGCCTAGCGTGACGCTAGGGGGCCTAGCGTCACGCTAGGGGTGCCCAGCTCCGAAATATTTGGGTTCTTGTCTGCTGAGTGTAATCTGCTCGATCCCATCCGATTTTCCACATTTCTCTTGACCCCTAGACACCCCCTAAGCACTTAGGGACATGTGTTGAAGGATTGTGGGCACTAGTAGACACAAGTGTCAAGGATTTGTGGTGGATTAAACACTATATAAAGGCATGTTATGCAACCATTGTTCTTCACACCTTCAAGTGCATAACTGATCAATTCTGGAGCTCCCAAGCAGGTCCAACTGATCATAAGTCGTGCATAGGACACTTGTAAGTATGCTAGACCTTCTCTAATTATGTTTAGCTTAGTATTTAGCTTAAAAGTCAATATATCGTAGTTAACGTTTGACTTTGAGATTAGTCAATAATGGCTCAGTCATATCTCGAATTAAAAGTAGTTATGAGTTGGTATTTATGTGGGTAATAAAACCTCAAAAGGGTTTCCCCTGATCACCACTCTAACCAGGTCAAAAGTCAGGTCAAACTTTTAATTAAAAAGTCAACAGGATGCTTAAAATGTCATTTATGCATAATTAGCTATCTAGAACATATATAACCTGTTTGATCATTGTTATAACTTAGTAATTAGTGTAAGAACATGTCTAAACATGTTCAACCCGACTATTTCCTGTTTAGACCCGGTTCGGAACCGAAAGTCACATAGTTTGACTTTCACTTTGACTTTCAGTTCTGACCCGTTCAGGTATGTTTTAGAAATGCCTCAGAGCTTAAATTGGATTAGGTTACTTGTTAGAACAACCTTCTGTGATTACACACCTTGGTTCACTAGTTATCCAATTAATATGCATATTTCCGTTAATTGCTCATATGTTGACCGTTATGCCCTTATTACCTTAAAACGTGATTTATGAAAATGTAAAAGTGTAGAAACCTTTGTTACTGATATATAGACTTGCATGCAAAGTTTGACATCATTTTGACTTGTAGATTAAGAGTTATGCTCATTATCGCAAAATTAATGCTTTATGTTAATAAAATGGCGTAATTAGCGTATAGCCTAGTTAAACATACTTTTTGGTATCAAATCTTTTACCCACTGATGTAATATATTAAGTTGGGATTTTTAAAGATTTTTAATTAATTTTAGGCTGAGCATAACCCATAGTCGTAGGCTTAATTCGGTAATTGTCGGTTTTGCCCTTACGGGCCATAAAATGAGTTTTACATATCTAAACGACTCCAAACCTTTTGCTACTGATTAGTTATGATAAATAAATTATTTTAAGCCTTCTGGAAATATAAAAATATCATATTTAAGTATCAAACCCGGAAATGGCCTTTAATCGCCTTATTTAGCGTTTTTAACGCATAGGATGTTTTAAAATCATATTGAACATACCCGGGTTGATACCTACTGAGATATAAGGCAAATTATGATATTTTAACAGTAAGCAAAGGTTGATAAACTCAGACCTCAGTTTTGAGCTTTTCGGTTTATGTGAAATTACCAAAATACCCATACGGGGCATAGTTTGGTTAAAAATGATAAATTTCACATACATGCTTTAGCCTACTGATATAACATATCAAATTGAGTATGTTTGCTGTTTACATTAGACCTGTAACTCAGTTAAACATCTAAACTCTTTTACAACCTTTAAAAGGACCAAACTACCCCTACGGGGCATAGTGGTGTTTAATTTCATTTCGGGCATAATGAAAGACATCCTACTGATGTCACAACATATTTGAAGCATATTAACTTAGGAAACCTGTATATGGCTCTTGCGGATACCCGTTACGCATTTTACGCGTTCGGTTCGGTTTATGTAACAAGTTTACATAAATTAACCAACACGGGTCAAACCTTATCGGTTTCATCTCAAAATCCAGAACGTGAATAATAAACCCATATTAAACAAGTCCCTGAACTTGTCGGGTCTAAATCACATTCTATCCGGTCTTCGCTTAATCGTGCGTACGAACCGTATCTTTGAAACTAGCCGGTCTAAGCTTAAGCTTAATAAAAGACCCGTTAGTATTCTAATAGGTTATATTAAACCTTCGTTCCAGATTAGGAGAACCAGTAAAAGCTACGTGCATTTTGCTTATTGTGATTTATACTTGCATCAGGTAAATACTTTTAACTTATTTTCCCTATACGGGCTTGGGTTACGGTATATAGCATACCGCTTGATCGGGCATCAAATCTCCACGCTTAGTGGGTAGTTGAATAATTTGACCGGCTCGTTTAAACAGTCTTGTTTACTTTACAGCCTTTGGGGGGTTAATGACCATGTCCCGGATATCCTTGGCATCATCTTACGAGATTGGCCACGACCTGAGCACGAGGTGTAGGCGTACACCGTCCGTGTATAACTCAATGATGTGGTGTGTCTATTGATCTTTAACCCGGACTAGATCCGGGCTACAGAACGCATAAGTAACATGTAATTCGTTCACAAGATTATAATATTAAATAATTCTCCCAAGTTAGAAAGATTAATCTTGCCTCTGTGCATTTTAATCAAATTATAAAACATTTATGCCACGTGCATCCAAACCAATTTTCTTAAACCATTTTCAAAATGAGTCAGTTGAATGTATTTACCAGTGTAAACTGACGTATTTTCCAAAAAGGCTAAATGCAGGTACTATACGAAATTGGCTGGATATATTCTCCTTAGCATCAATAGAAGTCTCGCAAGCTTAAGATGCCTAAATTCTGTTGAACTATTGTTTCCATTTTATGTTCGATCCTTCTGTGGATAAACTTCCGAATATTGTGACAATTGATATTACAATAATAAATTCGGTTGTATTATATTTTCAATTGCTTCCGCTGTGCTTGATAATATTGTGTTGTTCGACTATTATGTTGCCAACCATGACGTCACGATAATCCCCCACCGGGCCCACCGGTGAACACGTGGAAATCGGGGTGTGACACTCACCTTCAACATAAGAAACTAGTTATTAAAGTCATTAATACATAACCAAATAAAAAGTGCGAAAAGATTAAAAATAAAAAGTATTACACTAGACACTTGTCTTCACCAAGTGATGTAAGAGACTTAGGCAAACATGGCCTTTGATTGTCAAGAACTCTTAGGATCAATCTTGGATCCCGTGACTACTACACACACTCTATGATGGATGATGGTGGTGGATGTGGGTTGTGATGGTGGTGGAGGGTGGGTGTAGTGTGAGAGAAGTGGTTTGCCAAGGGATGGTTTGCAAATGAGCCAAACACTCCTATTTATAGCCTGAACAGAAGCTCGGGCACGGCCCCGTGTCCATCCCTTCTCTCTTTCTTCATTAAATGCAGTTTGTCTGCATTAGTTGACCATACCCCCGTGTCCGCTGGGCACGACCCCGTGTGCAGAAGCGTATCTGTACTATCAAGATTTCCTCAGATTCTGCGAATCTTAGAGTTGACCACGACCCCGTGTCCGCTCGGCACGCCCCCGTGGTGGGTGATAGAAGCTTCTACAACTTTGTCTTTTCTGCAGACACTTGGGCACGCCCCGTGCTCACTGAGCACGTGGCGTGTTCAGCCTTCTGTTCTCTTGTTTTGCTTGGGAAGATGTTGTCTAGGGGTTGGGCATGCCACGTTTGTTCCTTTTCTTGTATTTATGCTGGATTTGGCTGCATTTTTGCTTCTTTTCTTCACTTAAGCTCTTTTAACCCTGAAAATACAAAAGGAAGACAAAAGCACACTTTTTCCAACATTAGTACTAAAAAAGGGTTAGTTTTATGCCTCATTTGATGTAATTTATATGTTGCATTTTGCACACATCAAATACCCCCACACTTGAATCTTTGCTTGTCCTCAAGCAAAACTCTTTATAGTGTGGCTATACACTCCCAAATGGAATGGGTAGAAGAGAAGGTTTTTTGGGCTTGTCATAGAGTGTCGGGATGTGTTTAGTGACGGCATCAGATTCCTAATTGATGGAGAAAGGTCTGGTGGTAAGAAAAGCTGCTTCCAGGAGGTTGTCAAGTCTTTTCGCTCGACGATTCCATTCTTGGGTGGTTGATTTGGCCCTTGTTCTTGTAACTCAATCCTAGCCCGGTATAACCCATTTTACTTTTACACCATTGTGAACCTTACGCATTTTTTACTCTCTGATCGAGGTTCTCGGCATTGAAAAATCTTTGTAAACTAAATCACACGTGTATATGTTGACATTTAAGAGATATACAGTAAAGAAAATCAAGAGCAATGGTGATATATATGCAGATTAGACAACAAAAAATAAACACTCAAAAAATGGCTACCATTTAAGGAATGTGTTTATTAACGGCATCATAATCCAATCTTTTTTACCAAGTGCTTAACTTGATATTTGATGTAGTCTTCTTTGAATTGAGTGGTGCAATTTGCATTGTCTTCATACGGCATAACTTGGACTTCCCTTGATCATCTCTAATCTACATTCTCCTTGAGTATGTTGAAATCTTCTACCTTCATAAATAAAATTGTATCTGCATAACGGGAATTCGTATTCTTCTTAAGGATCAATCGGTGTTTCGAATTGATGTGTGCAAAATGCAACATATAAATTACATCAATTGTGGCATAAAACTAACCCTTTTTTAGTACTAATGTTGGAAAAAGTGTGCTTTTGTCTTCCTTTTGTATTTTCAGGATTAAATGAGCTCAAATTAACAAAAGAAGCAAAAATACAGCAAAATCTAACATAAATACAAGAAAAGGAACAAACGTGACATGCCCGACCCCACGACAGCATCTTCCCAAGCAAAACAAGAAGACAGAAGACTGAACACGCCCCGTGCTCAGCCAGCACGGGGGCGTGCCCAAGTGTCAGCAGAAAAGACAAAGTGGTAGAAGCTTCTATTGCCCACCACGGGGCCCTGCTCAGCGGACACGGGGCCGTGGTCAACTATAAGATTCACAGAATCCAGGCAAATCTTCATAGTACAAAGATTCTTCTGCACACGGGGTCGTGCTCAGCGGACACGGGGGCGTGGTCAACTAATAAGACAAGCTGCATTAAATGAAGAAAGAGAAGGATGTGGACACGGGGCCGTGCCCACTGGACACGGGGCCGTGCCCGAGCTTCTGTTCAGCCTATAAATAGGAGTGCTTGGCTCAAGCCATCCCTTGGCACACCACCTCTCTCAGACTTCACCCACCACCCACCACCACTATAACACCATCATCCACCACCATCATCCATTGTCCATCATAGAGTGTGTGAGTCGTCTCGGGATCCAAGATTGATCGTAAGAGTTCTTGACAATCAAGGCCATGTTTGCCTAAGTCTCTTACATCACTTGGTGAAGACAAGTGTCTAGTGTAATACTTTTTATTTCTAATCTTTTCGCACTTTTTATTTGGTTTTGTATTAATGACTTTAATAACTAGTTTCTTATGTTGAAGGTGATTCTTCTTTATCGTTTGTCCGTGGTGTCTTGACATTATTTTACTGTCTATATAAAATAAAAGATTTTCACCATTCATATCTCCACGGTCTATATGGAGGTATGTTGGCTACCTGGTCGGGGGTTAAGGGAACGGTTTGGTAAGAGTCTTGCCATTGTTCAGCGTTTAGAGGTCCTGCAATGGACCTGGGTCAAATTTAGTAGGACCTCCTTCAATACTTAACGGTATTGGATGGCGGGGGTCCAAACTCTTTGATCCCCTCATAAGTTAACTACTATTAATACTATAACCCGGCTATTTAGGACTGTATCCCTGCTGACTCAGACTACTTAGCCGAGGGTAACGTCACCTCCAAAAGAGGGGACTACCATAATTTGCATTAATAACTTAATTAATTATCTTTCAATAATCCGACCCTTTAGGATTGGATCCTTGCTGACTCAAACTACTGGGTTGAGGGTAACGTCACCTTCAAAAGAGGGGCCTACTACAATAACTAAGATAATCTCTTAAATAAGTGCAAAAGTACGGAAATAATCAAAGGTTACACTATACACGAGTCGGAACCAAGTGTATCATCTTTTCTATCTGTTTTTCTTTTATTTTTATTTTCAGCATTTTAGTTAGTTTTTATTTTCTTAGTTTAAAACAATTTTTCTAAACTTTTTGATTTGATTAGACGTTGAGGATAAGCTGGTACTAAAAGCTCTTGTGTCCTTGGACGACCTCAGTATCTTACCAACGCTATACTACGCTCACGATGGGTGCACTTGCCCATATGTGTGTTTAGTGTTAGTAAATATCGTGTTTTATAAATTTAAAACTTGGCTAAAAAAAGTGTTAAAGGGCTTAAAATATACACCTAATATATATAACACTTCACACGCATCAAGTTTTTGGCGTCGTTGCCGGGGACACAAGGATTTTAAGAAAGTTAGGAATCAACGGCCTAATCATTTTCTTTTCTTATTTTTCATTTTTTTAGGATTTTTCTTAGTTTTTCTGTTTCTGTAGAGCTCAGCACGGGACGTGCCTGGTCGGACACGGGCCGTGCCCAGCACTATCACTGGCAGTTTTTATTTTCTGAGTTACAGAGAGCTGAGCACGGGGCCGTGTCGGTGCAACACGGGGCCGTGTCCAACTCCCAGTAACAGGGATCCAGGAAACAAACACTGTATCTCCGACCACGGGCCGTGTTCACTGAGCACGGGGCCGTGGTGAACCTTCTGACCAACGTTCTTTTCTGTTTTTATTGCAGGATTAGGGACCCAGGCGCCACATTTGAACTTCCTACGTAGTGCATGAGCTCCAGTTCTAGTAGAGACATAAAAGAACCTCTAGAAGAACCCAAACGCTTTCTCAGAAAAAGACTTAAGGCTAAAAATTAAGAGAAAGTTTCGGGGAACCCACTTCCAATGGCGGACCAACGTACCCTCATGGATTACCTACGGCCCACCGTAGGTAATCTCGGTGCCGCTATCAATGCACCGAATGTCGAAGCCAATAACTTCGAACTTCGACCACATTTGATACAAATGCTCCAAAACTCCGCAACCTTCCATGGGCTTGCGGACGAGGAACCCCATCTACATATTACTAATTTCTTAGAAATATGTGATACCTTTCGGATCAATGGAGCATCGAATGACGCCATCCGCCTTCGAATGTTTCCATTTTCACTAAAAGACCGAGCTAAGGCTTGGCTTAACACCCTCCCAGTTGGCTCGGTAAACACCTGGGATGAACTAGCCCAAAAGTTTCTATATAAGTATTTCAGACCTGCTAAAACGGCTAAATTAATGACTGAAATTAATACATATCCACAAGAGGATGGGGAATCCTTATATGAAACTTGGGAAAGGTTCAAGGAGCTACTAAGAAAGTGTCCTCATCACGGTCTTGCGGTATGGCAACAAGTATCCATTTTCTACAATGGGTTGTTGCCACACACAAGACAAACACTTGATTCTAGCTCCGGGGGACTTTTAGGTAATCGTCGCCCAAATGAAATATATAATCAAATTGAGGAAATTGCTCAAACCAATTTTCAATGGCACACTCCCCGAGGTAATAAATCTATTGCCCCGGGCGCCCATAAGGTTGATGAAAGCACTTCTTTACAAGCCCAAATCGAGGCCCTCTCTTCGAAAATCAAAAAGCTAGAAATGACAAAAACGGCCTCGGTTATGGCTTGTGAAGGGTGTGGTGGGCCACATGAAAATTGGAGTTGTATGAAAGAAGTAGATGACCAAACAGAAACGGTAAACTACATTGATAATAGACCTAGGCCGTCGGGTCCACCAACGGGTACCTACAACCAAGGATGGCGTAACCACCCTAACCTTGGTTGGAGAGATCCAGGCAATAGTAGTAACCAACAAAACCAACGAACTAACTTTCAACAACCACAAAATTTTTCTCAACAACAAGGTGGAAGAGAAAGGCTTGAAGATACTGTATCTCGCCTCATCTCCGACACCGAAAAGAAAAACTCGGATCGATTTCAACAATTGGAATCGAATTTTAGAAATCAACAAGCTAGCATTTAAAACATTGAAAAACAATTAAATCAAATAGCTCAAAATTTCTCCGAGAGACCACAAGGCGCGTTACCTAGCAATACCGAAACCAACCCAAAAGCACAAGTACATCTCATCACGTTGAGAAATCGAACCGTGGGTCCAGAGGAGGCTCCATTACCGTCAGATGAAAGAAGCCAGTCCAACCAAACCACGACTCCACCCGCACCCCAACCAGAAAAAGCTTCTTTACCAAATCAAGAGCCCACCAAAACTCCTCCAATTCCGTACCCCGGTAGGTTAAATTGTCAAAAGACCGATGAGCAATTCGCAAAGTTCGAAAATTTACTAAAACAATTGCTTGTTAATATTCCTTTTATCGAGGTACTTACCCAAATGCCTAAATATGCAAAATTTATGAGGGACTTCCTCACTCATAAAAGGAAAATTGAATCATTGCAATTAGTTAACTTAGGCGAAGAATGCTCCGCCTTAGTACTCAACAAACTTCCACAAAAGAAAATCGATCCCGGAAGCTTCACAATTCCTTGCTCGATTGGGGAATCCCCCGTTCGTAATGCATTAGCCGATCTCGGGGCTAGCATTAACCTCATGCCCACATCAATGTTCAAACGACTCGGCCTAGGAACAACGAGTCCTACAAAGATGAGCATACAACTCGCCGACAGATCCGTCAAAATTCCACAAGGTGTCGCTGAAAAC
Source organism: Helianthus tuberosus (assembly GCA_030545235.1). Taxonomy (NCBI): domain Eukaryota; kingdom Viridiplantae; phylum Streptophyta; class Magnoliopsida; order Asterales; family Asteraceae; genus Helianthus; species Helianthus tuberosus. The sequence continues at coordinate 190,449,480 of CM060366.1, forward strand.
CTATTGGTTAAAGTTGACAATTTCGTTTTCCCAACCGACTTTGTCATCCTAGACATGGAAGAAGACGCCGATGTTCCTCTCATCCTCGGAAGGCCATTTCTAGCCACCGCCCAAGCAGTGGTTGACATGAATGATGGAACACTAACATTGAAGTTTGGGGACGAGGAAGTAAAGTTTGGAGTTGGAAAGAGAGTAAAAGACGAAAACTCGGTCGACTACATGAAGTTCATAGACTCAAGCTTGGATGACGCTCTCCGACGGTGCAGCATGGGATGCGAAACATCCCACTTGAGTGACATATGACCAGGCTTTGGGTCTAGCCAAGGACCCTTATAAACGTGGCGCACCACGGAGGCATTCCGCGGAACTATCCTTAGTTTAGTTTAGATTAATTTTTATGTTTTCTAGTTAGTTTTAATTTTCAGGAATAAAACACACTTGAGATGGCAAAGGATACAAGGGAAACTTGAACCAGCACCCCATGCAGGAAAACAGGGCCGTCCGACGATTTTCTTCGTTTACAGTAAGCTCGGCACGGGCCGTGTCCACCCAACACGGCTCCGTGCTGCACAGTCTGCAGAAAAGACCCAGTTCAGGTAACTGGACACGGGCCGTGTTCACCCAACACGCCCCCGTGTCCAGGCTTCTGTTTCTCTTGATTTAATTTTGTTACTGGCACTTGAACACGGGGCCGTGTCCAGTACCCAGTAACATAAAATTTTTGCTTAAATCACACCTTTTACACATTCAATTAACCTAAAAATTTATTTTTGGGACACATTGAGGACAATGTGTAATTTAAGTGTGTGGGAGGGGGGGGGGATGCTAAAACCTTGAATCTTGCAGGTCCTAAATACAAGCCTTACACAAAACTCTATTGGAACCGCTAATCACCCCAAAAAAAATTTCAAAAATTTTCATTTTTTTTACTTGTCTAGGTTTAACTTGGGAATTTCAAAGTTCTAAAAAGGTTATATTTTTACGAATTTACAACCGATAGAGTCGTGATAAAAAGAACCAATATAAAAAAATTATGAAAAGGCATGGCTAACTTAATTAAAATTTGATTATATATACTTGATCGCATAAAAAACCCATTCCCACAAAAGTGAGTTTTGAGCATTTATTGAGCATACAATTACATATCATTAAACTAAATGCTCATTTTTCGTTTCTTGTGTGAATAGCCGCTTGGTTCTTACGACTCTAGAACTTGCCACGACGATACATTGAAACTGCTTCGAAAAGTCTCAAACTCATGTCGTGTGTCCAAGCTAGCAACTATCTCCGCAAGGAATACAGAGCTTTCTTGGCTAACATTGTAGTAGCGGAGAAGGAAAAGAAAGGAAAGACAGAAGTGAAAGACGTTCCTATGGTTTGTGAATTTCCTAATGTGTTCCCTGATGATCTTCCAGGATTACCACCAAGTCATGATATTGACTTTCGTATCGACCTCATTCCTGGAGCCAACCCTATTGCCAAAGCTCCCTACCGACTCACACCGTCCGAAATGCGTGAACTCTCAAACCAACTCCAGGAATTACTTGAGAAAGGCTTTATTCGCCCGAGCACCTCTCCTTGGGGCGCGCCAGTCCTTTTCGTTAAAAAGAAGGATGGGTCGTTCAGGATGTGCATCGACTATCGGGAATTGAATAAGTTAACTATCAAGAACCGCTATCCCCTGCCTCGCATTGATGATTTGTTTGATCTGCTACAAGGTGCTACGTGTTTCTTGAAGATCGATCTACGCTCAGGCTATCACCAACTACGTATTCAAAAGGAGGATATACCCAAAACCGCTTTTCGCACTCGATATGGCCATTATGAATTCGTTGTTATGCCTTTTGGTTTAACCAACGCACCCGCGGTTTTCATGGATCTGATGAATTGCGTGTGTAATCCATACCTCGACCGTTTCGTCATCGTGTTCATCGACGATGTCTTGATCTATTCCAAGTCGAAAGCCGAACACGCGCAGCATCTACGTTTGGTTCTCGAGCTACTACAGGGGAATTGACTCTATGCCAAGTTCTCCAAGTATGAATTTTGGTTGGATGAAGTTCAGTTTCTGGGTCACATCATAAATAGTCATGGTATACACGTCGATCCCGTGAAGATTGAAGCCGTTAAGAGTTGGATTACACCTAAGAACCCGTCTGAAGTCTGTTCTTTTCTCGGACTAGCGGGCTATTATCGATGATTTATCGAAGGATTCTCAAAGATCGCTGTGCCGCTTACCGCTCTCACGCATAAAGACAGGCCTTTTGTTTGGGGAACTGAACAAGAGTCTGCTTTCCAAACCCTCAAGCACATGCTTTGCAAGGCTCCTGTTCTCACATTTCCCGACAGAAACGAAGATTTCATTTTCTATTGTGATGCTTCCAACCTTGGTCTTGGTTGTGTCCTTATGCAACGAGACAAGGTTATAGCTTACGCATCTCATCAGCTCAAAATCCACGAGAAGGACTATACAACCCATGATCTCGAGCTAGGCGCAGTTGTTTTTGCGTTAAATATTTGGCGACACTACCTGTATGGTACAAAGTGTACGATCTTCACCGATCATAGGAGCCTACAACATATCTTTGATCAGAAAGAACTTAATATGCTTCAACGCCGATGGATAGAACTTCTCAATGATTACGCCTGTGAGATTCGTTATCACCCAGGCAAAGCAAATGTTGTAGCAGACGCTCTCAGCAAACGGAGTTATTTGCTCAGCATTCGCGATGTCCAAGCCCAATACGATCTTGAAGCTCTAATCCGCGAAGCCCAACATGCTTGTTTTAACGAACGCACTCTGAAGAAGGAACGAATCTATCACGATGGAGCCCAACTTGTGAATAAGCCGAATGGGATATTCCACTTTCTGGACCGAATTTGGATCCCTAAACGGACCGAATTGCGAAAGATTTTAATGGACGAAGCCCACAAATCTCGGTATTCTATTCATCCCGGTGCCGACAAAATGTACCAGGACCTTCGCTACAAGTACTGGTGGCCGGGCATGAAAAGGGATATTGCTCTCTACGTTGGAAAATGCCTGACTTGTGCAAGGGTCAAGGCTGAACATCAAAGACCCTCTGGCTTACTCGAACGACCGCCGATCCCTATGTGGAAGTGGGAGAGTATAGCTATGGACTTCATAACAAAGCTTCCGCACACGTCATCAGGTCACGGCAACATCTGGGTTGTTGTTGACCGTTTGACCAAATCAGCTCACTTTTTGCCAATGCGGGAAGACTACAAGGTAGAACGATTAGCCCGAATCTACACCAACGAGATCATTTGTAATCATGGGACACCTCGCGACATCATCTCTGACCGTGATGCTCGGTTTACCTCGCGACTGTGGGAAACGTTTCAAGCGGCTCTCGGTACTATGCTTAACTTAAGTACTGCATTCCACCCTCAAACTGATGGTCAGACTGAAATAACGATTCGTACTCTTGAAGAGATGCTCTGTTCGTGTGTCATAGATTTCGGTGGTAATTGGGATACATACCTGCCGTTAGTCGAATTCTCGTACAACAACAGTTATCATTCCAGCATTCAAATGGTACCATTCGAGGCTTTATATGGAAGAAGATGTCGATCGCCTATTGTGTGGCACGAGATCGGTCACTCGCAATTAACCGGTCCTGAGCTATTGCAAGAAACGACTGAAAAAGTCCTCCAAATTCGAGACAACTTGTTGAAAGCTCGAAGTCGACAGAAAAGTTACGCCGATAGACGACGCAAACCCCTTGAATTTGACGTTGGCGACTACGTACTCCTAAAGGTATCACCTTGGAAGGGTGTGGTCAGATTCGACAAGAAAGGGAAACTAGCGCCTCGATATGTTGGACCTTTTAAGATTCTGGAAAGAATCAGAAAAGTCGCCTACAGACTCGAACTACCGGAGGAACTTAGTAACGTCCACCCGACTTTCCATGTGACAAACCTTCGAAAGTGCCTGGCTGAGCATGATTTAATTGTACCTCTCGATGACCTCCAAGTAAACGAAACACTACACTTCATGGAGAAGCCTGTCAAAATCATGGATCGCCAAACCAAGCAACTCAGACGCTCGCGCATTCCTATTGTGAAAGTCCGATGGGAAGGAAAACGAGGCGCAGAGTTCACTTGGGAACTCGAAAGCGACATGAAGGCGAAGTACCCGCAGTTGTTTGTTACGGCTTCGGCCTAATTTCGGGACGAAATTCCCTCAACTAGGGGAGGCTGTAACACCCTGTGTTTCTACAGTCAAAGTCAAGGTCAAAGTCAACGACCGATTTCGCAACTTGACTTGTAGTGGATTTCTTTTATGTGTTTATTTTAGCTGTATTATGTGGAATAAGTGTCAATAATTACAATAATCGACGTGTGTTAATCGCTATTTAATCGACGTACGACTGTAAAATATAGGAAGTAACAATGCGATAAAGTCAACTAAACGCTATTCAATCTAATTTAATCAACATCGAATCGCAATCGAACTCGCAACTCGAACTACGCATTTTGGTTATTGTTATACGTGTGTGTGTGCCTTACGTGTTACATGTGCATGTTTATTTATGTTATGTTGTGGTAATCGATCAAAACGCAATCGAAACTCAAACGCAATCGAACTCAATCACAATCGAAATGGTATGATAATTAGTGGAGAAGAGATAGTGCGAGATATGAGTAGTTGGGATTAAAAGTAATTTGACTAGGAAACTCTCTCGCCTCGAATCGATCGCAATCGCAGTCGAAACAGCAAAAATTGTCGCACCGAACACTCGAACCAAGTGTCATCCGGCCGGATTGCCATCCGACCGACCCGCCCCTTTCCACTTTGGGTATCCTATAAATACCCCATGTCACTCTCATTCTTTCCACTTTTGGCAAGTGACGTCCGACCAGCTCGTGTTCCTCGCTCTTTCTCTGATTTCTCGCAATCCTAGTAAGATCTCGTCCTAAATCTTGTACTTCCTTAATCTACACGCAATCCTACACCTTTCTATCTTTTAAATCTTAACTTTTAACCGTGAAATCATCAAGATTCAAGGTGTTCTAGGATGACGTCATCATGTGTTCTTAAAGAACTTCATGTTTTGGCCTCATTCCACCAAGAACAACTTAGATCTAACCGATTTCCACATAAACAAACAAAGATCTTTCATAGATCTAAACATATTCACAATAAAAGGAGTGAAAGATGGTTTTCAACTTTCTTTCAACTCTTTTACACTCAATGCATTGAAAACCGGTAGCATCGGAGCTTGTGCCGACTCACTATTCAATCTTGTGATTGTGTTGGTTCAAGATCCGTATTCTATCCACGAGAATATCGATTTCAGGTTAACCAAGAACTATCATCTTAAACCGGTGGACTGACCGAATTTGGGTGGTTCCTGTTCAGTCGGGTCACTAGAGCTTAGGATGGGACTCAGTTGGTTGTTGAACGAGTTGTTGTCCGACCGGACTACCATCCGAACGGACAGCCATCCGAATCATGAAACACTTGGACTTTAACACTTAAACAATTTTCAACATGTTCAACAACAGAGTTGCCACCCACTCGGATGGACATCCGACCGAGTGACCGCCCTGCTGTGGATTTGTTCTCACTAAGTAACCTCGCCACTCAAGTCGCCGTCCGACCGACCGACCTAAAAGGTAGAGATAATTCAATGTTTTCAAAATGCTACAATGATGTAGGATCGAATCGTGACCCAAATGAGTCGTTCAGAAGAGTTCCTATCTATACGAAAGGCGGAAATAGACGTATAGACAAAGAAATAGCTTGATTCACACTTTAAACGTCTTGTATATTGATATAACACTGTTTACAATCAGTAGACAAACCGGCAGCACCTCGGTATCACCCGCTAATTCCGTTACAAATGACAACACAACAAGCCTATTTATAGCAATCTAATATCGTTTGAACCATAACATGATATCTTCAAACGAAATTACCTCATGTCATGTTCATACAAAATTACATGATATTTTCATGCGAAATTAGATTATATTTCATGTATGCATATTATCTCATGATGTAAGATGTGATGTCACAAGTATGATGTCATCATATTCAATGATGACATCATGCTTGTTCAGATCCGCAACGAATCCAAGACTCGATATAAGACGAAGTTGACAGATGTATGCACCAACAGACTCCCCCTCAGATGTTGACGAGTCTTAAGTGTCGAGTCTTCTCAATCTTCAGTCTTTATCAGTCTTTGTGTTCTTTCCATAATCTTGATCTGATTCTTGCCTCACTCTAATATTCTTCAACTAATCTCCTCCTCGGATGATGTAACTCTTTCTTGTATTCTTCAGGATCAACAGCTGGCTCTAGCAACTTCCGATTTTCTTTCTCTAACAGACTCCCCCTCAACTTGTACTGGGATCGTAGTCTGGCTCACATCTTCCTCAGGTATTTACAGGTTCAGGTATCACAACCTGGCTCACCTGCATATTCTCTACCCAAAACATAAGTTTCATAAAAGATAAGATATAGCAAATTTAGAAACTTTGCTAATCACTTGAAGACACAACCCTGAATACATCATTTTCAATTATCGAACAAAAAGATTTATCATGTAAGTCACTGATGAACCACTTGAATGAATATCATTTTCATTTCAAACATCTTCAAACAAACTTTCCCAAACCTGTTCGTCATGTTCAGCACTCGGAATTTTGAAAATCAGCTCTTCAATATCAGTTGTCGAAAATCTTTTTGTATTTTTCAAAATTTTTTCCTAAAACACACTGAAAATCTTTTTGAAATTTTGTTTTGAAAGAAATACAATAACGAAATATTTACAAGCAATATTTTTGTGAGTTTGTGTAAGAGGATCATATCAGTTTATGAGACAAATCACCAACACCGTTAAGCTTTAAACATTTTAAGTTCTAAACAATTCACTTAGATTGTCAGTATACTGATCCACTTAAATTTTCACACAAAGTTCAACTGTTTCGAGATACGAGATTAATGTCTTAAGCACTTAAACTTATTCGCGTGTCCCACCACTTGAATATACTCCCGTATCCAGATCCCAATATTCAGTCTTACAGGTGAGTATACCTAGATGATATCTGTTAAAGGGTTAATTGCGAAACCGTGAGAGATCAGGTCAGAACTTCCGTTCAACAGAAAGATGACGGCTCGACTTTAGGTGGGTCCCCTTTAGAGGATCTTTTTTACAACAGCACATGATTTGCATTTTGCAATGTTTTATCATTTTTTATGCTGAGGGGAGGCTATATTTCAAGCAAGCGTAAAGTATTCTCCGGGGACTAGGCCATTGCTTCCGCATTATCAGAAGTCCCGGGATAATACCCCAAATATCACTAAGCATAAAGACCTAGTATCTCAGAAAGAGGGGTCCTTCAAACAAGATTTCGGGGGTTACCCATATATCCAAGAGATGTTACCCACGAATTAAGCAAGTTTGAAATTTAGGTTTATATCTCGTCACAATCTACTAAATGTGCAAAAACCTGCTGGCATATCATCAGTGAGACCGTTTATCACTATTTAACTTTCCATTTCTTTAGCATGCCGTGATCGTCCACTGATGTACTATCATTTCCTCTTTTTCACAACAAAACTCATTTTTGCATTTTTATCATGTTTTTGACTTTTTCAAATTTTCTATTGTTTTTGGATTTTCTGAAATTTTACTCCCCCTACTCCCCCTAAAATGCAAACACATTTTAGGAAATTTGAAAACAAACTATACAATAAAGTGACAACTGATATCGAATTACTTCACTTCGCCATCCTCTTGGCATAAACAATCAGAACTCCCCCTCACAACAAACTATTTTCCCATTGTGATTTCAAAACACTTAAGTTTGTTTTAATCAAATGGTTTTTCCAAAAAAATAGTTTTGTTGATTTTCAAACCACTTGTAGGTTAGGGGATAAACTCATCATTTTGTTCTCCAAAATACCACTTGTAAGTATGGTCTAATCAAGTTCAACTTAATGACCTTGATTAACCATTTGAAGATGAAAACCTTCTTTAGCCACTTGCAGGTTCACTCACCAACCATCCCATTTGTAATCAAAATATAACAATATAAAGATATCACCTGTAGATTTACCAAACAAACATTTCAAGAATGATGCCGATTCCTGCTCCACTCTTACCAACCTGGGAGCTCCGGCAAGTCAGGAATTTATGGTGAAAATGCTGTCACCCAAGCCTGACCAGCCTTGGGTGATTTTGGTGGCAAACATCTGTCCCACCAACATTTTGATTTGTAAAATTCTTTAGCATCCTTCACTTTCCTGTCAACCATCTTTCCAAAAATATGTTTAACATTTCCATTAAACACCTTTTTAGCATCAAATTCTTTCTTATCAGCAAAGAATTGACCTGATATCTCAAATCTACCTTTTGATTTTAGATTATCTTTCGACAATGGCGGAAAATTTTCCTCGTTCAACTCAGGAACGGAATTGTCAACCTTTTTCTCAACACATGACTCCTCTGATTTTATGGAATCAGATTCATTGTCAGGACTTCTTTCAGATTTTACAACCCATTTTTGTTTGTTTAAATCAACTCTTCTTTTGTAAAAACGTTTTGAACTTTCACCTTCTTCGGAAGTTGAATTTTCAAACACTTTCGATTTCTCAGTTGATTGTTTCTTCTCAAAGACAAGTTTTTCTTTCAGTTTTGAGTTAGAAGTAACTTCCTGTTTTGTGTTGTTGGATTGTTGGCAATTCCAAGCAATATGTCCAACTTTTTGGCACTTAAAGAAAGTTCTTCTGTCAACTCTTTGAGCAAACTTCTTCACATTCCTCTTTACCTCAGCAAGAAACTCTTGGTTTGACTGTTTCAAGAATGGTTTCTTCTGCTCATCTTCAGAACTTCCTCCTGCAACAAATGTTGTTTTTGGTTTATAATTTTTCTCATTTTTATAATTTTCTGAAGAATTAAAACCAAGACCTTTCTTTTTGAAATTACTGTTATGGTTTGGTTTCTTTTGAGAACCATAACCAGAACCGTAACCCTTTTTCTTGTTCAATCTCTGTTGAATTCTTGAAGTGTATTTTTTTAGGTTTTTCATTAAGATTTAAATCTTTTATTTCAGAAATATTAATTTATGTTAATTTGAAAACCTGTTTGATCATTTCAGTTTTAACACTTCTTATTGGAAATTCCTCATCAAAATATAATTTGTCTGAATCTTTCAAAGTATAAGCCACTTTGATTGATCCATTATTCAAATTAGATTTTGATAATAAGAATTCTTTATTGCAAACCCTTTTAACCAGTGAACTCGGACTCTTTTCTGACGAACTCGGACTATCAGACTCAGACTCCGGTTTTGACTCTTCATCCATATCTAACACCTGATCGACCACTTTCTTTAATAACTCGGACTCATGATCAGTGTCAGACGCTGTGAATGTAACATCAATATTATCTGGTAATTCATCAATGATTTTAGACTTTAACTTGATCTTGACTGCCTTTTTTAGACGCTCCTCATTAGGATTCCTGGGAGAATAACTTTCATGGATCGGGGGCGGACATCTGTTATACTTGACACTTTGTTTCTTACTAGTATCAGTATCTTCAATCTTTTTCTCCATGAATGCTTCAAGACCTGCAACAGTAGGATAAACACGATCAATCAAATAATCACATGTTGTATAGCTCAACAACAATCGTTTAATCCTTTCACTCTCAATCTTTTCAAGTTCCAACTCTTGTTTCAGCTTAGCACAATCTTCAATATACTCATTGATGACCTTTTGCTTTGTCATTAAAGTTCCATTCATCCTCATCTGAGCAGTTTCAACTTTTAAATTTGTCTTTTTCAGACTATCCACTGTTCTGTTCAGAACATCATACGACTCCTTCACATACTTCACATCAGACAACAAATTCTCTTTCATCTCTTCCAGTTCAAGAATCTTCTTGTCTTTCTCCTCACAATGTTTGCAAGGCTCCTCACATTTCAAACACGGTTTAACGAACTCAACTATCTTTTCAATTTCAACAACTTTCTCAACTTCAACAATCTTTTCTACCTCGACGATTTTCTCAACTTCAACTATTTTTTCGACTTCAACTATCTTTTCTACCACTTTTTCCACTTCAACTACTTTTTCTACCACATTCTCAGTCATTGGTTCATCATTTGCTTCTCCAGCTTTTGTCTTTGCTTTTTCACCAGCAAGGATTCTTACTACTTCCAGTTCTTTCCTCAATCTGGCAATCTTCTTCTGATACAGCAACTCAACTTTATCTGCAAAAAACAAATTAAAACCAGTAGGATCTATGCCTTTTCTAGCTTTGTTGAGATGTTCTTCCTCATCATCGGTATCCACATCACTTCCAAGATCTGGAAAAATCGGGATTCTTTTCTCACTAGTCCCATCTTCACCCAGAATTCTAGCAACAAGACCTGAATCTGGTGGAATGTATTTATCCCAGCTAAATCCTTCAGCAACGAATTCATCATCTTGATCAATGATACCAAAATAAGCTTTCTTATTTGCATCTTCGATCATTTTACCATGAGCAGTTTTTGTATCCTTTTGTTGAGGTTGTTGATCAATCTGATGAAAAATTGATTTCTGATAATATTCATTTCTTCCATCTTGTCTCCCAGTTGCTTCTTTGTTTTTGCATTCTCGTTTAAAATGACCTTTTCCTTTGCAACGAAAACAGGTGACTTTTGATTTGTCAAACCCTAATGGAGAAGTAGCCATTCCTCAAAACTCATCTCTTCCAGTAATCTGTTGAAACTTTTCTGCCCTCCTCCAAGCACTAGCTAAGCACCACTTCACATCCATCAACTCAAGTTCCTCTGCATCAATTTGGTCATAATCTTCTTTTGTAAGCATCGGATTTCCTATCTTGCCATCAATCAAACCTTCATACGATTCTAACATAGCAACAAGTGATGCCATGTGTTGCTTTGCTATTTCCGGAGACAGATTTTGACCATTTTGAATGTTCAAAGTAACATTGCACTGCAAATTTGTAGAGTTCTGTCTTTGAGGACTTGATGTTGTATGATTTGGATCAAAGCTTGAATACGAGGATGAAGATCCACCACTCTGTGTCACATTACTACTCTTTGTTCCAGATGAACTGTCAGCACTAAAACCAGTTTGAATCTTTGGACTAGGGTTGGGGGTAGCTTCAAACTTGTTCCCTCTGTAATACAAACTGACATCTTGTTGAGCATTTGGATTCTTCATTATTGCTGTTTTCTGAATATCTAACTCGTGCTCTTCAATTTTCTGAATAAACTGTGCCAGATTCATATTCTCAGACTTCCTCATGTGCTTCACAATCATCAAATAAGTTCCCCACTTTTGCTGCGGTAATGCATCAGCAAGTTTATCAACCCATTCCTCATCATCTTTCTTTATATCCAATCTTCCCATTTCCAAAACAAGATGACAATATCTATCAATTGTCTGTTTCGTTGTCTCATGATCAAAAGCTACAAACATATCAAAAGATTTCTTCAGCAATGCCTTTCTGTTTTTAATCATATCTGCGCTTCCTTTGAATTTTTGAATTAATGCATTCTAAATCGATCTAGCAGTACCCTCATGCTGAAGTAAAACAAAGATGTCTTCTTTAATTGCCTGTTGAAATATACTGATCATCATTTTTTCACTTGTATATTTCAATTTATCAATTTCAATAAAATCACAAAATCCCTTTTCAAGCCCACGTTCGTTTTTCGGTTTCTCATAATCTTTTTCCAATGCACACCATGCATCAAACTTGTAAGCTTGCACCCAGTTTTCAAATAGATTATGCCATCCTTTAAAATCTTCAATGTACATAAGTTTTGGCGGTTTCTGGTAAGTTCCCATTTCGTTCTCACTGTACAATGTTTCAACAGCTGTAACTGGTGCAATTGGTGTAGCAAACGCATTGTAGAATTCCTCTTCCATGTTTCAAATTCAAAGCTTCACAAACATAAACTTTCTTGTATCAAAAATACTGGTCTCAAACGAGCTGTATCACCTTGTAAAACACCTGCAAACAAACAAACAAATGATCAGTTTAAACGGACTGAATACGTAAAAGTGTGTGTTGATGAAATCAATCTAAGACTCGTGTCGAAGATTTGCGGACTCGTTCCAATGTTGTTCGTGTGAAATCACTGAATGAATGGGCTTGATTGGATGTACCAAGTAATATGGGTTTAGAATGAACTGTTGTGATACACTTTTGGGCTTAGAATGATTTGGGCCGAGATTTACACATAACAATGCTGACAACACTATTTAATGATTACTGATTTAACTGGACCATTAATCAAGACTAACTTCATTGAACCTCAAACTAATAATATGGGCAGTACATGCAGTCTGGACATCCACAAATGTATTTGTCCGACAATTCCACAGACCTATTCACATGCAATATGATCAGGCAATTTAATCAATTTGATTGGGCCGATGCTCTTAGATTCACGTGATGGACCTTATTGATTTAAATCTTGATATATGAAGCCGACAAAAGTTGATGTAATATTAACTGTGATTGGGCCGATTACTTTGAATCAAAACAACACTCTTCTATTGGACCTTTGAATTATATTGGGTTTCAAATCCATATGCAAACTGTTTGCTGATTGGACCAAAAATCTGAATTCACATGTAATGATGCGTGACCGACAACATTAATAATCACATGCACATATGACTAAGTCTCGTGACAACTTTAAATGTTTAATAAAATCGGTTGATTTTAATTGGACCTTAATATTCACTTAACCGACACACATTAAACAATTAAGCTCAGTTTCAAGCGGAATCAACTCATTTTTGGAGCGGAATCTGATCTCGTTTGAAATAAGCAGCACCTTCAAGCGGAATTAATGATTCTGTATGAAATAACAAGGCAATTTCAAACAGAATTATGTCTTTGAAACGAAATCACCAACTTCAAACAGAATTAACTGGATCTTTCAAACGAAATCTATGTTTCAAACGGAATCAACCTGTGATTTTCAAACGAAATAGCGATATTCAAGCGGAATTAACCTCTAATCTCGTTTGAAGGGCTGCTGATGTCATCATATTTCGATCTGTTTCAAACGAAATTAAGTATTTGTTCAAGTTTTAAGCTGATTTTAGATTCAAAACTCTCAAGGATTCTTTAAAACATTGTTATGCATGATATACGTGAAAATCAGACCATTTTGACCATGAAATTTGTTAATTTTGTGAAAGACGGTGTAGAAAACAGATTTTCAAGCTGAATTTGGCAAGAACTCTTCCTCCTGAGCTCTGATACCACTTGTAGGATCGAATCGTGACCCAAATGAGTCGTTCAGAAGAGTTCCTATCTATACGAAAGGCGGAAACAGACGTATAGACAAAGAAACAGCTTGATTCACACTTTAAACGTCTTGTATATTGATATAACACTGTTTACAATCAGTAGACAAACCAACAGTACCTCGGTATCACCCGCTAATTCCGTTACAAATGACAACACAACAAGCCTATTTATAGCCATCTAATATCGTTTGAACCATAACATGATATCTTCAAACGAAATTACCTCATGCCATGTTCATACGAAATTACATGATATTTTCATGCGAAATTAGATTATATTTCATGTATGCATATTATCTCATGATATAAGATGTGATGTCACAAGTATGATGTCATCATATTCAATGATGACATCATGCTTGTTCAGATCCGCAACGAATCCAAGACTCGATATAAGACGAAGTTGACAGATGTATGCACCAACAAATGAAAACTTCAAAGGTCAAGCCATCATACACAAACATGTCCTTCTCATAGGAAGAAACAATCCACTCGAATAGTCATCCGACCGGACTACCGTCCGACCGGATAACCATCCGAACGGATTGTCATCCGCACGAACTGGTCGTCCGATCGGATTACCATCCACCCGATCCATCAATCCATCAATCGCTGTGAGTATACTCGATCCCTTTTTGCTTTACGCACTTTTGGGTGTTACATACGTTACTTATACAAAATCACAATCGAACACACTACGCAATACTTTAAATGCTAGCCGTTACTACATGTTATACGTGACTAAATGAATGCTTGTGGTTATGTTTACACATGGAATGCTGTCTACCTGCCTTAACGACGATAGTACTATAGTTTGGACTCAGCACTCGTTCACTCGGGGGTTGTTAAGGACAATTATTTGCATGGATTACAGTGGTGATCATGTATTACGAACTGCCTTGGGCAGTCAACCCGCAGTCATTGGTATCGATAGGTTCATGTCGATAACTAACATGCCTCATTTCACTCTGTGTACGTGCTGGTTACGCGTAACGCTTTCGAACTCTATATGCTATTATCAAACTCGTATGCTCACCTTTACACTATGTGTATTGACTTTTATTTTAACGTATGTGACAGGTGCTTAGGATGCTTATCTGCTAGGAAATCGAGGCTAGAATAAGGTCTTAGAGGCCAACAAATAGCTGTCTGTACAAATGAAATCTGAGTTGTCGGAACAGAACTATTTGCCTAGATTTTGTCTGTAATAATTGTATTATCTTTTAAGACATGGTATGAGACATGTTACTTTAAATTAATTGGTAATGATAATTGTTATGGAAACTTATTATGGAAACTTCTGGACAATCTGTTTCGCTCAGTGCCATGCCCCGATGTTTCCACCATCGGTTGGGGTGTGACAATTATAGACTTTCCATGTCGCGTTGGCGACGCCCCAAATGGCCGTCGGGGACGCCAAACCTGCATTCCCTAGCCAATTTACTTATTTCCAGCCATTTCAACCATCCGGACGAGTTCCCGGGCATTCCAGAACATAAATTATCAATACTTAAAGCCCCTAAGTCTTTCTAACACGTTACATCACGGTGTTATGGACAACACCTTACATCATCACACGATACAGTCTTGACCCATTTGATTTATAACCAATGCATAAAACCAACTAAACCAACTTTACACAATCGCTATCATACAACTTACCTTATTACCTTCATCGACTACACTTCCTTACATGGAATTCTAACAAGCACCATACAATAATTCCCTTTTGATTTCTAAGGAGGGAGTCCGGGAATAACTTACCTTTGCCCGTAAGAAAGTCGTCACCATTTCCACTTGTTTGCTATGTTGTCTTCCAAGCTTTGCTACACCTTGATGGAAACAAGTTCATTCCTTTAATCATTAGACTATACCTTATGGTTATACATGTCATTCAAATAGATTGATAATAATCCACATACTAATCTACTAGATTGTTGACTATATAGTCAACCCGTTAGACCCATTTAAGAAAATACTTGCACAATCCATTTTCATGCATGTAGACACTTTAAACACACCTTAAAAATCCTAATCATTCATTCAAAACAACATGTTTAGGCAACGGGTATATGGACAATCATTCATGTTAAGTTCATCATACACATTCTTTTCACTGCTGCACTTTATGTACAACAGCTGTTCTCAACCCATTTTTGCCTCTATATAATCTGAATTAGCTCAATATGTTCACACGTAAAATGTAATATGCTCTGATAGCTTTCCAACCATATATCATATGCCTTAAACCGAGCTACGGTTGATTTTATATGAATTTTTCAAAACAGGTGCGCAACAATAATTATTTCCAATCAGCTTTGTAAATCTTTGGAATTATGAACTAAAACTCGACTTTAAATCATCAATTCGTGTTCATAATTTATACTAAGCATCATAAACATGTTAGAGACCATATGATACAATAAACATGTTAAGTCACTTCCTACCACATTCACCTAGATTTCATTCATGTGCTAAAACAACTTCCAAATCAATACTATTACCACATCATACAAGCAAACCGAAACTTCTACATGAATCACGTTTAAAGCACACTTCTCATGTTATTTCACTATCACGTACAATCATCGTCACTTCCTATACATATTCATTCATTGTTTACATCAAATCTCATCCGATAATCTCACCTATGCATTTCATCAAACACTTGGTGTGCGTACCATCTACCAAGCATAGTGTACAAGTAACTTAAGCACATTCATACCATTTCTTATCAAGGTCATCACATTCAACATTTTCACATTATTTTCTTTCTAATTCAGGTTCATATACATCAATCTACCATATTCATCTTCACATATCAAAACTACAACTAATTTAACACACATTTCATCAACATTTCCATGGCATTGTTACATACAAGTGGGTTTACATATAAACATCAAGATAATCCAAAATTCTAGCATAATTCAAGTTTCATAAGGTGATTCTAACACATATTCATCCTAATTTCACTTAAATTCACGGATTAATCGAAACCCATTTCATCCAAGATCATACATTCATAAATTGGGTCTTACCTTGGCTCAAGATCAACTATAAATGTATGGATTATGCTTCATGCAATGGATTTCCAGCCTATAATCTTCCAATTTGTGCAGAATTTTGAGTAAAATCTTTGAGTTAGGGTGAACTTTCTCTTCCCCCTTCTAACCTACGACACCCACACTTACTTGAACCAAAATTCTGCACTTATATTTTGTTATAAAAATCTTCTTCTCAATTTAACACATTCCACCCTCATCTTTCATAACATGCCTTTTATCATCCACATTCTAAGTTAGTTAACTTTGTTATTCACAATAACTTTGTTGATGCAACAAATAGTAGACCAAGGATGGTAGCTGGGCTGGTTAGGCAAAAGGGTTGAAGGGTTCAACTTTCCCTAACACAGGTCGTGGGGTCCCCCCACGTTTGCAAGACGTGGAGAGAGGTTCACTAGATTGTTTTTGTTGTTTACTAAAGATCCTCCCCTGAAGTGTGTTCAGATTCGGATGTATGAGCAAAAGGAATGTGTGTGTTGAATGTAAAAGAAAGTAACTCGCATGAACCAAGTACTCGAAGTGAATGACCAGAGATTTCAGGAATCAGGGCTGGCCAGGAATGTCCTCTTCAGTAAATGAAGTGTCTAATTTATAGGAAAAGACAATGCTCAAAGAGGAATGTGTTGACTTGTGAACATGCTTGAAGTGGGGGTTTTACCCTTTTTGGGGGTTGAAGGCTTTGACCTGCGGGTAAAAGGGTGTATCCTGTGGATCTGTGTTACTTTTGCGGCTGGTGAGTTGGTGAGGCAATCCAGAGATGTGACCATTTACTGTTCCCATATTGCTTTACTTCATCTCCCCAGCTTTTCAACCTTTGAACCGTTTAACCTTTTGAGCATCCATGTATTTAAGTCATTTTTATTTGGTCTTGGGCTACCCCCGTCATCAGCCCCCCAAGTCAGAGGTTTTTGGGAAATGAGCTCAAAGACTTCTGACTTTTCATACATGTGTTTTGATGTCTAAAGGCTTCAAGGGTTCAAAGCTTGAAGGCTTGAAGGGTTGGAGTCAGTTAATTTTTGAATTTTAAAAAACTGACAACTGATTTCATTGATGTGTGGCAGTTCATAGCGCGGCAGTTTTGCAGAGAGTAACTGTTTGCAATTATAACCTCTATTTCTGGTTTTATTTTCTTTTATTATTGAAGATAGCGTTCACTCTTTTCATTATTTCTTCAAGTTTCCTCTGCAATTCCTTTCCTCTCTTCAAGGTTAGTTCCGGCTTCTTTCTTATTTCCTTACTTACTTCGTATTTTCTTGTAAAAATGGGTGCTCGTAAGGATTTGGCAAAGTCCTTTTCTCGATTAACCCAAGAAGAGGTAGAATTATTTTGTAAGGAATATGGTATTGGAAAAATGTTTAAACCGACTGCTCCTGCTTGTGATGTTCCGATTGACAAATGTCCGGCTGGTTTTATTGCCCTTTATTGTCGTCACTTTGAGTTTTCAAACCTCCGTTATCCGTTTTCCCTCTTTGTTTTAAATTTATTGGAGTATTATCGAGTCTCCTTTGGTCAGATTCATCCAAAGGGCATGGCTAGGGTTTTACATTTCGAAGTTTTATGCCGTGCCCTTGGTTATGATCCTTCACTTTTGCTTTTTCGCCGCTTTTTCTGATTGGCCAAAAACGGTGATTGGTTCACCTTTGAAACATCCAAGGTTGATGCTTGTATTATTTCGTCTATGGTTACGACACTCGGTACTTGGAAGGATCGCTTTTTCTGGGTTTCTGATTCTATTGTCCCATTCAAAATGGTGTGGAGGCACCCGGATGCCGTTCTCAATGAACCGGAGCCCTCTGAATCTGAGTTGAATGATACTTTTCTCAAAGCCATCCGGGAGTACCCTTCGAGGGTTCGTCCCTTCCCTAAACATTTGCTAGTTTTGTTAGGGGTTAGTAATTTGTGGGAAAAGGCCGATCGGGATCCGGTTCTAATGAGGAGTGACATGGGTATGCATTTTTCTTTTTTGCCCCCTTTGTGTTTTCCTTAATTTATGTCTTATGTGTTTTTGTTTTATGGTTATTTGTAGTCATGTCTGCTCTTGACTTCATCAAAAGCGACGATACTTTTGATGTTGCATTTGAGGATGTCCCATCTATTCTTGATGAAAACATTGTAGTTAGGAGTGCTGAGCAAAGGTTCAAGGGTTCGGATTATGTTAGTGTTTCCAACGTCAAAGGTTTTTCCAAGTCTCATGCTCCCAAGGCTTCAACCCGTCGATCTACCCGTCATTTGTTGAAGGGTGCTCCTCAATCCATTTCTACTGAACCAGTGGAGTTGAGTGATGATATTGAAGCTTCTGAAGATCAAGGTGTTGAAGTGGGTGCGGAGAAGAAACTGGTTGTTCATAGCAAGAAGGTTTCAGCCAAGAAGGTTATGGCTACTCCTGTTCAAGGTTCTTCGAGCAGGGATGTTGAAGGGTTGGACCCAGATGAGGTTTATGTGCCTGGTTGGTCAGTGAAAGTTGATGACAGTTTCAAGGATGCTGCTGTTTGTGAAGATGCACTAAGCCACATTGCTCCTCCTTCGGTTCATAACACCATTGCTGAGATGGATGATGACATGATGTTGTCCCGCATGATTTTGAGTACCTGCAACCTTGTTGCCATGCTTCCTCAGGGAGTTGCCCATTTTTGTAAGAGGATGCATGAATATGAAGAATTTTCTAAAAAGAAAGATAAGATGAAATCTTCAATGGCTGCAATGAAGAAGGAGATAGGTGGGTTTGCTGAGAAAGAGGAGGCTTGGGCAAAAAAGGTTGGTGAATTGACTAGGCGGCATGAGATTGAAATGGGTGATCTTAAGAAAAGCTTCGAGGCTGATCGGTTGAAGCTTAAAGCTGATAGGGAAGCTTTGTCTGTTCAACAAAGGGCTTTTGATGAAGAGAAGGAAGGGCTGAAGGCTTCGGTTGCTCAAACTACCGGTGATAACCAATGGTTGATTGAGCAAGGTTTCCAACAGGTTGTTACCTACCTTCTTCACTCCAAGGAGTTCAATTCCGCTCTTGGTGAAGTTTACACTAAATTGCTCAACTTGGGGAAACATCAAGGCCTCATTGCTGGTTATAAGCTTCATGAATCTGGCCACCCTTTGGAGAAGTCTCCCTTGTTTCGTCCTGAGGCTTCCGATGTTTTCAAGGACTCCGTTGAACAGATGGAGATGCTGACCTATCCGTATATTCATCAAGTTTCTACTTGTTTTGGTAAGCCTCTTACTGTATTGCAGGATTTGAAACCGGAGAGCCTTAATGAAAAAGTCTGTGCTGAAGTCTTGGGTTCTCTTTCAAGGAAGAGATCCTACTCGGGGGATAGTGATGAAACCCTTTCAGGAGGACCAGATGCTTCAAAGGATGCAAGCTTAGAGGCTTCAGCGGTAGGTGGTGATGATGGTGTAAAAGCTAAGAAGTCAAAGAAAGCAAAGAAGGTCAAGGGTGAAGGTTCCGGGGTTTCCAAGCCTTCTGCTGATGCTTAATGGATATTCGTAGCTTTCTTAGCACTCTTGAAAATAATTTATGGTTTGTATGTTAACTTCAAACAATATTAGGTTTTGCAGGAACCCTTAAGGTTCCTGTTATGTGGTTGTGTTTTAGGCCTGTATGGCCGTTTGAACAATTTCTGAACTTACAAATCACTAGGACTTGTTTTAACTTGTGTTTGGATGGTTGAAAGTCTTTCAAGGCTTTCTTTGCTATGATACTATGTTTAACTATTTTCTTTGTGTTGTGTTTTTTATACTTGTGCCTATTTTGTTAAGGCAGCTTGGTTGGCTTTAAGCCTTTAAGCTTTTTGGCGATCCCGTATGTAGGTTGAAGCCTTTAAGGTTTTGAGTTGTCACGTATGTAACTCGAAGCCTTCAAGGCTTCTTGGATTTGTGACTTTGCTTGGTTTGTATCTTTGAGTTTTTATAACTTTTTGTTCAAGTTGTTGCATTGTTCCTCAAGTTATTTCTTTTTTCTTGTAGCTTTGTCTTTGTCAAGTTTGTGTTGCCTTTATGTTTTTTTTACCTTAAAGGGTTCAGTGCTGCAGTCACTTAGCCTTGGTATTTTTAACAACAAGACATAGCACCTATCCTATTTATTCTCTTGTTTTCATTTGATTTCGTAAGCCTGTTTGTTGATTATTCTTCTAAGGCTTAAGGAACATTGTTGTAGGCTGTTCAAACCCGTCTATGAGACTACTTTGTTTTCAATAATAAGTCTCATGGAGTTGTATTGATTTAGGAACTCACCCCTTATATAGGTTCATTCAACCCTTGAACCTATTGAGCGATGTGGCCTGGGAGCTCATCCCCTTACATGGCCCTTGCCATGGAGTTTTTTGCTAGGTTCTCAACCTGATCTTAGGATAGAAAGATAAATTTGATAAAACAACTTCATTCCTTCAAGAGATACTTGTTTTTACAAAAGGTATTCATAGTGCCATTCTTGAAGTACAACTTATGAAATACAAACCAATCTTTCCTGTTTAGACATGGAACCTTTTCAAGGTTTTTCCATTCCAATGTCTTGGAAGCCTTTTGCCTTCTGAGTCTGCTAGCTTGTAAGATTCACCCTTATGTGCTTCGAGGATGGTATACGGCCCTCCCATTTTGGGCCAAACTTTCCTCGATTCTCTTTTTTGCTAGCTTCATTGTTTCTAAGCACCAGGTCTCCTGGCTTGAAGCGTTCATTATTGACTCTCTTGTTGTAGTAGGCTTCCATTTGTTGCTTGTACTTGGCTTCTTGAATTGCAGCTTGGTCTCGTGCTTCCTCTAGGAGTTGTAAGTTCAACATGGTCTCTTTTTTATTTGTTTCGGGATCCATGTTGACAATTCGTTGTGTTACAACTCCTACTTCAGCTGGGATCACGACTTCGGATCCAAATACCAAGCTATAGGGTGTTCTTTTGTAGCTTGTTTTTTCGGTTGTTCTTATGGCCCATAGAACACTTGGAAATTCCTCAAGCCAGTTGCTTTCGTACCTTCCCAGTCTGGTTTTGATACCTTCCACTATGCTTCGATTCGTCTTTTCAACTTGACCATTTGATTGTGGGTATGCTACTGAGCTGAAAACCTGATTGATTCTGTATTCTTTGCACCAAACGCTGAAAGGCTTCTCAGCAAACTGCTTTCCATTGTCAGTGACAAGTACTCCCGGCAATCCATAACGGCAAATAATGTTTTTTTCCAAACGAAGTCAATGACCTGTTTGCCCGTGGAGAGAGGTTCACTAGATTGTTTTTGTTGTTTGCTAAAGATCCTCCTCTGAAGTGTGTTCAGATTCGGATGTATGAGCAAAAGGAATGTGTGTGTTGAATGTAAAAGAAAGTAATTCGCATGAAGCAAGTACTCGAAGTGAATGACCAGAGATTTCAGGAATCAGGGCTGGCCAGGAATGTCCTCTTCAGTAAATGAAGTGTCTAATTTATAGGAAAAGACATTGCTCAAAGAGGAATGTGTTGACTAGTGAACATGCTTGCAGTGGGGGTTTTGCCCTTTTTGGGGGTTGAAGGCTTTGATATGCGGGTAAAAGGGTGTATCCTGTGTATTTGTGTTACTTTTGCGGCTGGTGAGTTGGTGATGCAATCCAGAGATGTGACCATTTACTGTTCCCGTATTGCTTTACTTCATCTCCCCAGCTTTTCAACCTTTGAACCGTTTAACCTTTTGAGCATCCATGTATTTAATTTATTTTTATTTGGTCTTGGGCTACCCTCGTCATCAAACTTACTTACCAATATTTTATTAACTTTTCATACGGTAAAATTTACATTTACCATTTTCTTTTATTAATGCATCAAATTAAAATATTATGTTATAACATATAAAATTTTGGGGTTGTTACATTTCATAAACGTGACCATCTAATAGACTGAAAGGTAGAAAAGTACCGATAGACTGAAAGGTAGAAAAGTACCCTATACGGACCCTTGACCCTTTTTTAAGGTTGTATTATAATTCAAGCATAGTATATTATCATTATCTAAATGCTAAAATTTTGATTGCTTTTCAACAAGTTGTGACTTATGAATGAAATAACATTCACTTTCATATAGATGTTATTCACGCTTTTTAAATTGTTTGTTCTACACGATGGCCTAAATGTACATACTCACCCATCTTTCAATACAATATGTCTTATCTTACTTGTGAACATTTGGCTTCCTATAAGGGTGTTGCTTTGTACATACTCACCCATCATTTCAATACAATATGTCTCAATTCTCAAATGGCTCATTCTATTTACACCTCCCTTTTTACTAATTACACCCCCTCCCTATAAAAACATCACATCCATCAATCACTTGCTTTTGTTTTAAGTCTTTTTTGTCTTTTTGTTGTCTTTTTTTTATTCTTTTATTTAATTATTAGTTATTTATTATTTAGTTAGTATTATTATTATTATTATCATTATTATTATTATTATTATTAGTAGTAATGATATATTATTTATTATTAGTTTTTATTGTTATAATTTATCAAATTATATTTATAGCTGTAACAAAAGCTATATAAAAATAAGTATTTTTTTACAAAATTATTATCATTTAATAATTTACATACCGAGGTTTAATCTATACACCCCCCAAATGTAGCAGGTTGGGCTATCCAAGAATTATACATATTTTGACGTGATTCAAATATATTCTCACAGCCAGCTGCATCATTTTCTCTCGATAATTTTCATAGGTTGGTTGTGCCGGCAATTGGATGCTCTCCTTGCAATTCTACCATTATAAAATGGCTACCATTCACGTGTGCAATTGTAATTTTTTTTTCTGGGAACCGGTGAGGGCCTCTCCAAAGCAAAAAACAAGTCGAACTGTTTCTTTTTTCTTGAGATAAAAAATGAACGATTACATTAAATTTGTTCGCAATCAAGAATCCTGTCTCTGGCATAATCATCCATTGTTTTTCTGGTGCAACCCTCGATCCTGACCAATCCAAGGACGTTAACACATCTTCAAATGAGCCTAAGAAAGCCCTAGTGTACTTATTTCTAAACTCGAGTAGCTCTTCCATCAGTGACCTCCGGATAAATAACCATTCATCTTCACCGTACCCGAGAGCAGAAGCTGTCGCCCGAAACCCACAATTTCCATCACCTAACACGTTATGTATGCGTGTAACATACGCATGGAAAATTTTTGGAATTAGATGAATATAGTTGTGTATCACCTGTGATGCTTGATCTTGGTTCAACCCCATGAAGTCATAGCCTGGCGCACTTGTAGAGTTGGCGAAAAAACTTTGTCCGACAATATCTTGGTTCAACCCCATGAAATCATATCCCGGTGTGTTTAGAAGGTTGGCAAAAAAACCTTGTCCGTCTGTATCTTGTGTCATGAACGGACTTGGTTCACCAGGAACTTGGCAGTTTACAAATGGACTGGCGTAGTAGCCCATATTATCATCATAGTCCTTGAATGGTTTTTTCCCGTAAATATCTTGATTTATGAACGGACTTGTTTCACCAGGCACTTGATAGTTCACGTCTGGACTGATGTAACCAACATAATCATTATGGTCCCTTAATGAACTTTCAGTAGCAGCCTCTAGATACCCGAATAAACTATGTCTCCAAGGCTCTTGAGTGTAATCATGATCTTGGGAGTTCACAAATGAACTATGCCTTGCAGGTTCTTGAGTGTAATCCTGCTCTTGATAGTTCGTAAATGAACTGTGCCTTGCAGGCTCTTGAGTGTAATCATGATCTTGGGAGTTCCCAAACGGACTGTGCCTAGGAGGCTTCTGAGAGTAGCTTCGTTGAAGGGGCGGTTTAGCAATTGCAGGGTTTAACATCTGGTTCTTCAACAAAAGGTATACTTGTTTGTGCCGGCAATTGGATGCTCTCCTTTTTACCTAAAAAGGTAAAAAAATAAAAAGATGTCTAGCATAAAAAAACTAAAAAGGTAAAAAAAAAAGTTTAAGGCTTAAGTAATAAGCTTAATAATAATAATAATTCATTACTAACAGTAAATAATAATAATAATAATAACGAAAAGACAAAAAAGACAATAAAATATAATAAAAAAAGACAACAAAAAGACAAAAAAGACTAAAAACAAAAAGCAAATGATTGATGGATGTGATGTTTTTGATAGGTGGGTGTAATTAGTAAATAGGGGGTTGTAAATAGTATCACCCAAATTTTATTGTCCATAGAGTCAAACTATAATTAATTATGATAGACAAGGATGC
Organism: Helianthus tuberosus; assembly: GCA_030545235.1. Taxonomy (NCBI): domain Eukaryota; kingdom Viridiplantae; phylum Streptophyta; class Magnoliopsida; order Asterales; family Asteraceae; genus Helianthus; species Helianthus tuberosus. The sequence continues at coordinate 190,474,044 of CM060366.1, forward strand.
TCAAAGAAAATAGACTAGGGTGCAATGAGAAAAACTCAACTTATAATTTATCTATATCAAGTCAAATTTATAATAAGTAATTCAAGTTAATATCACGTAGGGGCTGTTTGGTAGCCTCTGAATGGTCATTAACGCTTTGTTCCCAAGTTAACTTAATGAGGGAAAAGAAAAGAAAGTAAAAGTGAGAAAGGAAAGGACGAGAAAAGAAAAAAAAAAAGATGTCTTTTCCACCATTTCCTCCCAAATCGGAAGGAAAGAAAAACTAAAGAATTTAACATAGTTTTACTTTCATTTCCTTTCTTAAATAAAACTCGGGAACACGACATGTTTTATTTTCCTTTCTTTTCCTTCCTTAAATGAAACTCTGGAACATGAAATATTTTTACTTTCTTTTTGTTTCTTTTCCTTTCCTTCCATTAGTAAACTCTGGAACACGGTGTAAGAGGCTACCTCTTAATGGAACCATTAAGAATTTTACTAATGAGAAGGTAGAAGAATGTGACATGTGATGATTTACCATTCAGAGGTTACCTCTTAACCATTCAGACTTGAGGTTACCTCTTATTCATTCAGAGGTTTTAAACCATTAAGAGGTAGCATCTGAATGGTCATTAAGCGGCTACCAAACAGCCCCGTAGTATACTCTCATTCAACCTCACATTTTTTATTTATATATTATTTAGTGTTAATATTTTAATAGTTAGTAATGGATTTTACTAAACATTACATCAATATAATATTCTTTATTTGTTTTTAAATTAGGTAAACATTGCTTGAAAACTAAAACAATATAATGTGATATTAATTATTTTTCTAATGATTTACACCAACAAATTAGTGATTACTTTAATATTAAGTCATTATTTTTAGTTATTAGAGTTCAACCGTTATCAACGGTTCAACCTTTTTACAAGCTTGGGCCAGTCGGTATTGGGGACGGCCAAGGGCCGGCGAGGCACGGCGCCGCCCCCTTGGCATGTCCCCGTCTTCCGCGTTAACCTGCAGCCGTTCTTGACGTCCCCCTCCATGATCACACACATACCTATATATATATATATATATATATATATATATATATATATATATATATATATATATATATATATATATAGGGAACCGCTAAAATGAAAACCACCTCCAGTTGTAAGAACCGCGAGAACCACTCTTAGCCAATCAGAAGAAGGGGTGTTTTAGTCATTTACCCCAAATGTCAAATCTATCATCTCTCCTCTCTCCTCTTTAAAGTTGCAGAACCATCTCTCATCTCTCATCTCTCCTTTTAGTCTTCATCTTCAACCTCACACATCCCTGCTCCCCCTCTCTCTCTCTCTCTCGTTGACATCCAGCCCCAACCTCAAACCAACCACCACATCGCAACCACAGCCCCCCACCCCCCGTCACACGCTGAAGAACCACCGACCACAGCACCACCGTCTGGTGGTGGTGCGACGACGGAAACGAGAAAGGAGGGTGGCGGCGAGGAGATGAGAGAGAACGATGGCGTACGGACAATCCAAATCACTTGTAAGTTTTTGAATCTTTGATCTGTTAATCTGTTATCATATTGTTCAGATCTCAATTTACACTCTAATATTTACACTGAGATTCAACTCTGTAGTTTTTTTGCGGTGATTTTCATCAATTTCTTTCAACAGTTCGTTGTATTGTTAGATTTACGCACGATAATTGTTTGAATTCCGATTATGTGTAGTGTTTTAGAGATAATTGTTCGAATTTTTATTTGATTTTTCGTAATTTTTGGTTTATATTGTAGATGCATCTGAATTCTGATGTGTGTTAGGTTAAACTTTGTGGAGAGTGATTTGGATTTATGATTTTTATATTGTAGGTGTAAGTATTCTAATATTACTGTTTAATAAACTTAATTCTGATTTTTGTTAGTTTTAATATTGTGAAAGTGATTTGGATTGATGATTTTTATGCAGGCAGATGTGGTGTGTGATTTTTGAATTTTGAATTGTAGGTGTGATTATTGTAATGGTGTGATTACTGATTATCTATGCAGTTAATATCGGTGATATATCGGTCCCATTGGTGTTTTTGAAGTTTGAACTATAACTTATAAGCATTGTGGGACTAGTTTGGGATCAAAGGTTGTTGCAAGCTTTGTGATGAATATAGACTGGTCATCATCGATATATTTGATGCTTTTTTTGTTGGCTTGTTTGCTTAGTGGGTGTTTGAATGGGCTACAGGCGAGATGAAATAGACCAGTGGCGATTTCAGGCGACGGCGCCGTCACCACCGCCGGTGGTGACGGCGGTTGCTTCTGATGACGATGAAGATTTACGAGGTTCAAAATCTGAGTTTTTTTTTCTCCGATCGGTAGGCTTGTCCCGTTAGAGGTTTCAAAACAAGAGGTGTGTTGAATGTGTTGAATGTTTGAACAGTGATTTTTGGTAGATTCGAACACTGATTTTTGGCTGGGTTTGCTGGTGATTTTGAATCTTTGAATCTGTGGGTTTTGATATGGTCGATTTTGGGCAGCGATGATGAAAAAAAAACGTAAATTTAGATGACGATGGCGCGGCAAGGACGACGGATGGTAGGTTTTTTGAACCTGCAACCCCACTTTTGCAGCCTTTTTGATTATCGGATAATCTGAGCCAAACCCCTTTTTTTTTTTTTTTTTTTTTCGGGATACACTTTGTTTTGATGTTGTTGGATTCCCCCCCCCTAGTCGATGATGATAACCATATATCTGAGATAGCTCCCGAGTTTGCGATTTCTGGGTGCGTTCGTTTTTGCGTAAAAAAGTTTTGTAAAAAAAAAATTTAAACCGTAAACTTTTTAACGTAAACCGTAACTTTTTAACGTAAACCGTAAACTTTTTAACGTAAAACGTAAAAACGTGAAGCGTAAAAAGTTTTACGTAAAACGTAAATCGTAAAAAGTTTTACGTAAAACGTAAAAAGTTTTAACGTAAAACGTAAAACGTAAAAAAGTTTTAACGTAAAACGTAAAAAGTAAAAAGTTTTACGTAAAACGTAAAAACTAAAAAGTTTTAACGTAAAACGTAAAAAGTTTTACGTAAAAACGTAAAAACGTAAAACGTAAAAACGTAAAAAAAGTAAAACGTAAAACGTAAAACTTAAAACGTAAAACTTAAATCGTAAAAGATTGAGCTAAAAATTTTTATCCCGTAAACCGTAAATTTTTTTTTTGAAAAAAAAAACGGGCCGTAAAATACCGAACGTAAAAAACGGCGCGTAAAAAACGGGGCTAAACGGGGCGTAAAAAAAATTGGGCAAAACGGGGCGTAAAAATAATTGGGCGGAAACGGAGCATAAAAACGACGCGCAAAAAAACGTGTAAAAAACGGCGCGTTAAAACGACGTGTAAAAAACATGTAAAAAACGGCGTGTAAAAAAACGTGTAAAAAACGGCGCGTTAAAAAACATGCAAAAAACGACGCTTGAAAAAACGACGCGTAAAAAACAAGAGGCGTGAATGTGGCGAATAAAAACGCCGCGAAAAAAAAAAACGGTACGTAAAAAACGTCGCGGTAAAACGGGACGCCAAAAACCGCCGCGCAAAAAAAAAATTCGCTTTGTTAAAAAAATCTGAATTTAAAAATGTTTTTAATAAAAAAATCTTTTTAAAAAATAAAAAGTAATATAAGAAAACTAAAAAGTAATATAATAAAACAAAAAAGTAATAAGAAAATAATAAAGGCAAAAAGACAAAAAATTATTTTACTAAACTACACTTTTGGATTAAAATATTAAAGACGTAACAAGACAAAATATATTTAATATTAATTTTTGTTACTTTTAATCTCATCCATCTATCTTGTTGATCTAAAGGCTAGAAAGTGGTTCTCATGGTTCTTACAACTAGAGGTGGTTTTCATTTTAGCGATCCCATATATATATATATATATATTTAGCCCTATCCCCCACCCCCTTGGTCCATTCCCTTTAGGCCTATCCTCACACCCTCTTACGTGGCGGGTAACGTGGCGGTCCATCTTCCCCACACCATACCTTCCAGTCTTATACATTTATTAATATAGCCCAATTTATTATTATAGCACAATAATTTTTGAAATTATATGTGTTGCAAGTAGATTAATTGTATAACAAGGGCGGATAAAGTTATCGGTTATCTGAATTTTTTTTTCTAGTGTTTCATTATACGATTTAAAAATAACTAAGAAGTTTCATAAAGAATTGATGGTTAAGCACTTTGGAAGCAGACATTAATTACTATGAGCAAAATATTGCAAATTTGTGGGACAATTATTAGACACACCTACTTATCTTATTATGTTCTGTAAACAAAACTTTTTTATTCTAAAAATCCATAAAAATCTACTAATATTACAATTCGTTCAAATTACGCTATCTTATGAGAACATTACAATGCATTAAAAATTGCTTAATGATCACACGAGTTTCATAAAAACTATAATGTTGGATTATAGTCATCATCTTGGTGATAAAAAAAATTATGAACTAACATATGAAAATATTCAAACAAATACCCTCCACATATGAGGTCAAAGTTGTTCAAACTTTAAAAGTCTCTTTAGCTTCCAAGCCACTCAATTTCAAGTGTGAAATCGACCAATATGAATATCAGTTCGTGAGTGAAGATGAGGGGTGATTACTGAAATTTTCAAGCTAATAGAATTGGTTTGCTTGAAGTTTCATTTTAACCCCCTAGACGTTTGTCATAATGCACTTTGGGTGTTATTTAGATAATAGGATCACTATTTTTTTTTTGTCAATATCATTCCACACCAAAAGGGTAATTACAAAGCAATGACAGGTAGTCGGGCAACAAGTTGCCCCGCCATCCCTTTTGAACCTTTTGAATAGAAAAACCAATAAATGTCAATTAAATTAAATTAAATTAAAAAAGAAAACGATAATGTAAATTATGAGTTTGTGTATTAACTACAAGCTTACCCCGCGTTATGCACCCAAGATTTTGTACGTGTACATTTACAATCTGATCTATTAACTATCTATACTATATAATAAAAGAAACTAATGGATGGACACTTGTCATTATTCTAGACTATCCTTAATTATAGATAATAATTATTTAATTTAAATTATTAAATATTAATTAAATTAATATAAATCTTTTATAAAAAATAATATCGCATAAATATTCGGTATTCTAAACCGACCCCAAAGAGAAACACAAATTGGATGTTGATAGATTTTCTAATTTATATTTAATATAAATAATAACTAGGTTATAACCTCATATATTACACGAGTTGAATAAATAAACTTTATATACTAAATAATAAAACAATATATCTTTAAAAACATCCTTTATTGCACGGGTTGAATAGATGTAATTTTATATATTAAATAATCAAAAGTTATATCTATAAGAATCATATTGTACTGGTTGAATAAATGTAATTTTATATATCAAATAATAAAAAGTTATATCTTTAAAACCATGTGTATTACATGAGTTAAATAAAGGTAATATTGTTTACCAAATAATAAAAAAAAGTTATATCTTTAAAAACACTCGTGTATTACACGGATTGAATAAATATAATTTTATATACAAAATAATAAGAAAATTATATTTAAAAAAACTAATGGATAAAAATAAAAAAAATCCATTTTGATTTAGAAAGATTTTTTTAACAATAGATAAACCCGTGTATTACACAGGGTTTTTAAAGATATAATTTTTTTTTTCTTATTTGCTATATAAAATTAGATTTATTCAACCCGTACAATACACAGAGTTTTTTTAAAATATATTTTTTTATTATTTAGTATATAAAATTACATTTTCTTTCACCCGTGAATACACGGGTTTTTTTTTAAATATAACTTTTTTATTATTTGGTATATAAAATTACGTTTATTCAAACCGCACAATACACGGGGTTCTTAAAAATATAACTTTTTATTATTTAATATATAAAATTATATTTACTCAACACGTGTTATAAAAGAGGTTTTTAAAATATATTATTTTTTCATTTACTATATAAAATTATATTTATTAAACCCGTGTAATACACGGGGTTTTAACCTAGTTAACTATATCTAACAATTTCAAAGTAGATGTACAGTAGCTATAATTATATCTATTCAATTTTTAAAGTTATATAATTTTCTTTGTGAATTAATTGAAAAGAAGGTAACTCAGCTATAGTTACCCCTTTTAAAAAGGAAAGTTTTGTTGTTCTTTGATTTTCCCCTCTTTTTAATATAAATTTTCGGCTCAAATAAATATTTAATTTTATATAATTTTATTTCATCCATAACCATTCTTAATTTTCTTTTATTACTTTTTGTTACATTTAACCAATATATATTTACTTATCCATTTATATTTAAAATTCTAAATTAAGTTATAATTATGAATGTCATTTTTTTACCATAAATATAAATTTATTTTTATAATTTTTCACATAAATTTATGGGTGTTGCTAAATGTACCCCTTATCTGCTGAATGCACCCCCTCCTTCAACTTTTACATTAATATAATTCAAACCCTTTTGTTTTTCTTTCATTTTTTTTTATCTTTAATTATTATTATTACTAGTATTTGTTTTTAAAACGTTATTTTATTTAAAAAGAAACTTTTTTGATTATTTGAAAAATAATCGTTTTCTTACGTTTTAAACTAAAGCGAGTCATTTTAATTTTGAAATGGATTTTTTTGTTCATGGCGGCTTGAAGTGGGTATGCGAATTCGGTTTGTATAAACAATGATACACAAAAAATTAAATGAAGCTTTAAAGCCAGCCAACTTAACTAACGTTTTATTTTCTTTTTACGCCTTATTACTTTTAATAAATAAAAGTTGTTAATTATATAATAATAATACTAATAAAAATAGAAATAGAAAGATGAGAGAACTAAAATACGAAATAAATATAAAATATAAAAGCAACTGTTTTTTTTTTAAGTTTTGAAACTTTTTTATTGTATAAAAAATGTCTTTTTTTATTAATTTTAATGACGTTTTATAGAAATATAATAAAATACTAGTAAGAGAAAGTGTCTTCAAATTATAGAAACACAATAGTTTTCAAAAACAATATTTAAATTGTTTAGAGGGGTGAAATTTAACAACTTTTAAATTATATTTTTAGAAAGAGGGGTATAACTAGTAAAAAAGGGGGTGCATTTAGCCAACCCCTAAATTTATAGTCTAAATAGAGTTGTATTCGTTATAAAATATTATTTATACTGTAAGCTATAGAAGTGTCTGTACTGTATCAGTATAGCAACAAACCGAATTGATACCTTCACAACAATATCTATACCAGGTTGATTTCATCCGAACAACATCGTTACCGGTACCGGTATTGATAGTAACGGTTTCGTTTATGATATTCGTTTTTTTTGTGGTTTTCAATCGATGTAAACACACATGTCGATATCCTTTTGGGATATCACGACTTTATTTTTCGGGTTTTATCTTTCGGTTGCCATACCAAATGCCAATAGCGTATCACTACCATAACAAACCGAACCAATAGCGACTGAATTCTCTAGGGTTTAAATTTGATAAAGCTGAAGTTTCTTGCCTTCGTATCTAAGGATGTAATGACTAATGGATGATGGATAAGACTTGAGTTGGCTTAATTCTTCACTACCCGGTTTATAGTTTTCGATCGATGTAGATCTTTCCCGCCTAATGCATTTGAAGACCTGTATATTACCTTATACATTTACATGTAAACTTATATAAACAGAAAAATAAATTCATAAAATACTGTATTTGTTAAATATACATATAAAATAAAAAGTTAGATATCTACTCTTTATCGTCGCCGGTTATTCAAAGTGTGTGATTATATTTCGTCGGAGTTACCAATCTAAGACCGTGGGGTATGGTGGGGCGGGGGTTTAGGGCATGAGTTGACACGTGGCTTGGGTGGGCTTCGCTGGGGTGACCCACATTGAAGACGGTATGGTGGGGCGGGGGTTTGGGGCATGGCCATCCCAAACTGCTATTTATTTTTAAAACAAAAAATTTAAAATTTTTTTAATAATGTTTTTTAAATAAAGAAAATTACATAAAAAAATTCCTAGTGCTTGTAATATTTTTTCTTTATCTCTTCTCCAACATTAGTTCCAACTCTTCACCTGATAGGTGATCGATGGGCTGAGCTAGAAATTTCATATCATCTCGTATTTGTTTCAGAGCATCCCGAGCTTCTTTGTTCTTCCGAATTTCGGCCCTTTTTGTAACAACTCGAAAATTCACGTCCTATAATGTGTTGACACGTGTCATAAAGTTGGAACGTGTGAAAGAATGTTATAAAAGGACTAAAGTTGACAAACATGGAAAGTATGTGAATGTACGTATTCTAAGTGTCAACTGTGAATAAATATACTTCATAATAACCCTACATGATGTTTATAACATCAAACGAATAAATCATGGATCATACGAAGCTAAAAGTGAGAGATTACAAACTACAGGGGTTAAATGTGTCAACATGTTTAAAGATATACCTCTGAGTGACCTTTTGACAAACCCGAAGCTTTGTAAATGTTAATTATACTCACTTGAATGCACGATTAAAATTTCATTAAGTTTCGTTATCGTATGAGAAAGTTATGACCAAATTCGTATGCGAGGGGTTAAAGTGCAAACATTGAAAGTTAAGACTTTTCGGATTAACCGGAAGTGTTCAGGGACTTGGCAAAGTGGGTATAAGTCCTAAAGCCCTTGTGGGTAAAGATAAGGGGGTCAAATTGCAAGAAATAATGCTAGTTGACCTTCCGAAGAGCCAAGAGACAAGATGTGGAAGCTTGAAAACGTTTTTGGATGATCAGAAGGGCCACGCGGCCCGCGTGACAAATAACAGAACCTGAGGCGGGCCGCCTCAGGCGCCCAGAAGCAGAAAACGGGGACAGACCCCTGGAAACGCGCAGAATCGATCCTAAACGACATTTTAACATGGTGGGCGACCCCTAACCTGTACTAGGGCACTAGAGACACATGTTGGATGGTTGTGGTCGATCATAGAGTTATGTGTCAACATATTGTGGTGGAATTTGCACTATAAAAGGACCATGATCTTGCATCAAGTCTTCACACCTTCATTCAAGCTATCTGATCACTTCTGGGGCTCAAACCTGCTCTCAACTGATCATATCTCGTGCATAGGACCCTTGTAAGTCTGCTAGTCCTTCTCTAATTGAGTTTAGCTTGGTATTTAGGCTAAAAGTCAAACCGTCGTAATTACGGTTTGACTTCAAGATTAGTCAATAATGGCTCAGTCAATTCTCGAATCAAAAGTAGATATAAGATGGTATTTATGTGGGTAATAAAACCTCAAAAGGGTTTCCCCTGATCATCACTCTAACCAGGTCAAAAGTCGGGTCAAACTTATATTTAAAAAGTCAACAGGAAGTCTAAAATGCCATTTATGCATAATTAACATTGTAGATCATATACAACCTGTTGGATCATTGTTATAACTTAGTAATAAGTGTAAGAAGATGTCTAAACATGTTCAACCCGACAATTTCCTGTTTAGACCCGGTTCGGAACCGAAAGTCACATAGTTTGACTTTCACTTTGACTTTCAGTTCTGACCCGTTTAGGCATGTTTTAGAAATGCATCAGAGCTTTAATTGGATTAGGTTACATGTTAGAACAACCCTCTGTGATTATACACCTTGGTTCATTAGTTATCCAATTAATATGCATGTTTCCGTTAATTGCTCATATGTGACCGTTATGCCCTTATTACCTTAAAACGTGATTTTTGGAAATGTAAAAGAGTAGAAACTTAAATTACTGATATATAAACTTGTATGCAAAGTTTGACATCAGTTTGGATTGTAGATTAAGAGTTATGCTCATTATCGCTAAACGAATGCTTTATGTTAATAAAATGGCGCAATTAGCGTATAGCCTACTTAAACATACTTTTTGATATCAAATCTTTTAACCACTGATGTAATATATTATTTTGGGATTTTTAAAGATTTTTAATTAATTTTAGGCTGAGCATAACTTATAGTCGTAGGCTTAATTCGGTAAATGTCGGTTTTGCCCTTACGGGCCATAAAATGAGTTTTACATATCTAAACGACTCCAAAACCTTTTGCTACTGATCACATATGATAAATAAATTATTTTAAGCCTTATGGAAATATAAAAATATCAGATTTAAGTATCGAACCCAGAAATGGCCTTTAATCGCCTTATTTAGCGTTTTTAGCGCAAAGTATGTATTAAAATTATATTGGACATACCCGGGTTGATACCTACTGATATAAGAGGCAAATTATTATATTTTAACAGTAAGTAAAGGTTGATAAACTCAGACTTCAGTTTTGAGCTTTTCCGGCTTATGTGAAATTACCAAAATACCCCTACGGGGCATAGTTGGTTAAAAATGATAAATTTCACATACATGCTTTAACCTAATGATATAACTTATAAAATTGAGTATATTTGCTGATTACATCAGACCTGTAACTCAGGTTGTCACGTAAACTCTTTTATAAACTTTTAAATGACCAAACTACCCCTACGGGGCCTAGTTTGTGTTTAAACATGTTTCGGGCATAATGAAAGACATCTTACTGATGTCACAACATATTTGAGGCATAATTAACTTAGGAAACCTGTATATAGCTCTCATGAATACCCGTCACGCTTATTACGCGTACGGTTCGGTTTATGTAACAAGTTTACATAAATTAGCCGAAACGGGTCGAACCTTAACGGTTTTATCTCAAAATCCAGAATGTGAATAATAAACCCATATTAAACAAGTCTTCAAACTTGTCGGGTCTGAATCACATTCTATCCGGTCTTCGCTTAATCGTGCGTACGAACCGTATCTTAAAACTAGCCGGTCTAAGCTTAAGCTTAATAAAAGACCCGTTAGAATTCTAATAGGTTATTATAAAACCTTCGTTCCAGATTAGGAGGACCAGTAAAAGCTACGTGCATTTTGCTTATTGTGATTTATACATTACTCAGGTAAATACTTTTAACTTATTTTCCCTATACGGGCTTGGGTTACGGTATATAGCATACCGCTTGATCGAGCATCAAATCTCCACAGTTGAGTGGGTAGTTGAATAATTTGATCGGCTCGTTTAAACAGTCTTGTTTACTTAAAGCCTTTGGGGGGTTAATGACCATGTCCCGGATATCCTTGGCATCATCTTACGAGATGGCCACGACCTGAGCACGGGGTGTAGGCGTACACCTGTCAGTGTATAACTCTTTGATGTGGTGTGTCTATTGATCTTTAACCCGGACAAGATCCGGGCTACTGAACGCACAAGTAACATGTAATTCGTTCACAAGATTATAATATTAAATAATTCTCCCAAGTTAATAAAAAGATTAATCTTGCCTCTGTGCATTTTAATCAAATTATAAAATGTTTATGCCATGTGCATCCAAACCAATTTTCAATCATTTTCCAAAATGAGTCAGTTGATTGTATTTACCAGTGTAAACTGACGTATTTTCCCAAAAAGACTAAATGCAGGTACTAAACGTAATTGGCTGGATTGTCTCCTTAGCATCAATAAAGAGTCTCGCAAGCTTAAGATGCCTGAAGTCTGTTGAACTATTGTTTCCATTTTATTATCGATCCTACTGTGGATAAACTTCCGAATATTGTGACATTTGATATTACAATAGTAAAATTCGGTTGTGTTATATCTTTTAAATTGCTTCCGTTGTGCATATTAAATATTGTGTTGTTTGACTATTACGTTGCCAACCACGTCACGATACTCCCCCACCGGGCCCACCGGTGACACGTGGAAATTTGGGGTGTGACAGGTTGGTATCAGAGCCAACACTGAGTGAATTAAACACTAGCCTTTTGTGTTTAATCTCAGTTACACAATTGCACAATCTAAACTTCTGAGTCTAGACTTAACATAGGAATAATCTTAATCCTAATATGGAAATTTTTGCTTCCAATTTTTATTATTATTATTGGATACGTCGCCAAGCGAGGAAGCTGAACTAGGGATTCTCCACACCCGGTGCCTTGAAATGCTGAGCTTCGTACAGCGACCAAGATGAGACGTGCAACCAAGGAGAAAGCATTCAGGAATTGAATGAAGAAGAAACTCCTTTGCTGAAAATCGTTTCCTCAATAGTCCTTATAAGGACATATTTATCTTTTTAGTCCCTTCGAGGACAACATTATTCCTTTCAAGTCCCGCTTAGGGCAACTTTATACTTTTATTTTTATATTGTGGAATGATTAAGTTTAAACTTTCATTCTAAACAAGAATATTAAATAAATGGAAAATAACATTTCCTTTTACAAGATCTACCATTATAATAAAATGGCAAAATCTAAAAAAGGACAAGACCTAGCTTCGGGTCATATTAAGACCGGCGAAGATGGCAGTTCCTCAATATTAGATTCAGATCCTTATTAACATTTCAATTTAAAATTGTTTTGCGTTAATTATAAATTAAGAATCTTAAGTGTGAAACCTAGCCTTCGGGTCAATTATAAGACCGGGCCAAGATGGTAAGACCTGTTAAAAAGATTCAAACCATTAACTAAGAATCTTAAGAGTGAAACCTAGCCTACGGGTCGATTATAAGACCTGGCCAAGATGGTAAGACCTGTTTAAAATATTCGTATCCCAGTTAACATCTGAAAACATGTTAACTCTCCCGGCAGATGTGATTCGTTGGAAATCACACATGTTATTAAGGATTCTTCAAAAGATTCCTAACCCAGTTTAATGATCGCTGAATCCTGGGTTTACATCATCAATTAAGATGATCATATTTTAACCATACGTGGTAATATAGTGCCTACGGGCCTTGCTCATTTCCACATGAGCCAAAATACAGTGGTAGCTACGACTCCCTGTCAGAAAAAGGTAATGAACTAGGTTCAAACCTCAAATGCTTAGATTCTCTGAAATCATAGCATATAAACTTATAAATGTCCTTGTGACTAAGCCTGTTGTGCTAATATATTTAAAGGCCTTGATTCTCTGAAATCATGGCTTATGATTTAAAAATTGTCCTAGTGACTAGGCCTTTTGTGCTATTAAATAAAACTGTTATTGCTGCTTTGATTCTCTGAAATCATAAGCTTATAATTTATAAATGTCCATGTGACCAGGCCATTGGGTGCCACAAATAAAACTGTTAATGTTTTATAATTAGGATAAATTATAATAGAAATCCTAAATATATATGATTAATAAATTAACCAAATATGGTCTTTGTTTACCATGGTTAATGAATTTCCCGAAGGGGCAATTCCGTAATAAACATCCCTTAGAAGGGAAGTGCCTACGGGCTATAGTTAATGTCCTCTGAGACTAAAGACAGTGGTAGCCTACAACTCCCTGTCAAGAAAAGGTAATGAACTTTGATTCAAACCTTAATGCCTCGATTCTCCGAAATCATGGCTTATAAATTAAACTTGTCTACGCGGCTAGGCCATTTGTGCTGTCATTAACTTATAAATTAGGATTTATGACAAAAAAATCCTGAATAAAATAAATATCCTTCCTTCCCTGCCAGTATACAGTTTAAAAAGAATCTTAAAGATGAAACCTAGCCTACGCGGCCAAGATGGTGAAACCTACTCAAGGGATTCAGATCCTTGTTAACACCTAAGAACGTGTTAGCACTCCTGACAAATGTGATTCGATAAAATCACAACAGTCGTCCCTATATTGGAAATTTTTATTCCTAATTTGCCTTATGATCTAGAAATCATGGCTTATATCATCTTATAAGATGATCATATTATAAACATTCGTGAGTAATGAAATGCCTACGGGCTAAACTTATTGTCCAATAAGACAACGACAGTGGTGGTCCTTTGACCTCCTGTCTAAAATGTTGGACTATGTCCAAACATAATAGTCTATATGATCAATGCGATCATGACTAATATCATCTAATACGATGATCATATTATTTAACATCCTTTAGTGATGTTTTGCCTACGAGCTATAATATATTGTCCATTTGAGACATTGACGTTAATACCTTTAGTGGATTACCTGTTTTGGTATAATGCCCACAAGGTTAATACCTTTAGTGGATTACCTGTCTGAGGTAGTGAGCTACGCTCAAGCCTAATAGTCTATATGATCAATGCCATCATGACAAAAATCATCAATACGATGATTAAAAATTTTAACATCCTTAATGATGTTTTGCCTAAGGGCTACATTATATTATCCAATTGAGACAAGGCAATCGTAATCTTTTGTGATTCTTTGCCCAAGGGGGTGAGCTATACGCAAATCCCATAGTCTATACTATCATTACGATCCTGACTAGTATCCTCAGTATGATGATCATAATATTGGCATCCCTCGTGATGAAACGCCTACGGGCTATACTTTATTCTAGTGTCGGTAAGACGAAGATAGTAGTGATCTTTACGATCCCCTATTCAAAATGGTGTGATTATACCCAAACCTAATAGTCAATATGATCGATGTGACCATGACTAATATCGTTAGATACGATGGTTATATAAACATCCATTAGTGATGTTGATTGGCTTATTTTCTGCCAAATGAATCGTCTTTTAAGACGATGACAGTTGTAGTCTATGACTCCCTGTCCAAAGGTGAAGAACCACGTTCAAACCTTGAAGCCCTAATCTAATAAGATTACGACTAATAAATTAAGGACCTTGGTGATAGACCATCGAGTTATGTTTTAAAGTCATTCATGACAAGCCTATGTGCCAAAATTTGTCATTCGTGACAAGCTAACATATTAAATGTTAACATTCCTAGTGACATGCCTTGTGCCAGATTTGATAAATGTCCTTATGACAAGGCCGTTTGTGCCATATCTAAATGATCTTTACGACAAGGCCTTCGTGCCGTATAATCATTTATGTCCTTCATGACTGGGCTTTATGCCATATCTTTCTACGTCCATCGAGACAGGCTTCTATGCCATATAGGTATATATATAATAAAAGTCTTGTAAGGCTAGCCTGTGAGCTATTCATATCGTTCATGTGCCAAAGACAGTTGTGACATTATGATCCCCTGTCAAGCAAATATTGGACTCGTTCCAAACTTTGAATGCCATTGATGGTCCTTTCGTGACCTAGGCTAAATATAATGGAAATACGTTTAAATAACATTCACTATGAATGTTCGGAATAGAATAGCCCATGCGGTTTATGAATGCCGTGGCTAATCTAAGTCAGGTCATCAGGATGATGACTAATAATTGTTAAATCTTGGTGATTGGTACCAAGTTTCGAGTATGGAGAACTCGGATGAGGTAGACGACAGTCGCAATACTATTAATGCGACGAATGTTAATAAAAACTACAAACGTAAACCTCAATATTAATGGAGTTAATCTCCAGGCTGTTATTGACGCAGCAGTTGGAGGGTTCATGGGAAAAGGTCATGAGACACTCAAAAGAGCCGAATGCTTCTCGCTCTAAATCTCATTCAAACCATGTTTATTTGCTCATGATGAGAGCTATGTTCACACTTCAAATATGAAGGATGAACCAAAGAAGGAGGATAACTCCCAGAAATCTGAGAAAGAGAGCAAGTACAGGCCTAATAAAAAGCAACGTAAGTTCATTAAGAAGCCTGTATACCTCCGAGACTGCTTCAGCATTATTATATCCATTAGGAATCAGTTTTCCGATGTCCTAGTTCTGTTAAAAATAAGGACTCAATATAGTGAAAAAAAAAATCGATTGGTTACCTTAAAAATCAAGCCCATATTGTGGGTGATAAGAAGCAATTAATTATCAAGACTCCTTATGAGACAACCCTCATAATTACATGTATCCGTACGATTAATTAATATTAAACATAAAAAATGGTGGAATTGGCCGTCCCCGGAATCGAACCTGGGTCTAGGCCGCACCCTTTCGCGCGCCTAGCCAACCGAGCTAGGTGCCTAGTTTGTGAAATTTCCATGTTTGGTTAAATATAAGCACATGTACAATAAATCTCCATAAACCATAAGCTTAGCAAACTTTTATATTATCCACAAGGTATAACTTACCAAGGAAACCATAGTAACCAATTCTTATAGTATCGGCAGGGAATCCTTCTGAAAAATCTAAGAGTACTCTTTCTTCGCATAGAGTAATAGAGTACGACAACATATGTTATTTTAATTATTTTTCTCATTATTTTTCTCCATCGCCTGCGAATGCCAAAACTAGGTCTGATAAAAGTGCCATATGAGGATTGGCGTATTCTAGTGTGTCCCATAGATTACTTCCATGCCTGATCAGTATGGAGGTTTAATACATGGAACCCCTAAGATATCCCAACAGTCATATTGTACTAAAGTCGACTAGTAGTATTCAAAGAAGATATCCATAATAGAATTATCCAAATAAATATTCCCTGGTAACGGAATATGAGGACTCATAACATGAATGTGTCACTTATTAGACACAAGCGTTGATGAGTGAACTGGAGCCTGAGATATGGAAATCTCTATAACCTCCTTGTACCTTGATTATCTTCTCCTAAGATTACCCTGTTTACCCCTGGGGGGGGGGGGGGCAGGTAGAGTTGAGTTTCATATCCCATTTAAGGCTGTAGTACTATGAAATCTCCAAGACGGCTAGTACCATCATTGGAAGAATCGAAACCCTGATTTACTAAGTTTTAAAATAGAGGGTTCATATAGCCTAACTCGATATTCCGAAAGTGTGATATCGTTAAATGAGAAAGACGGTTCATTTTGCTTATGCATTAGTTACCGCAACCCTAATTGGGCATCAATTAAGAAATTGCCATCAGCTGTTCTAAATCGTCGATTTGTTCAACTAACTTCAAGGATCAGCTAACTCTTAAAATTTGTTAAGTAGTGGTTGGAATAACCATCTCACCTTAAGATAAGCTTGCCTATGATGGTTGATATGTAAGCATCAAGGCTGCTCCCTTGGAGACCCTGTAAAGATAGAATGATAAACACCTATTGTAGGGGCAATAGATTGGTAAGTTCAATTACCAGGATCTAAGGGCAAATTATTGGTGGATAGGCTTGAAGAAGTCTGTAGCCACCTATGTAGCTAAATACTTGACTTGTGCGCAAGTCAAAGCTGAGCATCAGAAACCGTCAGGTTTGCTACGACAGCCTGAATTTCCTACGTGGAAGTTGGAAATGGTAACCATGGATTTTATTACCAAGTTACCTAAGACAAGGAAAGGAAATGATACGATATGGGTTATAGTTGACAGACTGACTAAGTCAGCACATTTCTTACCCATCAAGGAGACTTATAGCTCCGACATGTTAGCCCAGTTATACGTGGATAAGGTTGTAGCCTTACATGGCATACCTGTGTCTATTATCTCTGACAGAGATACTAGATACACATCACATTTTTGGAAGAGTTCCAACAATCTTTGGGCACACGTTTGAATTTTAGTACGGCCTATCATCCTCAGACTGACGGTCAGAATGAGCGTACTATTCAAACGTTGGAAGACATGCTACGCGCATGTGCGATCGATTTGGGAGGTAGTTGGGATAAGAACCTACCGTTAATCGAATTCTCCTACAACAATAGCTACCATACCAGCATTAAGGCTGCGCCTTTTGAGGCATTATATGGTAGAAAGTGTAGATCGCCCGTGTGTTGGGCGGAAGTTGGAGATGTCCAGTTATCAGGACCAAAGATCGTGTTCGAAACGACGGACAAGGTTGTCCAGATTCGTGACCGTCTCAAGGCTGCCCGAGATAGGCAGAAGAGTTGCGCTGATCTGAAGCGTAAAGCTTTTCACTTCGAAGTGGGTGATAAAGTGTTGCTTAAAGTGTCACCCTGGAAAGGAGTGATGCGATTTGGTAAGAAAGGCAAGCTAAGCCCGAGATACATAGGACCTTTCGAGGTTATCGAACGTGTCGGGTCGGTTGCCTATAAGTTGAACTTACCGGAAGAGCTCAGTGGAATTCACAATGTGTTCCACATCTGCAATCTGAAGAAGTGTTTCGCTGACGAATCACTGGTTATACCACATACAGATGTGCATATAGACGAGAGCTTGAAATTTGTTGAAAAACCTTTGTCGATCGAGGATCGACAGGTAAAGAAGCTTCGAAGGAAGCATGTACCTATTGTAAAGGTCAAATGGGATGCCCGTAGAGGTCCCGAATACACGTGGGAGGTTGAATCCACGATGAAAGAAAAGTACCCTTACTTACTTCAGTAAATCTCGGGTCGAGATTTATTTTAAGGGGGTGAGGATGTAACACCTCGAAAATTCACGTCCTATAATGTGTTGACACGTGTCATAAAGTTGGAACGTTTGAAAGAATGTTATAAAAGGACTAAAGTTGACAAACATGGAAAGTATGTGAATGTACGTATTCTAAGTGTCAACTGTGAATAAATATACTTCATAATAACCCTACATGATGTTTATAACATCAAACGAATAAATCATGGATCATACGAAGCTAAAAGTAAGAGATTACAAACTACAGGGGTTAAATGTGTCAACATGTTTAAAGATATACCTCTGAGTGACCTTTTGACAAACCCGAAGCTTTATAAATGTTAATTATACTCACTTGAATGCACGATTAAAATTTCATTAAGTTTCGTTATCCTATGAGAAAGTTATGACCAAATTCGTATGCGAGGGGTTAAAGTGCAAACATTGAAAGTTAAGACTTTTCGGGTTAACCGGAAGTGTTCAGGGACTTGGCAAAGTGGGTATAAGTCCTAAAGCCCTTGTGGGTAAAGATAAGGGGGTCAAATTGCAAGAAATAATGCTAGTTGACCTTCCGAAGAGCCAAGAGACAAGATGTGGAAGCTTGAAAACGTTTTTGGATGATCAGAAGGGCCACGCGGCCCGCGTGACAAATAACAGAACCTGAGGCGGGCCGCCTCAGGCGCCCAGAAGCAGAAAACGGGGACAGACCCCTGGAAACGCGCAGAATCAATCCTAAACGACATTTTAACATGGTGGGCGACCCCTAACCTGTACTAGGGCACTAGAGACACATGTTGGATGGTTGTGGTCGATCATAGAGTTATGTGTCAACATATTGTGGTGGAATTTGCACTATAAAAGGACCATGATCTTGCATCAAGTCTTCACACCTTCATTCAAGCTATCTGATCACTTCTGGGGCTCAAACCTGCTCTCAACTGATCATATCTCGTGCATAGGACCCTTGTAAGTCTGCTAGTCCTTCTCTAATTGAGTTTAGCTTAGTATTTAGGCTAAAAGTCAAACCGTCGTAATTACGGTTTGACTTCAAGATTAGTCAATAATGGCTCAGTCAATTCTCGAATCAAAAGTAGATATAAGATGGTATTTATTTGGGTAATAAAACCTCAAAAGGGTTTCCCCTGATCATCACTCTAACCAGGTCAAAAGTCGGGTCAAACTTATATTTAAAAAGTCAACAGGAAGTCTAAAATGCCATTTATGCATAATTAACATTGTAGATCATATACAACCTATTGTATCATTGTTATAACTTAGTAATAAGTGTAAGAACATGTCTAAACATGTTCAACCCGACAATTTCCTGTTTAGACCCGGTTCGGAACCGAAAGTCACATAGTTTGTCTTTCACTTTGACTTTCAGTTCTGACCCGTTTAGGCATGTTTTAGAAATGCCTTAGAGCTTTAATTGGATTAGGTTACATGTTAGAACAACCCTCTGTGATTATACACCTTGGTTCATTAGTTATCCAATTAATATGCATGTTTCCGTTAATTGCTCATATGTGACCGTTATGCCCTTATTACCTTAAAACGTGATTTTTGGAAATGTAAAAGAGTAGAAACTTAAATTACTGATATATAAACTTGTATGCAAAGTTTGACATCAGTTTGGATTGTAGATTAAGAGTTATGCTCATTATCGCTAAATGAATGCTTTGTGTTAATAAAATGGTGCAATTAGCGTATAGCCTACTTAAACATACTTTTTGATATCAAATCTTTTAACCACTGATGTAATATATTATTTTGGGATTTTTAAAGATTTTTAATTAATTTTAGGCTGAGCATAACTCATAGTCGTAGGCTTAATTCGGTAAATGTCGGTTTTGCCCTTACGGGCCATAAAATGAGTTTTACATATCTAAACGACTCCAAAAACTTTTGTTACTGATCACATATGATAAATAAATTATTTTAAGCCTTATGGAAATATAAAAATATCAGATTTAAGTATCGAACCCAGAAATGGCCTTTAATCGCCTTATTTAGCGTTTTTAGCGCAAAGTATGTATTAAAATTATATTGGACATACCCGGGTTGATACCTACTGATATAAGAGGCAAATTATTATATTTTAACAGTAAGCAAAGGTTGATAAACTCAGACTTCAGTTTTGAGCTTTTCCGGCTTATGTGAAATTACCAAAATACCCCTACGGGGCATAGTTGGTTAAAAATGATAAATTTCACATACATGCTTTAACCTACTGATATAACTTAGAAAATTGAGTATATTTGCTGATTACATCAGACCTGTAACTCAGGTTGTCACGTAAACTCTTTTATAAACTTTTAAATGACCAAACTACCCCTACGGGGCCTAGTTTGTGTTTAAACACGTTTCGGGCATAATGAAAGACATATTACTGATGTCACAACATATTTGAGGCATAATTAACTTAGGAAACCTGTATATAGCTCTCATGAATACCTGTCACGCTTATTACGCGTACGGTTCGGTTTATGTAACAAGTTTACATAAATTAGCCGAAACGGGTCAAACCTTAACGGTTTTATCTCAAAATCCAGAATGTGAATAATAAACCCATATTAAACAAGTCTTCAAACTTGTCGGGTCTGAATCACATTCTATCCGGTCTTCGCTTAATCGTGCGTACGAACCGTATCTTAAAACTAGCCGGTCTAAGCTTAAGCTTAATAAAAGACCCGTTAGAATTCTAATAGGTTATTATAAAACCTTCGTTCCAGATTAGGAGGACCAGTAAAAGCTACGTGCATTTTGCTTATTGTGATTTATACATTACTCAGGTAAATACTTTTAACTTATTTTCCCTATACGGGCTTTGGTTACGGTATATAGCATACCGCTTGATCGAGCATCAAATCTCCACAGTTGAGTGGGTAGTTGAATAATTTGATCGGCTCGTTTAAATAGTCTTGTTTACTTAAAGCCTTTGGGGGGTTAATGACCATGTCCCGGATATCCTTGGTATCATCTTACGAGATGGCCACGACCTGAGCACGGGGTGTAGGCGTACACCTGTCAGTGTATAACTCTTTGATGTGGTGTGTCTATTGATCTTTAACCCGGACAAGATCCGGGCTACTGAACGCACAAGTAACATGTAATTCGTTCACAAGATTATAATATTAAATAATTCTCCCAAGTTAATAAAAAGATTAATCTTGCCTCTGTGCATTTTAATCAAATTATAAAATGTTTATGCCATGTGCATCCAAACCAAATTTCAATCATTTTCCAAAATGAGTCAGTTGATTGTATTTACCAGTGTAAACTGACGTATTTTCCCAAAAAGACTAAATGCAGGTACTAAACGTAATTGGCTGGATTGTCTCCTTAGCATCAATAAAGAGTCTCGCAAGCTTAAGATGCCTGAAGTCTGTTGAACTATTGTTTCCATTTTATTATCGATCCTACTGTGGATAAACTTCCGAATATTGTGACATTTGATATTACAATAGTAAAATTCGGTTGTGTTATATCTTTTAAATTGCTTCCGCTGTGCATATTAAATATTGTGTTGTTTGACTATTACGTTGCCAACCACGTCACGATACTCCCCCACCGGGCCCACCGGTGACACGTGGAAATTTGGGGTGTGACACCTTTGTTGTTGGAATACGTTGAATGTATCTAACTTGCTTGCAATGTCATCCAACGGATCGCTGTATACTCCCCTACGCGAGCCCGAACTCCCAACTGAAGGCGATGCCGTACCCGATCTTGATTTTTGAGCGCGCCTTTTTGCGGCATCTCTTCCGTATTCAGGCCGGTTTGGCGAATCATCCAGAAAGTCCTCCAACTCTTGATCTCGTGCATCCGATTGGGCTTGGGACGAGGGTGTCCTTGACCTTTTGGAAGACGTGTTAGTTTCGCTACCACTGGGGATATTCGCCCACTTGGGATGAAACTTACAAATGTCCCTACAATGCATGAAACGGAAGTCGCTCCCCACATTTGTTTTGTATGAACCAATGCATTTGTCACAAAGTCGGCTTCGGTTTCACCACTTTTTAGGTTTTGCTTTGCCTTATGTAAAAAACCACTAAATTTGGTGAGTTGCCCGCTTATCTCGGTCCACTTCGAGGATAAGCTATCATTTTCACGATAAAGCTCCATTTCCATTTCTTCATGGAATGCTTTACTAATCGCTTCCCACAAATGGTTTCTATGTTGAGAATTTCCTATTTTAATCAAAACAAAATTTAATATATTACAAAGTTATATAAAAAAACATAAATATTAAAATAAGGGCTACAAAATATTTAAAAATACCTAAAGTTGGATGTTGAGATAGTTGAAGCCAAGCCCTCGCCAATTCAACTTCTTCATTGACGACCCATCTTTGTTGTTTTCGTTTGGCGCTTTCAAGGGCTTTCTCGGCCTCGGTTTTTTTCTTTTGACTTCTCTTCTTGATGGGTTTGGATGCGAAAGGACCATCGATGGGGGGTTGAGTTTCGGGGACGGTTTCGGTTTGGGAAAGGTTGATGGACGTTTGGGAAAGGTTGATGGGCGTTTGTGGAAACGGGCTAGGTATATAATCGTCGGTGTGAGGGAAGTTAGTATACACACGATTAGAGAGAAAGGATGCGTAACCCGCCATATCGGGCATAGTGGAGTGTATTACAAAGGGAGCAATTGGACGATTGGGTGGTGGGCTCGGATTTTCTTGTAATGCCCACGGGTTGTTCGGGTCAAAAACACGATTATGATGATTCAATTTTCGTATTGTAGTTGAATGAGTATTAAAAAAAAAAGATAGAGGTGATTATAGAAGAGGTGGAGTAGGTGTGGTAAAAAATGAATAGAAATATGAGTTTTTATAGTGAAAAAATTCAATTTTTTTTACACATAGCCGTTGGCCAACGCTAGCTTAACGACTAGTTATCTTGGCCAATCAGATCCCGCCATGTCACCTTGATAGCCCTGCCCAACGCCCGTCCTTAAACTCCCGCCCAAGGGGCCACACCCAAACCCAAGCCCACCCGGGGTGGTGACTTGGGCGTTTCTCTCCAACCCACGCCCCATACCCCATAGTCTAAGCATGTGTGAAAGTTGTTTACAATACAAAAATGTACTTTATATGACGAAACATAAAAGTAAAATAAAAAATAAATATATACTCTTCGTTGTCATCGGTTAGTCAAAGTGTGTAATTATATTTCGCTGAAGTTACTGATCCATATATGTGCGCATAATTATAAACGTAAATAAAAAGAAATTAATAGATATCTACTCTTCATTGTTGTCGGGTAGTTGAAGCAAAATTGAAAACCATATGATGTTGTTTGGTCATTGTCGGTTTACAACCTAGTTTTCAATCAAATTTATATTAGAATGTTGACAAAAATTACTGAACACAAATGTCTGTTTAGATTCTTCCAAAAAAGTTAACAAACACACATTTATATAATATTAGTTTACAAGATTTATGTGCATTGTTAATTTTCCTTTCTTAGACCACCCGTAGTGGTTTAGAAAAATAATGCCCCAACCATGGGGCATTATCCGACACGTGTCATCCCAGTCAGCATGGGGCATTATTCCAAAAGTGGCGTAGTGGGGCATTATTCCAATAACGCCCCTTTCAATTATAGAAAAAAATGGTCATGTGATATTTCGGTCCCTGTGCATGTTTAAAAAGAAAAGGAAACTACTTGGAAGCCTCCCATTGGCTAGAAAAGGATTAAAAAAAGAAAAAAGAAAAGGAAAGTAAAGTATGCCAGAGAAAAGGATTTAGTCAAACTTACTTGGAACAATCTCATTGGCCACATGCAAACCCCATGTAAACTATGCAGCGTTTTTTTTAAAACGCCGGGATGCCTTTTTTTCAATTATAACCCCGGAAAACGCCCGGTGTAATGGGTGGGGGGCGTTTTTTTTCAATTTTTTTTAAAAATAACGCCCCACTACGGATGGTCTTAGAGTGGGTTGTTCCTTTGGTTTTTTGGTCTGTACTTTAAGGTCGGTGGGGGCTTTAAAAGGGTAAGGCCCTCACCAAACACTTGTTTCCTACTTTCTCTTTCTTTCTTCTTGCGTACGCCTTCTCAAGCGATTCTCCGACGATTTCAGGTAGTTTACTTTTTTTTCCTTCGTTGCCGTACTTTGTTTGATGGTTTGATTTTATGATTTTGATTGTCGTATGCATTTTGTCTTCGGTTACTGCTCTTTGTTATTGTTGGTATGTTTTTGGTAACAATTGCGTATGTTATTTTAGATTACGATTGTTTCTATTAGGTTGTTGATTGCTTGTGACAAATATTCAACTGACGATATTATTTGCTTTTTTGGTCATGCAATTACATACTTTTTGCTTGATTTCATGTCTTTAAATGTTGTTTGATTTTGGTGTTTTCAGTGTCATCTTGTATGTGACGATGACTTTTTTGTTGTCAGAGATCACTTACAGTTTCGTTCTTCAATACTTCTGCATTCAGTTGTGTTCAGTCAGTGAGGATGATGTTTAAGTTGTCTGAGACTGTTTACACTTTAGTTTTGGATATATGTTGTTATGCTTGCATAATTGTTGTGGAATGTCTGTGTATTGATGGGTGTTCAGTGTTTGTGGATGATTGTTTAGCTGTCCCGCAGCTGTACGGGACTGTTTACGCTATTCGTTGTACTCTATGATGCTGTGCTGATACCATTGTTGTTGAATGTTTCTGAGTTATTGGCTATTTAGTGTGCGAGAATAAGCTTTTCTTGAAGACATGCAGAACATCTTGCTAATTAACATTATATTAATATAGTTGCGCTTCATATTAGTATGGTGTCCTTTGGGTCTATGATGCTATGTTGAGACCTATTGTAAGCGTTTAACATGCTTTTATTGAGCTGTCAAATTTTACAAGTTTATCACGTTTGTGTTGGTTGTTTTGGTATTGTCGGTTTGACGAAACTTTGTAGTCAAGGATGGTGAGGACAAACTATCTAAGCCATCTTTCAAATTTGAAATTTAACTGCCATGTTGACTTCGTATAGGTTTATCGTGCGTATATTGATTCTTTTGGGCTGTTTTGTTTTACGTTTTTATGTGGTTGATGATGCTCTTAGCTTTTAGATTCGCATGATGTTTGATGCTTTGATGGTTTGTTTATTGTTTTTGGGTGGCGTATTTATGTTTTTTGTTGCAGATGTGTTTTTAGAATGAATAATTGTTTTCACAATGTTGCTTAGGGTTTGTTGAGGTTATGAAGTCTCTTTTATCTAGGCATGACAACCAAGGTGGCTTCAACGAAGCCGCCGATTGCAACCGATAAGCTGAGCCTCATAATCTATGTTATACAGTGTTAATTACTAATAATGTAGTGCATTGTGGGTTGTACCTTTGCCTTTGTTGGTTTTCCTTGTTTTAGGTGTGTTGTTCTTTTTGTTGTTTGGTTGTATAATTTAGGTTTGTGGGGGCTTATGGTGTATTCATGGTTGCAACTTTAGCTTTGTTACTTTACCATACGCTTATTGAGTGTAACCTAGTTATTAGTTATGACGAGTATCATTTCATTTTTAGTGTGGCATGTGAGGGCCTTTAATTAGCCTACATATTGCAGCCATATTTCTGAGCCTCTTTTAATTATCTTTTCTTTTGGTTCTAGCTTTACGCTTACTTTAGTCAGCACAATTTATGATTATTTGGTGTGCATGTGTTTCTTGCAAGAAGTTTTCTTTACACGTTGACCTTACTATTTTACAACAGCTTGAGAGGCTTTTGGAAGATGTTTTCAAATAAGATCGATTGCTGAGCAAGAAGCTTAACGAGTTAACCATGAGGGTTGCTAGCATACATGAGAAACAAACGGAGCTACAAGTCTCCATTGACATGCTTTTTGGCGCGCTACGAAGGCCAAAAGGATGTTAAAGTCTAACTTTAACATTACTTCGTAGCACGTATGTACAATTGATTGTAAATTTTGTATTTCATATGCAATCAATGCTTTTGTTATTAAACTTAATCTTTTAGTTTGTATTTTTTTAGGTTGTAAATTTCCAATCGTATTAATGTATAAAAACAATTTGTACCGTTATATTACTTTGCATGTTCTTACGTTGTAAAGTTCCAATCATAAGAATACATGATATATTTAACAGACACTGAATCAGATGTGAAATCCTAATAAAGCAACGGTAAATAACATCAACGAAAAGAAAGGGCGATGGTTATATGGAAGTTAATGGGGGCTTCCGGCTCACACCATAATTTCTTTTTTTTTTGTTTTGTGTTTTTGAGGATAACTTTATATTATACGCAATTACAGTACTTTCTTATACCTTGTGCTGCATCTTTGTAAACAAAGAATACGTGACATATTTGGATGTCACGCCACATCGCGGATGGGTCCGAATATTAGTTAATAAAAAAATAAATGATAAATAAAATATTATTAAAAAAAAAGCCTTTGCATGTGGTACACCCTAAGTGGAATAAATAATATCCATAACCTTGGTTTATGTTATTAGTAGAATAATAGGAAGTGTTGTATTATTTTAAACATTTTCATACTAATATCACATGGCAACCAACAATACACTTAGATGAATACAACCATGTGAATAGATTATGGTACTCAAGCCACACAACAAGGTGTATATATGTTCCGTCAGGTTTTTCAGACAATGTGTTATGGTCAGGATTTAAGATTGAGTCTCAAAAGCATATCTTGCTTTTATTATCTACACAGGTTTTCCCCTAAAATAACAACTTATATATACAATTTTACCCCTTGAGTTATTAAAAGATCGATGTCTGATTTATACAACCATAAAATATTAAGTTAACATGACAACTCATATGTACAATTTTACCCTTTGAGTTATTAAAAGATCGATCAATAAAACATTAAATTAACATGACTACTGCTACAATGAAAATAGGTTAAGGAGGATGATGATGGATTGAAGTGGCATTTGAAGTTTCTTCATCGTTTAGACATGTGTTGTTAAAGAGCCGAGTTGTAAAGTATCATTAAATAGATTGTATGCCAACATTCTCTTCCTAAACTGATTCTAACGAAACTTCTTCTTTTGATGCTCTTGTAGACTTTAGCATAGCACTTGAATATTGATTCAGTTATCTTTCCCATCTTATCTCATGTATTATATATGTGACTATTAATGTGTAATCCAGACAATACTTCAACATCCTTGTTACCCCAATTGTCTAAATTTTTCAATACCTTGGAATGAAATCTTTATCCCATCCGCCTTTATGACCAAGTGGCTTTTAAGCTCTCATCATACAATGTGTTTCTGTGTATTGCAACTAGGCATTTCATATACATGCATGTGTAAAATTTGTTAAGTGCTGAGTATGAACTCAGTTAGTCTAATTAGATTTCCTATAGTCTCTTATATAAAGCTTTAGATATGGGCTTCTTCTTTGGTTAAATAGAGTGAGAGGTGTTAAGCTTGATTCCAATTTGTTAACCAGCTTGCCCCCACCCCCACCTCTCCATTATCTATGTTTAGGTTGAAAGGCTTGTCCTTGAGCAAACGACCCCTTTCTCTTGCTTGAAGGACATGATCTCTGCTTTTTTTTTCATTCTCTCCATTTAATTGAGTAAAACTATTAAATCTCTTCTCCTTATTATGATAACTACATTCTTCTTAACCCACACTTTATCTATGAAGTTCTCATAGAATGTATGTTAGCATTCTCAATCACCTACTTTAGCACAAGCCTCTTCTTATGTCTTTATTCTTTGTTCTTGATCTTCTTTTTTCAAAAAAAATTCAAGATCTTTAGCCAACAGTTCTGAGTCCATAGTTTTCTTTTCTTATCCGTAGGTGTTGTCTCATAAACCATGGGCAAGAGTAGAAACTTGATTTCGCTTAGGATAAACTTTGTTATGATTAGTAGCAACCAGCTCTTGGTCTTTAGAAACTTGATTAGTTGTATTAGTGCCTATGGTGTTGAAGCAATTGGTAACGATGAGCTATGAGATATGAGCTTTTATGTATAAAGTTGCGTATATTCGTACTTCTGTTTTTAGAAAGCTTGTATTCGCATTTCATTTCAATCCTTGTAATCTTGAGACTTTGATCATAATGATAATTGCATTTATCATACTTCTTTATTCATACATACAGAATACATACCTGATGTGTGTAAAATGCAACATATAAATTACATCAAATGAGGCATAAAACTAACACTTTTTTAGTACTAATGTTGGAAAAAGTGTGCTTTTGTCTTCCTTTTGTATTTTCAGGATTAAATGAGCGTAATTGAATAAAAGGAACAAATACATGCAGCAAAATCTAACATAAATACAAGAAAAGGAATAAACGTGGCATGCCCAACCCCTCGACAACATCTTCCCCAGCAAAAACAAAGAAATAGAAGGCTGAACACGACCCCGTGCCCAGCGGACACGTGGGCGTGGCCAGAAGCCTGGAGAAAAGACAAAGCTATGGAAGCTTCTATTCCCAACACGGGGGCGTGCCCAGCTCCACACGGGCCGTGCCCAGTCAACACGGTGCCGTGCCCACGGCTTCTGCACACGGGGCTGTGCCCAGTCAACACGGGGGCGTGTGGAGCCATATACAGACAATTGCAATTAATGAAGAAAGAGAAAGAGGATGGACACGGGGCCGTGCCCAATGGACATGGGGCCGTGTCCGGGCTTCTGTGCAGACTATAAATAGAGGTGCTTGGTTCACTTCAAAGGCATCCCTTGGCAAACTACCTCTCTCCCACTTCACCCACACTCCACCACCACTACAACACCCACATCCACCACCATCATCCATCATCCACCTTAGAGTGTGTGTAGTAGTGTCGAGATCCAAGATTGATAGTAAGAGTTCTTGACAATCAAAGGCCATGTTTGCCTAAGTCTCTTACATCACTTGGTGAAGACAAGCATTTAATGTAATACTTTTGATTTTTAATCTTTTTGCATTTTTTATTTGGTTTTGTATTAATGACTTTAATACCTAGTTTCTTATGTTGAAGGTGAAACTTCCTTATCATTTGTCCGTGGTGTCTTGGCGTTATTTTACTGTCTATATAAAATAAAAGATTTACACCATTCATATCGCTACGGTCTATATAGAGATATGTTGGCTACCTGGTCGGGGGTTAAGAGAATGGTTTGGTAAGGTTCTTGCCTTGTTCAGTGTATAGATCCTACAAAGACCTGGGTCAAGCTTACTAGGACCACCTTCAATACCCACTGGTATTGGATGGCGGGGGTGCGAATGGCTTGATCCCCTCATATGTAAACTACTATTAATACATTAACCCGGCTACTTGGGATTGTATCCCTGCTGACTCAAACCACTAAGCCGAGGGTAACGTCACCTTCAAAAGAGGTGCCTAGCACATTACGCATTAATAACTTAATTAATTATCTTTCAATATTCCAACCCTTTAGGATTGTATCCTTGCTGACTCAAACTACTGGGTTGAGGGTAACGTCACCTTCAAAAGAGGGGCCTACTACTATAACTAAGATAATCTCTTAAAAAGTGCAAAAGTGCAGAAATCATCAAAAGTTACATTAAAGGCGAGTCAGATCCAAGTGATTCATCTTGTCTATCTGTTTTTATTTTATTTTATTTTTCAGCATTTTTAGTTTTTATTTTCATGTTTAAAACATTTTCTAAACTTTTGATTTAATTAGACGTTGAGGATAAACCGGTACTAAAAGCTCTTGTGTCCTTGGACGACCTCGGTATCTTACCAACGCTATACTACGCTATACTACGCTCACGATGGGTGCACTTGCCCATATGTGTGTTTAGTGTTAGTAGAATATCGTGTTTTATAAATTTAAAACTTGACTAAAGTGTTAAAAAGGGCTTAAAATATTAATAAAAATATAACACACTCGACACGCATCAAGTTTTTGGCGCCGTTTCCGGGGACACAAGGATTTTAAGAAAGCTTAAAATCGACGACCTAATCAGTTTTTCAAAACCTTTTTAAAATCGTGCGCACATTTTTTTTCATCTTAGTTAGTTTTTGCATTACAGTAGACTGAACACGGGGTCGTGCTCGCTAAACACGCCCCCGTGCTGCATAATTTTTTTCAAGCTCCTAGATACAGAGTCTGAACACGGGGTCGTGTTCGCTGAACACGCCCCCGTGCTGCACAAAACCAGTTACATTTTTAAAACGCCCAGATATAAAACCTGAACACGGGGTCGTGCTCATTGAACACGGGGCCGTGTCCAGCCTCTGTTTCCGGTTTTATTTTTGTTTTCTGGTCCCGAGACTCTGTTGTGGTCTGCTGAGTGATTCTTATGGATCAATACTCAGGAGATTACAACTACCACTATGAGGAGGATGATTATAGGGAAGACTATTGCACCATTTGTGGTAATCCTCATTCGGTACAATATTGTGACCTCTTTGAACCATCCCCTTCATACAACTACTATGAGGAGCCCAGGTACGAGCCATCCACTTCATACACAACCTATGAAGAACCAAGGTATGAACCTTCTTCCTCATACTCATATTTTGATGAATTAAGGTATGAGCCTTCATACTCATACTTTGAGGAACCAAGATATGAGCCTGCACCTTCATATGCTTACTATGAGGAACCATGGCGTGAACAACCCACCTCATATGAGTATTATGAAGAACCAAGTTACGACCCTTATCCATCGTATACTTACAATGAGGAACAATGGTGTGAACCATCTATCTCATATGAGTATTATGAGGAACCAAGGATCGAACTTCCGAATTCAAACTTTTAGGATCCTTATTCTATCTCACCCATAACCGATAAGATAATAGAACACCTTAAAACTATCGAGCGTTGTATAAAAGAAGCTCGCGCAAGGGAAGAGGAATCCCGCGCAAGGGAAGAATTAACATGTAATAAAGAGATAGTTGAAGAGGTAAAAATGGAAGAACAAGTAAGTGAAAAACCGACACATGAGTTAAACAACGAAAAAGGTGAGTCCGATAACGTTAAAATTCAAGAAGAGTCTAATTTTCAAGAAATTAATCTCTTGTCACCTTATTTCGAAAATCATTGTTTAGTACCCACTCATGCTAAGTTTTTAAAAGAGTTTAACACTAACACTAAAATTGACGAAAAGGTAAGCATTAAGTTAACAAATGATGAAACTACGCTAATAAAAGATGATCCATTTGAAATTAACATTACACCGGTTCCATGTTTTTTTTTTCAAAATTCCTTTATTAGTAATATTACAATTGATAAAGATCTTTGTGTTAATATAATGCCGAACTACATTTTCGAAAAATTAAGTATTGGTGATTTTTCTCCACTTTAAATACCCATTTTTCTATCTAATCGGAAAACAATAAGATCAATAGGAATAATTGAAGATGTGTTAGTCCAAACCAATCAAATGGTAATCCCAACCGACTTCATCATCCTTGATGACGCCCCACTAGTGTTGGGACGATCTTTTGTAAAGACACATGAAGCTTTGAAAAATCGGAAGTATAACAATCTACCCATTCAATTAGGGGAATTTAAAAAAAAGTGTCGATCTTGAGCGTTCAATGAAATATCCATTCGGCAATAATGACCCCCTAATTGAAGATGAAGATGAACCACCCGATACAAGAGAAGAAATCGACCACTTTGTTGAAGAAGAGGTCGCCATTGAACAAACCTTTTTGGTTCTTGATAAAAATGAGCAACCGAATAAGGAGTCTCCAAAAGACCCACCACTTGAGCTCAAAGAACTTCCAAAAGGTTTGGAATATGGTTTTCTCGACAAAGATGGTAAGTTACTTGTAATTATTTCGTTAAAATTAACTAGTGTAGAAAAAGATAAACTAATCACACTCTTGAAAAAACACAAAAACGCGATCGCTTGGAAGCTTGTAGATATTAAAGGAATAAGCCCTTCCATGTGCACGCACAAAATTTTAATGAATGATGACTATAAATTAGTGATACAACCACAACGTAGAGTAAATCCAAATGTCCAAGGAGTGGTTAAAAATGAAGTCATCAAATTACTTGACGCCGGACTCATTTACCCAATCTCCGATAGTCCTTGCGTAAGTCCCGTTCAAGTAGTTCCTAAGAAAGGAGGTATGACGGTGGTAACTAACGAGAAAAATGAATTAATACCAACAAGAACCGTCACAGGATAGAGAGTATGTATAGATTATCGTCGATTAAATGAGGCAACAAGGAAAGATCACTTTCCTTTACCTTTTATTGATCAAATGTTAGAAAGATTATCCGGTCACAAATTTTATTGTTTCTTAGATGGTTTTTCAGGTTACTTTCAAATACCGATAGCACCCGAAGACCAAGAAAAGACAACATTCACATGTCCCTACGGAACTTTTGCTTATCGATGCATGCCTTTTGGTCTATGTAATGCCCCCGCAACCTTCCAATGTTGCATGGTGGCCATTTTCCATGATATGATAGAAAAGACTATGGAAGTCTTCATGGACGACTTTTCTATTTTTGGAGATTCATATGACCAATGCCTCGCTAACCTTGAACGAATGCTATCCCGATGTGAGGAAACCAACCTCGCCCTTAATTGGGAAAAATGCCATTTCATGGTAACGGAGGGAATAGTACTCGGTCACAAAATCTCAAGCAAAGGAATGGAGGTTGATCGAGCCAAAATAGACACGATTTCTCGACTACCACCTCCATCCTCCGTTAGAGCTATCAGAAGTTTCCTTGGGCATGCCGGATTTTATAGACGATTTATCAAAGACTTTTAAAAAATCTCAAGACCTCTAACAAAAATACTTGAAAAAGATGTCTCTTTCATCTTTGACAAGGATTGCAACCAAGCATTTCTAACACTAAAGGAAATGTTAGTCAATGCACCTATCATGATAGCGCCTGATTGGAAATTACCTTTCGAAATCATGTGTGATGCAAGTGACTTTGCAGTTGGAGCCGTCTTAGGACAAAGAAAAGATAAGCATTTTCACCCAATATATTACGCTAGTAAAACACTTAACGATGCACAAGAAAATTACACAACAACTGAAAAAGAATTACTAGCTGTAGTATATGCTTTTGATAAATTTCGTTCTCATCTTGTTCTTTCTAAAACGATAGTTTATACAGACCATGCAGCCATTCGCTATCTCTTTAAGAAACAGGATGCTAAACCGCGTTTAATTAGATGGATTCTACTCCACCATGAATTTGACATTGAAAGAAAAGACAAAAGAGGAGTAGAAAACACCGTCGTCTTTCCAGCTTTGGAGGCAACTAGGGACGAGCTAATCAATGAAAAATTTCCAACGGAGTCCCTAGAAATGGTGGAATATCGAGAAGAACCATGGTACGCCGACTATGCTAACTACTTAGCTAGCAGAATAGTCGCGAAAGGATGGTCACATCATCAAAGAAAAAAATTCTTTGCGATGTAAGGCATTATTTTTTGGGAAGATCCTTATCTTTTCAAAATGTGTGCCGACCAACTTATTCGTCGATGCATACATGGTAATGAAGCACGAAGAATTCTCCGCCATTGTCATGAAGGTCCATACGGAGCACATCATGGTGCCGCTAGTACCGTACGAAAGGTATTTGATTCCGGATTTTTTTGGCCAACCATTTACAAAGATGCCCAAAGTCTTATCAAGACATGTGACGCTTGCAAACGATCAGGTAATATTTCTTCCAAAAACGAAATGCCACAAAATGGCATTCTTGTTTGTGAAATTTTTGATGTGTGGGGACTCGACTTTATGGGACCTTTCCCACCGTCAAAAGGAAACAAATATAAGTGATAGAGGTACCCATTTTTGTAACCATCAACTTGAATTTTTTTTAACAAGGTATGGGGTCTATCACCGGGCCTCAACAGCATATCACCCTCAAACAAATGGACAAGACGAAGTGACTAATCGAGGTTTAAAAAGAATACTTGAAAAAACCGTTGGGTTAAATAAAAAGGAATGGGCTGATAAATTAGACGATGCTTTATGGGCTTTTCGAACTGCATATAAAACAACAATAGGTACCACCCCATATAAGCTTGTCTATCGAAAAAGTTGTCATTTGTCGGTAGAGATAGCACACAAAGCCTACTGGGCAATTAAAAACGTAAACTTAGACATAGAAATTGCTGGTAAAAATCGATTTTGTCAATTAAATGAATTAGACGAATTAAGGAATCACGCATACTCTAACTCCGAAATTTATAAGGATAGAATGAAAAATTTACATGATAAGCACATTAAACCAAATAAATTTCGGGTAGGAGATCAAGTTCTATTATTTAATTCACGACTTCGATTATTTCCTGGTAAATTAAAGTCTAGGTGGACGGGACCTTTTTCTATCACCCATATTTTTCCACACGGTGCAATTGAAATTAAATCTCGGAATGGAATCCCATTCAAAGTCAATGGCCAACGGCTAAAGCTTTATTGTAACACCTCGTAAAATCACGTCCAATGATGTATTGACACGTGTAATAAACCCTAATAAAGTCAAACGTTGAATTTAAGGGACTAATTTTGTGAAAAATCAAAAAATTTGATTATAGAAGGACTGGAAGCGTTAACATACTTGAATTAAGTTTCTGAATAACCTCTTACGATATTCATATTCACAATTTAGCCGCTCGTTGATTAAGAGTAGCAGTTTGCGCAATTAATCGAAAGTTTGCGCAAGAAAGGGGTTAAAAGCGTCAACATGTTAATTCTTACCTCTGAGTGACCTTTTAACGAACCGAGAGCTTCATGATATTTGATTATACTCTCGGGAATGCCAATTATTGGCCGTCTAAGGTTTTTATGCCTATAAGTAAAGTTACGCTCAACTTTGCAAGTTAGAGGGACTAAAAGTGTCAATATGTTTAATTATACCTCTGAACGCCCTTTTAGCAAACCCGAAGCACCGTGGTGTTTAATAATACTCTTAATAATGCCTAATATGGATTAGATGAGGCTTCGATGCTATTAAACGATGATATGCGCAAGTTTGCGCATTAGAGGGACCTAAAGCGTCAACTTTTGAATCTATGCCTTTTGGTGACCATTTAAGCGATCGAGAGCATAGTAATAATTAAAATCATGTTGGGAATGCCCATTATGGGCCATGGAAGGCTTGGATATCATTAAACGACATTTCGCGCTACTTTGTGCGATTAAAGGACTATTAGCGTCAAACTGCAAAATATGTCGATTCGTATGGTAACGGACCTTCCGGAATATGAACATGAGTTAAAAATGCCCTAACAATCCTTTATATAGCTTAGATATAGGCTTAGAGGTGTTTGGTGCGCAAAAATAAACTTTTAAGTCAAGCAGGGACTAAAAGTGTCAAAAAGTGCACAAGTTTGCATTTTCGCGCATATCTTACATTCTGGATATATCCGGACATCCAAAAATTTATGTAACCACTAAAATATTTTATTTTAGTGTTCGGCATAATAAAATTCCATTCGTCGCGTAATTTGGATCGTTTTTCGCGTCCGTTCGTGTTTCGTCGTAATTAGACGAACAACGTGACCATACGGCCAAACGAACCGACATCCGGCATATTTTTGAGCATGTTTCATGTCCCCTATGTTTAAACATCATACTGGAGCCTTGAAATGAGGTTAACGGACCTTAAACGTGTCATAATGGCAATTATATGAAGACAGGGACTGAATATGTAAATCTATCAAACTGTGGGCTGAACCAGGAGCTTAGGCGGGCCGCGTAGACCTCCTGGTGTCTCCTACGTGGGCCGTGTGACATGTACACCAGCATAAAACTGGTTTTAAGTTGCTGGTTTTGCTGAAAATAGTTTCTATACTCACATAACCGACTCTAGGGGCTGCCCACTGGTTTTAAATGTGGTTTTACACCTGTCATAATCTGGTTATGACTCCCCGACACTTGTCGCGATCCTGCGAGGTCCCGAAAACTATATATAGAGGTGGGTTTTCACTTTCACTTCACACCTTCATTTCTTTTCTGCTTTGGCTCTCTGAATTCAAGAGGATCCTGATCATAATAGGAACCTCCTTCAGTCCTAAGGACCACTAGTAAGTGTTCCTTTCGTGCTTAGTTCAATCGTTTAGCGTTTATAGCCGAAAAGTAAAGCATTTTCGATAAACGCTTTGACTTTTAAACGGTTGAGCAATTGTTCGCAACGAACATGGCTACGTGACCGTAATTAGGTAGGTGTTAAACTCTCAAAAGGGCACCTCTTAATTACCACGTTTAGTCAGTCGATTGACGGGTCAAACTTCTTAATAAAAAGTCAAACGAGTCAGTTTTTACTAATAAATTCATAACTAATAATACAGAAGCTATGGAACATGTTTTAACACTTAAATAACTTGGTAATTAATATAAGAACATGTTTAAGCATGTTCAACCCAACAATCCTAAGTATAGGCTTGGTTCGGAAACGAAAGTCGCAAAAGTAGACTTTTGCTTTGACTTTCAGTTCTGACCCGATTTAGGTTAGTTTAGACATGCCTTAGATTTCCATTAGGACCAGGTTATAGGTTAGTGTAACCCTCTGAGGTTATACAACTTGCTTCCTTAGTTATCCGATTCATATGCATGTTTCCGTTATATGCCTAAATGTTGACTATTATGCCCTTTGGACCTTAAAACGAGATTTTTGAAAATGTGAGAGGATAGAAACCTTTATTACTAAATTATAAACTTGTCCCTAAAATTTGACATCAGTTTGAGGTCTAGATTAGGAGTTATGCTCATTAGCGTAAATGAAAAGTTTTTTATTAATTAAACGACATAATTAGCATAAAGCCTATCTAAACCCAATTTTTGATACCGAACTTTTTAACCACTGATATAATATAATATATTGGGATTTTTGAAGATTTTTATTTATTTTTAGGCTGAGCATAACATAGGGTTCTAGCTTTGATTCGGTAATTGTCGGTTTTTTCCTTCTGTCCTATATAATGAGTTTTACATAATATTTTGATACCAAACTTTTTGCTACTGATTTTATATGATAAATAAAATATTTTGAACTTTATAAACTGACCAAAAGCTTAGATTTTCTGTCTTAACCCGAAAATCGCTTAAAACCGACTTTTACGCGTTTTAAGCACATAGTATAAGTTAAAACTATTTTTGGCATATGAAACTTAATACCTACTGATATTTTTAGTAAATTTTTATATTCTAACAGTAAGAAAAAGTTTTAAACTCAGAATTCTAATTTTGACCTTTTTAAGCTTATGTGAAATTACCAAAATGCCCTTCGGTGCATAGTTTGGTTATAAATGGCAAATTTCACATATGTGCAATACCATACTGATATAACTTATTTAATTAAGTATTTTTACTGAATATATCAGACCTAAATCTCAGATTTATATATAATCTCTTTTATAACCTTTAAAATGACCAAATTACCCCTTCGGGGTTAAATTTGAGTTTAAATTCGTTTCGGGCATAATGAAAGGTATCCTACTGATATCACAACATATTAAAGGCATATTAACTTAGGAAACCTGTCATGACTCAATTGGTTACCCGTTACGCATTATTCGCGTTCGGTGCGGTTTATGTAACTAGTTTGCATAAACTAACCGGAACGGGTCAAACCTTATCATTTTTATCTCAAAATCCAGAATGTGTTTAGTTTACCTATATTAAACAAGTATACAAACTTGTCGGGTCTAAATCACATTCTAATCCGGTCTTCGCTTAATCTTACGTTTGAACCGTATATCCTCCTGTAAAACTAACCGGTCTAAGCATAGGCTTAATTAAGACCCGTTAGGAATCTAATAGGTTATTAAAACCTTCGTTCCAGATTTAGGAGCCCAGTAAAAGCTACCTATACTTGCTTGGTTGTATACGGCTGGGATAAATTGTATAAATTTGTCAAGTAAATACTCTTAACTTATTTTCCCTATACGGGCTTGGGATACGGTATTATAATAATACCGCTTGGTCGGGTGTGTAGTCATTTAAATCGGATTGTGATTAATGTATTTACATAATTCGTTTTAATCTGTATTATTTGGTGTATGGCCTTTGGGGGTTAAATGACCATGTCCCGGATATCCTTGGCATCATTAAAAGAAATGGCGACGACCTAAGCACGGGGTGTAGGCATACACCTGACAGTTGCATTATGTAAAAACTGGTAATCCACTTAAAGGAATCAACCTTGTAGGCATTATACCTGTGGCGTGTCAGTTAATCATGTCCGGCTCTTCTAACCGGCCCTGACGGACGACAAATAAGTAAAACTGTATACAAGATTATTTTAAATAATTGTCCCAAGTTATAAAAGAACTTTTGTGCCATGTGCATTCAAATTAATTTTTCTTAAACTCTTTTCAAAATGAGTCAGTTAATTGTATTTACCAGTGTAAACTGACGTATTTTCCAAAAAAAAGGCTAAGTGCAGGTACTAGACGAAATAGGCTGGCTACTCCTGGCATCATTAATCAAGTATTGCAAGCTCTAGATGTTAAAGTCTGTTGAACAATGATCTTTTATCTTTTGATCCGCCTGTGGATCCTTTACAGTCCGTTTGTAATACTTTGATATTACTATTTATTCGGTTTGTAATGTGATTCATCTTTTGCTTCCGCTGTGCATTTAAATTGTGTTGTTTGACTATGATGATATCAACTACGTCACGATACTCTCCACCGGGCCCACCAGTAATACGTGGAAATTCGGGGTGTGACAGGTTGGTATCAGAGCCAACATTGAGTGAATTAAACACTAGCCTTTTGTGTTTAATCTCAATGACACAGTAGCACATTCCTTGAACTTCCGAGTCTAGACTTGAACTAGGAATGATCTTATCCCTGTTATATATATACATTGTTTTCAGTTTTATGTATTTTGAATAAGTCGCCAGGTAAAGAAGCCGTTGATGGAAAATTCTCCACGTCCGAAGCCAAGAAATGCCAAGCTACATACCACGGCTAGGATAAGCGTGCGACCGATTGAAGGGAAGACCCATATGGACCTATTCCTAGAAAAAACCAATTGAAATTTTAATCAGACTACAGAGTCCATACCGGAGGTCCCTGAGGCTCAAATCTCAAAGTTTGTACCAGTGAAGTCCATACCAGGAGGTCCCTGAGACTCCCATATTGAAGATGATACATGTGGATGTTATTAATCCCCATATTCCTATCTCCAAGATTTTGAAATTCCAAACTTGGACTATACCAATCAAAACCAAATCATGATCCATGTCATTTCATTAACCATTAAATCCATGGATTCTGTTTCTGCTTCTGCAAGAAATCCTGATTTGAAATGTTCTTTTTACTAATGTCTCCAGTATCCCTACCATGTACGGTAAACAAAGAAGAGAAAATCAAAATGGAGCAAGGAAGGTATTAGAGAATCTTTTTCATAATATTCATTATCCTTTAAGTCCCTATAAGGACCCATCTCTTCTATATAGTCCATGTGTGGACATATCTTTCAACTTAAGACCTTGTAAGGGCAATTGCTATTTTAGTCCCTCTTATGGACATTTATTACAATAAGATCCCTCGTGGGCATGATATTTTATTATAAGTCTGTTAAGGACATATTATCTCTCCAGTAAGTCCCAATGAGGACGTGTCTTTTGACATAAAGTCCCTACAAGGGCAATTGTTTATTAACATCCTTTCATGGACATGTTATATCATAAAAGTCCCAATACGGACCTATCTTATAGTCCCTTTACGGACTTATACTTTCTTTTTAGTCCTTGCATGGACTAAAGTTGCTTTAAAGTCCCCATATGGACAAATAAATTATAAAAGTCCTGATTAAGGCATTAATATAAGTTTCCTGATGATTTATGGAAAGTTTTTATTACATAGGTATTCATATCGTCCCCTATCAATCAATCGTTCCATTTATACTCGAATTTTATCGATCAGGTGAAAATTTCAAAAGAATCTTAAAGGGTATAACCTAGCTTGAATGTCATTAAAGGCCTAGCTATGATGGTAAAACCTGTTTAAAAGATATTCAGATCCTTGTTAACATCTGAAAACATGTTAACACTCCTGACAACGGTGATGCGATAAAATCACACTTGTCATCTTTATATTGGGAATTTCCAAACCCCCTTATTTAGCCTAAATGATCATTAGGAATCATGGTTAATAAACGTCGAACATGATGTACACATCAAAACATCCATTTAGGATGAATACCTACGGGCGAAGATGTATACATGGAAAAGATAGTTTTATTTCATAACTTCTTGTCAAGACAATGAACTATGAAATTTTCCGATCCAAAGGATCATTGATTATGTTTTAAAATTTCCTTAGTGATAAGGCCTCTGTGCCATCAAAAAGTCCTTTGGAACAAGCCCTTGTGCTATTTAAATTGTCGGTACGACATTGAAAGTTGTGACTTATGTCCCCTGTCTAATAAATAGGAAGGTTTATATTCCGTTTAAATGCCAAAGATGGTTTATTTAAAAACCTAGGCAAAACATAATCAAATAAATTTAATACTATCTATTGGCCTATATGGTTTATTTGCACCATGGCTATTTAATCATCAAACTCGACGATTCGATATATAATTAAACAAATTATTACTACTTGGTCTGTAGCCTTCAAAGCTTCACCATGACTGATTCAGATGAGGCTCACAGTCACCCATTTGATGAAAATAATAACGCAAGATTGAACTTAACGGGCACCGAGTTACAGGCTATGTTAGATACAGCCGTAAACAAAGCCGTGGACCGTTTATTAAAGAATCATAAGCGAAATTGCGATAATACCCCAAATAAGGGTTACAAAAAGGGTAAGTCCGGTTCAAACCAGTCCAAGCCAAATGAGAGAAAACCCAAATGTAAAACCTGCGGGAAGCAGCACTTCGGAAAATGTTTCTATGAACAGACCAGGGGATGTGGCATCTGTAAGGAGATGGATCACAAGACTCATGAATGCAAGGACTTGAAGGACGCCACATGCTATGGTTGTGGCGAGAAGGGGCACATAAAGACCCGCTGCCCAAAGAAGGCGACTAAAGGGAAATGCACTTTAGAGTCACAAGCTAAGCCTTGTGGAATATGTAATAAAGAAGGGCACAAAACTTTGTAGTGCCAAGACATAAAGGATGCAACCTGCTATGGTTGTAATGAAATAGGGCACATCAAAACTAATTGCCCAAATAAAACCAAGAAGCCTGGAGAGGCTAAGAAGACCAAAGCTGGAGTCTTTGAAATGAATGCTCAAGAGGTCGTCCAAGATAATAATGTCACAATAGGTACTTTCCTGATCAATGACGTTTATGCTAGAGTATTATTTGATTCAGGTGCAGATAAGTCTTTCGTAGACAATAGATTTTGTAAATTATTAAATCTGCCTGTTAAAACTCTAAGCGTTAAGTATAAAGTAGAATTGGCCGCTGGTACCTCAGAGACTTATTCAGCAATATAAGATGGATGTTTTATATCCATTAGGAATCATTCTTTTCCACGGTCCTTGTTCCAGTTAAAATTAAAGGGACTCGATATAGTGATAGGAATGGATTGGTCGTCTTATACAAGCCCATATTGTGTGTGATAAGAAGCAAGTAGTTATCAAGACTCCTTATAGTGAGCCTTTTGACAATTCAAGGAGACACATGGTGCGGATTGCCTAAGCACTTGTTGAATTTGGTATTTAATACCAAGTTTCGAGTATGGAAAACTCAGAAAAGACAAACAGCAGTCGCGATGCTTGAGGGGCGACAAATGTTAACGGTGCATCAAATGTGAACCTCAATGTTAATGGAGTTAATCTCCAAAACTGTAATTAGCACAACTGTTAGAAAGGCTATGAGAAAAGTCATGAAAAGGTTCAAGAAGCCGAATGTTGTTTGCTCTAAAACACATGTCGCTGCTCATGAGAAGAGCTTTATTCATACTTCAAATGCGAAGAATAAACCAAACAAAATCATATATGGCAAGGAGCCCCATTCCTTGTTAGGATGTACTTAAAAGTACTTCGTCTCTTGGTAGTCAAGAGACTTCAATAGTAAAAAGGGGCCATCGATTGCAGGAAATTGTTGGATGAAGTAGAAACCATTAGGTGTATCAGCGGTTATGCTGGAAAGGACACGGTGAGGTATGCATCACAGTCATTCGATGGCAATACCCTTAATTAGTGAGGACATTAATGAAGTCCACAAGAAAGATCCTCTTATACATTATGGGATGGTCCAATTTTTAAGGACCTTATTAGAAAAACCTATTATCCGTATCACGAGATGGAAAAAGATGGAATAAGAATTTTCTGACTCTCACCATATAAGTTCTAGACTGTCGACAGTATGTTACAAATTTTAATTCATTGGCTGAAATAGTACCCTATTCCATTTACCCAAAATCTAAGCTTAATGCAAATAATTATTGGTGGTTAGCATCGGCAATAAGAGGGCACATTAAGGTTTCAAGGCCTGCTTATTATAAATCCATTATGGATCTACCTCAGCTACTCACGTTATATAGATTAAAGAACAACCAGTCAAAGCTGAGTCTGCCCTAAAATTTGTCAAAGATTTTACAACTAAGTTTAAAAGGATTAAGAATGGAGGCGTTTAACCCTCCTGATGAATGATTAGAGGCAGTTCACATTAATAATGACACCAGATAAATCCCTTATTGTGATTTTATTGCTAGGAGTTACGTTTGGTTTCAGGTGCTGCTGAGTCTCTCATAAGATCATAAGCTTAGCAAACTTTTAGAAATTTTCCCGTAAGAACCCCATATATTAAGTGTAAGGTAAAACTTACAGGCGAAATCATAAGAACCATTTCTTCTGTTCCTGTCAGAAACCTCCAATCATAGAATTCTAAAAGTATCCTCTCTCTAGAGGAAGTGCGTCAGCATATATAGTTGATATCTCTTTTATCTCTATCGATTGCGA
The DNA here is from genome assembly GCA_030545235.1 of Helianthus tuberosus. Lineage (NCBI taxonomy): Eukaryota > Viridiplantae > Streptophyta > Magnoliopsida > Asterales > Asteraceae > Helianthus > Helianthus tuberosus. Next base: position 190,517,031 of record CM060366.1, read on the forward strand.
ATACCAGACGGTATGATAAAAGCGCCATATGAGGATTGGTGTATCTTAATATATTCCATAGATAGCTTCCATGCCTGATCAGTATGGAGGTTTAATGCATGGGACCACAAAGATATTCCGATGGTCATATGGTACTGAAGTCAGCTAATGGTATTCAAAGAAGATATCCAGAATGGAATTGTCCAAGTAAATGTCTCCGATTAAGGAATTCGTGGACTCGTAACATAAATGTGTCACTTATCTGACACAGACTATGATGGATGAACTGGAGCCTGAGATTTGGAAAATCTCTGTAATCTCCTTGTACCTTGGTTATCTTCTCCAAAGATTACCCTGTTTACCTCCTGAGAGGCAAGTAGAGTTAAGATTAACATCCCGCTTAGGGCTACAGTATTGTAAAGACTTCATGTTGATTATCGAATAATCGAATCCCTGATTAAGTGAGTTTTAAGATAGAGGTTCATAAAGCCTAATTCATTATTCTGGGAAGTTCGGTATCGTTAATAAAGAAAGACGGTTCATTTTGCTTATGCGTTGATTACCGCAACCCTAATTAGGCAGCAATTAAGAATCACCATCAGCTGCCCAGGATCGTCGATTTGTTCGACTAGCGGTGAGGATTAGCTATTCCTTAAGATTAGTTTTAAGCAGTGGTTGGAATAACCATCTCACCTTAAAATAAGCTTTTCTATAATAGTTGTTATATAAGTATCAAGACTGCTTCTTTGGAGACCTTGCAGAGATGGAATGTTAAACATCTATTGTTAGACAAAAGATTAGTAAGTCCAATTATCAGGATCTGAAAGTTGCCTTGGAAACAACGAATAAGATCATACAAATCCATAATCATCTGTAAGTTGCCAGTATCCGGCAGAAAATCAAGGATTAATGAAAGTAGCAACCCTCCTAAGTTCTTGTTAAGGAATAAGGTTCAACAAAAGATATCACCCTGGAAGGGCGTGCCAATTTGTTAATTAACAGGCTAGTTAAGCTCTGAATATATAGAATCATTCGAGGGAATCGAATGTATCAAGATCAAATAGCTTATAAGCTAAAACCTATTTAAGGAGCTTGGCGGAGCTCGCACTGCATTACACACTAATGATTTAAGGATGTGTTTCACCAATAAGTCGAGAAGCATTATCACATAATGATATGCAGATTTATGATATGATGAGAAACCTGTATCGATTGAGGATCGACAGGTTAAGAAGCTCCAAAAAGGATACATGTACATATTATAGAGGTCAACTTGGGAGCTTGGAGAGGCTCCAGATATGCTATAGAAGTAAAGTCCATTATGCACAAAAAGTACTTCCAGCATTTTAGCAAATCTCGAGGTCGAGATTTATTTTAAGGGGGTGAGGATGTAACACCTCGTAAAATTACGTCCAATGATGTATTGACACGTGTAATAAACCCTAATAAAGTCAAACGTTGAATTTAAGGGACTAATTTTGCGAAAAATAAAAAACTTTGATTATAGAAGGACTGGAAGCGTTAACATACTTGAAATAAGTTTCTGAATAACCTCTTACGGTATTCATATTCACAATTTAGCCGCTCGTTGATTAAGAGTAGCAGTTTGCGTAATTAATCGAAAGTTTGCGCAAAAAAGGGGTTAAAAGCGTCAACATGTTAATTCATACCTCTGAGTGACCTTTTAACGAACCGAGAGCTTCATGATATTTGATTATACTCTCGGGAATGCCAATTATTGGCCGTCTAAGGTTTTTATGCCTATAAGTAAAGTTACGCGCAACTTTGTAAGTTAGAGGGACTAAAAGTGTCAATATGTTTAATTATACCTCTGAATGACCTTTTAGCGAACCCGAAGCATCGTGGTGTTTAATAATACTCTCAAGAATGCCTAATATGGATTAGATGAGGCTTCGATGCTATTAAACGATGATATGCGCAAGTTTGCGCATTAGAGGGACCTAAAGCGTCAACTTTTGAATCTACGCCTTTTGGTGACCATTTAAGCGATCGAGAGTGTAGTAATAATTAAAATCAAGTTGGGAATTCCCATTATGGGCCATGGAAGGATTGGATATCATTAAACGACATTTCGCGCTACTTTGTGCGATTAAAGGACTATTAGCGTCAAACTGCAAAATATGTCGATTCGTATGGTAACGGACCTTTCGGAATATGACCATGAGTTAAAGATGCCCTAATTATCCTTTATATAGCTTAGATATAGGCTTAGAGGTGTTTGGTGTGCAAAAATAAACTTTTAAGTCAAGCAGGGACTAAAAGTGTCAAAAAGTGCACAAGTTTGCATTTTCGCGCATATCTTACATTCTGGATATATCCGGACATCCAAAAATTTATGTAACCACTAAAATATTTTATTTTAGTGTTCGGCATAATAAAATTCCATTCGTCGCGTAATTTGGATCGTTTTTCGCGTCCGTTCGTGTTTCGTCGTAATTAGACGAACAACGTGACCATACGGCCAAACGAACCGACATCCGGCATATTTTTGAGCATGTTTCATGTCCCCTATGTTTAAACATCATACTGGAGCCTTGAAATGAGGTTAACGGACCTTAAACGTGTCATAATGGCAATTATATGAAGACAGGGACTGAATATGTAAATCTATCAAACTGTGGGCTGAACCAGGAGCTTAGGCAGGCCGTGTAGACCTCCTGGTGTCTCCTACGTGGGCCGTGTGACATGTACACCAGCATAAAACTGGTTTTAAGTTGCTGGTTTTGCTGAAAATAGTTTCTATACTCACATAACCGACTCTAGGGGCTGCCCACTGGTTTTAAATGTGGTTTTACACCTGTCATAATCTGGTTATGACTCCCCGACACTTGTCGCGATCCTGCGAGGTCCCGAAACTTATATATAGAGGTGGGTTTTCACTTTCACTTCACACCTTCATTTCTTTTCTGCTTTGGCTCTCTGAATTCAAGAGGATCCTGATCATAATAGGAACCTCCTTCAGTCCTAAGGACAACTTATAAGTGTTCCTTTCGTGCTTAGTTCAATCGTTTAGCGTTTATAGCCGAAAAGTCAAGCGTTTTCGATAAACGCTTTGACTTTTAAACGGTTGAGCCATTGTTCGCAACGAACATGGTTACGTGACCTTAATTAGGTAGGTGTTAAACCCTCAAAAGGGCACCTCCTAATTACCATATTTACTCAGTCGATTGTCGGGTTAAACTTTTTAATAAAAAGTCAAACGAGTCAGTTTTTACTAATAAAATCATAACTAATAATACAGAAGTTATGGAACATGTTTTAACACTTAAATAAATTGGTAATTAATATAAAAACATGTTTAAGCATGTTCAACTCGACAATTCTAAGTATAGGCTTGGTTCGGAACCGAAAGTCGCAAAAGTAGACTTTTGCTTTGACTTTCAGTTCTGACCCGATTTAGGTTAGTTTAGAAATGCCCTAGATTTCCATTAGGACCAGGTTATAGGTTAGTGTAACCCTCTGAGGTTATACAACTTGGTTCCTTAGTTATCCGATTCATATGCATGTTTCCGTTATATGCCTAAATGTTGACTATTATGCCCTATTGACCTTAAAATGAGATTTTTGAAAATGTGCGAGGATAGAAACCTTTATTACTAAATTATAAACTTGTCCCTAAAATTTGACATCAGTTTGAGGTCTAGATTAGGAGTTATGCTCATTAGCGTAAATGAAAAGCTTTTTATTAATTAAACGGCATAAAGCCTATCTAAACCCAATTTTTGATACCGAAATTTTTTATCACTGATATAATATAATATATTGGGATTTTTGAAGATTTTTATTTATTTTTAGGCTGAGCATAACATAGGGTTCTAGCTTTGATTCGGTAATTGTCGGTTTTTCCCTGTTGTCCTATAAAATGAGTTTTACATAATATTTTGATACCAAACTTTTTGCTACTGATTTTATATGATAAATAAAATATTTTAAACTTTATAAACTGACCAAAAGCTCAGATTTTCTGTTTTAACGCGAAAATCGCTTAAAACCGACTTTTACGCGTTTTAAGCGCATAGTATAAGTTAAAACTATTTTTGGCATATGAAACTTAATACCTACTGATATTTTTAGTAAATTTTTATATTCTAACAGTAAGCAAAAGTTTTAAACTCAGAATTCTAATTTTGACCTTTTTAAGCTTATGTGAAATTACCAAAATGCCCTTCGGTGCATAGTTTGGTTATAAATGGCAAATTTCACATATGTGCAATACCATACTGATATAACTTATTTAATTAAGTATTTTTTACTGAATATATCAGACCTAAATCTCAGATTTATATATAATCTCTTTTATAACCTTTAAAATGACCAAATTACCCCTTCGGGGTTAAATTTGAGTTTAAATTCGTTTCGGGCATAATGGAAGGTATCCTACTGATATCACAACATATTAAATGCATATTAACTTAGGAAACCTGTCATGACTCCATTGGTTACCCGTTACGCATTATTCGCGTTCGGTGCGGTTTATGTAACAAGTTTGCATAAACTAACCGGAACGGGTCAAACCTTATCATTTTTATCTCAAAATCCAGAATGTATTTAGTTTACCCATATTAAACAAGTATACAAATTTGTGGGGTCTAAATCACATTCTAATCCGGTCTTCGCTTAATCTTGCGTTTGAACCGTATATCCTCCTGTAAAACTAACCGGTCTAAGCATAGGCTTAATTAAGACCCGTTAGGAATCTAATAGGTTATTAAAACCTTCATTCCAGATTTAGGAGCCCAGTAAAAGCTACCTGTACTTGCTTGGTTGTATACGGCTGGGATAAATTGTATAAATTTGTCAGGTAAATACTCTTAACTTATTTTCCCTATACGGGCTTGGGATACGGTATTATAATAATACCGCTTGATCGGGTGTGTAGTCATTTAAATCGGATTGTGATTAATGTATTTACATAATTCGTTTTAATCTGTATTATTTGGTGTATGGCCTTTGGGGGTTAAATGACCATGTCCCGGATATCCTTGGCATCATTAAAAGAAATGGCCACGACCTAAGCACGGGGTGTAGGCATACACCTGACAGTTGCATTATGTAAAAACCGGTAATCCACTTAAAGGAATCAACCTTGTGGGCATTATACCTGTGGCTTGTCAGTTAATCATGTCCGGCTCTTCTAACCGGCCCTGGTGGACGACAAATAAGTAAAACTGTATACAAGATTATTTTAAATAATTGTCCCAAGTAATAAAAGAACTTTTGTGCCATGTGCATTCAAATTAATTTTTCTTAAACTCTTTTCAAAATGAGTCAGTTAATTGTATTTACCAGTGTAAACTGACGTATTTTCCAAAAAAAGGCTAAGTGCAGGTACTAGACGAAATAGGCTGGCTACTCCTGGCATCATTAATCAAGTCTTGCAAGCTCTAGATGTTAAAGTCTGTTGAACAATGATCTTTTATCTTTTGATCCGCATGTGGATCCTTTACAGTCCGTTTGTAATACTTTGATATTACTATTTATTCGGTTTGTAATGTGATTCATCTTTTGCTTCCGTTGTGCATTTAAATTGTGTTGTTTGACTATGATGATATCAATTACGTCACAATACTCTCCACCGGGCCCACCGGTAATACGTGGAAATTCGGGGTGTGATCAGCTGAGCACGGGGCCGTGATCAGCTGAGCACGGGCCCGTGTTCGCGTAACTGACGGGGATAAAACCCCTTTTTCTTTCATTTCTTCATTCCAACACGTCCCATTTCCCCAAGAACTCTATGGTTCCACCGAAAATTTCTGCAGATTTACACATTCTCCCGACTTCCAACAACGTCAAGGTATGATTCTATCATCATATTTAGTTAGTTTAATCACTTGCATGTAGTTTAACATCAAAAATTTAGGGAAAAATCTAGGGTTCTTCAACTTGAACCGAATCAAACCTCAAATTTTTGCTTAGATTTGTTAGTAATAGTATAGATGCATGTTATAGGAAGTAAATCAACTTGAATTGTTTGTAGATTTGCCCGATTTCAACCAAAATCCTCAAACCCTTGTTTTTCAACCGAAAAGGATGAAATTGAATGGGTAAATGGTTTGATTTTGAAAAACGGCATTTGGGGTTTCATTTTCGGGGAAAACCGCCCCTACTCAACCAAAAATTTTCAAGTTATCGGGACCGGGTCGAAAAATTGGGTTTTTGGGAAACAGACGCCTGAGCACGGGGGCGTGTCCAGCTGATTTCCGGCGAACATGGGGCGTATCCAGTGAACACGAGGCCGTGTTCAGCTGGCTGTTTTCAATTTTCTTCGAAAATTTACTGTTTTGTGCTAATTGTTTGGTGTTTTCTTTCAGATGGCAAAAAAGTTTACAAGATTCAACCAGAATGAGTGGGCTGCTTAAGCACGGTTTGAAATTCTTAAGACAAGGCCCGAAGAAAACCCCTGACAAGTTTACTTGGACACTCTAGAAGCAGTAGGCCAGATCGACCGCTTCAACACTTTAGTCACTGGTCCCCTGAGGGCAGCTCTTTGCACTAGGCTTTACTCGGTTCACGAGTACAATATGGAGTTCTATAGCACGCTTGCCTTCAAGGGAAAAGCGTAGCCTTTTGATAATGAGGGGGTGGAATTTTGATGAGCTGGGAATATGCTCTCAATATAGATTGCACAATTTGGGGCAATCATTGGGTTATATGTTGAAGAGGATGCTGGAGATGAGGAGAACACGGGTGGTCTACGTGAACTCCCACAAGACCAACGCCAAGAAGCATGGGCTCAAATTGGGGAAGACACTATAACCCAAGCCAGACCAAGAGCACATAGATACGGGACCCTCTCTACCGCTATTTTCATAGGGTCCTTAGCTACTCCCTCTGCCAAAGACATGACAGTGCTGGTGTTGTCGGGTTACGTGATCTAACTGTCCTCTACTGCATTCACAACCGTGTACACCTCGATGTTCCACACCTGCTCCTTCACGACATGCACTTGAACCAACTTGCCAATCCCCTGACCCCTATCTTCTATGGAGGGTGGATCTACCGCCTCTTCAATCATTTTGTGCAAGGGATTCCAAGGTCCTTCCATCGGGGCCCATGGTCGGGTAAGGTGGACCTCGTCATATGCTGCTCAATGGGGATTATCAATGAAGTGGATGACAGAACAATCAGATTTCAAACAGTTCAGGGACATGTGTGGAACCCACAAGAGGCTCTCGTCCTTCACGCCCCACAGATCCGTCCTCCTCCCTAGTTCCAGTATTAGCATCATGATGATCCGAGTCAATCCTCCACTCAAGGAGGTGGTTTTCCTAATTTCCAAAGTTTACATGATCTCTTGCAGGAAAACCTCATGTGCACCCGCAACACCTACAATATGGCAAGCAACACGTACACCCGGGTCGGAGTTATAGAGAGGAACATCTCCGACATGCAGGATGACATCAGCAACATCCGGGAGTAGATGGCGGGCCAAGGAGGAGATGACGAGGACGAAGATATGGATTGAGATGGAGGCGTTGAAGGTGATGTTACAAGGTTGAAGGTCTTGACAGGTTAACCCCCTTTGCTCTCACAAACAATTTCATGGCCTGCGAGCCATTGTTGAACAATTTACTTTCCGTAACTCTTTTAATTTCCTGCATTTTTCTTTTTTTAGTTTATGTTGTGGATGTTGAACTTATGGTAAGGTAGGATGTTGGTTATTTTGTTTGGTGTGGTATTATTAAGCAAAACAGGTACCTACAAGGCTTAGAAGCACTAATTATTAGTGCAATATAAGCCTGGAACCCAGAACCGAAAGCCAAAACCTGTTTTCAAGGATTGCAGATTGCCAACACGGGGCCGTGTCCAGCCAGCACGCCCCCGTGTCCATTTCCCAGAACCTGTTGTTTGTTTAAAAACTGGCCGACACGGGGTCGTGTTCACCAGACATGCCCCCGTGTTCACCTTCTGTAAGTTTTCATTACTGGCAGTCTGACCACGGGGCCGTGCTCACCCAGCACGGGGTTGTGTCCAGATGCCCATAACACCAAAACCTTGTTTTTAAACACCTTTTTGCACATTCAATCGACCTAAAAAACTTATTTTTGGGACACATTGAGGACAATGTGTAATTTAAGTGTGGGGGGATGCTAAACCTTGAATTTTGCAAGTCCTAATAACAAGCCTTACACAAAACTCTACTGGAACCGGTAATCACCCCAATTTTTTCAAAAATTTTTCATTTTTTTACTTGTCTTGGTTTAATTTGGGAATAACAAGTTCTAAAAAGGTTATATTTTTACAATTTTACAACCGATAGCGTCGTGATAAAAAGAACCAACATAAGAAAATTATGAAACGACATGACAAATCTAGTTAATATTTGATTATATATACTTGATCACAGTATAAACTCATTTCCACAAAAAGTGAGTTTTGAGCCTTTATTGAGCATACACATATACATCTTTAAACTAAATGCTCATTTTATGTTTCTTGTGTGAATAGCCGCTTGGTTTCTTACGGACTCTAGAACTTGCCACGACGATAGATTCCCGGTCCTTACCAACTTAAATCCAAGTAAGTAAATGATGGAGGCATTAGGACTAACCCGTTTTTCTTTTCAACACCACTATTTTTCTTTTTCTTTTAACCTACCCAAAAATCCCCCTAGTTAACCCCTTTGAGTCTAAACCTTTTCGTTTCTAAACCCACAAAACAAACACCATTCACCCACCAAAACCTTTTTTTTCCTTTTAAACCCTTTATTTTAGTAAAAAGCTCGGTTTTCATGTGACGTCCCTTAAAAAAAATATGAAGTCTAGCAATAAACAAACAAGTTTCTCAAAGAAACTTTGTTTGAATAAAAGTCACAAAAACAAAAAGTTTTACGACGACCGACGCTTTTTACGCTTTTAGCCCTTTTCACTAACCCAAAACCACCTACCTTTAGCCCAAGCCTAACCCTTCCTCAAGTCCTCTTGATATTTACAACGGTTTATAGTTAAACAGGAGGAGGATTGATTGCTTGGCAAGCATATGGTAGAAATAAGTTCCATGCCGGTCTCGAGTGTTTCACAAAAATACATCTTCGGCCGAGTGTTGAGTGATCTCTCGTGAGGTATGTGAACTTGTATATAAATGGAATTTTAAAAAGGCATGTTATGCCCAAATAAGTAATTTCTCTTATGAAACGTTCTAAATAAATCATAACGAATAGGATTGTAAATAGCATAAAAATAAAACCCAATAAAGATCTTGGATTCCCGACACTCTAGATAAGCCCAAAACTTCTCTTCTACCCATTCCATTTGGGTGTGTAAGCTATATTATAAAGAGTTTTGCTTGAGGACAAGCAAAGATCAAGTGTGGGGGTATTTGATGTGTGTAAATGCAACATATAAATTACATCAAATGAGGCATAAAACTAACCATTTTTTAGTACTAATGTTGGAAAAAGTGTGCTTTTGTCTTCCTTTTGTATTTTCAGGATTAAATAAGCATAATTGAACAAAAGGAACAAATATGCAGCAAAATCTAACAAAAATACAAGAAAAGGAAAAAACGTGGCATGCCCGACCCTCGACAACATCTTCCCAAGCAAAAACAAAGAAACAGAAGGCTGACCACGGCCCCGTCCCAGCGGACACAGGGGCGTGGCCAGAAGCCTGCAGAAAAGACAAAGCTATGGAAGTTTCTATTCCCAACACGGGGGCGTGCCCAGCTCCACACGGGCCGTGGTCAACGCTAAGATTCGCAGAATCTTGCAAATCTTGATAGTACAGATACGTTTCTGCACACGGGGCCGTGCCCAGTCAACACGGGGGCGTGTGGAGCCATATACAGACAATTGCAATTAATGAAGAAAGAGAAAGAGGATGGACACGGGGCCGTGCCCAATGGACATGGGGCCGTGTCCGGGCTTCTGTGCAGACTATAAATAGAGGTGCTTGGTTCACTTCAAAGGCATCCCTTGGCAAACCACCTCTCTCCCACTTCACCCACACTCCACCACCACTACAACACCCACATCCACCACCATCATCCATCATCCACCTTAGAGTGTGTGTAGTAGTGTCGGGATCCAAGATTGATAGTAAGAGTTCTTGACAATCAAAGGCCATGTTTGCCTAATTCTCTTACATCACTTGGTGAAGACAAGCATTTAATGTAATACTTTTGATTTTTAATCTTTTTGCATTTTTTATTTGGTTTTGTATTAATGACTTTAAGAACTAGTTTCTTATGTTGAGGTGAAACTTCCTTATCATTTGTCCGTGGTGTCCTGGCGTTATTTTACTGTCTATATAAAATAAAAGATTTACACCATTCATATCTCTACGGTCTATATAGAGATATATTGGCTACCTGGTCGGGGGTTAAGGGAATGGTTTGGTAAGGTTCTTGCCTTGTTCAGTGTATAGATCCTGCAAGGACCTGGGTCAAGCTTAGTAGAATATCGTGTTTTATAAATTTAAAACTTGACTAAAGTGTTAAAAAAAGGCTTAAAATATTAATAAAAATATATCACACTCGACACGCATCAATAACCATTCATGAATATGCGCATTCTATATGAAACGGAGACATACATTATGTTTAATTTATGTTCGGAACATTAGTTATACATATCATACACACTACACATGCTTATATACCCTCCAAAACCCAAGAATCATGTTTAAAATTTAGCTTATTACATGAAGTAACAAGTTAGACAAGTTAAAGGGCTAGAAATGAATTTTTTAAATTTCTTGAATGCCTTACGGACCGCAAGGCAAAAGCCTTACGATCCGCAAGGAGGTCTGATGGGCAGAATTTCCACCAGCTCATGATTTTGAGTTCAAAACACCCTTTTCCCCCACTCTAACACCTAACTACTTGCATTTAAGACTAAACCCTAATGCCACGTTATAGATACTCCTCATCCACACCTCCTAAACACTTTCTACACTCTCTAGTCACTCTCAAATCCTCCCAAATCATCAAAACTTCCAAGTGTTGGCATATTATACATAAGTCCAAAACAGTGAGTTTTGGACCTTCTTCTTCACCATTTCTTCTTGGTTCTTGCCTTCAACTTACTCGGATAACCTCTAGGAGTGTTTCCACAAGTTTACCATGGTAAACTAAGTTGGAACATCACCATTTTGAGGCCCAAAGTTGGATTTAAATTCTGTTTTTTGTCAGACTTTTCAAAACATTGTTCATCCTACTTCATTTGTTGAACATCTTCAAGTTGCCACAAATCTCATTGTTTGGATAGGTTGGACTGATGATTGTTCCAGAAATGATAGGTGTTGTGGCTCACCTTCTAAGTCACCAAACAACTTCCAAGTAACAAAGTGAACAAGACTACACTAAGTCTCCAAACACTATCCATGTTTGGAATGCACTCGTCTAGTCAAGTCACTTGGTTGTTTAGGTGAATTAGATGATTTAGTTATGCTTTACATACTTGTATTCATGACCATCCGAATCATCCATGTGATGATTTGTGTATTGGTGAATTAACGGGTTAATGGATTCATCCAGCCCATGCATGACCATACTTGACAATCTATGACTTAGACACAAAATATAACTATATGAATATAAGTATACTATCTAATACGAAACCAAACCATGATACCAACGAAAATAACGGTTGAATGTTGTGGTAAGGTGGAAGCTATCTTAGTTTTAGCATCCTCATTATGGACTTCCAATGAGTATAACATTCATGAAGAACACTGGCAAAAATGGTGTCCAAATGGGTATCTAAACAAGATATATTTGATGTATTTTCGTATTTAAAATCCCAAATGCATTCCTATCATCGACTCACAAGAACTTACACATCTTTGATTATCCTTTTAGGATTACTTCGGTGCTCCACCCTCCAAAATCATTCAACCCACCTTTGTGGAAAGCATATGCAAACCGTGAGTGCACTTGACCCATTTTACATTTTAAATATATTTTGGGTTGCAACATGTATCGCTATCAAAATCACAATCACAATCACACATACAATCATGTTTAAACAATCACTCAATCCATCTACATGCTACTTGTTATGCTATTTGTTATACATGCTAGGACAGATTATATGCATGTTATCTATCACTAACTTGAATAAGCCATGTGGCATAGCTTTTAAGGGACCGGGAGGGGGGGGGGGACTTCAATGTTTCGGTTAGAAGTGTAAGATTTTCGATTTTTCATCCAAAAATTTTAAAATTATACAGGTCCGCCCCTGCCAATTATTTTGCCTAAAAATCCCCTGTCCCTACCAAGTTTATTTTAAAAAATATTTATACATATTTTCATATGAGTTAAAAAATGTGAAGAACGGGCTGTTAATAAGTTTTATAATTGTTTATAAACTTTAAGTAAAGTTTGTTACTACTTTATATATAAATCAAAGTCGAGGGTTCTTTTTTATCTTAAAGGTCGTTTATAAACTTTAAGTAAAGTTTGTTACTACTTTATATATAAACCAAAGTCGAGGCTTCTTTTTTATCTTAAAGGTCTTAAAGGTACTTACCATTTATCTTAAAGATCGTTGGGTTCAGTTGTAATTCTTCATCCACGTACCTAACATTTATCTCGCATCATTATAAATATTTGGTCTTTATCTTTGTTAAACAATATTTAGCGTTTATTTATGTGTAAGAACGCCTCATTTGAATGAATAAAGATTATGTAGTTTTATTTAGAGTTATTAATGTTTGACCCAAACCGAATCGAATAACTGACCCGAACATATAACTCGAAACATAGCGATAGGAAAAAAATTTTGGTCCCATGACTCCCCCCCGCCCCGAACTTTTGGTCAAGTTCCGCCACTGCCTACCTAGACATGTATAGCGCTATATGAGTAGCAAACCGCCCGTTGTGGGTCATTGTTAAGTAATCATTATTTACGGTCTTTTTCATTGCGATGATAAGATTACACTAGTGGACTCCTTGGTTTGATTTATAGTTCATGCAAGCTAGTATGACTCATATAACTTAGTATACAATCTCCATGTTGATTTGAGACATTTTCTACACTGATGCTATATAAACCAAACATGTATGTTCACCGACCTTTTTGTTTTGATGGATACTTTATATACATAATTGCATGAAATTGATGATAATACGCCAATAAAAACACTTAGGATGGACTAGAAACTCATCCAAAATTTCATTTTATGTTTTCTCACTATGTGGTTATGTTATTTCCCAATATGTTGTATTTTCCTTTTAAGACGATGTAACTTTTAGTGATGGTATGAAATTGAATTATTAAATTATTGTCACAACCATAGTAGTTATTGTCACACCCCAACCGATGGTGGAAACATCGAATTGAGACGAAAACGAGATTGCAAGATACTTCATAACGCTATTTGTGAAAATATTTAATAATCAAAATTTCATTTCATAATAAAACAAAGTACAATGTTTGGAAGCAAAGTTATAACACTTGAATCAATGGAAATAAAATACAACAAGTACTAAAATTAAAAATGGGTTTTTAGTCTCCCTACTAGATTTCATTCCTCATCATCATCATCATTATCATCAATTTCCTGCAATACGTATTAAAGTATAGATCAATACATAAAGTATTGGCGAGCATATAAGTTTAAGTAGTAGCATTCGTATAAATGTTTATATGGATCACATGGCATAATTGTTATCTTAAAACTAACATACGATACTAGCATGCAACTATAAATGTCAACCCAAAGATTCCCGCTAGCGTAATCTCATCATAGCAACGATAAGACCATTTTGTTTAACTTAACATGACCTCAAGAATACGGGCGGTGCATTAATTCTATAGCCCTATAATTGTTAAGGTAGGCTTGCAAAGTTAATGAGCATATAGAACACAAGAATAACATAGCATGCGGTAACTAGAACCTATAACAAATATCATGTTTGTAACGGATAGAGTGTGTATGTAACAAGTTTAATCGTGATTCATGATTTGTATAAAGTGTAAATGTTGCACCGAAAGTGTATAAACGGAAAACGGGATCGAGTACACTCACGGTTTTGCAAAGCGTTCCTAGCAACTGAGAGTTTGACGAGCGTTTGGGTTTGGAACACCGAAGTTACCCTACAAGGGGAAAACAGGGGTGTGTGAGTAGTTGGATTTGGCGAAGGATTCAAATTCGAGATTTATGTATTATAAAGTATATGTATGCAAAAAAAAAATATCTTGTCTTAAACACTTGTTTTGACACTAAGTTTTATGTGATTTAATGGGTCCTAACTTGCCCATTAGAATCATAAACGAGGAATTTAGAACGAAGATTGAATAGCCTAAGTTCATAACACTTAACCATAAATCGGTTAGTATCACGGAATCGGCTAGATATATATTTTATATTATATAGTAATAGTCCATCATATAATATTATAGAATTCATGTAAGTCAAGCATAGAGGTATGAAATACCTCATTGTATGATTCAACAAAGCAGAAAGTTTACCAACATAGTTGGTAAACCTGGTTTGTCATGAATGAAAAGAACATAAACTAATCTACTAACATACTAAGTAACCAAATAAGAACAACCTGGGCGTGTCATACCCAACATGGCAAATGTTGGAGGTGAGCCGGGTTATCTTACTTTGATTCTTGGAAGCTACTTAGGTATTCTAGCCACTAAAATAAGTGAGGTAGGTGAAATCATGGTTGGAAAGCCAAGGCTTACCTTCACCAAAACACAAGTCTTTCAACTTTGAAGATGGAAAGCTTGGATGGTTCCAACACTTTGAAGTCACTTGAGACTTTTTAAGGCAGAATTTTATAAAGGTTTTGTGCCTTGTTTCTTATGGAAATCAACCACTACACAAACCCACCACTATGAGCTTAGTTGGCAGCATGGTGGGTACAAGATTCCACCAAGTTTCAAGTAAAATATACATGAAATAAAAAGATACATTAAAGCATAATTTTTATACTACTTTGGACCTCAAGTGTGGTGAGGTTACACCTTAGTTTGCCATGGCAAACTTGTGGAAACTTTCCTAGAGGTTGTCCAAGTAGTTTGAAAGAAGAAATGAAGAAGAAAGATGAAGGAAAGTGAGTGAAAACTCACTTAGAACGCTTAGTGTTTTCTTCCTTGCTTGGAAGACTTGAGATAATTTGGTAGTTTGAGAGAAGATTTGGTGTGTGGAAAATGTTTAGGAGGTGGTGGAGGTTTGTATTTATAAGTGCGGATTAGGGTTTGGGAGTTAATGAAGGTGGTTGGGAATTAATGAAGGTGGTTGGGAGTTAATGAAGGTGGATTTTCATTTTTAGTCCTTACACTTGTATTGTTGGTTATTTATGCTATAAAGTTGTATGCAAGCATGTTATAAGTATGAAATACATATGAATGTGATTCCGAGAAAATATAATCTCGATGTATGTCTTGGTATTAAATCAAAATATGTATTTCGCGATTGATTACGTATTATGCATGTATGATTAAACAAGGTTGATATAAAAATACTTTTTTTTTATTATGGACAAAGTTTCGAGATTACAAGGATTGAAATGAAATAAGAATACAAGTTTCTAAATATAGAAATGCGAATAAAGCTTTCTAAATATGGAAAGTACAGAAAATGCGGAGCGTTACAGTTATGTTGTTTTTGAACAATCTCGGTCGTCTCACTTTGATGTTTCCGCCATCAGTTGGGGTGTGACATTATGGTGTCTAACTTTTTTGGCTCTTGATCAGCCTCTAGTTCCATCTTCCTTACGTCACAAGCTTTATTGGTTTGTTCATTATCATAGTTTTATTAGAGTTCTCCGATACCCTCTCATCTTTATTTGGTATCATCACCATAAGTGTAAATATATGCAGAAGTATGAGGTACACATCATGAGCTTTATTGGTTTGTTCATTGTCATAGCTTTACTAGAGTTCTCCGATATCCTCTCATCTTCATTGTTGTTCATTGTTTAATACAATGTCATTAAAGATTTAGGTATGTGAGACTTAAGGCCACCAAAATTTGTATACTATGTATCTATCTTCTTCATTCATTGGATCCTTGCTAATCATAGCTGTAGATGAGACACAAGTCTCACCACTTATATTTCTATGTGGCTTAGGTTTCTTCACTTTGATGGAAGACCTTTATTGCCTATTTCCTTTAAAGGGACCTTAAAGCCTGTAGATATGTCCTTTGCCATAATCGGTGATGACAGAGTAGGTCCAACCCCTTCAAACAAAGAATTTAGATTAGTGTCCAAAGTTCTTCCATCCTCTTGACATGGGATAAATAGTTGGTCAAGAATACGCTTCATCACGTCCCCACTTAATGCATATCTTGAAGAATGTGACTTACCAGGAATACCATCAATTTGGTCAAAGTATATTTTTACTTAACTGTTTGGTTGGTTAAGGGTGTTGAAGGCAAATCGCTCCTTGGAGGTTGGACGTTTTCATTAGTAACAACCTCAAGTGATGATATTGCTAATGATGTGGTTTCCTTATGTGTGAAACAAGGGCTTGCCGTGACATACCTTAAGTAGTTTGGTTTGGGTTCGAGGCTAAAGTTGATGGTGAGGAAGTAACCACTCACTTCCTTCTCTTATACTAAGTATGAGTCTCAACTTCCTGTCTAAGAGACCTAAGTTTCTTGGTGATTTCTTAAAATATGTTTTACTAGGCGTGAGCCATTGGTGAAGTGAGCTATTAGAGGCTGTTTGAGATGAGTCATGGCGAGAGGTTATCGGTTGTTAGACGACTTGGTTTATCTCCAACTTTATATATGCATGTTGAGGTTCAGTATTGAAATCTCAGTGAGAGATTTCATATTTCTGAAGATCTTTTGTGTTTGCACTCTCATAGGTATAGAGAACATGGACCCGATTAAGTTAAAACTTGCTCCACGTTCGCTTATTACCCTTGGTCTCATTTACTAGGTCACCTACATCTGATATGTATTTAAGCTATACTGAAAAATAAGACTAGAATAATCTACATAAACTTAATTATATAAGATGAATTGACTTAATTACATAAAAATGTCTATAAAATAACATTTGAATGTCTTAAGACTTGAAGGCGAAGTGGTAGTCAACCCCTTTGAAAAATAATCCATCATCCAGAAGATTTTAATAGATCACAACGTAATATATTTATCTTGAACTAATATCATTATAATATGCCCCCAAATTACTTGTAAGACCATAGCTAGTGACTTGGTCTAGTAAACCTTTTCACATCTTTAGATTATGTCTACATATATTCCAAAAAACCTCTTTAGATTACGTATACATATATTCCAAAAACATAATTAATCAATTTATAAGTTACATAATGTAACGTCAATCGTAATAACACAAAGGAACAACTTTTACTTAAGAGTTGCATATCTTTGTATTCTGAAAATCATTGTGAGTTAAATTAGTTGTTTAATTTTTTTAAATGTGAATTAAATTAATTGTTTAATTGATTCTCAAAAACCGATATGATTCAAAAGGTGCACTAATGTTTTATACCTTTAAGTTAACTAGTTGACTTCCGCCCGCGCGTTGCGGTGGGGACCCAATGTCTGCAAAACACGTGTCAGCAGCAGATACCGAATATCAAAACATAAATAAAAATAACGTGGTAAGGATGGTCACTCCGTCCTAAAAAAAAAACGATTTTAAATAACCTAATATATAATAATAGGACTCACACATCCTACACGTTGGAAATTCTGTTGTTTTCAATTTAGTTATTACGGTGCTAACACGCTAAAATATGGATGAGCTCCGTACCGGTAAAGGCACCGAAAGTACTGATCCGGAAAATCATCGAAATTAGGCACCGGCACAAAAAATGCTCGGTACAATACGGTATGATATTTGAAGGTAAAAATCAATAAATACAGCTATGGTGCTAGACCGGTGTTGAACCGAAAGTAACGATTCTGAAAACGCCAAAAGGTGGGTACTAAACTGGTACTGAAAATGATTTGGTATAGTAAATTTGGTACCGATACGATACCGGTTTGATTACAGGATTTGATACGATTTGCTCATCAATAATCTAAATATCCAAGTTAATTTTATATGCAACAATTCATTCATTACATAAAAAGACAAAAAAAAAAGCAAAATAAGTTGTTGTGTATATAAAACCTCATTCAAACGAAATGCAGTTTACTTACTGTGTGTATGAAAAGTAAACGGTGCAATTACTTGCATTGCTACGTTGCTACAGGATTTGATGAGCTCGGTACCAACCGGTACCGAAAATACCGTTACCGAAATCCCCAAAAGTGTGTACCGGTATCGAATATACCTGGTACGGTATGGTTCGGTACTGGTACGACACCGGTATTTTAGGGTAAAAATCGGTGGATACCGGTGCCGAACCGGTACCGAAAATACACCCGATTTTGTAAAAGCGGGTACCGGTACCCGATACTATTTGTTCATCCCTTAGTGATATTACTGTTCATTCAGTCCTAAATTTAATATATAGGTAAATGTTTAGATGATATTTGTTTGACTCAAATTAGAATAACCGTATTTTTTAACAGCTAATTTTTCCCTTAAATACTTACACCTCTCAAGTATTAAACCTTGGTCTTTCACAAGAGATAATTTATCTTGACCACTAAGCTATAGCCTAAGTGGCATTCCTCATGAACCGTATTTAACAGTATAATTTAAAGGATTTTTTTTCATACTAATTAAGCTTGGATTTTCAAGTTTTAGAAACATTATTATTAAGATACTAGGTTATAGACCCGCGTATTACACGGGTTGTGTGTGTGTGTGTGTATGTGTATATATATATATATATATATATAATATTTATAATTCTATAAATACATCATAGGATTGAAATTACATTTTTACATATGATAGTGGAAACTATCAATTATAGTCGTATTTCATCGGAAAGATTCAACTGAGTAATATGTTTCATTTAAAAAAAAACAAAAAAGTGAAATGACCAAATGTCAAAGTATTAGAATGCTTAAAATATTCTTAGTCGTTTTATTAAAAAGAAATCTTATATCATACTTTTGATAATATGTTTTCGATACTCAAAAATACATCAAACATTACAACATGTGTGTATATATATATATATATATATATATATATATATATATAGAATGCACAAAAGGTATTGAAACGTTGGCCTAACATGACTCAAATCCTTTTGACCCGTAAAAAATCACTTGTTTTGACATGAACCCATTACAATCTGAAAAGAAGGATAAATAAGATTCTAACACTTCCCATTAAAAATAAATAAAAATCAAATTACAAATATGTGATTGATTTGAGTAGTTTATAATTTTCACCTTAAGCATAAATTGCTGTGAAATACAAGAATAAATCGAAAACCACAACTAAATGTGAAATATGAAAATTATAGATTATATGGAAAAACTTAGGCATAATTATTCATTTTAAAAAGTTTTTAATCATCGGTTTTAAAATTATAGAAAAATTACCATTAAAAAATAAGTTAAAAAATTGAAGTATTCTTTTAATAGTAAATTGCTCAAAACGTCCTTTAAGTTTCACCAATCTTGCTGGTTTCGGCCTTAATATTTAAAAGTTGCCAAAACCAGCCTTTAAGATTAATTTTGTTACCGGTTTCATCCTTTATCACTAACACAGTTACTAATCCATGTTAAATGGCCTCACATGCATAGCATGTGAGGGTAAAACCGTCTTTTGATGCTTGTGATGTTATTAAAACCCACAAATAAATTCCCAGACCCACTTCGTCAGTTCGTTCTTCAACCTAATCTTTCAAACCCTAGATTCTAATCCTAAACTTCAACCTAATCTTCAATGCCGTTTGTTTATTGTTTGTGTGGAAGGGAATTAATATTACGAACTTCTCGGTCAGATAGAAACCCAGGAAGACTGTATCACTCATGTCCATTCAAAGTAAATTTTCCCCAAATTCACCATAATTTGAAAATCAATGTTTAGTTTATGTTTTGTTTACATGTATCGCCAATTTGTAAGACATTCATTGGATGGGCTGAAACAAAGGCTGATGAGGAAGCACAGTATACTATTTCAGGTTTACTAAGGACTAACGATGAACTCATGGATTCAAATCAGGAGCTTCATGCTAGAAACAAGAAACTTGAAGCACATTTGAAAGACAACAGAGCTGAATCAAAGAAATGGAAAATGTACATGATTCTTAGTTGGATGATGCTTTTCACTGTTGTTTTTGTTAAAATTGTTATGTAGTGGAATGAAATCTAGTAAGATGTTGATGTATTTTGTTTTGTAGTTGTGAATTATGTTATGGCAGTGAATGTATTTTGGATATTATGTTGATGTTAATATTGTTGCAGTTGTTTTTTATGTCAAGTTTGTATAGCCGCGGACATAACAAGCGAATAGCATAAGCGTTCGCGGCTACAAATTTAATTGCACAAGTGTCCGCGGACATAACCAAGTGAAAGCATAAGTGTTCGCGGACATAACGAAGTGAAAAAGCATAAGTCTCTGCGGACATAACAAAGTGAAAGAATAAGTGTCCGCGGACATAACAAAGTGACCACATAAGTGTCCGCGGACATAAAAAAGCCAATAGACACTTATCATCATAACAGCCCCTAAACAACCTGCATCACCTAACAATCTACAACCCCTAACAATCTGCATTCCCTAATAACCTGCAACCCCTAACAATCTGCAACCTTAACACCTAGAAACCTGCAGAAACTGCAACCTAAACCTAAAAAACTGCAGAAACTGTAACCTAAACCTAAAGCTGCAGAAACTGTAACCTGCCCCTAACTCCCTGCATTAATTGTAACCTCAAACCATTAAGCAACATCATAACATTTAATACCCTCAAATCATATAAAGACAATAAAACATGGCATATCATAAACATAAGTTTACATGCCCCTAAATAGATAACATAACAAAAGTCACCAAGTGTACATAGTTTTGAAAGATAATAAAACATGACCCGAGTTTACATAGGTGTTTAAAACCAAAAGAATAACCATGCAGAAATACTAACAGAGGCAAACATAAACAATCATTTAGACTTTTTCTTAGATTTTGCCTTTGCCACTGCACCCTTCTGTTGGTGCACAAATGTCTGTTAACTTTGTCTTTATCGAGTCTTATGTCTAGATAGGATAAACTAGTGCTCAGCAGGTTAGAAATTAGGGTTTTATGTGTGTTTGTGTGTAATTTCGTTTGAAAGTGTCAATGACCAGTTCAAGCGAAATTAACATTGTAATTCCGCTTGAAATGGGCAGTGGCAGCTTCAAACGGAATTAGCACAACTATATATACCTGAGCCTAGTGTGTCATTTGATACGGAATTACTTTGAGATTTCAGAGCCGAGGTGCTGACCGTTTGTCATTTGATCTGTAAAAAGCTTTGAAATCAGTAATAAAAGGATAATTAAGAAGGATCAAGCTGTTTTAACGTCAATTTCACTGATTCCGCCTTTGTTATTGATGTATAACTCTTCTGATTGACTCATTAGGGTCACACGACGATCCAACAAGTGGTATCAGAGCTCAGGACGAAGAGTTCATACCTATTCAGCTTGAATTTCTCACTTCTACACTTTTCTTTCAAAATTAAACGAGATTTAACGGACAAAATGGACTAAATCTCACATATATCTCGTAAAACACTGTTTTAACTAATCCTTGAAAGAATTGGACCAAAATTCGATCAAAATCCGGGTCAATTTGACAAATTGGAGGCCGACAGGATGATGTCATCCTAATTCCGCTCGAAAGTGTCAGTGATGTTTCAAACGAAATCACTAATTTCGTTTGAAAATACTTGTAATTTCACACGGAATCACCTATTCCGTTTGAAAGTGCTGCTTATTTCACATGGAATCACTAATTCCGTTTGAAAACCCTATTTCGCTTGAAGGTTTCATACGGAATTACTAATTTCGCTTCAAAGTGACTTGATTCCGTTTGAATTGCTATTCCGTGTGAGAGAAGTAATTTCGTGTGAAGCAGTATTCCGCTTGAAAAGCTTATTCCGTTTGAAAAGCTGATCTCGCTTGAAAGGCTGATTTCGTTTGAAATTGTTGTTGTTAAAATCAAAAAAATTTCTAAGTGTTTGTTGATTGTTTGAGATACTTGAAGATGGATGAGTTCGTGAATCCGTTCTGTGATGTTTTTGCTTTCACGGGAAACAGTGGAGATGATACTTCAAACAACACATCAAACAACACAAATGAGAATACTCCGAGTGCGAGGAAAACTCTTTCTGATGTATTAAGTGTGGAGAGTGCTTATGGGACGTACAACAAACCTCCCAAGCTGATGGCGATTGAAGATTACAATAAATGGGCTAAAAAGTTTGAAGAATGGCTAAAAGCATTTGCATATCCCAGTTGGAAGATGTTAAAGAATGGTTTCACTATGGGAAGATCGGATTTTGAAAATTTGACAGAAAATGAGGAGATAGATAGATATGTTGCTGAACAAAAGTGCCTTGCATTACTTCATCAGTCTGTGAGAGACGATATAATATCGTTGATTGAGTACATAAATGCGAAAGATCTATGGGAGAAACTGAGAGTGAAATGTGTGGGTAGTGCCGAAATAGTTAAAAACAAAAAGAAGTTGTTAAGAAAAGAATTTGATTTGTTTGGATGTTTGAAAAATGAATCTGCATAAAAAATGATTGAAAGATTTGGGCATTTGAAGATGGAGCTTGCAAGACATAGAATAATTTATTCTCGAGATGTCACACCCCGACCACGTAGAGCAACCAGACGTGGTGGAAACGTCGGGGAGTGTTGTAACAGAATCATTGTTTCGTAACCATGGAATAAATAAATTCTGATTTATTGAATAAATGAACTCATTGTTTTAATACAATCAAATAATACAACTATGATCTTCCAAGTTTTAAAGTTGCTAAGGCACGAGTCCATCCTAAATGTAGCATGTATCAACAAATCATTTAAAAGCAGTACCTGAAACATGTGTAAAAATAGGTACGTCAGCATAAAAATGCCTGTGAGATACATAGGTTTTGTGAAAATAGGATTCATGACTTGTAAGTTTAAGAAAATGTTTAATAAAGTTTAGTCATGAACCTCGTAAATTGATTTGTTTTGTAAATCGTTTGAAAAACAATATGATCAGATGATATGTATAAATAAATGTAAGGTTAAATGAATAACCATGTAAAATGAGTTTGTATAAGATAAGTTGTTGTAAAACAATGTCTTATGAAAAGTATGTTATTTGTATAAAATGTTATATGACTTAAATTGAAATGATTCAAATAACGCTACGATATGTAATACCATACAAACACTTATATATAGGAAGTACCAGCGGCGTATCCACCATGCTTGTATCTTATTACACACGCCTCGTTACTTAAGTCACTTACTCAAACCAACCCACCAATATAGAATGTTCATGTTTAAACCAGTAGTCCAATGTTATTGTATAACTCAAGTTAAATGTAAACCATATAATGTGTAAACAAAAGTTATGTATGGTAAGTAAAATGAGATTTCTTAACCATAAGTAAAAATGTACGAAACAAAGTGTTTGAATAAATCAAAAGTTATGCTTTGTAAAATAATGTAAGGTTAAACGAATAACCTTATAGTAGCATATTAAAGGTATACTTTTGGATTTGTAAATAACATATTAAACTATGTTTTGGTTCCATAAATAACATATCAAAATATGCTTTGGATGATTAACAAAATATATGTTGGTTTTGTACAATACCACACATGAGAGTATATCAAACTATACCTTTGGGAGTATATCAAAATATACTTTAAATGTGTGATTTAAGAATTCATTCAGACCTAGTGCATCAAACTACACCTTTGAGACTATAAGGATACCACAAAGGCAATCCCTATTTGGATGGAGAAACAAATTGGTTTCAGACATTCCATGACAACAGGAATGGGGTGTCTAATCCTATAGCGCTATATCATACTTCCAATCGGTCTGGTGAACATAAAATAAGTACAATTCAACATTTTATTTTATGTTCTTTGAGAAATCAGTGTTTTAAACCATAGATAGTCATTTAGTTTGTCAAATGATAAGTAATAACATGTATAATCAATTATACTTTGAAATCATGAAATTAACAGATAGGTACACATGCTTCACCCCAAAACAGTTTGGAAAACAGTAAAATAGGGGAACTATGTACTCACTTGAGATTGCTCAGTAGTCCTTGAGTAACAACCAAACAATGCTAGAGATCACGGAAATTAAACGGCACCTAATATAGGTAACTACGTTAATAAACCGGACCTAAATCGGAGGATCGGATAGAATGAGGGTTCGTAGACCAAACGAGTATGGAGACTCGTATAATATGGTTTAACAAAGCCCACATACTAAAATGAACCTAACTTAAGTGCTTACGACCCATTACGACCCGTTTAGGTAGCTTATGCTACTTTAACGCGTCGTTCGCGTAAAACGCGTTCGGAACGCCTAACTAGTCCTATGACAAGTAAAATATGCCTTAACATGTCTAATATTGTTACCAAATCAGTTTAGATACCAAAAGTTATGTTACATATGCTTAAAATGAATTTTGGCGTAAAAAGGGCATTTTGGTAATTTACCTAAGGCATATAAACTACCTATCATACAACTATTTAAACGAAGCGACCATATGGTATAACCTCGGAAGGTTATTCCCTATATACTATGGTCACCTAATGTGTTTGGTCGGATCCTAATGATCGACCAAATGGGTCGGGTTCGAAGGTATAAGCGATTTATTAGATCGCTTACCCTTACGACCCTAGACAACGTGGTAATCAGTAGGCATAGTCCCAAGGGACTATAACCATCGTGATTACAATCACGTTGCGAAGTTCAAACGAACTTTGCATTGACCATAAACTGGTCAACGCAGAAAGTCAAACAAAGTTTGACTTTCGGACTCGAAAAGCAATAAAAGAACGAAGGAATACTTACGAAGGGTCCCCGAATGCTAATCTAGATCAAAATAACTCAGGTATGAAACAATGGTTCCAACTTAGAGTCTTTTTGATCAGATTCTTGTGGGTTTGAAGCAAATGGGGGTGGGGTATTTATAGTATTTCCCGAACCGTTAAGATCGTTTCTTGAATAACGTGATCGAATCTCGTGCGTACACTTGTTGGAAAGTTGTGGTAACTAAAAATGACCCCTAATGAGCTGAAATGGCAAGTGTGGGTTTGTGGTTGTGGGTTAAACAGCTGTAATCTGCTGACAAATCGATCTTATCTGATCTGAGACCCTGACGCGGGCCGCGTAAAGATGTACACAAACCTTACGCGGGCCGCATGGCCATGTCTGATCAGAACCAAGTTTGATAAATGACAGTTTCAGTCCCTGTTGGTGTTTAAGGCCATTTCCGACACTTCTAAGGCCCGTAAAGCCAAATTTAAGGCCCTAAAACGATGCCTAAACATTGTGGACATGAAATATGCTTAAAAATATGCCGGATGTTGGTTCGTTTGGTCGTACGATCGCGATGTTCGCTTAATTACGACGGAATGCGCATAAGCGCGAAAAACGATCCAAATTGCGTGACGAATGGATTTTTCTTATGCCAAACACTAAAATAAAATGTTTTAGTGCTTACATAAATTTTTGGATGTCCGGATGTATTCAGAACGTAAGTTATGCGCGAAAATGCAAACTTGTGCACTTTTTGACGCTTTTAGTCCCTGAATGACCCAAAAGTTTATTTTAGCACACCGAACCCCTCAAAGCCTATTTCTAAGCTATGTGAAGGATATTTATGGTATGTTTAACTTATGGTCATGTTCCGGAATGTTTGTTACAGTTCAAATTGGCATACTTTCGCAGTTTGTCAAGTTTAGTCCCTGTAAGCGAATTAACTTGTTTTTGCCATACCAAAGCCTTCAAAACTTATTTCTAAGTTATGTAAAGGTTATTTAAGGTATGTTAAGCCTATTTCACTATTCTGGAGTGTTCGTTGGATTTAAACTGGTTATATTTACGCATCAGAGCGCGTATAACCCTCCAGAAAGCGATTTAAAGCTTAAAATCGAACAAGAGTTGATATGTACAAACGATACACATATTTTTACAAATCCCAAGTATGAAATACAATATTTCATTGGTTTTGCATTTTTTTGATGGTTGAAGTGACACAGGTGTCACAGTCTCCCCTACTTTAAGAAATTTCGTCCCGAAATTTAATTCTAGTGGAAACTTATGAAGATAGCTGTGACGGTTTCGCCTTCAAATAGATCCATTGAACCCTTAAGTAAAACTCTGGGCCATGTTAGGATTCTTAGCGAATTTGTTAACCCTCAAAGTGAATTCCTTGTAGTAGTAAAACATGGAATTTTGAACTACGGACAGAAGAACGTTTCTTATGAAGACTTATCATAGGAAACTTGTGTGTGCTTGAAATCATAATTCGGGAGTGTAAGAATAAATGACATTGGTCGAGGTCCAAGACTTCTCCCGTATCATTATTCTTGTCACTATAGATCTTAACACATGACAAAGCTTCCTGTGGTTTTTGTGCACTAAATTCCATAATTATGTACGCCTCCATAATTATGTAATTCCTTGCACAGTCCGCACAGTTCATTTCATAATGCGTAGGAAAAATCACTTGAATAAACATGAAGCGACTCGACTAGACCACCAAAGGGTCCTTTCAATTAGATCAACGAACGATCTTTTTAACTAGATCAACACATGATCTTCTTAACTAGACCGTCGTACGATCTCCTTAAATAGACCACTTAAGGGATCTTTGTAATTATATCATCACATGATATTTCTAATCAGATTTTCAGAATCAATCTGTTTAACCAGACCACTCAAGAGGTCCAATTATAAAATAGTACTTTAAAATCCAAGGGACTTGACTACAACGTAGAAGTCCATTAAGGATTTAAGATAGTAACTTTGGATATCCTATTATGAATCTCTCATATGAGATATGGAAGATTCTATGAGGATTTGGATGGATCACATACAACGACAAAACATGTAAGAAAAACACATAAGCACAAAATTAGTTAGCTTGATTCTTTAATTTGTTATCTTTGAGCATGGATAATTAAAGCACATCAGGAATCCAATCCATGGATTTCATTTGGCACTTTAATCATTTTTAAGGATCTATCTATAAAGATAGAGGGATTCTCAATAAGAGTTTGGCTTTGTTTCTTAAAAGAAACGAGTGTTTAAGGTTCTTGGGGAGATCACAAGTGATCATAAGATAACAGAACCACACGAGTAGTTTATCTTTGGGTTGACATCATAAGGTTGCATCATTCATTCACACAAACGCATAAATTTTGCAGAAATAAAAACAACAAATCTTTATTTATGTAACAACCGAATTGTCTTGAAGTGTTAAAAGATAACAACCAAGGAATTACAAAACACTAATTGTTCACTGCTGCATCATTGTTCCCGTTTGCCTCATTGATGTTAAATGCTCGTCCTCGCGCTGGAGGTGCGTTAACAAGTCTTGGGCAATTGTTTCTGTAGTGAGTAAGGTCACCACAGTTATAACATGATCCCGGTGGAAACCGTGCTTGAACAGCAGCAGGGTTTGCAGCAGCTTGATTTGCATAACGACAAACATTGATCAAATGTCCCAACCGCCCACAGTGGGTACATTTGTGACACTGCTCTTGCTCTAGATGATGACGGTTGCACTTGTTGCACAAAGGTGCGGTACCAACATAGTTTTGCCTTTTGCGAGGTTGTGCTTGCTGGTTTGGTGCAACCTGTTTGTCTTGAGCAGTTACAGCGTAGTTTTGAGAGGCTTTGCGCTTCTTCTTCTTGGACACCTCAGCATTTTCTTCCTTTGGTTCCACTTGAGCAGTCTTGTCAGATGGTCTTGAGTCGCCCTTCCGAAACAGCTTGCGCTTCCTGATATGGGATTCAGTTAGAGTGGCAGACAATTCAATGGCTTGTCTGACAGTAGTAGGGTTGCTGCCAGTAACGATATCCTGAACTACGTCAGGAAGACCATCAATGTATTTCTCAATCGCCTTATCCAGAGGCGTAACCATAGTAGGGCATAACAAGCTCAATTCCTCATAGCGGTCAGTATAGGCTCGATGTTCCCCACTGTCTTGCTTCAAATTATCAAATTCCCTTTCTAGAGCCCTTAGCTCATGACGAGGACAGAATTCCTTCATCATAAGAGCCCTAAGCTCAGCCCAAGTCTGTGCTAGTGCAACCTCAGCACCGCGGTCTCTCATCACCCCGTTCCACCACGTAAGAGCCCTCTTCTGAAACACACTTGAAGAAAACTCGACCTTGCGGTTTTCAGGACACTGAACGTGACGGAAAGTATTCTCAATGCTCTCGAACCATTGAAGAAGCCCAGTTGCTCCCTCAGAACCACTAAACTTGAGCGGTTTAGCCGAGTTAAAATTCTTGAAATTGCACGGAGCATTGTTGTTGTTGATGGCTTGCATCATTTGAGCATAAAGATTTGGGAAGGCAGCAGCCATTTCCTGCGCGATGATTTCCGCCAGTTCGGCATTCGCCATCTGGTTGTCGCGTCGAGGAGGCATTCTAAAAGAGGAACATGAAAGGAAACGAGTGAGAGAACTAGACAAAAAGAATGAGATGAAACAAATCTGATGAAAGCAAGGATAGTGGTCATTTGTTTGTTACTACAAAGCAACAAACGACCCCGGTGATTAATCAAAGTAAATAGGTCAAAAATAATGTATCACGAAGACATGCTCGCCTATAAGTGGACACTCACCCCAAGAGTTCCCAGGTAAGAGTGACTGGTCCGATTATGTGGATTTGTACGAACACTCTAGCCTTAGACAGAAAACTCAGGGTACAGGCACCCACCCTTCCAGTTTGCACGTGTTCACATTATTTAGACCAACTTTGACGGGATTTTGAAAACTTAAAGGGTTCAAAACCATATAATAAATCATCCTAGAACAGATGATTAGTTTTCAAAGCGGGATAGAAATTTGTGTTCTTATTGTGGTTGTCTCCTAAGAATAAGTGACGGTATTGTTTTAAAACTAAACGCAAGTAAACTCGCGTTAGGGTCCTAGGAAGGTTATAGACTAGGTCAAAGTATTACTAATAACCTAATTCCCTATAACCATTAGCTCTGATACCAACTTTTCTGTCACACCCCGTCCACGTAGAGCAACCAGACGTGGTGGAAACGTCGGGGAGTGTTGTAACAGAATCATTGTTTCGTAACCATGGAATAAATAAATTCTGATTTATTGAATAAATGAACTCATTGTTTTAATACAATCAAATAATACAACTATGATCTTCCAAGTTTTAAAGTTGCTAAGGCACGAGTCCATCCTAAATGTAGCATGTATCAACAAATCATTTAAAAGCAGTACCTGAAACATGTGTAAAAATAGGTACGTCAGCATAAAAATGCCTGTGAGATACATAGGTTTTGTGAAAATAGGATTCATGACTTGTAAGTTTAAGAAAATGTTTAATAAAGTTTAGTCATGAACCTCGTAAATTGATTTGTTTTGTAAATCGTTTGAAAAACAATATGATCAGATGATATGTATAAATAAATGTAAGGTTAAATGAATAACAATGTAAAATGAGTTTGTATAAGATAAGTTGTTGTAAAACAATGTCTTATGAAAAGTATGTTATTTGTATAAAATGTTATATGACTTAAATTGAAATGATTCAAATAACGCTACGATATGTAATACCATACAAACACTTATATATAGGAAGTACCAGCGGCGTATCCACCATGCTTGTATCTTATTACACACGCCTCGTTACTTAAGTCACTTACTCAAACCAACCCACCAATATAGAATGTTCATGTTTAAACCAGTAGTCCAATGTTATTGTATAACTCAAGTTAAATGTAAACCATATAATGTGTAAACAAAAGTTATGTATGGTAAGTAAAATGAGATTTCTTAACCATAAGTAAAAATGTACGAAACAAAGTGTTTGAATAAATCAAAAGTTATGCTTTGTAAAATAATGTAAGGTTAAACGAATAACCTTATAGTAGCATATTAAAGGTATACTTTTGGATTTGTAAATAACATATTAAACTATGTTTTGGTTCCATAAATAACATATCAAAATATGCTTTGGATGATTAACAAAATATATGTTGGTTTTGTACAATACCACACATGAGAGTATATCAAACTATACCTTTGGGAGTATATCAAAATATACTTTAAATGTGTGATTTAAGAATTCATTCAGACCTAGTGCATCAAACTACACCTTTGAGACTATAAGGATACCACAAAGGCAATCCCTATTTGGATGGAGAAACAAATTGGTTTCAGACATTCCATGACAACAGGAATGGGGTGTCTAATCCTATAGCGCTATATCATACTTCCAATCGGTCTGGTGAACATAAAATAAGTACAATTCAACATTTTATTTTATGTTCTTTGAGAAATCAGTGTTTTAAACCATAGATAGTCATTTAGTTTGTCAAATGATAAGTAATAACATGTATAATCAATTATACTTTGAAATCATGAAATTAACAGATAGGTACACATGCTTCACCCCAAAACAGTTTGGAAAACAGTAAAATAGGGGAACTATGTACTCACTTGAGATTGCTCAGTAGTCCTTGAGTAACAACCAAACAATGCTAGAGATCACGGAAATTAAACGGCACCTAATATAGGTAACTACGTTAATAAACCGGACCTAAATCGGAGGATCGGATAGAATGAGGGTTCGTAGACCAAACGAGTATGGAGACTCGTATAATATGGTTTAACAAAGCCCACATACTAAAATGAACCTAACTTAAGTGCTTACGACCCATTACGACCCGTTTAGGTAGCTTATGCTACTTTAACGCGTCGTTCGCGTAAAACGCGTTCGGAACGCCTAACTAGTCCTATGACAAGTAAAATATGCCTTAACATGTCTAATATTGTTACCAAATCAGTTTAGATACCAAAAGTTATGTTACATATGCTTAAAATGAATTTTGGCGTAAAAAGGGCATTTTGGTAATTTACCTAAGGCATATAAACTACCTATCATACAACTATTTAAACGAAGCGACCATATGGTATAACCTCGGAAGGTTATTCCCTATATACTATGGTCACCTAATGTGTTTGGTCGGATCCTAATGATCGACCAAATGGGTCGGGTTCGAAGGTATAAGCGATTTATAAATCGCTTACCCTTACGACCCTAGACAACGTGGTAATCAGTAGGCATAATCCCAAGGGACTATAACCATCGTGATTACAATCACGTTGCGAAGTTCAAACGAACTTTGCATTGACCATAAACTGGTCAACGCAGAAAGTCAAACAAAGTTTGACTTTCGGACTCGAAAAGCAATAAAAGAACGAAGGAATACTTACGAAGGGTCCCCGGATGCTAATATAGATCAAAATAACTCAGGTATGAAACAATGGTTCCAACTTAGAGTCTTTTTTATCAGATTCTTGTGGGTTTGAAGCAAATGGGGGTGGGGTATTTATAGTATTTCCCGAACCGTTAAGATCGTTTCTTGAATAACGTGATCGAATCTCGTGCGTACACTTGTTGGAAAGTTGTGGTAACTAAAAATGACCCCTAATGAGCTGAAATGGCAAGTGTGGGTTTGTGGTTGTGGGTTAAACAGTTGTAATCTGCTGAAAAATCGATCTTATCTGATCTGAGACCCTGACGCAGGCCGCGTAAAGATGTACACAAACCTTACGCGGGCCGCATGGCCATGTCTGATCAGAACCAAGTTTGTTAAATGACAGTTTCAGTCCCTGTTGGTGTTTAAGTCCATTTCCGACACTTCTAAGGCCCTTAAAGCCAACTTTAAGGCCCTAAAATGATGCCTAAACATTGTGGACATGAAACATGCTAAAAAATATGCCGGATGTTGGTTCGTTTGGTCGTACGATCGCGATGCTCGCTTAATTACGACGGAATGCGCATAAGCGCGAAAAACGATCCAAATTGCGTGACGAATGGATTTTTCTTATGACAAACACTAAAATAAAATGTTTTAGTGCTTACATAAATTTTTGGATGTCCGGATGTATTCAGAACGTAAGTTATCCGCGAAAATGCAAACTTGTGCACTTTTTGACGCTTTTAGTCCCTGTATGACCCAAAAGTTTATTTTAGCACACCGAACCCCTCAAAGCCTATTTCTAAGCTATGTGAAGGATATTTATGGTATGTTTAACTTATGGTCATGTTCCGGAATGTTTTTTACAGTTCAAATTGGCATACTTTCGCAGTTTGTCAAGTTTAGTCCCTGTAAGCGAATTAACTTGTTTTTGCCATACCAAAGCCTTCAAAACTTATTTCTAAGTTATGTAAAGGTTATTTAAGGTATGTTAAGCCTATTTCACTATTCTGGAGTGTTCGTTGGATTTAAACTGGTTAGATTTACACATCAGAGCGCGTATAACCCTCCAGAAAGTGATTTAAAGCTTAAAATCGAACAAGAGTTGATATGTGCAAACGATACACATATTTTTACAAATCCCAAGTATGAAATACAATATTTCATTGGTTTGGCATTTGTTTGATGGTTGAAGTGACACAGGTGTCACACGAGAAGAATTGGTTGACAAACTGTTTGACTCACTGCCGGATGATAAAGACTGGCAATACTTTGCTTTGGTGTTGAAGAATACAATCGAGTCGGAGAAACTGACGGTTGATCTGCTAATCGAAAGATTGGAAAGTCATGAGCTGGAGATCAAGAAATCAAACAAAGTCAACAACTCCTTGTACCAGCAGAATGTAGAGTTGTATTATCGAGGAAGTATGATCCCGAAGAATGTGTCTCCTAAGACAGCTTTCTCAGCTGAAGGTTCTAACACGTCAAACCAAGAAAGTTCAAGCAGTGGTTTTCATAATGGTTCATCGTCAACTACTTCAAGTCAATCAGCTTCAAAGAATTTGTTTCAATGTAATATTGCTGTGGATCTGAAGAATGCACAAAATTTCAGTGAGGAATCTGCAAAACAGCAAATGGTGTTTTTAGCGTCTGTCCTAGAATCGTACGAGAGCTTGTTGAGGGCAAGATTGGAAACACAAACCTCACCAAGGAGGATTATGATCAGATCGACCCAGAAGAGATGGAGTTGATCGATATCAGGTGGTGTATGGCTAGTGCAGTCAGACGAGCTCAAAGGTTCATGGAGATTACAGGCAGACATTCTATTGGTGGACCTTCCACCAAACTGGGTTTTGATAAATCAAAAGTCACGTGCTTCAGATGTAAACAAAAGGGACATTTTAAACATGAGTGTCGAAACGCACTTGCTGATGATACTGCAAATCCATTCAGAGTGGATTACTACAAAAGAGCAATTTACCACCAAAACAAATCTGAATCTCCCAGAATGAAGCAGCTTGAAGATACCCCCAAAGAAAAATCAAGAGCTCTTGCTGTTATTCATGATGATGAGGGATACGATTGGAGTGATGTGTTACCAGAGGAGGATGCAGTAGGCTATGCATTTGTAACAAAAGCTGTTCCTTTCAAAGATAGCAGAAACGAAGAAGAGAAATACATCAACAGGAAGGCGAAAGCCATAGACAGGATGATTAGAATGCCTCGTATATACAATGAAGCAAAGATGGCAAAAAGATGGGATGTTGATAGAGAATGTTACCTAGATCCCAATGGTAACATAGCTGTTGATCTAAAGACCGTTGATGTAGAAACTCTCACCAAACAAGTTGCTGAAGAAGAAGAAGCCTTACAGAGAGAATGGTGGGGAGGAGGAGAAGCTAATAAAAAAGAAAAGGAAAAGGAAAAAGAGAAAGAGCTGCAGACAAAGAAAATTGATGATGGGATTATTAACACGTCACAAGAGTTTACTGCAGAAAATTTGAAGAAGATGGCTGACAAAGTGTTTGCTGCAAAAGAGCTAGAGGTAGTTTCTGGTTCTAGCACTGACTCTAAAAGCAAGGTCAGTCAGAACGATGCAATCAATGAATCAGGTAAGAAAGCTAAAACTGAGAGCGACTGCAAAAATTGCATGAAAAACTGCAAGGTTTGTAGTACAATTGCTTACTTTAACGGTGAAAAGACAGAAAAACTGACAAAAAGAGTCAGAGACGTTGAAGATCAGATCTTAAACCGTGACAAAATGTTGAAAGCTTCAAATGATCGAGTAAAAGAATTAACTGAGAAAATTGAAAATGCTAAAATTGAAGTAGAAAGAATTAGGAAAGAAAACGAAAAGCTAATTCTTGAAAATCGTCAAGTTTCAGAAAATTTTGAGAAGCTAAAACGCACGGTAAAGGATTCTGATGAGAGAAATGGTAAAACATACAAAGAAAATGTTCAATTGTCAGGTGTTCTTAGGGTTAAAGAATAGCTAATCAATCAACAACTGGATGAGATTGCTAAGTTGAAGCTTCAGTTTCAAGAAGCTAAAATTGAAAATGAACGCATTCAGTTGAAACTGAATAGTTACAGCTCCGCAAGTTTTGTTCTTCAACATATCGTTCCTAAATCAATTGGGAAGAACAAAGAAAAAATCAGGGTTGGTTAATGATGAAGATGAAAACGAAGTCAAGCTTCCAGACACAATTAATGTTACATTCACCACATCATCCGATGAAGATAGTGTCCAATCTGAAATTGTTAAAAGTATGGCTGAAAATGTTTTGAAATCTGAAAGTGACACTACTGAGGATGATGAATGCTTTTTGGATAAGTATATTCCAAAATCAAAATCCAAAAACAACTTAAGTGACGAACCTAATCTTGTAATGTACAAGATGGCGGGATCTGATAAGTTGTATTCGGATTGTGATTTTCCTTTGAAGAATGTGAATATGGATAAATTGAAAAATGTGTTCAAGTTAGTTGAGATTGATGTGTCTGAGATAGAAGGCCTGAAACGTTCCACGAGGCATTTGAATTTTGAGAAAGATAAAGCTTACTATAAAATACCTGTTGTACCACCGCGTTTTTATAACAACAATCAAAACAGATGGTCGGGTGGTTATCAGGGAAGTAAGAATTATCAATGAAGGAATGTTCAAAACAAAAGATTTGTTGAGAAAAAGGTGTTTGTAAAAAGCTCGAGTTCTCATTCCGAGCAAGAATCTGAAATTTTTTCAAAATCAAATGAAGAATTTTTTGAGGAAAAGGCTTCACAACCTCAGACCGAAGGCACAAGTCGAGTAGTTGATACTCATACATGCTTTAAATGCAACAAAGTTGGACACATTGCACGAAAGTGCACCAACTTAAAGCCTAAGTCTGAAGTTGTTGAGAGTCAGAAAAAGAAAGCTGATGCAAAAGGTAAAGCTCAAATGGTTGTTGAGAAGAAAATTTTGAAAAATGAAAACACAAAAGTCAAAATTGAACCTGTTAAGAATGTGGT
Source organism: Helianthus tuberosus (assembly GCA_030545235.1). NCBI lineage: Eukaryota > Viridiplantae > Streptophyta > Magnoliopsida > Asterales > Asteraceae > Helianthus > Helianthus tuberosus. The sequence continues at coordinate 190,552,304 of CM060366.1, forward strand.
AACTAAAAATGACAAATTTTACAAACGGGTTACTTCGTCTCAACAAGCATGGAAGCCAAAAACAGTTGAAAAGATATAAAGTTCTTCAAAATCAAAGGATTCTGAGAAGGAAAAACAATCGTCTTCTACCACTTCGGTAAAGATGAATGTTCCTTTGGATCACTATGAGAAACTTGAAAAACAAGAGTCTATCACTTCTGAGAAGAAAAATCTTTCAAAGAAAGACCAAACATCTGGTCAACCTTCTAAAAATGATTTCTTTTTATACAAAAAGGTTGAGATTGGGTCTGAAGAAAGCTTGAAGATGAATGACAAGAATTTTCCGCCACTTTACATGGCAAAAAGTCACATTAATGTTAAGTTACCCGAGTCAAATGAGGCTTGGGTTGCATCAAAATCTCACTAAATGATTGTGACATGTGCAGGAGCTTCCAAGATCTGTTTCACGTTGGATTATGGATAGTGGAGCTTCTCGGCACATGACGGGAGAGAAAACCCTATTATATGATGTTAGAGGGTTTAATGGAGGATATGTGGGGTTTGCAGGCAATCAGGGTGGTCGAATAATCGGTGAAGGAACTTTATCAAATGGCATTGTAACGTTTGAAAGAGTGAACTACATCGCCGAGCTTGAAAACAATCTTCTAAGCATATCTCAAATCTGTGATCGTATGTATACGATGCACTTTACAGACAAAGAATGTTTGATCTTGAAACCAGGATTTGTTGTTCCCGAATAGTGGATAATCATGAGAGCGCCCAGAGTCAATGATCTGTACGTGTTGGACATGAGTGTTGCTACTACTACCACGGGTCAGGCTCACTGCTTCATGTCACGAGCAACAGAAAAAGAGTCAAGATTATGGCATCGAAAGATAGGTCATATTCACTTACGAAAAATGAATCACCTGGTGCATAATGACTTAGTAATTGGCGTTCATGTGAAAGGTTTTCATCTGGAAGGGGAGTGCATTAGCTGCATCAAAGGCAAGCAAAAGAAGAAATCACATCCTCAAAAGAAAGTCAATTCAGTTTTGAGACCGTTAGAGAGACTTCATATGGATCTTTTTGGTCCAGTGAACGTCAAAAGCATAACTGGGGATCTCTACTGTCTTGTAGTAACTATGATTATTCCAGAGTTTCATGGGTATCATTTTTGAAGACAAAATATGAGATGTTTGAAAGTTTGATGGCGTTGTTCAGAAAAATTGAAAACTTGTATCAGAAGAATCAGGAGTGACAACGGTATTGAGTTTAAGAACAACAAGATGGAAGAGTATTGTGATGAGAGAGGTATATTGCAAGAATTTAGTGCTCCTTATACTCCACAACAGAATGGGGTAGTTGAACGAAAGAACAGGACGCTAATTGAAACGGCCAGGACGATGCTTACTGATTCGAAATTACCAGTCAATTTTTTGGCAGAAGCAGTGTCAGCCGCTTGCTATACACTCAACCGGGTTCTCACAGTGAAGAAATTCAGCAAGACGTGTTTTGAGTTGATCAATAATCGCAAACCGAATCTGAAGTATTTAGAACCGTTTGGGTCTCCCTGCACAGTTCTAGAACCTTTTGGAAAGTTTGGTGCAAAGAGCATTGAAGGAATTTTTGTGGGTTACTCAAGTCCATTAAAGCGAGTCTTTGTTCCAAGCTTGAAACGGATTATTGAAGCACATAATGTTGAATGTCAAGGTTACACAATGCCACCGCAGAACCCAGGCGACTCATGGCGTTTTAACTATGATACTCTGTGGGATTCGTTTGACATGGAAGAAGAAGAACCAGAGTTCTTTGATGAGTTGGATATTCTGAGAGAGTATGAGTCATCACAAGAAAGGTTTCCAGCTGAGTATACTACAAGTCGACGGCAAACTTCAAATGACGATGAAGCCAGTCCAAGTAATGCTGGAGAACATGATGATGTTCAACAATCTTCGGAACAAGAACAAGCTCCTGAAAATCAGACGGCAGTTAATGATAATCAAGAATCTGATAATGGACCAGTATTTGATCGTGGAGATTCAGATTCTGAGGGGGAGCAAATCCAGATTTCAAGTCAAACAATTCCAGTCAGTGAACAAGGTGCAAATCAGAATGTCACAAATTTGGAAGGCGGGGTAGATGTTCCAGGCGAGGTGATGCCGAGAACTCTTTCATACCATCTAGAAGAGTTGATAATTGGAGAATTGCAATCAGGCGTTTGCACTAGACGACAAATTGACCAAGGCCTTACTTGTTTTTATTCTACAGTAGCTCCTTTACAAACTAAGTTTTCACTAAGTTGTTTTATTTCGCAGATCGAACCGCGAACATACAAAGAGGCGCTAACTGCAGATTCTTGGGTCAATGCTATGCAAGAAGAGTTGAGTCAATTTGAGAAGTTAGGAGTGTGGAAGTTAGTAGATTTACTTGATGGTCAAAGGAAGATAAACACCAAGTGGGTGTTCAAGTGTAAGAGAGACGATAGAGGAGTTATTATTCGTAACAAAGCTCGACTCGTAGGCCAGGGTTTCAGTCAGCAGGAGGGGATAGATTTCACTAAAGTGTATGCTCCGGTTGCTAGACTAGAAGCGATCAGAATCTTCCTAGCATTTGCATCTTGGAAAAATTTTAAAGTTTATCAGTTAGATGTTAAATCGGCATTTCTCTATGGGAAGGTAAAATAGGAGGTATATGTCGGACAGCCACCGGGCTTCACCGACCCAATCCACAAAGACAAGGTTTATTTGCTGGATAAAGCGCTATATGGTTTATACCAGGCCCTGAGAGCTTGGTACGAGACATTGTCTCAACACCTACTTGCCAACAGCTTCATCCGAGGAAAAGTGGATGCCACTCTCTTCACCAAAGAGGTTGACGGACATCTTCTGATAGTTCAGATATACGTGGACGACATTATATTTGGGTCAACAAATGAAAATCTGTGCAAAGATTTTGAAAACGTTATGAAGCAAAAATTTGAAATGTCATCGATGGGTGAGATGAAATTCTTCTTGAGACTTCAGGTTGATCAACTACCCAAAGGAATTTTCATACATCAAACGAAGTACGTTCATGATATCTTAGAGAAATTTGGGATGTCAGGATCTACTCCAGCTTCCACCCGATTAGCTACGAATCATGGGATAAACCCTGATCTCACCGGAGAGAAGGTAGATGAAACGCTGTATCGTTCCATGATTGGATCGCTGATGTACTTGACAGCTTCAAGACCCGATATTATGTACCCAACTTGCCTCGCAGCACGGTTTCAGTCATGCCCCAGAGCTTCGCATATGGTGATTGTGAAACGGATATTACGCTACCTGAAAGGAACTCCATCACTGGGGTTGTGGTATCCAAGAGAAGGCGATTTCACACTCGAAGGGTATTCCGATTCCGATTTCGGATGCTGCAAAGTTAACGCTAAATCAACAACAGCGGGGTGCCAGTTTTTCGGACCACGATTGGTTACCTGGCAATGCAAGAAGCAGACCTCTGTGGCTTTATCCACATGTGAAGCGGAGTATGTATCTACTAGCAGTTGCTGCTCTCAGATCTTGTGGATCCAGCAACAGATGCGCGACTACGGTTTGCAATTTCTTAACACCCCTATCTTTGTTGATAATGAGGCAGCGTTAAACATTACTAAAAATTCTGTTCATCACGCTAAAATGAAACACATTGAAATTCGTCATCACTTCATCCGAGATTGTTTCGAGAAGAAGTTGATACGAATTGAGAAAATCCACACGGACGAGCAAAAAGCTGATTTACATACCAAAGCGTTTGATAAAACTCGTTTTCAATACTTGTTAAAATTGAACGGTATGAAGCTTTTATCGGTGTTGGAAGAGATTCTTGGCGTTGATGAAGGAGACATTGTAGATGATGTTGAGAAGCAATCTGCAATGGTTTGTCGATTTTTTTACCTGTTTTGGTATTTAGGGGGAGTATAGGGTAATATTTTCAGAAAATACAAAGACAGTAAAAATAAAAAAATAAAAAAACATGAGATATTTTTTAAAATACAAAAACAATAGAAAACCAGAAAAGAGCTTGTGTAAAAAGGGAAAATGATAGTACATCGGCTTGACAGTTACAGTATGCTAAAGATATGTAAAGTTTAAAAAGTCTTAAACAGTCTCGCTGATGATGTGCCGATAGGTTTTTACACATTTAGTAGGTTTGTTCGGGATATAAACCTAAATCTTTACTTACTTATTTCGTGGGGAACACTACTTGGATATATAGGTAACCCCTGAAATCTCGTTTGAAAGATCCCTCTTTCTGAGATACTAGGTCTTTATACTCTGTGATATCTGGGGTATTATCCCGGGACTTCTGATTTTGCGGAAGCAATGGCCTGGTCCCTGGAGAATACTTTACTGCTTGCTTGAAATATAGCACCCCCCTCAGCATAAAAAATGATGAAACATTGAAAAATGTTAATCATGTGCTGTTGTAAAAAAGATCCTCTAAAGGGGACCCACTAAAAGACGAGCCATCATCTCTCTGCTGAACGGAAGTTCTGACCTGAGCTCTCATGGTCTCGCAATTTAACCCCTTACAGATATCATCTGTGGTATACTCACCTGTAAGACTGAATATTGGGATTTGGATACAGGAGTATATTCAAGAGGTGGGACACATGAATGAGTTTAAGTTCTTAATTCACCTAATTCGTATCCTGAAGAGATTGAAAATTGTGTGAGAATTTAAGTGGATCAGTATATCGACAATCTAAGTGAATTGTTTAATTCTGAGTATGTAATCAAAGCTAAACGGTACATGTGACTTGTCGAATAGCTGATATGATTCCTTAACACGCTCACCAAAAATATGTTTGTAAATAGTTTGCTTTTACTGCATTTTATTTCTGTAATTCGTTTCTAGTCTAGAAACTATATTCAAAATCCAAAAAGATTTTACATTTTCGCTTTATTTTCCGACAAACCAAAGTAGAAAGCTGATCTTCAGATTCGCAATTTGAAGCAGATGCAGGAAGTTTCTGAGCTGGAAGATGAGTTGGGAGCTTATCATGTTAAAACTTGTGAAATTGAAAAGTCAAAACAAGATCATTAAATTGAGACTTGTAAATTTCAGATAATTGTTTAAACTAGTTTGTACAAAATGTCAGTGTGATTTGTCTCAGATCAACCAAGGTTATTAAATTGGACTTGGTAGACAAAATTAAGTGCACAGGGTCATTAGTTTGGACCTGATTACTTAAGTGGATTTCTGAATTCTGAAAAAAACAAACAAATGAAGTTGAATGGTATGGAATTGAAACTATTATTGTCATATATCTTATATTTAGGTAGAGATTGTGCAGGTAACAGGTATGAGTTTATGAAAGCAGCTAAGCAAAATCCCAGCTAACTGATAGGGGGAGTCTGAATGTTTAAAAGTCAGACACAGATCCTGAATCTACATTCAAGGGGGAGTTTGAAGGTTGTTAAAGATTCAGATTTTGTGATTCATGCTAGCTGTTGATAGAAGAAAAGAAGATTTGAAGGAAGCATACATTGTTAGATAAACTGGAAATAAATTAAGACTGAAGACTCGACGCCGAAGACTTCGTCAACATCCAAGGGGGAGTCTGTTGGTGCACAAATGTCTGTTAACTTTGTCTTTATCGAGTCTTATGTCTAGATAGGATAAACTAGTGCTCAGCAGGTTAGAAATTAGGGTTTTATGTGTGTTTGTGTGTAATTTCGTTTGAAAGTGTCAATGACCAGTTCAAGCGAAATTAACATTGTAATTCCTCTTGAAATGGGCAGTGGCAGCTTCAAACGGAATTAGCACAAATATATATACCTGAGCCTAGTGTGTCATTTGACACGGAATTACTTTGAGATTTCAGAGCCGAGGTGCTGACCGTTTGTCATTTGATCTGTAAAAAGCTTTGAAATCAGTAATAAAAGGATAATGAAGAAGGATCAAGCTGTTTTAACGTCAATTTCACTGATTCCGCCTTTGTTATTGATGTATAACTCTTCTGATTGACTAGTTAGGGTCACACGACGATCCAACACCTTCTTTACACCACCAGAGCATCCACCCTTCTTGACACTACTAGAGCTTGCACCCTTTTTGACACCACCAGATCCTGCACCCTTCTTGACACCACCAGAGCCTGCACCCTTCTTAACACCACTAAAGCATGCACCCTTCTAGCATGTCCTGCTATTATGACCAAGACCCTTGCACTTTCCACATTTGACAGAAGCATTCTTCTTTGATAATTTTCCACCTTTAGACATATCTTCTATCTCACTTGCAGACCTTTTCCTTTTATTTTTTGGCCTTCCAACTTGCTTGTGGTAACTTGGTGGTGTTATAGTAGTTGGTACATGGGATTTGGTCCATAAAGTTCTGCCATTGATAGGAAATATATTGAAACTGTAAACATGCTTCCATGATTCCAACTTGTACAATGCGTGCACCCACTTTTCTGGTATATCAAACTGTATACAACCATTAATGTTCGATAACAAAACAAAATGTATGTTATATAAATAAGGACAACTTGTTGACCATGGCTGACCATATTCCAATTTGCTGCTACTGCATGCTTGCAAGGCATTCCTGTTATCTCCCACTTCTTGCAACTACATGTTTTCTGAATTGCATTGACTACACATTGGTCAATTCCATAAGAAACCTCAAAGTGTTCATCTCCATTCCAACTAACTGAATACTTTGCAGCATCTTTCTTAATGTTTGATAACTAATTGGTAGCATATGGTGTCAACAAACCACCACTCTTATCAATAACTTGTAAGACATTAACTATCCTACTCATAAGGCATTCCCTTATGTATTCTAAAACTGTGATTATGGGCTTATCTCTCCCTTGTACTATTTTGGCATTAAACACCTCACACATATTGTTTAAAAGTACATAAGAGTACGCCCTGTCTGTTCACAAAATGTGTAGCACAATTTCAAAAACTTGCAAGTGTAAATATGTAAACACATAATTTTAAAATAAAATAATTGCAAATGTATTACCTGAAAAGTGAGATCTAGTCCAGTGTTTTGGTGGGATCTTTGATAACCACACTTGTGCATCAGAGTTCATAGTCTTCAGCTCATCCATACATGTCTCAAACTGTACAACTGTTGTAGCACTTGCTATTTTCCAAATCACGTCTTTGTACTCCTTCCCTTTATAAAATAATCTCATGTTCTCATGGATATGTCGGAGACAGAATCTGTGCTTAGCATTTGGAAACAATTTTGACACTGCATTCTGAATTCCCTGTTACACATTTTAAAATGCATAAGTATTGTGAACTATAGTCCCCATGTAGCTGCTTCTGAGCTTTAGATTTGGCCCTAAAAGTTGTCCATTTAGAAACTGAAACTTCATATTTTCGCTGAAACTGTTCCTGTATTGCTTTGACAGGGATGTTGGGGTTATCTTCAATTTGTTCCATCAGTTGTTGTGCTAAGAAAGTTGAACTATAATGATAAATGTTTCGGCTCTCTAAACATTTGTGTTCATCAGTTAGTGTCTTAACTATCCAACTCTCTGTCACTGAATCCCTAGACACCAACAACATAAAGGACAAACAAATTGTTTAGGGTTTTTCTTTTTACCTCTTCCCCCAATGTGTTTTTTTTCTGTACCTCCTTCTTTCCTATCATGTTCAACTTCAGTCCCTCCTTCTTTACTATCATGTTCAACTTCAGTCCCTCCTTCAATAGAAATGTCCCCTTCTTTCTGGTTCTTTTTAACTTTTTTTCTTTTTTGGCCTCTTAACAGGTTCCACCTTTTCAACACCATGAATATCACCTGCACATGCCACCCTTACGGGCCTTACCCTATCCTTATCATCCTTTACTACTTTTAACAACTTTCTAGTCTCCACTTTGTTTTTTTATTTTTAACTTTTTAACTTCAGCCTTATTTCCAAACATTTGACTGTTTTGGTCAAAAAATACCTAAGAAATTAAGTGATCAAATTAGTTTTGTGAGGTAGTGTGCTAGTAATACTTTGTGAAAAATATGTTGGTTTGTTAGTTTGCAAAAACAATTAACAGGATACGGCTCAGGATATCAAGATGTATCTATAATCAAACAATGAGCAAAAATGTAAAGGTTGACACGTGATGTACGAGGAAAACCCTTGATCAATCTAGATCTCCGGCATAAAACCTCGGGAGCTGACAATCGTCGGTTGCCTTGTTCTTCTTATTGCTTGAATAACCAGGATACAGTGCAGGATAATGTGTGATTGTTGCTAGAAAGAAGAGTGTGAGAGTTAGAGAACTCGAATTGTGTGTCACCTATGGATCTGGCATCCCCTTTATATAGTTTCTAAGTTTAACTAACTATGCTAAAAATCCGGGATATTATGCAAAAATTACGGGATCCTGCGAATATTCCCTTTTGACAGTTGTAAACCCCTTCTCCAAGCTTCCAACGTCTTTCTTGTAACCACCTTGACCTATTCTTCAGGGAGACCAAGCCTTATGACCGTTTGTACCTTGCAGCCAAAGCAAATTGTTAACAGCACGTAGGATACCCTCGCAGGATGTTACCAATATCCTGGTCCAGTATCCTGGCAGCGAAAATAGACATATAAAGTCAGGATATAATTTCGGGATATAGGTTAGAAAATTCCACCCACAACAATTGTCCCCAAAAATATAGCTGTTGGGATCCTTTAATCTTAACAGATGTATTTTTTCGACGTTATCTGAAGTCTTAATGGATAGAGATGTGATGTGACCTGATGCAGCTTTCAAGGCTAGTATTTCTCATAGTTAGCTATCTTCGCCCTATATCTTCTACTTTCTTCTTGTTAATTATCACATTCTACCAGACCATTCAGGTATTCCCTCTCTCTCTCTCTATTCTTTCTTTGTGCATCTTTTCCGTCGTCACCGATCTCATGGCAAAACGCACTCGTTCATGCTCCGGCGACTCCAAGCCAACCTTCAAGGCACACAATCTGCTTGGCAAGCCCGAGAAAGAGGTTTGCAATTTTGATAATGCCGACATGGCTGCTCTACGTGCCTCTGGAGCCTTCCCTGATGGTACATCATCCGGCCATTTGATTGGAACATCCAGTCAGATTTTTCTTCAGCTGAGTGGGTTTGTTTTTTGGCTTAGTCACTCAAGTTCAAGTCAGCATTCATCCTCCAATACGTCGGGTAAGGATGTATGTTCTAAATGCATTTCTGCACATGTTTGGTTAGTTGATGTATTAACATATAAAAAATGAAATTACTTCCCTTTTATGTAGATTCCCGCAAACTTGTTCCAATTTTCGATCTGGAAGAGCTTGACAGTTTCCCGGCAACCATTCCAGTAAAGAAAGAGCCTAGCTCCAAGCCTTCCATAGCATCCAAGCCTTCAACTAGTTCTAAACCTGCAGCCATGCCCAAGCCTTCCTCAGCAGCGAAGCTCCGTGCTTCTAGTTCCCGTAAGAGGAAAGAATCTGATTCTCTTGTCATCGCTGAAGTCTTTTCCTACGAGAACCTTGGTTTCATGGAATCTAGCCATTTCATGATTTCTTTCCTTAACCAGGTAAATATCCTTATCCTACATCCTGCACACATATGCTGAATCGATACCCTGGTTAGATTATATTAACAATACCTGAGTTTTATTTCGTAGGGTCTTGAGCGTCTGACGCATCTCTACATCGAAGCTTGTGAAACAGTGAAGATCTCGGAGGCCAAGTTGAAGAAAGCTAAGATCACTATCGTGGATCAGGGGAAGATCGTCGCAGCCATGTCACAACATTATGAAGATAAGTTAAAAAGGGTGACTCTGGATGCCGAAGCTCCAGTGAAGAAGGCCACTCAGAATGCTGAGATGGAGCTGGTTGTCGCCGAGGTCCAACATAAGCAAGATATGGCTTCATTCAGGGATGGCCTCATGGGTTCCGTCGTAGTTTCCCTCCTTCAGGCCAGGCTTAAGATGGCTTATGAAGCCAGGATAGCGGGCTTTAAATGCCCAACCTGGACCGTTGATGTCTGGGAGAAGAAACTGAAGGATCTTGGTTGCAGTCCTGTGACGTATCCTGCCAAGCCGGAGATTGGCGAATCTTCCAAGGCGGGTGAGACAGTGGAAGAAGCTGGTGATGGTGGAGCTGGTGCTACCTCGTGAGCGGGTGGCAAAGTGAGCGATGGTGGATATTTATGCCTACGCCGGAGCCCACTTTTTTAAGTTCAGTGGTTGTTGGTTGTTGAACACTTTTCTTTTTCTTACATGTTGAACGATTTACTTTCCTGCACTTTAGACATTAGTACAATATGATGACCAAGGGTGGAGGGATCCTGAGTTTCAGGACGAAGCCCTTGGTCGTTGATGTGAATATTATAACAGTTGAAGGTGGAGGGATTTTGAGTTTCAAGACGAAGCCTTCGACTGTTATCTTTAATATGCTTTAGACTTTGTTGTACCCTTGGTGGATGGGTTTGGTTTAAAACAAAACCAAGGGTGCAACCTTTTGAATCGTTAATATAAATCTAACTTTTGACCTTATCTTTGTGTTGTTCTTGCATCTTATTGTTTTTATATTATGTGTTATTTGCAAAAATCGTTAAAAATATTTTTCTTTTATAACTTGAAAAACACTTAGCGAATATAAAAATTTGGTATAACACAAACTCCCATAGTTAACAAGTTCCGTTTTTTTTAGATAAGGGTCTTATACTTAGAGCAAATTTAAACAAGAATCCATACCAGAGAGATTTAGGCAAACACTTTGTAATAGACCTTTGGACCATTGACAATGTCCCCAGTGGCATGTAATGTTGGCATAGGTTTCCTTCTTGCTCCAGCATAAATGTCCCCAGTAGGATATAGTATCAGCATACGTCATGTTTCATCACGGATGTCCCCTGTCTGTGCAGGATATTGCATCAATATATGACACACTTGAGCATCTCTTCACTTAGTGATTAAACTCCGTAACTTTTCATCAACAGAAGAACGTGTGTAAACACAATCGTAGTTCGTCATTTCTTTGGAACTTGTCAAAAAGTTTAGTTTCACTGGGGATAAACCCTTAATATTCTGGGGATAAACCCATAGTATCCTAGAGATAGATCCATAATATTCTGGGGATAAACAAAGTATTCTGGGGAAAATCCCAAATTTTCGTGCGCTACAGGCGGGAGTGTATAAACCCCATGTAACATCTGTGCTTGTAATCATTGTGAACAGTCCAGTTATCAATAAAACAATGTCATTTGATCCCAATGTTTTTTTGGTTGTGTTTTACATTTTTCATGTTTTGACTTTTATTCAATTTCAAACTCTATATCGCTTTCTGGAGGGTTATACGCAAACTGATGCGTAAACGTAATCAGTTTAATGCGACAAATACTCCGGAACATCAACCTATACTTAACATACCTTAAATAACCTTTACATAACTTAGAAATAAGTTTTGAAGGCTTTGGTATGTCAAAAACAAGTTAATTCGCTTACAGGGACTAAACTTGACAAACTGCGAAAGTATGCCAATTTGAACTGTAACGAACATTCCGGAACATGACCATAAGTTAAACATACCATAAATATCCTTTACATAGCTTAGAAATAGGCTTTGAGGGGTTCGGTGTGCTAAAATAAACTGTTGGGTCATTCAGGGACTAAAAGCGTCAAAAAGTGCACAAGTTTGCATTTTCGCGCATAACTTACGTTCTGAATACATCCGGACATCCAAAAATTTATGTAAGCACTAAAATATTTTATTTTAGTGTTTGGCATAAGAAAAATCCATTCGTCGCGTCATTTGGATCGTTTTTCACGCTTATGCGCATTCCTTCGTAATTAAGCGAACATCGCGATCGTACGACCAAATGAACTGACATCCGACATATTTTTGAGCATGTTTCATGTCCAAAATGTTTAGGCATCATTTTAGGGCCTTAAAGTTGGCTTAACGGGCCTTAAACGTGTCGGAAATGGCTTAAACACGTAACAGGGACTGAAACTGTCATTTACGAAAGTTTGTTTCTGACCAGTCAGGCCAGGCGGCTCGCGTAAAACCAGGGCTATCCTTTACGCGGCCCGCGTCAGGCTCCCAGATCAGATAAGATCAATTAATCAGCAGATTACAGCTGTTAAACTCCCAACCACACACCCACACTTGCCCTTTCAGTTCATGAGGGGCCATTTTTAGTCACCACAACATTCCAACAAGTGTACGCCTTAGATTCGATCATGGTTTCCAAGAAACGATCCTAACGGTTTGGGAAATCCTATAAATACCCACATCCCCCAACTTCAAAACCCACTAGAATCTGATTTGAGAAGCTCTAAGTTGAAACCTTTGTTTCATACCTGAGCTACTTGAATCAAGATTAGCATTCGGGGACCCTTCGTAAGTATTCCTTCGTTCTTTTATTTCTTTTCGAGTCCGAAAGTCAAACTTTGTTTGACTTTCTGCGTGGACCAGTTTATGGTCAATGCGAAGTTCGTTTGAACTTCGCAACGTGATTGTAATCACGATGGTTATAGTCCCTTGTGATTATGCCTACTGATTACCACGATGTCTAGGGTCGTAAGGGTAAGCGATCTAATAAATCGCTTATACCTTCGAACCCGACCCATTTGGTCGATCGTTAGGATCCGACCAAATACATTAGGTGACCATAGTAGGTAGGGAATAACCTTCCGAGGTTATACCTTATGGTCACGACGTTTAAGTAGTTGTATGATAGGTAGTTTATATGCCTTAGGTAAATTACCAAAATACCCCTTTGATGCCAAAATTCATTATAAACATATCTGACATAACTTTTGACATCTAAACTGATTTGGCGACAATATTAGGCATGTTAAGGCATATTCTACTTGTCATAGGACTAGTTAGGCGGTCCGAACGCGTTTCACGCGAACGACGCGTTAAAGTAGCATAAGCTACCTAAACTGGTCGTAATGGGTCGTAAGCACTTATGTTAGGTTTCATTTAGTATGTAGGCTTTGTTAAACCATATTACACGAGTCTCCATACTCGTTTGGTTTACGAACCCTCATTCTATCCGATCCTCCGATTTAGGTCCGGTTTATTAACATAGTTACCTATATTAGGTGCCGTTTGATTCCGTGATCTCTAGCTTTGCTTGGTGGTTATCTTAGGACTTCTGAGCAATCTCAAGTGAGTACATAGACCCCTCTTTTACTGTTTTCCAAACTGTTTTGGGGTGAAACACATGTGCCTACTTGTTACTTTCGTGCTTTCCTGCTTTCACATCATATACTTGCTATGTTCATTAGTACAATTATAGTACATGATTTCATTTTGTTCATGCTATGTATGTCCATTGTGTGCATACTTAGTACATTGTTTTACATTACATTTCATGCTATGTATTTCCATTGTGTGCATACTCAGTACGTTGTTTTACATTACATTTCATGCTATGTATGTCCATTGTGTGCATACTTAGTACATCGTTTTACATTACATTTCATGCTATGTATGCCCATTGTGTGCATACTTAGTACAGTTTTTTTCATCACATGCTTACATTTTGGTATGACATTTGGGTTGTTTACAATGGAACAATACATTCATTAACATTAGCTACGCCGTTTGTTAGTAGGTAGTGGTACCATAGGAATTGACAACTCCCGTTCCGGACATCCTGGGTAGGTTTGGATGAAAGGAATGACCGAATTCGATACACATAACTTAGATAAACCTTTAATTTGTTTAAGGGTTTATCGCCACAGTCTCAAGGCTTGGATGTATGCATTTTCACAATACCGCATAAATGTTTGTATCAGTATAGCATGCATTTGTTCCACAAAACATAACTTTGATCTAAACCATGTTTTACTTCAATACCTTGTTTTTGTGCATTTCACATATGGTTTAGTTGATATATTTCACTTACCATACATGATATTTTTGGGTACACATTACATGATCTACATTAAACATAAACATTTTGACATTGATATACACATTTAGTGGTTTACATTGGACATAGACATTTCGATATGGTTTACACATTAACACATGACAATTCATTTATACATAAACAATTTACATTGGTGGTTGGTTTGAGTAAGTGATTTGAGTAACGAGGCGTGTGTAATATGATACAAGCATGGTGGATACGCCGCTGGTACTTCCTATAAATAAGTGTTTGTATGATATTACATGTCGTAGCGTTACTTAAATCATTTCAATAATTGACATATTACGTTTTACATAAACAACTTACTTTCACAAGACATTGATTTACAAAACAACTTATCTTATACAAACCCATTTTTCTTAGTTATTCATTTAACCTTACATTATTCTCTTATTTATACATCATTGCTTTTTGAATGATTTACAAAACAAAACAACTTACAAGGTTCATGACTGACTTTTGTTAAACAACTTTTTCTAAACTTATAAGTCATGAATCCTATTTTCACAAATCCTATGTATCTCACAGGCATTTTTATGCTTACGTACCTATTTTCACATGTGTTTTCAGGAGCTTTTGCGTAGGATGATGATCGTGACACTAGGGTGGACCTGTGCCTTAGAGACATAAAATGAAGATAGACTTAGTTTAATTATGTTATAAACTCTTTGATTCCTGTTTAAAACAATGTAACTCTTATGTTGATAAATAAAATACAACTTTGTATGCCATGGTTATGAAACAATAATTCTGTTACAACACTCCCCGACGTTTCCGCCACGTTTTGTATGTTATACGTGGTCGGGGTGTGACAGAAGAGTTGGTATCAGAGCCAATGGTTATAGGGAATTAGGTTATTAGTAATGCTTTGACCTAGACTATAACCTTTCTAGGACCCTAACACAAGTTATCTTGTGTTTAGATCTTAAAACATGCACATCACCTATCCTTAGGTGATTATCAAAACAAAAACCAAATTTTTCCGAAACGATTTTTGAAAAACAATCTTCTGTTTTTGAATGATTTATTACAAGGTTTTGAACCCTCTATTGTATTGTTTTGAACCCTCTATTGTAAGGTTTTGAACCCTCTGTTATAAGGTTTTGAACCCCTTTGAGTTTTCAAAATCTCGTCAAGGTTTTGGGTTTTAAATAATGTGAACACGTGCAAACTGGAAGGGTGAATGCCTGTACCCTGGGTTTTCTGTCTAAGGCTAGAGTGTTCGTACAAATCCACATAATCGGACCAGTCACTCTTACCTGGGAACTCTTGGGGTGAGTGTTCACTTATAGGCGAGCATGTCTTCGCGATACATTATTTTTGACCCATTTACTTTGATTAGTCACTGTGTGTCGTTTGTTTGCTTTTTGATACATTATTTTTGACCCATCTCACTCGTTTCCTTTCATGTTTCCTCTTTTAGAATGCCTCCTCGACGCGAAAATCAGATAGCGACTGCCGAACTGGCATAAATCATTGCGCAGCAGATGGCTGCTCAATTCCCAAACCTCTTTGCTCAATGGAACCAAGCCAACAACAACAACAATGCTCCATGCAAATACAAGGATTTTAACTCGGCTAAACCACTCAAGTTTAGTGGTTCTGAAGGAGCGACTGGGCTTCTTCAATGGTTCGAGAGCATTGAGAATACTTTTCGCCACGTGCAGTGTCCTGACAATCGCAAGGTCGAGTTTTCTTCAAGTGTGTTTCAGAAGAGGGCTCTCACATGGTGGAACGGGGTTATGAGAGACCGTGGTGAAGAAGTTGCTCTAGCACAAACTTGGGCTGAACTTAGGGCCCTTATGATGAGAGAGTTCTCTCCTCGTCATGAACAGCGAGCTTTGGAGAGAGAGTTCGATGACTTGAAACAAGACAGTGGCGAGCACAGAGCATATACCGATAGATTTGAGGAGTTAATTCTGCTTTGCCCAACAATGGTTACCCCACTCGACAAGGCTATCGAAAGGTACATCGACGGCCTACCTGACTCAGTGCAAGACATCATTACTGGTAGTAACCCTGCCACACTCCGTCAGGCTATCGAGTTAGCAGCAACATTGACTGAGTCGCAGATTCGGAAGAATAAATTACACAGGAAGGGTGACAAGGGCAAGAAACAGTCGTCTGACAAGGAAGATAGCAAGAAAGGTCAAAACAAGAATGGAAAGGATTCTGGTTCATCAAAAAGGGCAAGGAAGCGTAAGGCTTCCCAAAACTATGCTGTCACTGCCCAAGCTAACCAGGCAGCTCCCAACCAACCCGCACAGCCTCCAGCGAAGAAGCCCTATTCAGGGAATGCACCTTTGTGCAATAGATGCAACAGTCACCATCAGCCGCAACATCAGTGCCATTTCTGTAATAACTGTGGGAAGTCGGGTCATCTTGCCAATGTTTGTCGGTTTGCTCAAAATCAGGCAGTTCAGAACCCGGCTCAACAAGTTGCTCAGCCTCCTGCTCAGCAACAGGGTCAAGCTGCACGACCACACTA
Organism: Helianthus tuberosus; assembly: GCA_030545235.1. Lineage (NCBI taxonomy): Eukaryota > Viridiplantae > Streptophyta > Magnoliopsida > Asterales > Asteraceae > Helianthus > Helianthus tuberosus. The sequence continues at coordinate 190,568,673 of CM060366.1, forward strand.
CCCACCAGGTGCTTGTTATAACTGTGGGGATCTGACCCACTACCGTAACCAATGTCCAAGATTGGTGAATGCGAATCCAGCTCAGGCTCCGGCTCGAGGTCGAGTCTTCAACATGAATGCTCAAGAGGCGCAGGCGGATGATAATGTGGTGAACGGTACGTTCCTTATTAATAATCAGCCTGCATCTGTTCTTTTTGATTCTGGTGCCGACAAGAGTTTTGTGTCAGTGTCTTTTGAGCCAATGCTTCGCGTGTCTAGAACGAAACTAGGAAAACCCTTGACAGTAGAAGTTGCTAGTGGTGAACCCATTGTTCTTGATTCTGTTCTACGCAACTGCCAGTTGAACCTTAACGACCATCTTTTTCCTATCAACCTCACGCCTATGCAACTTAGAAGCTTCGAAGTCATTGTAGGTATGGACTGGTTATCCAAGCATCACGCAGAAGTAGTTTGTTTCGAGAAGATCGTTCGTGTGCCGCTTTCGACAGGCGAGATCCTACAGGTTCAAGGTGAGAAACCGTCTGGTGGTCTCAAGCTCATCTCTTGTTTTAAAGCTCGGAAATATCTGTGGAAGAACTATGTGGCTTTCTTAGCACATGTTACAGCAGATAAAGGCAAGGGTAAGTCTATTTCAGATATCCCTGCCGTTCGGGATTATTCTGAAGTTTTCCCTGAAGAGTTACATGGTCTACCCCCAGCACGCCAAGTCGAGTTCCGCATTGACCTCGTACCTGGTGCAAATCCCATTGCCAGAGCTCCATATCGTCTTGCTCCATCTGAGATGCAAGAGTTGTCTAAGCAGCTTCAGGAGCTCTCTGACAAAGGTTTTATACGTCCTAGCTTTTCACCCTGGGGTGCTCCCGTTCTTTTTGTCAAGAAGAAGGATGGATCATTTAGGATGTGTATCGATTATCGTGAGCTTAACAAGCTTACCATCAAGAATCGATATCCCCTACCGCGCATAGACGATCTCTTTGATCAGTTACAGGGCGCTTCTTATTTTTCAAAGATTGATCTACGTTCTGGGTATCATCAACTTCGGGTGCATGAAGAAGATATTCCCAAGACAGCGTTCCGTACTCGTTATGGGCATTATGAATTCACAGTCATGCCATTCGGTTTGACTAATGCTCCTGCTGTTTTCATGGACTTAATGAATAGGGTCTGCAAGCCTTATTTGGATCAGTTCGTCATTGTTTTTATTGATGACATCTTGATATACTCTAAGACGCAAGCTGATCACGAGCAACATCTTCGTCTTACTCTGGAACTCCTAAAGAAAGAGCAACTTTTCGCCAAATTCTCCAAGTGTGAATTCTGGCTTAAAGAAGTTCAATTCTTAGGACATATTATCAACGAACAAGGTATTCATGTGGATCCCTCCAAGATCAGTGCGATTAAGGATTGGGATACGCCTACTACTCCTACGAAAGTTCGTTCTTTCCTTGGTCTAGCGGGTTATTACCGCCGCTTCATTGAAAACTTCTCAAAGATTGCAGTTCCTCTAACTGCTCTAACTCAGAAGAACAAACCCTTTGATTGGGGATTCAAGCAAGAGGAAGCTTTTCAACACTTGAAGCAGAAACTTTGTGACGCGCCTGTTCTAACTTTGCCTGAGGGCAATGATGATTTCGTCGTTTATTGCGATGCATCTAAATTGGGTCTTGGCTGTGTTCTGATGCAAAGGAACAAAGTCATAGCATATGCATCGAGGCAGTTAAAGATACATGAGAAGAACTACACCACTCATGATCTTGAGTTGGGTGTAGTTGTTTTCACTCTAAATATCTGGAGACACTATTTGTACGGTACAAAATGTGTGGTTTTCACGGACCACAAAAGTCTTCAGCATATCTTCAACCAGAAAGAACTCAACATGAGGCAACGACGTTGGATTGAGCTTCTAAACGACTATGACTGCGAAATTCGCTACCATCCTGGTAAGGCGAATGTCGTAGCCGATGCATTGAGTCGTAAGGAACGTACTAAGCTTCATTGTGTTCGTGTTCAATCTGTTATTCAAGATCGATCCGATATCCAAGCCCGCATTTCTCAGGCTCAAAAATTTTGTGTTTCACAAGGTTTGATGGATAAGGAATTTCCCTATCACATAACACCTGATCTGGAACTGAAGGACAATGGATCGTATTACTTCATGGACCATTTGTGGGTCCCAAGCCAAGATAACCTTCGCACCTTGCTTATGGATGAAGCCCATAAGTCTCGTTATTCTGTTCATCCTGGCTCAGATAAAATGTATAAGGATCTTAGTATTCAGTATTGGTGGCCTGGTATGAAGAAAGACATTGCCTTATATGTATCAAAATGCCTTACTTGTCTTAAGGTTAAGGCTGAACATCAGCGTCCTTCTGGTTTATTGGTGCAACCAGAGATACCAGTTTGGAAATGGGAAAACATTACTATGGATCTCATTACTAAACTTCCGCGCACAAAGAAAGGTCATGATGCCATCTGGGTAGTTGTTGACCGTCTTACTAAGTCAGCGCATTTCTTGCCAATCCGTGAGGATTTTCCTGCTGACAAACTTGCTAAAATCTATGTGGATGAAATTGTAGCTCGACATGGTGTTCCTTTGAACATCATTTCTGACAGAGATGCTCGTTTCACTTCTCATTTTTGGAGAACCATGCAATCTGCTATGGGGACCCAACTTAATCTGAGCACAGCTTATCATCCGCAAACGGATGGTCAATCTGAAAGAACAATCCAGACTCTGGAGGATATGCTTAGAGCTTGTGTGATCGACTTTGGTGGTAGTTGGGATTCACATCTTCCGTTAATTGAATTCTCCTACAACAACAGTTATCACACCAGCATCAAAATGGCTCCTTTCGAAACTCTCTATGGTCGAAAATGTCGTTCACCAGTCTGCTGGAATGAGATCGGCGAGGCTCAACTTACTGGACCTGCCCTCATTTTAGAGACAACTGACAAGATTAAGAAAGTTCGTGATAACCTTCAGACAGCTAGAAGCCGTCAAAAGAGTTACGCGGACCCAAAACGCAAGCCCTTGGAATTTCAAGTCGGTGATCGAGTATTACTTAAAGTCTCACCTTGGAAAGGTGTGATCAGATTTGGAAAGAAAGGAAAACTTGCACCTAGATACGTTGGACCATTCAAGATCGTCGAAAGAATCGGTAAGGTAGCCTACAGACTCGAGTTACCTCCCGAACTTGGAAATGTTCATCCAACTTTTCACGTGTCCAATCTCAAGAGGTGTATAGCTGATGAGAACCTCCACATACCACTTGACGAAATTCGTGTTGATAAAACACTGAAATTTGTTGAGAAACCTGTGGAAATCATGGAACGTGAAGTCAAGTGGCTTAAACGCAAGCGCATTCCTTTGGTCAAAGTTCGTTGCGAAGCTAAACGTGGACCCGAGTTTACTTGGGAACGCGAAGACCAAATGAAGGCGAAATATCCGCATCTTTTCCCACGAGTTTCCTCTAAATAAATTTCGGGACGAAATTTACACAAATAGGGTAGACTGTAACATCTGTGCTTGTAATCATTGTGAACAGTCCAGTTATCAATAAAAAATGTCATTTGATCCCAATTTTTGTTTGGTTGTGTTTTACATTTTTCATGTTTTGACTTTTATTCAATTTCAAACTCTATATCGCTTTCTGGAGAGTTATACGCAAACTGATGCGTAAACGTAATCAGTTTAATGCTACAAATACTCCGGAACATCAACCTATACTTAACATACCTTAAATAACCTTTACATAACTTAGAAATAAGTTTTGAAGGCTTTGGTGTGTCAAAAACAAGTTAATTCGCTTACAGGGACTAAACTTAACAAACTGCGAAAGTATGCCAATTTGACCTGTAACGAACATTCCGGAACATGACCATAAGTTAAACATACCATAAATATCCTTTACATAACTTAGAAATAGGCTTTGAGGGGTTCGGTGTGCTAAAATAAACTGTTGGGTCATTCAGGGACTAAAAGCGTCAAAAAGTGCACAAGTTTGCATTTTCGCGCATAACTTACGTTCTGAATACATCCGGACATCCAAAAATTTATGTAAGCACTAAAATATTTTATTTTAGTGTTTGGCATAAGAAAAATCCATTCGTCGCGTCATTTGGATCGTTTTTCGCGCTTATGCGCATTCCGTCGTAATTAAGCGAACATCGCGATCGTACGACCAAACGAACTGACATCCGACATATTTTTGAGCATGTTTCATGTCCACAATGTTTAGGCATCATTTTAGGGCCTTAAAGTTGGCTTAACGGGCCTTAAACGTGTCGGAAATGGCTTAAACACGTAACTGGGACTAAAACTGTCATTTACGAAAGTTTGTTTCTGACCAGTCAGGCCAGGCGGCCCGCGTAAAACCAGGGCTATCCTTTACGCGGCACGCGTTAGGCTCCCAGATCAGATAAGATCAATTAATCAGCAGATTACAGCTGTTAAACTCCCAACCACACACCCACACTTGCCCTTTCAGTTCATGAGGGGCCATTTTTAGTCACCACAACATTCCAACAAGTGTACGCCTTAGATTCGATCACGGTTTCCAAGAAACGATCCTAACGGTTCGGGAAATCCTATAAATACCCACATCCCCAAACTTCAAAACCCACTAGAATCTGATTTGAGAAGCTCTAAGTTGAAACCTTTGTTTCATACCCGAGCTACTTGAATCAAGATTAGCATTCGGGGAGCCTTCGTAAGTATTCCTTCGTTCTTTTATTTCTTTTCGAGTCCGAAAGTCAAAATTTGTTTGACTTTCTGCGTGGACCAGTTTATGGTCAATGCGAAGTTCGTTTGAACTTCGCAACGTGATTGTAATCACGATGGTTATAGTCCCTTGTGACTATGCCTACTGATTACCACGTTGTCTAGGGTCGTAAGGGTAAGCGATCTAATAAATCGCTTATACCTTCGAACCCGACCCATTTGGTCGATTGTTAGGATCCGACCAAATACATTAGGTGACCATAGTAGGTAGGGAATAACCTTCCGAGGTTATACCTTATGGTCACGACGTTTAAGTAGTTGTATGATAGGTAGTTTATATGCCTTAGGTAAATTACCAAAATACCCCTTTGATGCCAAAATTCATTATAAACATATCTGACATAACTTTTGACATCTAAACTGATTTGGCGACAATATTAGGCATGTTAAGGCATATTCTACTTGTCATAGGACTAGTTAGGCGGTCCGAACGCGTTTCACGCGAACGACGCGTTAAAGTAGCATAAGCTACCTAAACGGGTCGTAATGGGTTGTAAGCACTTATGTTAGGTTTCATTTAGTATGTAGGCTTTGTTAAACCATATTACACGAGTCTCCATACTCGTTTGGTTTACGAACCCTCATTCTATCCGATCCTCCGATTTAGGTCCGGTTTATTAACATAGTTACCTATATTAGGTGCCGTTTGATTCCGTGATCTCTAGCTTTGCTTGGTGGTTATCTTAGGACTTCTGAGCAATCTCAAGTGAGTACATAGACCCCTCTTTTACTGTTTTCCAAACTGTTTTGGGGTGAAACACATGTGCCTACTTGTTACTTTCGTGCTTTCCTGCTTTCACATCATATACTTGCTATGTTCATTAGTACAATTATAGTACATGATTTCATTGTGTTCATGCTATGTATGTCCATTGTGTGCATACTTAGTACATTGTTTTACATTACATTTCATGCTATGTATGTCCATTGTGTGCATACTCAGTACATTGTTTTACATTACATTTCATGCTATGTATGTCCATTGTGTGCATACTTAGTACATCGTTTTACATTACATTTCATGCTATGTATGCCCATTGTGTGCATACTTAGTACAGTTGTTTTCATCACATGCTTACATTTTGGTATGACATTTGGGTTGTTTACAATGGAACAATACATTCATTAACATTAGCTACGCCGTTTGTTAGTAGGTAGTGGTACCATAGGAATTGACAACTCCCGTTCCGGACATCCTGGGTAGGTTTGGATGAAAGGAATGACCGAATTCGATACACATAACTTAGATAAACCTTTAATTTGTTTAAGGGTTTATCGCCACAGTCTCAAGGCTTGGATGTATGCATTTTCACAATACCGCATAAATGTTTGTATCAGTATAGCATGCATTTGTTCCACAAAACATAACTTTGATCTAAACCATGTTTTACTTCAATACCTTGTTTTTGTGCATTTCACATATGGTTTAGTTGATATATTTCACTTACCATACATGATATTTTTGGGTACACATTACATGATCTACATTAAACATAAACATTTTGACATTAATATACACATTTAGTGGTTTACATTGGACATAGACATTTCGATATGGTTTACACATTAACACATGACAATTCATTTATACATAAACAATTTACATTGGTGGTTGGTTTGAGTAAGTGATTTGAGTAACGAGGCGTGTGTAATATGATACAAGCATGGTGGATACGCCGCTGGTACTTCCTATAAATAAGTGTTTGTATGATATTACATGTCGTAGCGTTACTTAAATCATTTCAATAATTGACATATTACGTTTTACATAAACAACTTAGTTTCACAAGACATTGATTTACAAAACAACTTATCTTATACAAACCCATTTTTCTTAGTTATTCATTTAACCTTACATTATTCTCTTATTTATACATATCATTGCTTTTTGAATGATTTACAAAACAAAACAACTTACAAGGTTCATGACTGACTTTTGTTAAACAACTTTTTCTAAACTTATAAGTCATGAATCCTATTTTCACAAATCCTATGTATCTCACAGGCATTTTTATGCTAACGTACCTATTTTCACATGTGTTTTCAGGAGCTTTTGCGTAGGATGATGATCGTGACACTAGGGCGGACCTGTGCCTTAGAGACATAAAATGAAGATAGACTTAGTTTAATTATGTTATAAACTCTTTGATTCCTGTTTAAAACAATGTAACTCTTATGTTGATAAATAAAATACAACTTTGTATGCCATGGTTATGAAACAACAATTCTGTTACAACACTCCCCGACGTTTCCGCCACGTTTTGTATGTTATACGTGGTCGGGGTGTGACACCCCAAGACTTAGAAAGGTGAAAACCTTTAAACCTTAGAGAGTATGAAAATACCCTTTCGTGAGAGAGGGTGATCAATCCTCATATACCTTGAGGATCCAGGGTATAGCCAACATTAACGAAATTGTCAGCCACTTTTACATGAACTGGTCCTGCCACCTTGAACTATCCCTAGATAACTTGCGCTCCAGGCGGGGTGTTTAAACCCAATTCGTGAGAAATGTGAATACCTTTAAACCTTTGAAGGGATCAGGATCCTTTAAACGTGAGAGAGGGGGCCAATCCTCTAATCTTTCGATGTATCCTGAGTGTGTATCCTGGAGCTATATCCCGAAGCATATTCTGCAAAACACCTTTAAACTAAGGTGGGTGTTAGCTTGGATAACACCCTTCCAATGCTCAAGTCAGTATTGGGTTCAAAAAGAGTAAATAAAATTAGATGAATTTAAGAGAGATAGAATTCATACTATCCTGAGTTAGAAATTAAATTCTAAACTCACTTGAAGTAAGCTTTAAGGTGTATAGCATTCTAGGATCTTGGCAACATATCCCCTTCCATATTCTTGAGTCAATATGCTCCTTTCCCAGATTCTGACTCAATTTCATAGTGTCCTTCCCATTTTGGAGCTAATTTTCCATCAGCAGGGTTGGTTGTATTCTGGAATGCTTTCCTCAACACCCAATCTCCAACTTGAAATCTTCTAGTCCTTAAACTCTTGTTATATGCTCTGGATATCCTCTGTTGATATGATGCCATCCTTAGCTTTGCCGCATCTTTTGTTTCATCAATAGTATCCAATTCCTAGTAAAGGGCTTCAGGATTCTGCTCAGGATCCCGGAGGTTGGATCTCGCCGTTGGTATCACCATTTCTGTCGGGATCACGTCTTCTATTCCAAATACTAAGGAGAATGGGGTTTGACCAGTCTCACTTTTCACCGTCGTTCTAACAGCCCATAGGACAAAGGGTAATTCTTCTGCCCATCTTCCCTTCTTAGCTCCAAGCCTTTTCTTCAAGTTGTTGACAATTATCTTGTTTGAGGATTCTGCTTGTCCATTTGCTTGAGGATGCACTGGTGTTGACGTGATCATCTCAATTCCCCAACTTTTGCAAAAATTAGTAGTTCTTTTGCTGATAAATTGGGATCCATTATCACAAATTATCTCGGCCGGTATCCCGAATCTTGTCAGGATATTCCTCTTTATGAATGATACCATTTCTTGTTCTCTAACTTGGACAAAGGCTTCTGCTTCAACCCACTTGGAGAAATAATCCGTCATTGCCAACATGAAAACCTTTCCTCCTGGAGCCTTTGGAAGCTTTCCCAGTATATCCATACCCCATTTCATAAACGGCCAAGGGGAAACAATAGGATACAGTGGTTCAGTAGGCTGATGTAATATATTACTATGTCTTTGACATGCGTCACACCTTCGAGCATATTCTGCAGCATCTTTCCTCATGGTTGGCCAATAATATCATGTTCTTAATACTTTTGAGAATAACGACCTGCCCCCAGTATGGTTACCACAATCCCCTTCGTGTATATCCTGAAGCACTTCTTTGGTTTCGGGATCCTCCAAGCACCTCAGATATGGTCCTGCAAGAGATTTCTCATACAAAACATTATTTATAATAGTGAATCGTGATACCTTCATTCTAAAGGCCTTAGGATTCTCATCCTTTGGGATGTGTTCTTCCTTGAGATATCTCATGATTGGAGCCGTCCAGGACTTAGGATCCTCCTCGGGATACTCATCATCAGGATCCTGAATACTTATTACTTCCTTGTCCTGAGATTTGAGAAGATCCGTTGCAGGATACAGGATATGTAATATTGGTATTTGGGTTCCCTCCGGTATCCTGACTGATGATCCTAGATTTGCCAAGGCATCTGCTTCAGCATTCTCCTCTCTCAGTACCTGTTCAAGTGTAAAAACATCGAAATATCCTGCTAATTTTTTGAGAATTTCGAGATACTCAATTAAATTTTCACCTTTGACTGCATAGGATCCGTTAAAATGATTAGTAATTAACAAGGAATCAACATATACTTGCAAACTCTTAATATTCATGTTCCTAGCCAACTCTAATCCTGCGATCAAAGCTTCATATTCTGCTTCATTATTAGTGGCAGGAAATTCACATCTAATAGCCTGGGGTAGTATGTCCCCCTGTGGCGATTTTAGTAATATTCCCAAGCCTATCCCTCTGACATTGGATGCACCATCAGTATATAGTGTCCAAATATCTGAGTTTTCACCTAGCTGTTGCACTTCTAGGTCGGCTTCTTCTTGTAAATCATTACTAAAATCAGCCACAAAGTCCGCTAGAGCCTGAGACTTTATAGCATTTCTAGGTTCGTAAACTAAGACATAAGCACTTAATTTAACAGACCACTTAGCCACCCTACCAGACATCTGAGGTTTCCTAAGCGCATTTTTAATAGGATAATTAGATTTAATAGGAATTCTATGTGTTTCAAAGTAATGTCTAAGTTTAGTCGATGCCATAACTAAAGCTAATATTAATTTTTCTAAGTGTGAATATCTAGTCTCAGCATCTAGTAAACTTTTACTAACATAATAGACAGGATACTGCTGACTTTCGTGACCCTTTACCAAGTAATGACTTTATCATACGTAAGCATGGTCATCCTTGTGGGCTTATCTCCTATTTCCTCCTTAGCCTTCCTGGCATGCCTCTTAGCTGTAGAGTAAGAAGTTCCACATATGTCAGATCCCCCGGAGATAAAGTTAAATATCTTGGCATCTGGTGGTGGAGATGCAGCTCTCTCAGGATCCTGGTCAGTATCCTGAGCTTTCTTCTTTCTACCGAGGAATTCTTTCAAGTATCCTTTGCTCAGCAAGTAGCTTATCTCCTTTCTCAAGGCTATGCAATCATCTGTCATGTGCCCAAAGTCTTCATGGAAGGCACATCATTTAGATTTATCCTTCCAATCTGTATTCCTTGGATTCTTTTTCGGCCACCTAGCTTTGTCCCCGAGTCCCTGCATAGCATACATTAACTCAGTAACATTTACAGAAAAACAATACTCTGAGATTTCAGGATGTTCTTCATCGTCCTCATCTTCAACAACATTCACTCTCTTATTATCGTTCTTAGCATATGGCTTTGAACGATACTGTTTGTAGGAAGATTCTGACTTCCTATTTGTCAATTCATATGTTGAAGATGTGTTCATCCTCTCATGCATTTTCTTGTCATCTTCAAGCCTTATGTATCTCAAAGCCCTATTTCGAGCTTCATCTAAATTCCTGCAAGGATTCATTACAAGATCCTGATAAAATTGACAATCCTTCCGTAACCCCATTTTGAACGCTTGTAATGCCGTAGCAACATCAAGATTCAGGATATCCAGGGATTCTCTACTAAATTTGTTAACATAATTCCTTAGGGATTCTTGTGATCCTTGTGTTATCCTGTAAAGATCACTTGTTAGTTTCTCAAAGCTCCTGCTACAAGAAAATTGACTGATAAACAAATTAACTAAATGAGAAAATGATGTAATTGAATAAGGTGGAACATTTAAAAGCCATTTTAAGGCCGATCCTGTTAAAGTTGAACCGAAGCCTTTGCATAAGCATGCTTCCTTAAGTTCTGGTGGGATTGGATTTATTTCCATCCTTTCCCTATACTGGGCAATATGCTCCTCAGGATCTGTCGTCCCATCATACAACTTCATGCTGGGAGTCTGGAATCTTTTTGGAATTTCAGCATCACAAATTGGATGAGCAAATTGGGATATCCTGTGACTATCCTGGGATACTTCCGGTACAGGCTGCACTACTCAAGGAACACTTGATATCATATCCTTCAATTTTTGAAGTTCCCTGGTCAATGTTGGTATTACACCTATATCCTGCAAAGAATCAAAATTATTAGTAGCAGGGATACTGATATTGGCAAACATCTTACCAGCCTGTTGACTTTTTCCATATCCTGGACCATATCCTGGCGAATGATGGTATCTCTAGCATGTTGCTCCGGGACTGACTCGATATCATGTTGCCTTGATTATCCTCGGTAAATGTTGCTGAACTAAAGTTCAGCATCCTGGACTGTAGAGGAGTAGTTGTATCCTCCACAGGTTTCCTGGAGTTTGACTTCAAGAGTTATGTATCCTTTGTAGGATCGTGTTTCGACCCGAACGAGTCGTTCAGAGGCGTTCAACTTCGTTTCAGGTGCGGAATAACAAGAAACGAAGATAGAAATAGCTGATTCTTCACTATAACTGCTAATTGTATTGATTAACACACGATTACATGCAGTTCTTCACACCGGCAGCACTTCGGTATGGTATACAAGGCAATCTTCTGTGATTTCGCTCATGGGTGTCTATATATAGGCCTGAGATTTCGCTCCAAAGGACATGTGTCCATATGAGCGAAACCTCATATGTTCACATAAGCGAAACCCCATGTCTAATGTCCCTATGAGCGAAATCCTCATCTAAGACACATATGTTATCCTATTTTCTCGTATAACGTGCCCTAATCTATACAATTCAATGTAAGACTCGATACAAGACGAAGTCGACAGATGTAGTGCACCAACAGACTCCCCCTCAGATGTTGACGAGTCGACTATCGAGTCACAACAATGCTATGTCTTCACTTCTTCAGTCTTGATCAGTCTCTGGGCTTCTCTCTATCTTCATCTCTTTCTCTTAAATCACCAACAAACTTCTTCTCTTAGATGTTGACATCTTTAAATTCATCATCATCAACATGCACTCCCCCTCAAATGTTAATTCATCCTGCATACAACTCTACCACAAACATAAGTTTTATGATAAACATTTAAGCATATAGACACCATTTAAAAACTATCTCAAACAAATATATCAATCCATTTCTGATGAACCACTTGAAACTATATCGTTTTTCTTATCAAAATAACACACTCTCCCAAACCATTTGTTCATCATGTTTAGTACTTGGAATTTTGAAAATCAGCTTTTCAATATCAGTCGTCAAAAATCTTTTTGAATTTTTTTTTTTCAAAATATAAGCTAAAACATATCAAAAATCTTTTTGGATTTTCTGAAAGAAAATAACTGACACCACTTGTAAAATCAAGAAAATGCAGAAATGAAATATTTACAGACAATATTTTTGTGAGTTTGTGCAAGAGGATCATATCAGTTTAAGAGACAAATCACCAACACCGTTAAGCTTTAAACATATTAAGTTCTAAACGATTCACTTAGATTGTCAGTATACTGGTCCACTTAAATTCTCACACAAAGTTCAACTGCTTCGAGATACGATATTAATGTCTTAAGCACTTAAACTTAATCGCGTGTCCCACCTCAGAATATACTCCCGTATCCAGATCCCAATATTCAGTCTTACAGGTGAGTATACCACAAATGATATCTGTAAGGGGTTATAATGCGAGGGCCGTGAGAGCTCAGGTCGATACTCCCGTATACGCAGAGAGATGACGGCTTCGACTTTTGGTGTGTCCCCTTTAGAGGATCTTTTGATTACAACAGCAATGACTATCAATTTTATTGTTTCATCAATTTGCTGAGGGCGGCGCTATGTTTCAAGCAAGCAGAAAGTATTCTCCGGGGACTAGGCCATTGCTTCCGCAAAATCAGAAGTCCCAGGATAATACCCCAGATATCACTGAGTATAAAGACCTAGTATCTCAGAAAGAGGGACCTTTCAAACAAGATTTCGGGGGTTACCCATATATCCGGGAGATGTTTCCCCACGATATAAGCAAGTTTGAAATTTAGGTTTATATCTCGTCACAATCTACTAAATGTGCAAAAACCTACTGGCACATCATCAGTGAAATCGTTTATCACATTTGACTTTCCAATTCTTTAGCATGTTGTGATCGTCCACTGATGTACTATCATTTCCTCTTTTATACAACAAAACTCATTTTGAATTTTATCATGTTTTTGTCTTTTTCAAATTTTCAAATGTTTTTGGATTTTCTAAAATTTACTACTCCCCCTAAAATGCAAACACATTTTAGGAAATTTGAAAACAAACTGTACAATAAAGTGACAATTGATATCGAATCACTTCAAATCGCCATCCACTTGGCATAAACAATCAGAACTCCCCCTTTCAACAAACTATATTCTCATTTAGATTTCAAAACACTTAAGTTTGTTTTAATCAAAATGATTTTTTCGGAAAATAAGTTTGTTTTTACCACTTATAGGGGCATGGTTCATCATATTTTCTTTCAACCACTTGTAAGTATGGTCCAATCAAGTTCAACCTAATGACCTTGATTAACCATTTGTAAGCATAAACCTTCATCAACCAACTTGTAGGAATAACATCTACACAAATTCATTTTACCAACAAAGATGCCGATTCCTGCTTCACACTTACCAACCTGGAAGCTCCGTCAAGTCACACTTATCCTGTAAAATTTAACTTTTATAAGATTCAATCACACAATCAATTACTAAGAAAAAATGTCGATTCCTGATCCACGATTACAAACTTGGGATCTCCGGCAAGTCCAGAGACTTACTGTTCATAGTATGAGCCATCCCAGTCACAAACCAGGGATGGTTCAATTTTATCTTTCTTCGTCTTCTTCTCATAGAACTCTTTAACCCCTTTGACTTTGCGATCAATCATTTTACCAAAAATATGTTTCACAGTGGGGTTAAAGGCCTTTTCAACATCAAAAACCTTTTTGTCATCATAAAATTGGTTTGAAATCTCAACTTTACCAATTTTCTTTTTATAGTTTTCAGTCCGAAGTGATGGAAAATTTTCATCATCCACAGTCAGAACTGATTTTTCACCTTTTACCTCAACCTGTGGCTCATCTGATTTTGTGGAATCAGATTCATCGCCAGAAGATAGCTCCTCTGATTTTGACCTATCAGAATCATCGCTAGAACTTCCTCCAGACTTCTTAACCACGCATTCTTGTTTGTCATTTTTAGCTCTTTTCTTGTAAAACTTGTATGAACATTCACCAATTTCAAATGTAGAATTTTTGAATAACTTTGTTCTGTCAATTGGTGATTCAAACACAATCTCTTTCTCTTTCTGTTTACGAGACACTCCCTGTTTTGATGATATTTCCTTAGAACAATCTCTGGCAATATGTCCAACAGTGTTGCATTGGAAACAGGTTCTCGTATCTTTCCTCTGTTCAGCCATCTTCTTCATGTCATCTTGCTTCTTTGCAAGGAACTCACTATTCGATTGTCTCCAGAATTCTTTCTTTTCTTCTTCTTCTGATGAAGTACCTGAAACAAATGTCATCTTTGCTTTAAAATCACGAACATATTTTTCATTTTTCTGTTTTTCTGTTGGAATAAAACCAAGACCTTTCTTTTTCAAATTACGGTTAGGGTTTGGTTTCTTGTGAAAACCATAACCAGAACTGTAAACTTTTTTCTTGTTTAATCTTTGTTGTACTCTTGAGGTGTAAGGTTTAGATTTACCATTAAGATTTAAATCTTTTATTTCAGAAATATTAATTTCTGTTAGTTTGAAAACCTTTTTGATCAATTCAGTTTTGACACCTCTTATTGGAAATTCCTTATCAGAATATAATTTGTCAGAATCATTCAAAGTATATGCAACTTTAAACGTTTCATCATTCAAATTAGATTTTGATAACAGGAATTCTTTGTTGTAAACCCTTTTAACCGAAGATTTTGGACTATTGACTGTCGAACTCGAACTTTCAGAACCAGACTTTGACTCTGACTCTGACTTTGACTCTGACTTTGACTCCAACTTTGACTCCTCAGTTTCATCTTTATCCAACACCTGATCGATGACTTTCTTTATTAACTCGGACTCATGATCAGTGTCAGATGATGTAAACACGACATCAATATTTTCTGGCAAATTGACCGACGACTCCGACTCCCATTGTAAGTTTGTTGCCTTTTCGACTCTTTCTGAATTTGGATTTCTTGGAGAATATCCATTTTCAAGCGGGGGTGGACACTTGTTGTAACCAACATCTTGTTTCTTACCAGAATCCTTCTTGTCAATCTTTTTCTTTATGTCACTCTTCTTCTTGTTCTTCTTTTCTGGAGTCTTTTCTTCAGCCACTTTTCCATCATCATTCTTTTCTTTAGTTACTTCATCCTCTTCAAATGCCTTCATGCCTTCAACAGTCGAATAAATCCTGTCAATGACATAAGAAGTACATGAGTAACTTTTCAACAAACGATTAACTCTTTCAGTTTCTATTCTTTGAATTTCAAGTTTCTGCTCAAGCACAACACACTTCTCGATGTAGTTGTTCACCACTTTTTGTTTCGTCATAAAAGCACCATGAAGTGTCTTCATTGCTGTAGCTTGTTCTTCACTTGTTTGATTATACTGATTCATCGCTTTATTCAACACATCATAAGATTCCTTCAAACTGTTCAAGTTATAGATCAATGTGTTGTTCTGCTTTTTTATGGCTTCACAGTTTTCACATTTCACCGGAATCTTTTTCGCATCAACTTCTTCATCAATCTTGCACTTCGGAATCTCCTTTGCTTTCTTCTTAATCACCGGTGCTTCTTCATCATCGCTACTCACCGGTGTTTTGACCTTTTTCTTTTTCTTTGTCTTTTTAATCTTGTCATCATCACTATCACTTTCTGCAATCAGTTTCATATCAGCATCAAATTTTCTCGCCCAATACTCACGATCATCATCACTATCTTCTTCAACTCGAGCTACAAAAGCTTTTTGATTTGGAATCTCTTCATCTGGACAATAATCATCCCAGTTGAAATTTGCCCAGCTAAACCCTTCAGGTAACTTTTCGTCATCTTGATCTATTATCAATGCACTACCATCAGCTCTCTTTGAAGAATCTTGATTAACCACACAAGCTCTCTTTCCAGAGTCTTCAATCACATTCCTTCCATGTGCAGTTTGTGCCTGATGTTGTTGTTGTTGAGGTGGTTGTTGAGCAACTTGATGATAGATAGCCTTTCGATAATAATCATTGTTGTTGTTGAAAGGATTCTGAGCTCCACTTGCTTCACGATTGGTGCACTCCCTCTTGAAGTGACCCTTCTCCCAGCAACGAAAACAAGTGACTTTAGATTTGTCAAAACCTAAAGTAGAAACACCAGCCTCACGAAGATCATCTCTTCCAGTGATCTGCTTGAATTTCTCAGCTCTCCTCAACACACTGGCCAAGCACCATTTTATGTCCATCAGCTCCATCTCTTCAGCATCGATCTGGTCGTAATCTTCCTTTGTCAACATTGGATTCCCGATTCGACCTGCAACAAAACTACCATAAGATTCAAGAACAGTTCCCAATAAAGACATGTGACTCTTAGCAATTTCTACTAAATAGTCTTCATCATTCTCCAAATTCAGTACAATGTTGCACTGAAGCTTCTTGCCATTCTTTGTTGTTGAAATGTTCGGATCAAAAGATGGATATGATGAAAAACTTGTGTTGCTGCTTGATCCTTTGGATGAACTTTCAGATGGACTCTTTGCATTGAATGCTGTTTGAACTTTCGGTGACAAGTTGGTGGATTTATCACTAACACCACCTTTGTAGTAAAGACCGATGTCTTGTTCACCGTCGAAATCTTTCATTCTTATAACCTTTCTCTGCTCCATCTCCTGAGCTTCAATCTTTTCGATAAACTTGCTCAGTGTCAAATCTTTAAAACCTTTCTTGTTTCTGAGCATCATGAGATAAGTACCCCACGTTTCATACGGTAATGCATCTGATAATTTTTCAATCAATTCCTCATTGTCTTTATTGATCTTCAACCTCTTCATGTTAGCAAGCAGATTGCAATATCTTTCAATGATTTGCTTAATGCCCTCATTCTTCAACCCTCGGAACAAATCAAACTCTTTCTTCAGTAATGACTTCTTGTTCTTAACCATTTCCTCACTACCTTGAAATTTTGACTTTAATGCTTTCCATATTGAATAAGATGTTCCATTATGTTGTAATAAAACCAGGATGTCTTCTTTAACTGCTTGTTGAATAAGACTTAACATCATCTTCTCATCTTTGTATTTCTTCCGGTTTTCAGCACTCATATCTTTAATTGGAATTTTCTCTTCATCGTCATTCATTGGTCTAACATATTTTGTTTCGACATTCTCCCATGCATCTAGATAATTTGCCTGTACCCAGTTTTCAAACTTTTCTTCCCAACTCTTGTACTCCTCGATGTTCATGAGTTTCGGAGGTTTTTGCATCGTTCCCATTTCGTTCTCCAACATCGTGTTCTGTGCAATACTCATCGAGTTAACCGGTGTAGCGAATGCATTGTAAAAATCTTCGTCCATGTTTCGGATTTTAAAAATGTACACAACTGTCCTTTTGAGCGAAATCAGGACTCTTAGATGTCCTTAAAAGCGAAATCAGTATTCTGTATGACCTATGAGCGAAACCAGGTGTTCACAAAAGCGAAACCCCTTGTATTGTTCACTGAAGCGAAACCTTATAATGGTCGAATAAGCGAAACCTCTGATTTGGTGATACAAGAGCGAAATATGATGGTCAAAAGAGCGAAACCCCTGATATTGGTGACACAAGAGCGAAATCAAAGTGTCCAAATAAGCGAAATTACTGAATGTACGTATGAGCGAAACCTATTCGGATCCAATTTTAGTCCATTTCTAATTCGTATTTCAAAGCCAAACTCTCAGGGATTTATCTATGTCCAATTACGCACAATCTGTGAAATTTTGAGTTTATTTTGACCGGTAAAACTGTCTGAACTGAAGAAAGAAGGTGTAGAAGTAAGAAATCTCGATGAATTCCAGTTATTCTCTGCAGAACTCCTCCTCCTGAAGCTCTGATACCACTTGTAGGATCGTGTTTCGACCCGAATGAGTCGTTCAGAGGTGTTCAACTTCGTTTCAGGTGCGGAATAACAAGAAACGAAGATAGAAATAGCTGATTCTTCACTATAACTGCTAATTGTATTGATTAACACATGATTACATGCAGTTCTTCACACCGGCAGCACTTCGGTATGGTATACAAGGCAATCTTCTGTGATTTCGCTCATGGGTGTCTATATAAAGGCCTGAGATTTCGCTCCAAAGGACATGTGTCCATATGAGCGAAACCTCATATGTTCACATAAGCGAAACCCCATGTCTAATGTCCCTATGAGCGAAATCCTCATCTAAGACACATATGTTATCCTATTTTCTCGTATAACGTGCCCTAATCTATACAATTCAATGTAAGACTCGATACAAGACGAAGTCGACAGATGTAGTGCACCAACATCCTTCATGATCGTCTTGTTAGTTTCTTGCTTCCTCTTCATTTGTTCCTGTATACTACCAAACAAAGACAGAATTTCGTCATTAGAATCAAGGATATGGGTTCTCCCTGAATTTTCGGATCTAGAAACATTATGAGCAGCAGGAATTTCTCTCGGTGTGTGGCTTTCATTTCTCCTCTGAAAAGTTTGAACTTGTGAAGGTGGAGGAGGTAATGACCCAGCAGCAGCAGAGGTTGAAACAGACATGGAAGAAGACTTCAAATTCGATTGAGAAGCCATTAGAAATAGTTTTGAAAAGAATTTCGAAAACAGAAAACCGAGTAATGATTTTAACAAAGTATTGATTAAAAATAGCACCACTTGCCCCACGGTGGGCGCCAAATTGTTTTGGTCAAAAATTACCTAAGCAATTAAGTGATCAAATTAGTTTTGTGAGTTAGTGTGCTAGTAATATTTTGTGAAAAATATGTTGGTTTGTTAGTTTGCAAAAACAGTTAACAGGATACGGCTCAGGATATCGAGCTGTATCTATAATCAAACAATGAGCAAAAATGTAAAGGTTGACACGTGATGTACGAGGAAAGCCCTTGATCAATCTAGATCTCCGGCATAAAACCTCGGGAGCTGACAATCGTCAGCTGCCTTGTTCTTCTTATTGCTTGAATAACCAGGATACAGTGCAGGATAATGCTCAGATCGCTACTAAGTGTTACAATGATTGCAAGTGATGAGTGTTAATGTGTGATTGTTGCTAGAAAGAAGAGTGTGAGAGTTAGAGAACTCGAATTGTGTGTCACCTATGGATCTGGCATCCCCTTTATATAGTTTCTAAGTTTAACTAACTATGCTAAAAATCGGGGATATTATGCTAAAATTCTGGGATCCTGCGAATATTCCCTTTTGAGCGTTGTAAACCCCTTCTCCAAGCTTCCAACGTCTTTCTTGTAACCACCTTGACCTATTCTTCAGGGAGACCAAGCCTTATGACCGTTTGTACCTTGCAGCCAAAGCAAATTGTTAACAGCACGCAGGATACCCTCGCAGGATGTTACCAATATCCTGGTCCAGTATCCTGGCAGCGAAAATAGACATATAAAGTCAGGATATAATTTCGGGATATAGGTTAGAAAATTCCACCCACAATATTGACCTATGTAGAAGTTGTTATCATTACCATGTGCCCTTTTTATATGTTTTAAGGTTCTCCTCCCAACATTCCCTATATTATCCTCAATATCACTAGGACTATCAAAGTTTTCATTGTCCAAGACCTCCTCTAAATCATCAACCCATGTTGCATCTGGGTGAGTTTCATCTTCCTCTTCATCATCAACCATGAACTTATAATCTCTCATATCAACATCACTTTCATCCATATCATTCTCCTCATCTTCTATATAATCACTATCCTGGTCACTATCTTCTTCCATATCATTCTCCTTATCTTCTATATAATCACTATCCTGGTCACTATCTTCTTCCATATCATTCTCTTCATCCTGATTACTCTCATCAACATCCTTCCTATCATTAACCTCATTAGTTTCCCTATCATTATCATCTAAGAAAGGGTCAAAATCATTCATAACAGAACTAGTCATTCTAACATTAAGATTTGCAGCCTTAGGTACTTGAGGAATAACAAAACTAGAGCTTCCAATATCCACTACATAAGGTGCATTTTCAGTATCACCTTGAATATGCTTTGTTCCACATTTCACACCTCCATTGTTTTCATTTGAAGATTCATGCCAGGTCAATGCAAGTCGCTTTGGGTTGTTCTTTTCACTCTCAATCATTTGAGCTTCAAGTTCACTAATTTCTTCTATTACCACACTTGATTGTGAGGGTATCTCCAATAAATTTGTAGGATCGATTTGACCGATCTAGTGAGTCAATCAGAACCAAAATACCACTATTTATGTGGCGGAATCACACAAACAGTTCGAATAAAAGAGAAATGAGTAGAAGCAGACAGAATATCACTTTAAACACTGTTTCTCATTAATAGATCACAGAAAAATCCGGCAGCATAACGGTTACAACTTCAAGGATCAGTACCAAATGAGAAACCAAACACTACTATATATAGGGGAGCTGATTTCGCTCCAAATGACATTATGTCATTTCGGGCGGAATCAGCAACACCTGATTTCGCTCCAAATGACATAATGTCATTTCGAGCGAAATCAGCTCTTAATAACATAACTTTCCAAAATAGCCCCTATACTATACAAACTTGACATAACAGACCCCTAGACTTAAGACGTAGGCTTTAGACATCGTGCACTAACAAACTCCCCCTTTGATACAGCCGGAGTCTTCAGTCTTGGTCTTCACAGGGACTTGAACTTTTCTTCTCTTGGCTTAGGCTTCTTTACTAGTAACTTCCTAAGCTTCTGATTCTCATCGACTCTCTTCTTTTCCTCAACAGCCATTCTTTGATTTAACGTGTACCTCATGATCTTATCTTTCTCTTCTTGCTCTTTCCGAGCTTTCTCAGCTTTCAATCTTTCCTCTTCCTCAATCTTTCGCCATTTAGAATTCCATTTATTTTCAGAATTTATATTTTTCTGAAAACAAACAGATACTACACGTTGAAACTGCATGGCTTGTTCTCTATCTTCAGGCTTAAACTAGATCTTGTTAATAAATAGACATTCAATATCCTTTGCAGAACAATTCATCAGCCATAGAGGATCATATACGTAGATATTTCTTATCTCACTTCCAGCTCGGTATGTAATGATAGCTTCAGCTTGTAAAACTCTTGCTCCATCTTTGGTACTGGAACATTCTTCATCACTTTCGGCTTCTTTACATGTAAAATCGTTTCTTCAATCCCAGTAGATGGATCTACCCTTTTCACCTTCTTAGGGTAATGCGGCTTCCAAATCCTAAAGTTCTTCAGAGATTCAAACTTCATCAAACCCCACATTCGTATATCATTCTTTCTCACTGGATAGGCCAACGTTCTGACTTGAGCAAGTTCTTCTACATCCCACCAGGGTAATGACATAATATCATATAAAAGTTCAAAGTACTGAACCCCATACTCTCTTCGAATTGCATACGCATTCACTTGGGGTAAGAATCCCCAGCTAATGATATCTCCAAGAGAAACTTTACTATCTCTCTTGTAATACTTCAATGGCCTCTTGAACTTTCTTTCATTGCTCTGTCTGAACCATTTCTTACGTTCTTCTTTTAGAGAATCTTTTGATGTACCATCAAACTTTTTATCTTTGAGCATTTCATCAACTTTACGCCTCAATTCATCTCTATTCTCTTCAGTAAATAACTCCGTCAAAGTTGGAAATTCTGAAGTATCAACATTAACATTATCTTCATCTGTGCAGTCTTCTACTTCAACACGATCATAGAGATCTGCATCTTCTACATACTTATACTGATATTCAACCTCTTGATTCACGTCAAACGCATTCAACTCCTCTTCAAAATCAAATTTAAAATTAGGATCATCAGTACGCGTCAACTCTTTAATGTCATCCAATGTATATGTATGTCTGATCTCCCCCTCTTCAACTTCAGGTTCGATATGCAAGATCAGCTTTTCAACAGCTTCAACATTTTGATCACCAACAGTCTCCCCCTCTCCAGTTACATCCTCTGTCTCTTCATTCACTGCATCATTCATCAGATCATCCACAGTTTGTTCTTTAGACGTTTCAGTAACCGGAATCCCTGTTGCACCTTGATCATCATCATTGTCATCATCACTAGTACTACTTGCAGAAAATACTTTCTCATCGTCATCATCTTTATCATCATCTTCTGCATCATCATCATCATCATCATCTTCATCATCATTATCATCATCCTCATCATCAACGTTAAGAGCATGTTCTAATAACACTTCATCATAAAAAACAACAGGAACTGTAGAAAGAGGAACAGGTTTCTCATAAACAGGTTCAGAAGCAGTTGATAACACAAGTGCTCTTTATTCAGATTCAATCTCTTTTCCTTTATTCTTCATCTGAGCATCTATCTCTGCTTGTCTCTGAGCTCTGACCTCCTCCCGTACAACTTCATCAAATTTCTGCTCTAGAGACATACCAACCACACTCTCTAATACTTTCTTCAACATATAATTTTCATGCTCATTTCGAGCCTTGATTGCTTCCAACTCTTTATTCTTCTGCTTGAAGTATTCATTTTGTTGATCTTTTCGAGTTTTCTCTTCCATCAGCTCTACAATCTGAACTTTCATAATATCTATCTCTGCTTCATCTGCTTCTATTTTTTTCAGCAAAGTAGCATTCTCAGCTTCCACAATTTTAACACGTTTAACCAACCTCTTGTTCGCAGCCATTACTGCTTCAACTTTATCATCAACACTCTTCACTTGTGCAGTATTTGCAAAGTCAAAATCTCCAACATCTTCAAGACTAATATTCATGTTTGAAGGAATCGGTGGAAAACCTTTGGACCCCGAAGAACCTGGAGTGGTTTGAATAATAGGTTGTGAAGGTGGTGGTGTTTGGAAAATTTGTTGTGAAGTAAGCACAGGTTGTTCTAGATGTGGTGGTGAGAGATGTAGTGGTGAAATATGTGGTGGTGGTGATTGATGGATTTGTGGTGTAGGTTGTCTTGGTGGAGTTGGTTGTTTTGGAGGTGATTTGTGTGGTGATGATTGTATTGGCGATTTATGTGGTGTAGGTTCAGGTGGTGGTGTTAATGGTTTACTTGATTCTTTAGACGATTTATTCTTCAGAATAATCTTTGGCTTTGTGATCTTTGAAGTAACTTTCTTTATCTTCGGAGACACAATCTTTTTCTTTGCTCCTGCTTTCTTTCTACTACCCGAAGGAGACGATTGAGATCCAGAAACATGTTGTGGTGATGGGACATATGGAGCATCCTCCTTTTCCTGCCTCTTTCTCTTCCTCAACACTTTCTCTTTAGCAGTCTCTTCTTGAATTCTTTTCAAACGTTCTGTTTCATCTATCTCATCTTCAGAAGAACTTGAAGAACTTGTAGAACTCTTATCAACGTCATCTCCTTCTATATCATCAATTACTTTCTCTTTTTCAACTTCTATGTTAACTGCTTGATCTGACTCTAAATCATCAATGTTTATCATCACATCATCAATATCAACATTCTGATATTCTTCAGCAGTTACAACAGGTTCTTCAACCTCAGGCTCATCAATCAATAACGTCTTTGCCATTTTCTTTTGTTTCTTCTTTGGCTGCGATGATGACCCCTCACCCTCCTGTGCTTTAGGAGTGATCTTTTTACCTCTCCTTCTCGTTTCTTTGACAAACCAGTCATTTCGGGTGGTTTTGAACTCTTCAAGAGCCTTTAGCTCATCAACATAAGCTGCTTCCTTCATTTCTTCTTCATTTCTCCAGTTTTGGTGATTTACTGGATCAGGATCAACGTAGTTCACATCTTTGATATATCCGAAGAATTCAGCAACTATTTTTGGTTCAGGATGGTTTGGGTGATATCTAGCAAGCTGCTTGAGAGAATCGTTGCACATGTGTGACTGAACTAACAAATCATTCTTCAAATCACGTTCAATCTCTGGATATGCATGATCAATAAGCATCTGCACAAATCTTGGATACGTCCAAGTCTTACTCTTTTTTGTGATATTCTCGACCATGTAGTGAAAAACAATATGCGAGAAGTTATACTTTTTGTTCAAAACCAATGCAGTGACTATGTTCATCTGGTAATCACGCATGGCATCGTACCCTCCCTGGGTATGACTAAGTGACATTAATACACAATGAATAATAAACTTGTAAGGTTTCTGAAACTTTGATTTCAAGTAATTTCCAACATTTAGTGAACCAACATATCCCATCCTGAGCATACATCCCTTTACCATTCTTTCCGGAAACCTTGTTGGCGAGTTTTCGTCATCAGGAAAGTTCAAAACTTCACGAATCAGCGCCTCAGTAACAACAATTGTTTTCTTTTCATTTTGTAGCTTCACAACTGAGTTTATCACTTTGTTTGTTTCATCGTATTTTCCATGCTTCCAGAACCGTTTAATGTGCGACTTGTATACTGGACGTTGATCTGTAAGAGCTTTCTGAATAGGTACTCGACTCATGAACTCCAGAATACTGCTGAATTTTGCCAACTCTGAATTCTTTTGCACATCAAAATCACAACAGCTGTTGTGAAGTGGATCAAAAATGACATTCGAACCCTGTACAACAAAATAACACAAACTGAATCAATACTTAGAAAAATCTCAGAATCAAACAACTTTCAAGCAAAAATCACATGATATTATAACATTCTGAGCGGAATCAACTAGATTCTGATTTCGCTCCAAATGACAAAGTATCATATTAAGCGGAATCAGATGTATCACACAGGGGCGGAATCAGACCTCAGTACAGTTAATAGCGGAATCATATCATATGTCATTAGGAGCGGAATCAATACCCAACCCTTCTAAACACATCAGATGATGAAATTAAAACATGTGGGTTTGTGTATCAATGGATTCCGAGCATGTGGGTGTAATTTTGATACTATAAAATCATCACAAGAAACCTAGATCTAAGTTCAAACTATCTGCTACTATTCAAACATGAACAAACCCTAGATCTGGTTCTATCAAAACTCACACGCATGATTTACACAATATTCTGACAACACAAACAAGATCTATGTTCATTTTAAACAACAATCAAACCCTAGATCTATGTTTCGATAACAGTTCATTGCCAACACTCACAAAATTTTAGATTTGTTACAATCAACACTCAAATACATGATTTATACTTCAAACCGACAACACATGTAAGATTTCTTGTTCAGATTTATCAAATTTTAACCCTAAATCTAAGAATTCAGAATATAACATCACCGACACACAAGAACAGACATGATATGAATCAAATTGAGCCATAATCTTACCTTTCCCATGTTAATAGTTGAGCAAACCAACTAATAACAGCAATCAAACAAAAATCGGGCAGCAATTCGACTTGAAAATCGATGATTTTGGGGTTTCGCTCTTTATCGCCGGTGACAGGAACTTAGGGGCGAAATCAGAAAAGTGATTAGGAGCGGAATCAGACAGCTATTTATAGTCAGTCTGATTTCGTTCCAAATGACCTTTGAAGCATTAAGAGCGGAATCACCTATGAACCTTATGAGCGGAATCAGCCATTTAAATGTGAACAATGTGTTTTCGAGCGAAATCAGATTCAATTTTTCAAAATTTATAACTTTTTAACCTTTTCAGATTGTTTACCGACACACCCAGTTAACCAAGTCCAAGTTAATGACCTTGGTCAACTGTTTAGCCTACCAAGTCCAACTTAATGACCTTGATTGACCAGATTATGAAGTATGCTGACTTTTTGAAACTGAAAACAATTCAAATTAATGAACTGTTAAACTTTTTGATCTTTCAAACACTTTTTCAAACTTTCAAACATGTATCAGTCATTTTCCAGAATCTCCTGCTTACCCAAACCTCATGAAACAGACATGATCTGCACAAGACTTTGATCATCGGTTTCCTAACGTCCGTTGTCGAAAATAATGAAGAAAATAAAATCTTTTTGGTTTAGAAACATATAAGCAGAAATATGTACACACAATCTTTTTGCGAGCGTGTTAGGGGATCATATCAGCATTTGACAAGACACAAGCACCGTTAAGCTTCTATTTCATACCAAGCCTTAAACAATTTGCGTAGATTGCTACTGGTCCTCTTAAATTTTCACAGAAATTTCAATCTATTCGGGATACGAAATTAATGTTTTAAGACTTAAACCTCTACATGTGTCCCACCTCAGTATATACTCCTGTATCCAGATCCCAATATTCAGTCTTACAGGTGAGTATACCTAGATGATATCTGTAATGGGGAGAAATGCGAGGGCCGTGAGAGCTCAGGTCGATACTTCTGTATACGCAGAGAGATGACGGCTTCGACTTTTCAGTGGGTCCCCTTTGGGGATCTTCTTTACAACAGCACATGATTTGGCATTTTGCAATGTTTAATCATTTTTTATGCTGAGGGGAGGCTTTACAAGTAAAGCAATGCGTAAAGTATTATCCGGGGACTAGGTCAGTATTTCCATACAGCAGAAGTCCCGGGATAATACCCCAGATATCACTAAGTATAAAGACCTAGTATCTCAGAAAGAGGGGCCTTTCAAACAAGATTTCGGGGGTTACCCATATATCCTGGAGATGTTCCCCACATAAAAGCAAGTAATTTTTATGTTTATATCCCAAACAGACTTACTAATTTTGTAAAAACCTATCGGCACATCATCAGCAAGACTGCTTAATGCATTTTAAATATTACATTTCTTTAGCGTACTGAGTCTGTCTAACTGATGTACTATCATTTCCCCTTTTTACACAAACTAATTTTTACATTTTCAAATGTTTTTGGTTTTTGCAATTTTATCATGTTTTTGTATTTTTCTGCAAACTTTCTCCCCCTAAAAAGAAAAACATATTTTTGTGTTTTTGTTTTTATCTAAAAGCAGAAAACAAACTGTACAAACAAAGTTGACAACACGACGTAGTTCACATCAGATCGCCGCCCTCCTCGTCTTCACATTCTTCAACCCTCCCAGAACGCAGATTTTTCATCCCATTTAATTTTAAAAGATAATAAAATCTCTTTCTATCAAACGGTTTTGTATAGAAATCAGCCTTCTGATCATCGGTGTGTATATGTTCAATACGTATCAACTTCTTCTCGTGACAATCACGGATGAAGTGATGAAGGATCTCAATATGTTTAGTTTTAGAATGGTGAACCGGGTTTTTAGTTATATTAATGGCTGCTTCATTGTCCACGAAAATCGGTGTATCCAAGAATTGCAAACCAAAGTCGCGCATTTGCTGCTGGATCCAAAGGATCTGAGAACAACAGCTGGAGGCTGAAACGTATTTAGCCTCACAAGTAGAAAGCGCCACAGAGATTTGTTTCTTGCACTGCCAGGTAACAAGTCGAGTTCCGAAGAACTGACACCCAGCAGTGGTGGACTTAGCGTTCTGCTTGCAGCTTCCAAAGTCAGAATCAGCGAAACCTGTTAGAGTGAAGTCACCCGAGCAAGGATACCACACGCTGATGCTTGGGCAGCCTTTCAAATACCGTAATATCCTTTTGACAATCGTAAGGTGTGACTGCTTTGGGCTCGACTGATATCTGGCGCAAAGACATGTTGGGTACATGATGTCCGGTCGTGAAGCAGTGAGATACATTAAGGATCCGATGATTGACCGGTACAATGTTTCTTCCACTTTTACACCACTCTCATCAGGACAAATACCATGATTCTGTGCAAGGGGGGTAGCTGCTGAACTGCATTGAGTCATATCAAACTTTTCAAGCACGTCCTTCACGTATTTTGTTTGGTGAATGAAGATTCCATCAGGCATTTGTTCTACCTGCAGCCCGAGGAAGAACTTCATCTCCCCCATCGAACTCATTTCGAATTTCTTTTTCATAACATTCTCGAACTCTTTACACAACTCGTCGTTGGTCGAACCAAAAATAATATCATCAACGTAAATCTGCACAATTAGAAGATGACCTGCAACTTCCTTTGTGAACAATGTGCTATCTACTGTCCCTCTGGTGAACCCGTTGTCCAACAGATGTTGGGAAAGCGTCTCGTACCAGGATCTCGGGGCCTGGTGTAAACCGTAGAGCGCCTTATCCAGCAGATAGACCTTGTTCTTGTGTTGTGGATCAGTAAACCCCGGTGGTTGTCCCACATACACCTCTTCTTTAATCTTTCCGTACAGGAAGGCAGATTTAACATAGCTGGTACACTTTGAAGTCTTTCCACGACGCAAACGCCAGGAAGATCCGAATAGCTTCAAGCCGAGCAACATGCGCGTAAACTTCATCATAGTCGATGCCTTCTTGCTGACTGAAACCTTGTACCACTAATCATGCTTTGTTCCGAACCACGACTCCTCTATCATCTCTTTTACACTTGAAAACCCACTTCGTTTTAATCAACTTTTGATTTTCAGGAAGGTCTACTAGTCTCCACCCTCCCAACTTCTCGAATTGTTGCAGCTCCTCCTGCATTGCGTTTACCCAGCTGTCTTCAGTCAATGCTTCTTTATATGTTCTGGGTTCAATCTGCGAGATAAAACATTTCAGTGAGAATTCCTCCTGTAAAGGAGCAACAGATGAATAAAAACATGTAAGAGCTCGGTTGATTTGATCTCTTGTTTTAACACCACTTTGCAGATCACCGATGATTTGCTCTGAAGGATGATAAGACAAGGTTCGAGGCATGACGGTGTCAGGCACATCAACTTCCGATTGCAAGCTCGTTATGTCTAGATCACCGGTGTGATCCTCAGCTTCCGTTGTATTAACATTTGGTTCCTCGTCAAAACTAGGAGCGGATTCCTCTTCTGAGTCGTCAGAGTTGTCAAACGTTGGAGCTGGTTCCTCTGGTGGTTCGTGAGCTGTTCCACTTGGACCGGCTTCATGATCGTTTGTGCCTCCTGTAGGAATGCTTGTATCCACTTCAAGTTGTGAAACTACCAAAGGCCTTGGCACTTGATCTTGTGAACTAGATTGTTGCTGTTGATATAGCAAAATAAGTTCTTCAATAGTTGGCTCAGTCGAAAAATGAAACGACTCCCAGAGTTTATCATAATCGAACAAGAATCTTTGTCCGGGAAGTTGTGGTGATGCAGTGTGCTTCTGACAATCCACATGCAGAACTTGTATTACTTTTCCCAGGCAAGGTACGAACACCCTCTTCAACGGGCTCGCGTAACCTACAAAGAAACCATCATTTGACTTAGCACCGAATTTACCATTTTCATCAATAAAAGTACATGGAGACCCAAATGGTTCTAGAAACTCTAGATATGGCTTGTATCGATGTAGCAACTCAAAACTTGTTTTCTTGTACTTCTTGACGGTGAGCACACGGTTCAAAGTGTAACAAGCTGCAGCTACTGCTTCGCTCCAGAAGAAGATCGGTAACTTGGAATCAGCTAACATTGTTCGAGCAGTTTCTATTAAGGTGCTATTCTTTCTTTCAGCAACGCCGTTCTGTTGTGGAGTATATGGTGCACTGAATTCATGAAGAATCCCCTTTTCATTGCAAAACTCGAGCATTTTGTTATTCTTGAATTCCGTTCCGTTATCACTACGAATTCTTCGGATAGGCAGCTTATACAACTTCTCCATCTTTTTGAATAGAACCATCAGTGACTCAAACGTCTGATCTTTTCTTTCCAAGCACACAACCCACGAAAATCTTGTATAATCATCAGTGACTACCAAGCAGTACAAATCACCACTGATGCTCTTCACATTGACCGGCCCGAAGAGATCCATGTGGAGTCTCTCAAGCGGCACTTTGATTGAGTTTAGCAACTTCTGTGGGTGTGACTTCCGGGTCTGCTTTCCCTTCTTACAAGCTACACAATCATCAGACAAATGAAAATTCTTTAAATTCACACCTTCTACTAAATCATTATGCACCAGAAAATTCATTTTTCTAACATGTATGCGGCCCATCTTTCGATGCCACATAATAGACTCTTTTTCTGTTGCTTTCGTTTTCGACACAAAACATTGTTTTTGATGATTTGTTGGTGTTGCAACACTCATATCAATAATATACAAGTCGTTTTCCCGTGGGGCTCGCAACAACACCATATCATCAGGGATTTTAAACCCAGGTTTTAAAACTAAACATTCGTTTTTCGTGAAATGTACAGTAAACGATTTATCACAGATTTGAGAAATACTAAGCAAGTTATTTTCCAATTCTATGATGTAATTCACTTTCTCAAACGAAATAACCCCATTCGTCAGGGTTCCTTGGCCCACAATCCTGCCACCCTGGTTTCCTGCAAATCCCACGTAACCTCCGTTGATTGATTTTACGTCCTAAAGCAGTGCAAGCATCCCCGTCATGTGTCTAGAGGCTCCACTGTCCATGATCCATTTTGATATAATTGACCTGGGCAGCCCCTGCAAACATTACATCAAATCATTCAAACAACGATTTCCATGACTTCTTGACTGGTGATACACTTCCAAACACTAAATCACACGGTATATCAATC
Organism: Helianthus tuberosus; assembly: GCA_030545235.1. Classification (NCBI taxonomy): domain Eukaryota; kingdom Viridiplantae; phylum Streptophyta; class Magnoliopsida; order Asterales; family Asteraceae; genus Helianthus; species Helianthus tuberosus. The sequence goes on from CM060366.1 coordinate 190,599,077, forward strand.
TTTTGAAAGTTAAACGTGACATTCGAAACATCAATTTTAGGTTTTGGTTTTACTTCATTTTTTATCGGGGGAAACTCTGGAAGAAACTTATCAAGTTCAAATTCAAACTTTGTAACATCATCTTTCAAAACCTTTGTTTCATTTTTCAGAATGTTTTCCATCTTTTTCTCCTCGACAGTTGGTTTTGATTTCACAACCCATGACTGATTTTAAAAAACTTTCATTTTCGGATAAATCTTTGAAGTCTTTTGAGACTTTGAAGATTCGCCAATCTCGAATGTCGATTTTGGCTTATCTTCTGACTTCAATGATTCACCCCTCTTCAAGATGCGAATTGGTGAAACCATTGGTTTTTTACCCTTTTTGTCAACTGGTGACTTAGATCGAGGTTTTTGAACAACAGGTTTTACGATAGGTTTCTCAAAAACTTTCTTGCATTGTTTTGCCATGTGTCTGATTTCATTGCAGCGATAGCAAACTCTTTTGTCATACTTGACAAAAGTTGATTTAAAGGACTCTTCTTTCAGTTTCTTTGCCGCATTGAAATCATCCACGGCTTTCTGACTAAAAATGTATTCCTTCTCATCATCCACACTTGGTCCAACAACAAAGATATCACTCATTTTATCTTTTGGCTTTACAACCTTCTTAGCCATCTTTTTCTCAAAACCAATTCCTTTGTTTTTAAAGCTGTTACCATTTTTCTTGTTACCATTCCCTTCCCACTCCTTTTTGCCCGAGTTATTGGAACGTGACGTAACAAATGACTTTTTAGGTTTCGAAAAGAATTCTTTGTTGTTAACTTCAGCAATATCAATTTCAACCAGTTTGAAAACCTTCTCAACATTTTCAATCTTTGCATTCTGAAGCGGATACTCGAAATCAGAGTAAAGCTTGTCAGTTCCAATCATAGTGTAAACCACCATGATCGGATCATCATTTGCACTCTTGTCTGATTTCGGTATAAAGCGATCTAAAAAGTTACCCTCGTCTTCAAAATCAGTAACAGACTTTTCAGAATGAGATTTTATAACTTCAACCTCAGAGTTATCACTCTCTTCATCTAACACTTGATCGACAACAGTCTTGATGACCTGTGACTCGTTGTCTGTGTCGAATGCAGAGAATGTAACATCAATGCTCTCTGGCAATTCATCCTCAATAGTTTTCAATTTAAGGTTCAAAGCAGCTTCCACCCCATCTGGATACTTTTGAGTATAATGATTCCACATTGGGGGTGGAACACTGTTAAAGACCGGTGCAGCATTGGGCTGTTGTGGAACAATTTGTTCAAGAACATATGACGATGCAACATAGCTCATCAATTTCTTATCGATTCGCTCATTTTCAATTTTAGTCAATTCTAATTCTTTCTTTAATGATGCGATTGTGTCAAGATGAAAATTAACTTCCACTTGTTTATCAAAAAGTGTTGCTTTTGCTAGTTTTGTGGCTTTATCATTTTCGACACTTTCCTTTTTAATCATTTTAACTGATCTGGCTAGTGTATCATATGCCTCTTTGACTTGTCCTAGATCAAATTTTAACATGTCAGCATGTTGTTTCAATTCCTGAAACTTAGTGTCTTTTTCAAGACACTCCATGCATGGTTTTAAACACTTTTGGCATGGGGTTTCAGAGATTGAATCCTCTTTATCAATAACCTCTGCTTCATGAGCAATTTTCACTTCCTGTTTACCGACATCTTTTGACTCTGACTCAGACACTTTCTCAGATTTGACCTCCTCAATTCTTGACTCCTGATCCGACTCCTTTTGAACTGACTCGGTACCGACAGACTCTATTTTCACAAGTTCTGTGTCTACCTCTTTTAGTTTAGCCATGAGAGCCCTGTCAGCAATTTCCTTCAAAGTGTCTTCGGTCATTTCTTTGGTCACATCAATCATTTCTTCGACAGACACTTTCTTCTCCTCATATCTTGGACACACTCCAGTCGTCGGTTCTTCAAAGAAACCTGCAAAAGATTCAAAAATTTTAGGAGGCATGATAGATCTCAAAGAACTGGCTAATACCTCATGCTCAGATTGATAGTAATGAACTTCTGCATTTAATTCCTCCATGTCAGCCACATTATCCACATAAACATCTTCAACAACCACTTCAGATTCAACAACACTTTCGGTCACTTCAACTATCTCAGCCATCATAGCCTGTCCATCACTTCCAGGGATGTATTTATCCCAGCTGAATCCCTCAGCAACTTTCTCGTCATCCTGGTTCACAATGAGAGCTTTCTCTGGTTTGTTCTCGATTTGTGGTCTTTGAACTACAGGTTGCTGATTTGGTCGGTGATAAATTGCCTGTCTGTAATAATCATTCGTGAACGGGTTCTGATGATTATTCACTTCTCTATTTGGGCATTCCCTTTTGAAGTGGCCTCTCTCTTTGCACTTGAAGCAGGTTACTTTAGACTTGTCGAAACCTAGCTTCTGATCAGGTCCAGAAAGGCTGTTTCTGCCAGTGATTTCCATAAAGCGTTGTGCTCTCCTCACAAGACTAGCCATGCCCCATTTAATATCTATTAAATCAAGCTCCTCCGGGTCAATCTGATCTTCTTTGGTCATGTCCGGATTCCCGATCTTACCCGCTACCAGAGACTCATACGACTCTAACACGGAAGCCAACAATGCAATATGCTGTTTCGCAGCTGATTCAGTGAATTCATTCCCATTCTTGATATTTACTGCGATGTTGCATTGAATCCCAGAAACATACGCCTGATTGTTTGAATTAGATGAGCTTTGAGGTGAAGTCTGTTCATTAGCTTTGACGTTTGGCTCGTAGCTGGCAAATGGTGAAGGCTTGTTTGTTTGTGGAGTATTTGATGAAACACTTGATGATGTGTCAGAACTGAAACAAGTTTGTATCTTTGGGCTCTGATTTGTTGTAACTGGAGTACTACCTCTGTAGTACAAAGATACATCTTGTTGAACATTCATTGAGTTCATCTTTCTAATTTTTAGCAACTCCAACTCTTGAGCTTCAATCTTTTCTATGAATCCACTAAGATTCAGATTCCCAAAATCTGAATTGTTTTTCAACATCATCAGATACGTGCCCCACTCTTCATATGGTAATGCATCAGACAACTTATCAATCAATTCTTCATCGTTCTTCACAATGTATAATCTCTTCATCTCAAGTACTAAATGGCAATATCTATCAATCAGTTGCTTTGTTGTTTCACCCTTCATGCCGGTAAAAATATCAAACTCCTTCTTTAATAAAGCCTTCTTATTCTTAATCATTGACACACTACCTTGAAACTTCAATTTCAATGCATTCCACATAGATTGAGCATTGTCTTCATGTTGTAATAACACTAAAATATCCTCTTTGATAGCCTGCTGAAGGATACTAATCATCTTTTTATCGGCTTTGAAATCATTCTGTTCTGACTCTGTCAGACTTCCAATAACATTTGCTTGACCTCTCCCATCAACCGGTGGAACATACTTAGACTCTATCTTCATCCAGCACTCAAAGTGATTAGCCTGGACCCAGTTCTTAAATCTGCCTGACCATCCTGAGTATTCATCTATGTTCATAAGCCTGGGAGGCTTTTGCATTGTTCCCAATTCATTCTCCATGTTGACGTTTTGCATAAGACTACCCGAGGTTTGTCCTGCTGCCATACCACTGCCGGCGAAGAAGTTATAGAAATCTTGGTTTTCCATTTTTAGAGATTTGTGTACCGAAAACTGTTTAACTTTTGAAGAACTGGTGACTTTAATAAAAACACGTTCTACACAAACTGAACTTCGGACGAAATATCACGAACGAAATGGACTATAACCCTCAAACCATGATTTTTAATGCTGAAAATGTTTTCGAGCGGAATCTGATTTTAAAACACTATGATCACAGATTCAAAAACCTGATTTCGCTCCAGAAGGTTAGTGAACTTTGGAGCGGAATCAGAAATTTCACTCGAGCGAAATCAGAAGGTTCAAACTAAGATGATATTTGGAGCGGAATCACATGTTTAGAGATCTTAGGAGCGGAATCAGAAGATTCCCTCGAGCGAAATCACAGATTCAGACTAAAATTCTGATTTCGCTCCAAATGCTCGAGCGGAATCAACCAAAAGCTGATTCGAGCGGAATCAGGTTTCGAACCATTTTTTACCAATTTTAAGCTGATACTCTCAAGGGTTTGTTAAAACTCACTTTTACACACTATATCAAAAAACACAGTTCATTTTGTCCGTGGAAATGTCCAGAAATCCAAAAAGTGTAGTAAAAAGGCTTTGATTCAGGTATTTTAGCTCATAACTGGCTCTGATACCAATTGTAGGATCGATTTGACTGATCTAGTAAGTCAATCAGAACCAAAATACCACTATTTATGTGGCGGAATCACACAAACAGTTCGAATCAAAGAGAAATGAGTAGAAGCAGACAAAATATCACTTTAACCACTGTTTCTCATTAATAGATCACAGAAAAATCCGGCAGCATAACGTTTACAACTTCAAGGATCAGTACCAAATGAGAAACCAAACACTACTATATATAGGGGAGCTGATTTCGCTCCAAATGACATAATGTCATTTCGAGCGGAATCAGCTCTTAATAACATAACTTTCCAAAATAGCCCCTATACTATACAAACTTGACATAACAGACCCCTAGACTTAAGACGTAGGCTTTAGACATCGTGCACTAACAAAATTAATATTAGACATCCCATGCTCAGTGTATACATCAATAACCCTGTTCCCCTCATTAATGATTTCTAACAACTGTAGGACATGGGAATCTTCAGCCAATGGATAAAGCCCAGAATTCGAATCACCCCCAGGCTTAAGATAATGGTAAAATCTAGGGACATAATCATCATAACCTAACTCATTCATCATTAGGGCCAATTCATAAATCCCAAATTTCTCATTATCTACCAAATCAACGAAACTTAAGGAACCATTTACATACACACGACCTGGATTGTTTGTAAATGATCCTCCATGATGCATGTTGATTGAGAACAACGTTGGATAAAGTTCTGCATTTTAAAGATTCAGAATCAAAACTTTAAACCAATAATAAAAAGGATCAAAGTGTCACACCCCAACCGATGGCGGAAACATCGGAGTGAGACGAAATAGATTGCCAGAGACTTCATAACACTGTTTGTGACAAGTATTTAAGTAATAAATTTCATTCCATTTCTAAAGAGTCAATTACAAGGATTTGAAATAAATACAACATGAATAATGAAATACAATACAATAAGAGTACAAAATTTAAAGTGTGTATCTAAGCATCCTACTAGATTCCATGCATCACCAACATCATCGTTAAACCTGTAACATGTTTTAAAAGTGTAGTTCAATACAAAAGTATTGGTTTCCGAATATAGAAAGTATGAAAACGCAGGGCGTTACAGTCTCCCCTCCTTTAGGATTTATTCAAGAGGAAGATTTGAAGAGTTTTGGCCAAAAAGTGATTATTTATAATTTAGACTTAGAAATTTTGAAACGTTTTGAAAGGTACGGAAGTTTAAAGACGACAAGATAGGTTTGTAAACGAGTTCGTTTGTCAAAAAAAATGATTTGAGGTACCAAACATAATTGAAAATGTGTAGGTGCGTACATAGGTAAAGCGAGTTTTAAACAAGTTTGAATATCTTAAATAAAAAGTGTCGTACTAAGAAGGAAAATTTTGTATAAAATGGTTTGCATTTGATGAAAAGTGTGGTAGTTTGTATAGAAAGTTTTAAGTATAGTAAAAATCACACATTTGTAAAAACTGTTTATTGAGAGGAACGAGAAGGTTTGGTACATGAAATAAAGTGATAATGGTCTACTAAGTATGTTCGCACCAGGACAAAGAATGGAAATAGTTTTAAAGGTAAGGAGATAGGTTAGGATTCAAACGTTTAAACAGATTTGATCGTGAACTGGGTACGTATAAGAGAAAAGAATAATGGAGAATAATAGGAGTATAGAAGTGAACGATTGACTCCTAATAAATGAATGCAAGTATAAGAATGGCATGAGTATTGGATAGTGAAAACAGTGAGTTAAGAATGAAGTCTCATCGTGGATAATCGGATATAATGCGTTTGTGAGTTGCTTTAAGTTCGTATTAGGCCAAAAGGTCTGCAAAACACTGAATTTCTCATGGCACATCTTACGAAAGTGTGGTAACATGATGATAACACTTATATATAGGAAGTACCAGCGGCGTATCCACCATTTTTTGACCACATTACGTCCGTTTCATATTCGGGGTCATGTTACGTTCCGTGTCTTACTATACACAGTAGTACACTCTATGGTTTTCATGCGCTTATCACTATAATCCCGTGTGCACTCGCGATTATTTTGATCGTCGCATGATCCACATAGCTTATACTAGTTGTGTATGAATCAGGGTATACATAAATTTAAAAATAAGAATGTGTACGTATAGGAATGCAGTATATAAGCAAGTCCATGCTTAAGTATGTATGGGACCCACGTAATCGAATCCCTCGGATTCCACTCACGTACGGGTACGAATGTATGAATCATGAGTATGAATGAAAGTATGAGCATAAATATAAGTTTAAGTATGAATACGCATGTAAGTATGAGTATAGACATAAAACGTATGAGTATAAGTATAAAGCATAAAACGTATTGTCACGAGTATGAGTGTAAGTACGAATAGTAAGGATTACGTATGTAGTATATGTTGGAACACAACGGATTTAAGCGTATAAAAGCGTTCAAAAGATTGAGTATGTAAATACGAATGATATAAATGAAGTTGTCGCGGGATATCGACTTAAACGTGTACGATGATATGCATGTATAGTGGTTTAAGCGAAACGTCGAGTTTATCGAATCAAAAATAGATTGAGTTTGATTTGGAAGGTAGAATATAGTTTATAAATGTAGAGGACAAAAAGTACTCATTGGTTATGCATAACGTATTTTGTAATGAATGGAAATGCTACTTTTGTTTTAAAAGAGTTTGCGTAGGTTGAAGATTGTCGATCCCCATGAAGTCTTCTTGCCCACATGGTTTGAAATTTAAATGATGAATTGATTGGTGTAGGAAAAGGTTTTCGAGAGAAGAAAAAAAATAAGCTCGCTTAATTTGAACCAAAACAAGAAATTTTGAATTTTGGAGGTTCTTGTGAAAACGTCGATCCTTAGAAAAGAAATTTAGCAAAAGGACTTAGTGATTGTTAGAAAAAGTTTTAACAAATGATTTGTTGATGTTGAAAAGAGTCTTTGGTAAAACGATCATATAACATCTATAAGATCTTATAAGTATATGAGAAAGGTTGGTTTGATTTCGGTTTAGAGTGGAAGTCTTCGGTATGATGATATAATGTGAGCGTGTTTTAGTGATTAAGTTGAATATGAAGTTCATGGGCAAGAGGTTCATTGGACCGATTAAATTGATAGGTAGCATTTCGTAAGGTTTTGAAATTCGAGTAGTAAAACGTTTTAAGACATGATTAAAAATCTCGTGGATATGAGTTAAGTGAAAATAGATTGTAAGATAAGAAGTACGTTTGATTAAACAATGCATGTTGAAATTTTCATGAGTATGGATTTCGATGAAAGATAAACGATTTAGGTATAAAACTTGATCGCGTTGTATGATGAAGTCTCTTTTGAAAGAAAATTTTGGTAACGATCACCTAGGTAAGGGAATCACCCCTGAGTCGTCGGTGAGATCGTTTTAAGAAAAGAAGGAGTGGAGTTAATTATCAAGGTAAGGAAATCACTCCTATCTCGATGATATGTCTCCATTTTGTGGTTATAAGAAATGTAAATCTAATTGGTGACATTTCAAAATCATGCATGTGAAATACGTATAAGTGTATGAAAAGATTTAGTATGATATGTGCGTAAGGAAATAGTCTAAAAAATAATTCGAATTTGAAAAGAGAGAATTGCATCGCATAAGTTCGATAATAGTAAAACATAGGTTTGATTAAAACTTGGATGGTTCCGAAACGGAACTTTGACTAACCAAAGTGGTCGAAAAGTCTTTCGAATTTGAGTAGCATGCTTCGGCCTAATAGGTGGAATACTCTCGCCGACAAGTCGGTTAACGGTATTTACCCTTCTGGTTACTACATGTCCCAAATCAATCGAAATTTCGAGACTTGGCGGGATTTATGAAAAACCAAGGAGTGGAACTAGTCGACAAGGTGCGGGTTTCACCCCTAACTTGACGATTTCATATCCTAGGTGTGGTTGGTACTCGTCGGGTAAAAAATTTAATTTCGACACTTTGACGAGGGTCCACTAGAATTTGAAAATGGAAATTCTCCATGAAGGTGAGGATTTCACTCCTAACTTGGTGGCGAATTTCGTGTAAAAAGAAGAGAGGGATTGAGAGTCATTCACCAAATTGTGGGTTTCACGCCTCTTTTGGTGAAGTCGTTTCGTTTGTGTATTACGAGTGGTTTCAATTTTAGTATAAACGAGTAAAAAGACGTATGTTCGAAATAAAAGTGACAAGTATAAGCACATAAAGCATTTCAAGAAAATAACACGTTAGAGACATTTCAAGAATAGCACATTAAGATGTTTCATAAAAATAGCATGTGAAGCAAGTATGGTCGAATTTGGTGCTTAACTATAGACTAGGTCAAAAGCATGACAATTTTCCTAATTCCCTATAGTTATGGCTCTGATACCAATTTGTCACACCCCAACCGATGGCGGAAACATCGGAGTGAGACGAAATAGATTGCAAGAGACTTCATAACACTGTTTGTGACAAGTATTTAAGTAATAAATTTCATTCCATTTCTAAAGAGTCAATTACAAGGATTTAAAACAAATACAACACGAATAATGAAATACAATACAATAAGAGTACAAAATTTAAAGTGTGTATCTAAGCATCCTACTAGATTCCATGCATCACCAACATCATCGTTAAACCTGCAACATGTTTTAAAAGTGTAGTTCAATACAAAAGTATTGGTTTCCGAATATATAAAGTATGAAAACGCATGGCGTTACACAAAGTCAGATATAAAAAATTGAACTTTGAACTTTACCATAAATTTCATCGATATCATAATCATCTTCTTCTTCTCGTATATGAAATCCACCTCCTGTGTTAGCCATTTAGGGTTTTGAATGATCTGGGTTTGAACAGAATGGTGAGTGTTGATCGAAATAGTGTTTGATTGGAAATAGTGTTTGATCAGAATTCCAATCGACGATGAGGGTTTTATGAGTATTGAAAGATGTTTGAACTGATGAAATGGGTCTGGGAATTTATTTGGGTTTTAATAACATCACAAGCATGAAAAGACAGTTTTACCCTCACATGCTATGCATGTGAGGCCATTTAACATGGATTAGTAATTGGGTTAGTGATAAATGATGAAACCAACAATAAAATTAATCTTAAAGGCTGGTTTTGGCAACTTTTAAAGATTAAGGTTAAAACCAGCAAGATTGGTGAAACATACAGGACGTTTTGTGCAATTTACTCTTCTTTTAATAAAAACTTTAAGTATTTTTTAATCATCAATCTTGAATTTTAATTAATATTAATAACATAATATTATTAATAATCATTAATTAAAATTAGATATTAATTAAATAATATTATTAATGATTTGAAAAATAAAATGTCATATTACATTAGTTGAAATTTTGAATAAGAAAATGTCATGTGGTATTATTTGGATTATTATAGACCCGTGTATTACAAGAAAATGTCATCTTTAAAATAAATTTATATAACTAACAATTTTTTTTATTTAGTGATGAAACTTTATATAAACGAATTTTCATTACCATATGACAGTTCACACAACTAACTTAAATTTATCACAAAAACTTATCTATGTTAATTAGCAACACAACACTGAAATACCATGATAGCCCGTGTATTATGAAAGAAGTTACGAATTACGTTACATATAATAATGCATAAAAATAATATTAATTTTTATTATAGTGTATCTTTTAAATATAACTTTTATTTAAAATAAATCTCTAAGGCCTCAATTCTATTTACAAAATTCATTATATAAGTTGTTCCTTTTCTCTTTACCGGTAAAAAGCCAAATTTGTTGTTATAATATAAATTAGATTTGTTATTCTTATTGATAATTGTTATGCGGATTTGATTAATAATTATTTATTATAAAGTTATGATATACATTAACGGTTTATATATGATGAATAAAATCTTTTCATTATTAAAGGTTAACTTACTATGTTCGAAAATGGGTAAAAAAGAAAATTAATAATATTAAAAGATTGTTAAGTTAATTTTTACTACTTTATAAAATATTTCTTTATTTAGGGTTACAAAGGGATTTACGTGGGAAAAAAATGGTACGATTATATATATTTGTTGTGTCTGTAACCATGTAGGTGTGTATGAGCCAATGTGGATCTCACCCACTTGGTATAGAAAAACTTGCCTCTTAAAGGGGAGATTTCAGATTCAAACATGAGCAAAATGAATATTTTAGTATAACTAGTGTAAAATAGAGTAGAGTACCATTTGCCATAAAAAAAAAGGTACTCCAAAACATTATAGAGAAAGTTAATGTTTTATAATACCATTTTTGCATATTTGGTGTAAAAATAGAGTAGGAGTATCATTTACCCATTAAAAAAAAACTAAACGTATATTGAATATTTTTTAACTCTATTATACTGAAGACACATTTATTGATCACAAATCGGTGTAGCTATAAAACCTTAATATTCTCTCATCTATAAAATCGAAAGGTCTCACATCTCTATAACTTCAAAACATTAAATTCTCTCCGTCTATAATTTTCAAACAGAGTTTAATAAATTTTAGTCTTTTTGCAAGATGTCCTCTCGGTTAGTTGCTCTTTTTAGCTTTTATTTATACATTAGAAAAACTCATATGCCGATTTTATATATAATCTCATATATACATGATAACTTTTTTTGTAATTTAAACTATTTTATTTGTAAGAAGTATTAAAATAATAGTTATTTTTGTATTTATTTAATTATAAATTAGAATTAAATATTATATTATATAATAATAATTAATATATTATTAAAGAATTAAACAAGAAAATGCGATATGACATTTATTGGATTCTTTATTTTAGTATTAGATTATTATAAATTTGAATGGAATGTGAAAAAAAGAATAGTGGTTGGTGTTTAAGGATTATTAATTGATGATAATTGATGGTGATTACGTATGATTATAAAAAATGTTTATTCAAAATAAGGAGAAAAATAAACATAAACTTGCCACCCACCCTGCTTGACCCCTGTTGGAAAATCTTGAAATGTTGACTTTTCATACACTACTTTTCTAATCTTGGTTGGCTGGCTGGCCACCAATTGGCATATTTCTCTGGTCCCTATCTCTCTCTCAACCCCACTCCACCCATATCACCACACCACACTACCTTTCAATGTCCCTAATAATCACTAGAATACTTTTCAAGGGATGCAACCCTCCCTTCCAAATGGTTGTTATGATAGTTAATTAGGGTCTTGATACCATGAATTAACTAGTTAAGCACATGTATATAAACATATACAAGAGAGATCATGTAATTGTACCCATCTTGTAAACTTTCGTTTTGCTCCCTGTGGTTTGGTTGTTTTAACGATTTTTCCCAATCATTTAAAAACGGTCATTATCTTCCAACAGTTTACTATGTTTTTTCTCATTTTGTTCCCCGCTTCTAACTTCATTCAAATTGTTTGTTAATTGAAAGGGTATTTTAATAACTTCAAGTATAAAACTAAGGAAATTTCAGTAATTTTATATATAATGATTTAATATCTTATTAATATTTCAAAAGTCAAAATTCATTTTTGTTTTAATGTGTCGGTTCATTTTTGTTTTCCTTTTTTTTTTTTTTGAACGGCAAATTTGGATCACTGACGGACCACTGGAGTATCTTCATTTTTGTTTTCCTTTGTCACGATATTTCCTATTTCACCATGCTTATTAACATTTCAAAAGTCAAAATATATGTTTATGTATATATAATCTTTATTCGTAGTTTTACTAAATACCCTTAGTTTTATAATTGAAGTTACCACACTACCTTTCATTGTCCCTAATAATCACTAGAATACTTTTCAAGGGATGCAACCCGCCCTTCCAAATGGTTGTTATGATAGTTAATTAGGGTGTTGATACCGTGAATTAACTAGTTAAGCACATGTATATAAACATATACAAGAGAGATCATGTAACTGTAGCATCTTTATATAAAACACACAAAAAGTTTTAAAAGATATGACTTGTGTACATGATCGATTTTAGGTGAATGGTCACTGTAACCACACGTCTTTTTAGCAATAAAGTTGGTCGTACTACTCTCTTAAGTTTTAAAAATACTATTTTAGTGTGAACAATAGTTGTGTAATCAAAATACAGTAGAAGAGCACAATTCAGATCTAGAGAGTTTGATCTTTTATTGTAACTAGTGGGATGGCATCGCGCTTCTTGTCGGATTTTAGACAGTATCGGTAAGGTTCGTTATGGTACCGGTATTGTATCGACACTCGATATAACTTACAATGCCAAATAATACTTCATTGCGAATACAACTCTGCGTTCAACGAATTTTATACTGGCACGTCGAGAAAACGATAAAAACGAATAAACTATCATTACCAATGTTGTTTGTTGGTATATATGTTCGGTTTGTAACGATAAAATATAAATTTACTATATCTGCCCTGTTCGAATATAATTTTTATCGAATCGTAGATAATTATTTAGTTAAGCCAAAAAATATATAAAAAAATATGCGCCAAAGGGAAATTATAAAAGAATTAAAATTAGATTAAAAGAAAAAGTAAAATATGGTTCGGGTGTTCATTTTTATCAATTATTTCTTTTTAATTAGATATTGTATAAAGAAAATATAAGTTTACTCATATATTTCTTTTTAATTAGATATTGTATAAAGAAAATATAAGTTTACTCATATACCTGTTTTTAATTTTTATTTAAAATCTGACTTAAATTTCATAAAAGATAATGAAATTTATAAATACTTGGATCATTGGTTCATGAAACTTATTCTAACAACTTCATGAATAATAATAACTAAGTTTTTTTCAGCCGCGCGTTGCGGCGAAACGGAACAAATGATAATGTAAAACAAACGTTATTTGAAAATGTAACATGCTGTTTAGAAAGTCAAATCATTAGAATCGGTTCAGTTTATCATCGTATCATTTTACGATAGCAAATAAATACTTTATTTTTTAATATAAATTCGTTTTTAATAAAACTTATACTAATCGAGTGTAAAAATTAAGCTCAACTACGTACTTAAGTTTTTAGAAAAAAAAATTAACGAGCATAAGTTATTAAAAAATATCAAATTAATTGATAAAGTAAAGATTGATTTAGAAAAAGAAAAAAAAATATTAGTAAAAACAAAATAAATGATAAAGGAAATATGGTTTTAGAAAAGGAAAAATAAAAATAAGTTAAAAGCTAAAAGTAAATAGAAAAAAATTAAAATATTTTAAAAGTTAAAAGTAAATATTAAAAAAATATATTAATATAATAAAATATTAAAAAAGCTATATATTATTTTAAATTTAAAATTACTATTCATGGTCATTCGAAAACTATATATATACTAGTAATATTCCCGCGCATTGCGGCGGGTCTACGGTTAGTATCGGTTCGATTTATGACAAGATCGGTATGGTTTCAGCACTCGGTATAGTAACTAAAAGATACAACCAAAAAAATAAAAGTAATGATATGACCAAAATGATGTTGACACGTCTTTTACAATGCTTGAAACCCATAAAAACGAATAGTGGTTCCAATTATAATGATACAGTACCAATGTTGTTCGGTCGAAATCAACAGGGCATTGATGTTGCTAAGACGGTGCCAATTTAGTTAGTCATGATAGGGATATGGTACCAAAACTCTTTATAGCTTACAATATATAAAATATACTCTATACTGCTACCGAAGTTGTGCGCACGGTATTGGTTCATTTCGTCACAATAAAAAAACAAAAAAATCAATTATATTTTACCCGTTCGATTCAAACAAAACTTATATTGAAATATAAATAAAAATAAGCATGTCTCAACGCTATTTTCTAAATTTTATAAGGCATTACTTATATTATTAAAATAAGGTAAAGGATAAATGGCGTCGACTTCTAAAAAAAAATCCTAAATGTGGATAAAAATAGAAACGTCGTAACTGCATACTAAAAAAATTTATAAAATATCGTTTTGATAAAAGTTATATTAGAAAAACAAAGTATGTTTAATTAATATAATAAAATAATGAAAAGGCAGAAAAAATATAATAATAAATAAAAATTTGTATACTGTTCATGACCACTTTCTATTAATACATATAACGAGATTGTTTCCCTCGCGTGTTGCGGCGGTACGTTATCATGGGTGTTCAACAGTATTAGTTAGGTTCGTTATAGTATTGGTACGATACATACACTCGGTACAAAAATTAACACATATTTTACATCGACCAAAAACGAAAAAAAACAAACATCGGTACCGACAATGATGTTGTCCTAACGGTATCGACCAGTTCAGATCGTCATGGTACTGGTAATGATATTCGTTTATCTTCGCAGATATAGTTGTATAATGAAAACTATCGAAACCGGAAACCATAAAAATGAATACAAGTACATGTACCAATGTTGTTTGGTTGGACACTTCAATTATCGAAGGCAAAAACAGTAAAGATAAGTACTAGTACAGTTACCGATGCTGTTCGATTGGTTTCGATTTGGTTAACTACGGTAGTGACACAAAATTCATTACCAAACAAAAACCATACAAATGAGTACATGTACGAATGTCGTTCGGTACCACATAGTAGGAATACGATGTCATTTTATCAAAAAGGAAAAACAATATAAATAAATACTGGACCGATACATATATTATTCGGCCGGTTTCAGTTCTTATTTGGTACAATAGCGGCACAATATCCATTTTCGATAACATTTATATTGCAATGTTGAAAAATACAATCGGTTTTGGTTCGGTTTAGTGCTACAGCGACACAATAAACGTTTTCAATAAATTTATAACGTAATATTGAAAAAATCAACATAAAACATAAATTATTAGAAATATAATCAAAATATATGATAAATAAAATATTATTAGAAAAATTGAAACAATTATTTAATAAATAAAAATTACTATTCATCAAGACTCTATTTTAATATGTATAATATAACTAGGGTGTTTGACCGCGTCTTGCGGCGGTACATTATCGCGAGAATTAGATCAGTATCGGTTTGGTTCCTTATAGTACTGGTACGATACACTTGCACTATGTATGAAAATCAACACGTGTTTTACATCAATCGAAGCGATAAGAATGAACACCAGTGCCGGCACCAAAGTTCGAATGGTATCGATCGGTTCAGATCGTCATGGTACTGGTACCGATATTCATATACCGTCGCAGACAAATTTGTAGAAGTCAAAATTATCTAAACCTAAAACAATAAAAACGAATATAGGTACCGGTACCAATGTTGTTCAGTATGATACGGTGTAAGAAAGCGAACCTAATAAAATAATTACCGGTATTGAAAATTATATATTTTTTTGTATGGTTCCCTTATTAAACATGAAGCCATAAAAATGAATACAACTACCGTTACCGGTCTTGTTCGGTACGGTATGGTAGTGATATGATGTCAGTTTACCGAAAGCAAAACACAATAAAGTTAAATATCGACATCGATACAAATGTTGTTTGAAAAAAAAAATAAACATAGAACGTTAGTTATTATGGAAAAAATCAAATTATGAATAAGATTATATTAAATAAATGAATAAATACTTCAAGATAATAAATTACCATTTATCATCGGCTTCGATTTGGTTAGTACGACAGCAACATAGTATCCATATTTAATATAACTTATATAGAAATGTTGAGAAAAATAAACATATTTGTGAAGTTAGATTTTTTAAATAAGTTAACGAACATAACTTATTAGGAAAAAACAAATTAAATAATCAATAAAATTTTATTATGAAAGTTTATCAAAAATTTGAATGCCCAAAAAATAAAAGATAAATATATATTAAAAAATAAACAAATACTATTCATCAAAACTTTGGTCAAAACCGGTACCGAAAAACGGGGAAAATGGGAACCGGAACCGGTTTCGAATATACCCGGTACGGTACCGGTTTAGTACCCGGTACGGTACCGGTTTAGTACCCGTACGGTACCGGTATTTGAGGATAAAAACCGGTACTGTACCGGTACCGAAAATGTCAAAAGACGCTACCGAATCGATACAAAAAATGTACCCGGTTTGGTATATTCGGTATCGGTACCGGTACCCGATACCATTTGCTCATCCCTAGGTGATGTCGTTGTTATAATATTAAAATAAGAAAAATGAAAGGAAAAAAAAAAACTCTGAAGTAAAAAACTATAAAAGGAAAAGAGAAAAGAAAAAAGAAATCAAAGGAAAAAAGGGAAAAAAATAGAAAAGAAAATATAAATAGTACTGTTCATCAAGACTTTCAATTGATATATATAATATAATATAATAATAGTAATAGTATTAGTAGTAGGTTGAGTGTACCGTTATAATCAACGTTACATGGTAAGTTATTAAAAATTAAAAAAGCAAAATAAAAAAAGGTTTATGCCTAGGTTCATAATTGTACTCGAACATATTAAATTATAAAGAAATTAGTTTTTTTTAAATTATATATATGTCAAATATCATAAGTTTACTAATATTTATAATAAAATATGTGAATGTCAATATAAATAAAAATGTGCATGTTCAACTAGTAATATATTTCAAAAATTGATATTCATTATTTAAAGATGATATTTATTCTTTAATGTGATACACATAGGAATAATATTATTTTATTTTTTTAAGTCGAACTCGGCTCAAGTTGACCAACTAGATTTGAGTCTCGGCGAGGTTGACCGCTTTTGACCGATTCTGATTAATTAGACGGAGTTGAAAAAAATCGCATCGGCAACCTAACTTGTAACGATTACTCGGTGAGTACTCAACCTTTTAGACCTTGTTTGAGCACTGTTATAATGCGTTAAAAACACCGAAATAGTGGAGTTGGGCGCACCGTTGTAATCAAAAGTGACCTATCATTTTAAAAAGCGTCATTTAAAAAAAAAATTGACGACAGTTGTCGCCCCTGTTGCTCCAGTTTCTTGTAGTGACACTCGTATATAAAAATCCGAATGTATTCGTTTTGTAATTTTTTTAATGAAAATTGACTAATGTTAACCATTTTTGACATTTTCTTTATAATGTTTTTTTACGCTTCAGCCAAATCTAACGTTTTGTTAATTATATTTGTACCGTTAAATCATTCTTGACCATATTATAATGTGGCGCAAAATATTTTTTTAGAGTAAATTACGTTTTTGGCCCCTGTGGTTATATCATTTTTACTATATTAGCCCAAAATAAGATTTTTTTAACATATGTGTCCCCATGGTCTCTATAACTAACTATTTTGGCCCCTGAGTCTAACCAAACTCCAAACTCTAGTTAATTATTAGGGTAAATTACATTTTTTGTCCTTTATGTTTGTAACGGGTTGCAATTGATGACCTTTAACTTCAATAATTACAGTCACAATCCTTTATTTGGAAAATTCATTACACCTTTCGTCCTTTAAAACTAACCAAGTTAAAAAATTAAGTTAAATCTATTCACTTAAGGGTATCATGGTCATTTTACACTTTTATTTAAAATTTTCTTAATAAATATAACAAAAAAGCTACATATGAAACATCATCTCCCCCAAATCTCTAACCTAACCCTAGAATCTCTCTCTCTGTATATTCAACTAACCTCCGCCACCACTAATAAATCCAGCCACCACCACCGTATCCCAGCTTTCAACTCACTGATATCCGTCTCACAACCTGTCACCTGAAGCTTGTCACCGCCTGATGTCATTGATTGTCGTCGAACGCCGCCGCCAGATCGCCGGTGGTGGTGATTTGAGCGTGATTGTCGGCCACCACCAGTCGTTTTCCCGATTCACCATCGTAGATCTGTTTCAGATCTGATTTGCAACCTAACAGAGATCAGGAGACAATGAACGATAAAAGTGAACAGGTGGAGAGAGGGTGGGGCAGGTCGTGGTTGTCGGGTGGTTGTTTATGGTGGCTGTGGTGGTGATGTTGAGACGGTGGTGAGATGCAGATTGGGTTTTTGGTTGGAGATGCAGATTGGGTGGTTGTTGAGTGGTGGAGAGAGTAGTTGCATCTCGAGGTGTGTTGATCGTTACATTGAGGCTACCGGTATCATTAGCAGATCCCTTTTCAACCAACGGTAAAAATCTAAAAGCAGAGGAATGAGAGGATTTTTAATTGAAATGTTCATGTGTAACTTGCATAATGCTTTCTTATTAGGAAAGTGAGGACCATAAGTTGTTTTTTTTATAATTAAACTCGACTTTTTATGATTCAATGAAGTTTGAAACTTTCAGTCATTTATCTGAATGGTTTACTTTTGTATCTCGTCTTTCTTTCTTAGTTATTGTAGCCCGTTTGGATCAAACGGTTGTTGACATGGTTATTTTATGGGTCGTATTATTGGCACACCTTGGCTGATTAAATCGACACCCTCAATACGCATCGTATAGTCCTATACGATGCGTATTGAGGTTGGTAATTAATTCTGTGTCAGTCAACAACTTACATTGTCTCACGGGGGTTAACGTTATACGTATCGTATAGGCCTATAAGATGCGTATTACTTTTTTAGAAAGTACGATCAGCTTTCTGTCACTGTTGAGTGACGTAAGGTGATTGACGTATGCCCTATACGAATCGTATAGGGCTATACGACTCGTATTATTTTCTGAATTTGAATACTTCTACCCCTATTTAAGCGACGAAGAAGACGATATATATATCGTCTTCGTTATATATTCACATTCACTAACAAACATGTCTTGGTACAAGTATGTTTTCGGTGAGCCGTCTGAGGCGGACACGAGCACGTTTATTCCGGATAGCAGTGTGGTATATCATTTTTTTAACTTATTCTGTTTTTTTATGAAATACTTAGCACACCGTTTGTATTAGGCGAGGTCTAATGTCCCTGATTCTTACGATTTGGGTGGAAATGATGATCACGCGCACGAGGTCATGTCGGGCTATCGTCCCCGTCATAATGAATCGTCGTTGCCAGACCTCAACGGACAGGAAGAATATGGCAATAACGTTTTCGTTAGTGGTCCCTCGGGAGTACAAGGAGACCTTAGTCACCCTTCTTATGTGCAAGAGTCATTGGGTGACGATCCAGCCGTGCAAGAGTCATTGGGTGACGAGCCACCCGTGCTAGAGTCATTGGGTGACGAGACACCCGCTTACCCTGAAGTTTCGTACAAAACTGATCAGGTACGAACGATATATATTTTTGTTAAATGTTATATTTTTTTCTGTTAAATTATTATACAATTGTTAATACAAAATACATTAAAATTGTTATATTTTTCAAACAGGATAAAAATTAATTAATAAATGTTATATGAAATATTTTTATAAAATTAATTAAACCTGTTATATTTTTTAAATATTAAAAAAATACGTTAAAATATATTTTTAAATATTAATCAAATATTTTTTTAAAAAGTACATTCAAAATTGTTATATTTTTTTAAATTACTTGTTATGTTTTTAGGATTTTTTATCCCGCAAAGATTTGGAAAGTTGGGTAAAACGAAGGGGTTTAGCCAACGGATACATAATTGTTACCAGACGGTCTAAGGATAACCGGGTGTGGCTCCAATGTTGTCGTAGCGGCGAGCATGAGAGTAAGGACACGTTTAGGAAAACCGGCAGCAAAAAATGCGCGTGCCCTTTTATGGTGATAGGTTTTCTCGGCCGGGGCTGTATGTCTTGGCGGATAGATTATCTGAACAAAAATTTTAACGAGGCGCACAACCACGGCCCTGCTGAACATCTGGAGGGTTACGCGTATGCCAGGAGGCTTACTCCTAATGAGTATAGGCTGGTGCAAGAGCTGACAGATCAAGACATACAGCCCCATACAATCTGGAAGGCCGTAACCGAACAGAACCCTGAGAACGTATGTGTTCCGAAAGACATACACAACGCTCGCCAAAAGATTAGGGCCGCGAAGTTCGAGAAAAAACCGTCTCCCATGCAGCGACTAGAACAAATCCTCCAGGAAAAAAAGATGACCTATTACATACAGGCGGAACCTTCCACCAACGTCGTTCAGCATATATTTTTCTGTCATGATAAGTCCTTTGAAATGTGGAGGGCATTCCCGCATGTGCTTATGATCGACGCTACCTACAAGACTAACATGTACAATCTTCCATTTTTGCAACTGGTGGGTATGTCGTCGACAAACCACACCTTCTGTGTTGCGCATGCATTTCTTTCAAACGAGCAGGAGGCAACGTACATCTGGGTATTGGAGAGGGTCAGGTCTATGCTGCACGAGTGCATGGAGCCGCGTGTAATTCTAACGGACAGGGACCAGGCACTGATAAACGCGTGTAGAAAAATATTCCCTGGCGCACACAGATATCTCTGCAGGTTCCACATCTTACAAAATATTGTGAAGCACTGCAAGGGTTCGTTTAATTTGCAAGATTGGGAAGCCTTTATAAATCAGTGGAAAACAGTGTGTAATTCTGCTACCGAAGAGTTATACAAATATAACCTCCTCAACCTTCAGAGACACCTTGTCAATCAACAACTTACATGTATGTTCTCTCTAAGTAAATACATTCATACAAATTGATATAAAATTTGAATATGTTTTATTTTTCTCAGATGTTTTTAGTTACCTATGGAATAACTGGTTAAGCACCTCCAGAAAATTGTTCGTATCTGCATGGACCAATCAAACCCTGACATTCTTGCAAAGTAAAACAAACAGAGCTGAAGGCGCACATGCTGCATTAAATAAACAGCTTACTACACCGAGATGCAGTCTGGAATCGCTGGTGAAAAAGGTGGACACCTTGGTACTAAAGCAATATGCGCAAATAAAGAAATCCTTGGAAGAAAGCCGCACCAAGCGAATGAACAGCCACCTTCAGATTCCTATGTTTTCCAACCTACTTCTTAAAGTTTCCATCCATGCTCTTAACCTATTGGAACACGAGCTAACACGGAGAATTGACACGTTGCGGTCATTCGGATCAACATGTGGCTGCCAGCTGTACTCGGGTGCCGGGTTGTTATGTGCATGTCGCCTGGAGAGATTGCAGAATACAGGTACTTATAGACTTATAAAAATGTTTTGTTGTCTTGATTTAATATGATTGTCTAATGCTGTTTTTTTTTTGCAGACTGCGTCATTCAGCTCGAAGAAATAGACATTTTCAGGAGAAAACTTGACCTGAACGCATCAAATTTTGATGAGGAAGATGTTGATGTAGACAAACAATTAGAATATGTGAAACAAAAATTGTCTACCCAACCCCCGCAAGTGAGGAAAAGCGTCTTATCGAAGATCATGGCGGTGGTAAACCCATATATGAGCGACAAAAAACCGTCTGTCGTACAAGAAAACACTCGTGGGCGGCCAACTTCCAAGGTCCAACAACAAAGAAAAGAGCAAGCTGCTAGAGATAGCTCAGTTGGGCCTCCCAGACAACAAAGTAGGCGTAACCCTCCTCGACATAGCTCTTATGTACCATCTACATCGCAAGATTCCATAATACCGTCTACGTCTGCAATATCTCTAAAGTCTCAAAGGTCGTTAAATCGACGCGGTCGTTCAACATCTTCACGTGAAGAAGAGCCTGGCAAGGGCAAGGGCAATGCCTTTTTGTTAATCACTGATGAGGGAATGCTTGAATATGCGCACAGATACAAAAACAAAATTCCAAAAGTGTTCCACCGCTACATTTCAAGAATAAAAGATGTCAGGCCGGATGGACATTGTGGGTTTCGGGCGGCGGCTGTGGGTTTAGGGTTTGAACAAGATTACTTTGGGCATATTCGAAACCAACTACTTGAGGAGCTAACGGGTCCGAACAAAGAAATGTGGGAGTACGTGTTCGATAGTGAACTACCAGGGGACTACGACGAACAAGTACAGAGAATAAATTTTACCGGGGTTGGAATGGCACCCAGGGAACATTGGATAGAGATGCCTCAAGCAGCACTCCTTCTTGCCAATAGGTTTGGTGTGATTGTTCACATATTAGACATCCAAGGTTTTTCTACTGTATTTCCTTTATATGATCCAAAGTACGCACGTGACCCCCATTAGTTCGTTTCACTGTTATTTGTTAAACATTGTCATTTCATCCATGTCAGACTTGAAGGGGACTATCCAATGCCGCCACCGAACCTTATATGGAGTAGATGCGCGCGCCAAGAAGCTTTACGTTGGACAGAAAACTATACGGAATGGATAACGTGGTATGATATGCTAATGAAGCCTAACATTGACCCTACATTGCTTGTTATTGATTGATTTGTAATTTTAAACAATAATTTATTTGTATAATGTATTCCGTTTGTTTATTGCCAAATCAATGCATTATATTGATTTTCATGTAATACGAAAATACGGTAAAATGTTCGAAAATACGGTAAAATACGTCAAAATACAATTAAATACGTCAAAATACGCCGAAATACACCGAAATACGCTAAAATGCGCTAAAATACCTTAAAATACCATAACATACAAGAAAATATGCTAAAATATGATAAAGTATGCTAACATACGTTAAAATACGGTAAAATGTGCGAAAATTCGGTAAAATACGTCAAAATACAATTAAATACGTCAAAATACGCCGAAATACGCTAAAATGCGCTAAAATACCTTAAAATACCATAACATACAAGAAAATATGCTAAAATGTGCTAAAGTACGCTAACATACGTTAAAATAAGGTAAAATGTTCGAAAATTTGGTAAAATACGTCAAAATACAATTAAATACGTCAAAATAAGCCGAAATATGCTAAAATGCGCTAAAATACCTTAAAATACCACCACATACATGAAAATATGCTAAAATACGCAAACATGCGTTAAAATACGCTAAAATGTTCGAAAATGATATAACACGAACGTATACATATAACACGACACTATGGAGTACAAGTGGACTTCAAACAAAACTGTACGTAATCGTAAAATACGATATTCGCACGCAACCGAACGTCACCGAAACGACGTATGTTGAAGTCATACGTCCTAAAACGACAAAATATGCGAAATTTCATCAAAAAATGACTCGTATACGCGTTGAACCGAGGAAAACACGAAAAACCAACTTTTAAAACTATGGCATATACGATCGTATAGGCCAAAGTTGTATCGTATTTCACTATAAAACGCATCGTATAGTCCTATACAATGTGTATTAACCCCTGGATTCATTTGAAAACCAGCGGTATATTGGTAATTTACAAACCATCGTATAGATCTATACGATTCGTATAGAATAAGAAAACGATATAACCCCTTAAAACACAGGGGGTTTATACGATCCAAAAACAAATAAAACACCCAAATACACACACATACGGTGGTATACATACGCTCGAGATTTGAAGATCGAAGACTAGTACGGTATTCATCTCCACACCCTCATCATTTTAACGTGTTAGATTTTGCATTTTAGCCGTAGGTTTGTTCTGAATTTTGGGTTGAAAACCGGGTTTTTTTTGGGGGGTTTTTGAAGAACGTTTGAGTAGATACGATGCGTATCGGCCTATACGCATCGTATCGTTTCAAAATTTAAATTTTTTTCAAGAACAGATGGGTCGATACGATGCGTATCGACCTATACGATGTGTATCGTTTCAAAATTTCAATTTTTTTTCAAGAACAGATGGGTCGATACGATGCGTATCGACCTATACGATGTGTATCGTTTCAAAATTTCAATTTTTTTTCAAGAACACATGGGTCGATACGATGCGTATCGACCTATACGATGGGTGTCGTTTCAAAATTTCAAATTTTTTTTCAAGAACAGATACGGAAGTCGCTATGGGTAGAGGGAGAGGCCGGGGAGGTGGCGGTGGCGGTGGCGGTGGAGGTGGCGGTCGAGGTGGCGGTCGCGGTGGACGTGGACGTTGATGTGGCCGTGGCCGCGCATATGGAGCAGCGGGGGCGTTGATCGCGGTGGCGGCGCCTGGGGGGCGTGGACGCGGCCGTGGGAGCGGGCGTGGCGCTGGACGTGGGCGCGGGCGTGGCGCTGACCCTGGAGAGGATCCCCTGTTGGAGAATGATTATCTGAGGTTCCAGGAGGGGAGCGAGGCTTATCACAGATGTGAAAAGTTTCGTCGTATGGAGATCGGCGGCCACTGTGCCCTCGATTGGGGTGCTCTAGAAGAGGTCGCGGAGGCGGCGAGAGCCCGAGGGCTCATCAGAGACGATACTCCATGGTCGAGGTATACTATTTGTTACTGTTTTTTCTTTGTTTTGTATACGACATGCATACTAACCACACTGTGTGACAGGTTGTTCGATATGGAATACACGCCGTCTTATAGGGTCATGGCGTGCGAGTTTTTTCGAGTTTCGACTACGCTCCCAGGCCTGCAGACCGTCCAGAGGAGGATGACGACGAGGACGACCCGTGGATAGAGGTTAGCTTTCGTCTAGCGGGGCAATGGCATTTGATGTCACTCAGACAGTTTGCCGAGCACTCCGGCCTTTACAGGGTTGAGGAGTTAGACACCCCCATCTACACCGACGGCATATGGATGGCCCCCCGTACGACTCTGATGCGGTTCTGGCAGGTGATCAGCCAGCATCGCTTCCTATATCACCGATCCCCTCTACCGCTACCTACACAAGCTTATTGCCACATCTATAGCACCACGCGAGCAGAGTCGCGAGTGGTGCACTCAGGGGGATCTCTTTTACATGTACTGCCTTATATGGGGGAGAGGTGCGCCCTCCATCGCTGCCTAGCCCAGTGGTTCGCGACGGCGTTCCACAGGCAGGACAGGTCTGTGCTGTACGGGGGGGGGGGGGGCATACATCACACGTATCGCCGTCTCCTTGGGCCTTGTTCCCCAGCAGGACCAGTTATTCTCGGATGGGGCGTGGTGGAGCCGAGCTTGTTGACCCGTACTACCCTGATCGGCATGCACATGATGCGTGACTTCCCGGGGCTCGGTCTGCGACTTATAGGAGGGAACGGGCAGGTCTTCGAGCCCGTCGCTCTCCCAGACGAGCTACCGGAGTTGCTTCCGGAGCCGACACAGGGTGAGGGTCAGCCGGCGGATGGTGATGCCGCAGAGGGCGACGGCGGCGATGACGACGATGGTGACCACATTCAGCCACCACCACCTCCACCGCCGCCTCCATTTTCGTTAGGTGCTCCGGCACAGCAGGCGCAGCCACATGGGGTGCCTCAGTACCCCCAGCACGTATTCAACGACGAGCTCGATCCAGCTGTGGCACATGCGTTGGCTGAGTTGGAGGACCGGATGCAGGCGCGGATGGAGGCCGCTCACGGCCGTATGGAGCGTCTTCTCATGGAGGCGATCCAGGCACTGCGGGGGGCGGGGCCCTCAGGCACCACTCAGGGGGCGGGGACCTCAGGCACTGAGGGGGTGGGGCCCTCTGGCACCACTCAGGATCCATAGCTTTAGGATAGTTGTACTTTTGTTGTATTTTGATGGTTTATGTATTTTGAACAATTGTCTATGTATGTACAAACTTATTATGTAATTAAATTTGCAGTTTCAGTTTATTTGTATTTGTGATTGTTTATTTTAACTGTTTAGATTGATATGCTTGGTTACGTACAATCGATAATACGATATTAAGTTAAAAATGTGATACGGTACGATATAAAAATAATACGATACTTAACGATATAAAAATAATAAAGATTTTAAAACTTATTAAAATAAAAATAACTAATAATAAACACCAATAACAAACCCAAAACACCAAAATCCCAACACAACACACAAAAAATAAACTTCACAAATTCAGGGGGACAATACGCATCGTATAGGCCTATACGATGCGTATGATTTCAGCC
The DNA here is from genome assembly GCA_030545235.1 of Helianthus tuberosus. Lineage (NCBI taxonomy): Eukaryota > Viridiplantae > Streptophyta > Magnoliopsida > Asterales > Asteraceae > Helianthus > Helianthus tuberosus. Next base: position 190,625,099 of record CM060366.1, read on the forward strand.
GCCAGACAACACCTGAACCTGTCAGTCTGCGGTGTTTTTTAACTTTTTCTATATGGATCGTATACCTCTATACGATGCGTATTCAAATTCAAAGGTGTGCAAATATATAACAAGGTGTGGGAATAGAATTCCCCTATTTTATAGTTGTTTGAAAAAAATTGTATGATCATCCAAAAAAAAACATAAGTATAGGTTAGATTTGATGGTTTCGATTTGGGTGGTTCCAATGATCTAAAAGGGAAGGGAGTAGTGGTGATGGTTGGCAGCAGACGGTGGTGGTTGACAGCGGGGCGATGGTGGTGGTCGTAACCGTCGGTGGTGGTGGTTGTTTTAAATTAGAGACATTTTAAATAAAAGCGTGAAATGACCATAATACCCTCAAGTGAATAGACTTAACTTAAAATTTTAACTTGTTAGTGCTAAAGGACGAAAGATGTAATGAGTTTTCCATATAAAGGATTGTGACTGTAATTATTGAAGTTAAAGGTCATCAATTGCAAACTGCTACAAACATAAAGGACGAAAAGTGTAATTTACCCTAATTATTACTCACATGACAGGCACACGATGTCTAATATGGTAATTTCCCCTCCCCTTTTACTTACACATATTAAAAACAAATTAATATTTTCCAGATGTCATCCTACCTTAGAAGAAGACAACTAGCCCTAGAGTATTTTCCAGATTTTGAGAGTCAACTGTTAATGCCGATACACCCTATCACCGTAGATCATAACCGTGTCGATGAAATTCAGGCTACCAGAAACAATCGACTTAGTCTTCCCATTACCGTAAATCATGACATTCCAAAACGATTTATCCAAAACAACATTCTCCTTATACACCCCTTCCTTAATATATATTATAAACACCGATTTACTCTTCTTCGTTACCATCGCCATTGCCTCTTTAATCGTTCTAACATCACCACTTCCGTCAGCAGCCACCGTCACATTAGGCGTCGGCTTAACCTCCTGCAACAACCTCCGTACACCTGGAGACACCCATTCCGGAAAACCCGGTTCCGTTACCGTTAACATCTTCCTGTGAAAATTAATATTTAACTTCCCTAATATCCCAGCTATCTTGGAAACAATAGCCAAACTCTTACTAGCATATTCCGTAGAGTTCTTCATTTGAGATTTGGTGTCATCAACAAAAGTTGAATTTGAACTCATTTCATCTAACACATCTATACACGTTTCTTGATTTGTTAAAGCAGTGCTCAACCACGTTTTCGGGACTTCAACTTTGGGTAGTGTAAGCAACTTCTTATTGGATTTCACATACATTTCGGATAAACAATCTTGAAGATACTCAACAGCGTCGTTTAACACCGTCCCACCATTGTTGTCCTGCTTGATCGTCGTTGTTAATCTCATGGTTTGCTGAATGGAATTCCAATGGCAGATTTGGGGGTTTTCTTAGAGAAGATGATGGGAATTTAGGGGTATGTAAACGAGTATTAATTTTTTTTAATATGTGTAAGTAAAAGGGGGAGGGGAAATTACCATATTTGACATCATGTGCCTGTCATATGAGTGATAATTAACCAGAGTTTGGGTTTGGTTAGACTCAGGAGCCAAAATAGTTAGTTATAGAAACCATGGGGGCACATATGTTAAAAAAAAACTTATTTTTGGCTACTATAGTAAAAGTGATATAACCACAGGGGCCAAAAACGTAATTTACTCTTTTTTTTTATCAAAGGAGCTTCCTCCCTCTTAATGGAAATATTCCGGGTTATTGGAAAAACATTGTGAATCTTATTTCCAAAATGAAAATGAATGGGAAAGGTTTAAATCATCTTATCACGGGTAAAGTGGGGAATGAGGCTTATATTAGTTTCTGGATAGATACGTTGGTGGGTGACCTTCCCTTCTAGGAAAGGTGGCCCTGTTTATTCGGTTTGGAGTTACATAAATCGTGTAGGGTTGCAGAGAGATTGGAAACACGTAATGGAAATGGAGCGTACAAATGGAAGTGGTCTAGGCAACCCGAGTCTGAAGAGCAGCTTAAGGAATGGAAAGAATGTTGCGAGGTACTAAGTTTGGTGAGATTTTCCAACGATAAGGATGTTTGGTATTGGAGTGGTGATAGTAAGATCGGTTTCTCGGTGAAGGCGGCCAAATCGGCGTTGATTACAGATAGAGGTAATTGTCACCCTCCAAATTTTGTTTGGTGTAAGTGGGTGCCCATTAAATGCAACATAATGAACTGGAGAGGAAATCTGGATAGGCTGCCTACTAGAATTAATTTAAGAAGAAGGAACATGGACATAATGTCACGGCCCCTGGTCCGGTTTGACCCGGTCCCTGGAGCCGCGGGACAGAAATCCCGTGGTATTTATTAAATTTGGCAGCGGAATTATTAACAGGATCGTTAAAACTTGAAAATGCCCGATTATTTTATTTCATAATTAGGGACAACCCCCATAATTTACAATAAGGGAATTTCGCTAGGAAACCCATCTTTTACAAAAACATGTTTCTTTATTTTATTAAGCCACTTCTTCAAGCTTGCAGTGCTACGTGGCACTTTATCCTGGATCACAACAGATCACCTGAAACATGTTTTAAAAAGGTTTTATCAGCAGGGAAATACTGGCGAGTCATTCAAGTTGCACAAAACGACACATTGTTATAATATACAGTATTAAGGGTGATTACATTGTTTATATCAACCAATTACCCCAATCTATATTTGTCACTCGACTGTATCTGTGACTATGGTCAGATCACCCATTGGCTAACTCGTTGTCCAATGGTGACGGGAAACAAGTAATGTATACAAAACCCCACATACCGGCAGTAATTGAAGATTACAAAGACTTACTCCCTGTAATTATAACCTTGAAAACATTTAGGGTTTTGTAAAATAATTTGATAAAAAGAGAATGACTCACATTGCAGATTTAAACGGGCCGAGTTTAGCCTACTGATTAGCCTTGTAACCTAATTCAAATAACAATGCACATGAAAACTAGGTTAGTAACTTTAATCTAACTTTTACGACAACTCACGAGATCCAAAACCTTCACGACGAATGACAAAGTGCGATACTTAAACATCCATTGAATTTACGACGAATGACAAAGCATAACCCGAGTTTGGGCAGCACTTAAACATCCATCGGATTGGTTTTTATCGATCGGACATTAAATCGTAGTAGTGATCGAGTTATTACCCTGTTATCGCAGCAGAATGTCGTGATTGTGTGTGTTTTTGGAGTAAACAGATGATAACTTAACGTACGAAATGAGTTTTTACGTAAAACTAACGCCAAATTTCAGGTACCAATGCCCTGCTATTTATACTGAAAAACTGCCTCCCTCGCGTGGCGCGAGGGCCGGGCGCGTGGCTCGAGGGGTGCCCCCCTAGCATAGGGTAGCCCTGTGTCTCAGTAGCCTGGGTGAGTCGATGGTTCGTAAAAATTCGATTTCTATCAAAAACTGTCTAGATAATACTGACTAGGAAATACCCCCCCCCCCCCCCCCGAGTTTTAGGGGCCCTGATCCTGATTCCGATTGTTCTGAAAATTTTAGGGTTTATGCAGGATTACTTGGGGGTCTCAGTTAAGGTTTCCTATTGGACAGATTAAGATAAGAAATAGTAATTTTGATGAGAGTTGTTACATCCTCCCCACCTTATAAAAATCTCGTCCTCGAGATTTACTGGAACAAGTAGGGATATTTTCGCTCCATCTCTGATTCCAGCTCCCAAATGTACTCAGGTCCTGTCTTTGAATCCCACTTGACTTTGACCAGCACTAGCCTTTTGTGTTTGAGAAACTTGGCCTTTCTGCCTTCTATCTGCAGTGGTTTCTCCCCAAATTTTAATTTCTCATTTACCTCTATATCTTGGAGAGGTACTACCAGAGACTCGTCAGATAAACTTTTCTTGAGGTTGGATACATGAAATACGTCATGTACCCCGGCTAGCTCTTCTGGTAGTTGTAAACGATAGGCAACTGGTCCTATTCGCTGGATTATTGGGAATGGTCCTACGTACCTTGGACTTAGCTTTCCCTTTTTACCGAACCGAACTACTCCTTTCCAAGGAGAAACTTTCAAGAGTACCTTATCTCCGACTTGAAATTCAAGCTGCTTGCGTCTATTATCTGCATAACTTTTCTGACGATCACGAGCCGTTTTCAGTCTTTCCTTGATTTGAGTGATCTTGTCGGTGGTTTCTTGCACGATTTCGGGACCTGATAATTGGCTTTCTCCTATTTCTGCCCAACAAACTGGAGTTCTGCACTTTCGTCCATATAGTGCTTCGAATGGGGCAGCTTCAATGCTTGCATGATAACTATTATTATAGGAGAATTCAATTAAGGGTAGGTGGTCATCCTAGTTTCCACCAAAATCTATCACACATGCCCTGAGCATGTCTTCCAGGGTTTGGATCGTCCTTTCACTTTGTCCATCTGTTTGAGGATGATAAGCAGTGCTCAAGTTTAGTTTAGTCCCCATGGCTTTTTGGAAACTTGTCCAGAAATGCGAAGTGAAACGACTATCTCTATCCGATACAATAGAGAGTGGAACTCCATGTAGGGACACTACTTCGTCTACGTATAACTTTGCCAATCTTTCCATGCTAAAGGTTTCCTTCATGGGTAGAAAGTGAGCTGATTTGGTTAATCGAACCACAATTACCCAAATAGCATCATTACCTTTTCTGGTTTTGGGCAACTTAGTAACAAAATCCATTGTTATGAGTTCCCATTTCCATACAAGCATTTCTAACTGTTGAAGTAGCCCTGAAGGTTTCTGGTGTTCTGCCTTAACTTGTGAACAAGTTAGACACTTAGATACATATTTAGCTATATCCTTTTTCATACCAATCCACCATAAATTATTTCTTAAATCTTGGTACATCTTATTATTTCCTGGGTGCATGGTATACCTAGATTTATGGGCTTCCTCTAAAATCTTATTTCTTAATTCTCCCTGCTTAGGTACCCAAATCCTTCTTTTGTAGAATCTCCAAATTCCATCACTTCTTTGTTCTAATTCCTTTATTCGTCCTTTCATTCCTTCAGCATCATCCTTGCTTGCTGTTTCTTGAATATTTTTCAGTTGTTCCATTAAATCTAACTATAGATTTAATATAAGAGCACGAACTCGCTTTTGCTTTTCATGATACTTACGACTTAAGGCATCTGCAACTACGTTCGCTTTTCCTTCGTGATATTGAATATCACAGTCGTAATCACTTAGAATCTCCATCCATCTTCTTTGCCTCATGTTTAATTCTTTTTGCCCAAATATGTACTTTAAGCTCTTATGATCTGTATAAACTGTAAACTTACTGCCATACAGATAGTGCCTCCAAAACTTAAGGGCAAAAATTATCGACCCTAATTCTAAGTCGTGCGTCGTATAGTTTTCCTCGTGCTTTTTCAATTGCCTTGAGGCATACACAATTACCTTCTTGCATTGCATTAGCACACATCCTAATCCTAGCTTAGAAGCATCATAGTATACTTCAAAATCTTCGGTTCCTTCTGGTAAGGCAAGGATTGGGGTGTTTGTTAACCTTTGTTTTAAAATTCTAAAGACCTCTTCTTGCTTAGGTCCCCATTCAAACTTAACTGTTTTACAGGTTAGCTTAGTTAATGGTACAACTATCTTAGAAAAAAATCCTTAATAAAGCGCCTATAGTACCCAGCTAATCCTAGAAAACTTCTAACTTCCGTAGTTGATTGCGGGACCTTCCATTTGGTGATCGCTTCTATCTTAGCAGGATCTACGTGAATACCTTCATGATTCACCATGTGACCTAAAAATTTCACCTCCTGTAGCTAAAATTCACACTTTGAGAATTTGGCATAAAGCTTTTCTTTTCTTAACAAAGTTAAGAGTGCATGCAGGTGCTCACAATGCTCGTCCTGACTTTTGTAATAAATAAGTATATCGTCAATGAAGACAATTACAAATTTATCCAAGTATGGTTTACAGACCCTATTCATCATGTCCATAAATGCTGTAGGAGCATTTGTTAACCCAAAGGGCATGACTGTAAACTCATAGTGACCATACCTAGTTCTGAAAGCAGTTTTAGGTATGTCTTCTTCTTGCACCTTCAACTGATGATATCCGGAGCGTAAATCTATCTTAGAAAAATATCTAGCTCCTTGGATTTGATCAAAGAGATCATCAATCCTAGGTAATGGGTATCGATTCTTAGTTGTAACCTTATTCAGTTCCCTATAATCGATACACATTCGCATCGAACCGTCCTTTTTCTTTACGAATAACACTGGAGCTCCCCAATGGGATGAACTAGGTTGTATGAATCCTTTACTGAGTAATTCATCTAATTGCTTTTTTAGTTCTAACATTTCGGTGGGTGCTAGACGATAAGGTGCCTTTGCTACGGGTGTAGTTCCAGGAATCAAATGAATTCTAAATTCTACCTCCCTATCCGGTGGTAATCCTGGTAACTCTTCTGGGAATACATCTGGGTATTCTGAGACTATAGGAATTTCCTTAAGTTCCTTACCCTTAGTGCTAATGATTACCGAAATCATATACACTACTCCTTACTTTCGTTCATAACTAGCAACTTTCATTACTGAAATGAACTTTATGGGTTTTCGCGGCTTATCTCATGTAATCATATTTACTTCTCCGGTGGGTGCACGAATTTCTATGGAGTTTTTATCACAAAGGATTCGAGCATGGTTGGCTACTAACCAATCCATTCCTAACACGACAACGAATCCAGCTAAATTCATGGGTAATAGGTTTGCAGAAAATTTATGACCTGAAAGTTCTATATTTTCTTTTTGCAAAATCGTGTCTATATTAACAGAGTTCCCGTCTCCCGTTTCTACTGTAAAAACTTGCCTAAGTTTTGTTAAGGGTAGCTTAAGAGCTTGGCAGAATGAAGTATTTATAGAACTTTGGTTTACACCAGAGTCAAATAATACTCTCGCATAAACGTTGTGAACTAGGAACGTACCAGCTATTACGTCCGGAATCAATTCAGCTTCCTGCATAGTCAATTGGAAGGCTCTTACGTTTTTCTTGGTAGTTCCTTCTTCAGGTTTAGCCTTATTATCCACTGGTTTGACCAATTTAGGGCATTCTGGTTTGAAATGCCCAGCTTCTCCACAGTTATAGCAGACCCTTGTTTTCTTTCTGCAATCTTCTTCACGATGTCCTATAGCTTTGCAAAAGTTGCAGGGTTCATTACATTTTCCAAAATGTTTCTTTTTGCAGTTTCTGCAGAACGGCGGAGTTGAAGATTGCCCAATTCCTCTTTTCTTGAAATTGCTATTATTAACCACACGAAATCCTTGGGTAATTTTCTTAGCCAATTCCTTCTTCCTATTTTCTTCTCGCGTACGCACTAGTCTGTCTGTCAAAGTGTTGGCTAATTCCACCGCATCATCGATCGTTCGGGGTCTCGCAGCTTTGACAATATCACGGATCTCGCTAATTAAACCCCAGATGTAGCAAGAAATAAGTACCGGCTCTGGCGAAGCCAAAGTAGTCACAATTCGAGCATATTCGAAAAACTTCGAAGTATACCCTCGGCAATCAACATTCACCATTCGGTGGCTCAGGAATTTGTTCGCCATCTGCTCTTTTTCGTATTCTGGGCAGAATTTTCTTTCCACCAGACGCTTAAATTCCTCCCAACTCATGGCGTAGGCCATGTCACTTCCCTTGGCTTGTAAGACCGTATTCCACCATTCTAATGCTTCTTCCTTAAAAAGGTGAGAAGCATACATGACTTTATCCTCCTCGGCACATTTACTTATTTTAATTACTGCCTCGGTTTTCTCCAACCAACGCAGCGCCGCAGTGGCCCCTTCATTGCCTGCGAACTCAACAGGTTTACAGGCAAGGAATTCCTTGTAAGTGCAACCAGGTGTTGCAGCTTTCATTCTTTTGAGAGGCTTGCAGTACATCATTATCATTATTATTAATGTTACCGCCTCCATTTATGCTATTACTGAAGTTGTCTTCATGAGTACGTTTACTAGAAATAATTTGTTGAGGTTCAACTGGATTTCGAGCAACAACAAGAATTGCTGGAATAGCATTGGCTATTCCCTGAGCAACGATGTTCTCGATATCTTGCCTATTCAGAAATTGATCTTCATGGTTTTGTTCAGATTGGTTAACTTCGTTAAGGGGTTCATTACCAGCGTGTTCCATCTGGTAATATATATATATATATATATAAGTTATTAGCACCAACTTAATTAATAACCAAGTATAATAAAACAATTGCACATAATCACATCAACACATTTAGCCAAAATTGTCGATTTTTCGACTTCCGTTTTTATATATTATAGTATGCTTCCGTACACACACGTTATATTACAAAAGTTTTATTTTTAAGTTATTTCACATAGTTATATTTTTATTATTATTATTATACACATATTCCTACAACCACACATGATCCAGTCAGCTGGCACTTTTAGAAACGACGTTCTTTCTCGTCGTACTTCCAGGATATCCTCTCCCCTACTTCCCGGATTCTATTTCCGGCGTCCACTAGCTCCTCGCCAAAGTAGCGGAGTTCTGCCAAGTTTTCGGAGCTCATAGGTGGGTGTAGTGGAGGCTCCGGGTCAAACTGAGGGAAAAAGGTATTAGGGTTATTTAAGAGGTTCTGAAATTGCCAGTCGGTGATCCACCACTCTTCTAGCTCTACTGGTAGAGGTTGGGAGTGGATAATAGGATCTGGGATCTCAGGCTCTAGATCAACCGGAAGTTGTGCTTCCGCTGGGTAATTAAAGAGGTTTGCATCGGCAGGTCCGATGAGGTCACTAAGTGCTAGTTTATGATCCAGCTCTTCCCAAGATGGCATTTCCTGGTCTTGTCTGGAACTTTCTCCGATCTCTATTCCCTTGCCCTTATCTTTGGGATCCACAGCCTTTATAATTTTCCGTGTCGCTGGTTTCTTCCTCCTCACACGCCTCCAACCCACGAATCTTCTTTTCTTTCTCGGTTTGGGTTTCTCCGAAGGTTGGGCTTGAAATTCCATAGGTTCATCAGTGTCGGCACAATAACCGGTAAAGTCTCTGGAAACTTCCACATTCACCGAATAGAGATTGAGATTCTGAAGAGCTTCAGACAACTCATTCATGCTGTTTAGCATATATGAAGAAAACACACAAAATTCTAGGTTAAAATTTTGTAAGTTAGATTTTCACAGGCTAATATTTAGTATAACCATTCGAGTATCATTGTTTAAAAAAAATGGCAAACATTGCGACTTTTGTATATATATATATATATATATATATATATATGTTTATTACAAATTACAACTGAAATTCAATATATACTAGGGTTTGTGCATTCATAATTTATTATATTCAACATGCCTTTATATAAGGTTTATTCTATCTTCTCTTACTAAATTGTTTATCTATGGGCAAAGTTTCATTAAAGTTTCTGGCTTATAGATGATATGGGTGCTAGTACTGGGTCAGGGTGTTGGCAGTTTAACTTAATTAAAAGTTACATTTACTGCTGTAGTGGCTAACATATAGAGATTTGCCCATTGTTCATCTAATTCATTTTCCCATGGTGGGTTATTGCCTATTTCCTGAGTTTCCTTATTAACCATCACTCCTTTTGGTTGTGTCTTCTTTATTTTCTCTTGACCTTTTCTAATAATCCAACTTCTTTTCTTAATGGTAAGTGGTTTCTCAAACTATTCCTTATGAACAAATATTCCTTCCTCAGTATCTGCTGAGTATCTTGAGGAATTTGATTGAAATGAAGTTCCCTTATCTTTTGATGTATCTAATTGACGATAGATGTCCGAAATTCTTTGCTTACCCATACTGTAAACTAACAAATAGTCAAATACACAAAAACACATAAGCACAGGATGGCAATCAGGAAAATTAAGTATTTCTAAATACTTAATTGGCTTAAATCAGTGGCTCTGATACCACCTTTTTCTGTCACGGCCCCCGGCCCGTTTTGACCCGGTCCCTGGAGCCGCGGGACAGAAATCCCGTGGTATTTATTTAATTTGGCAGCGGAATTATTAACAGGATCGTTAAAACTTGAAAATTCCCGATTATTTTATTTCATAATTAGGGACACCCTCTATAATTTACAATAAGGGAATTTCGCTAGGAAACCCCTCTTTTACAAAAACATGTTTCTTTATTTTATTAAGCCACTTCTTTAAGCTTGCAGTGCTACGTGACACTTTTTCCTGGATCACAGCAGATCACCTGAAACATGTTTTAAAAAGGTTTTATCAGCAGGGAAATACTGGCGAGTCATTTAAGTTGCACAAAACGGCACATCGTTATAATATACAGTATTAAGGGTGATTACATTGTTTATATAAACCAATTACCCAAATCGGTATTTGTCACTCGACTGTATCTGTAACTATGGTCAGATCACCCATTGGCTAACTCGTTGTCTAATGGTGACGGGAAACAAGTAATGTATATAAAACCCCACATACCGGCAGTAATTAAAGATTACAAAGACTTAATCCCTGTAATTATAACCTTGAAAACATTTAGGGTTTTGTAAAATAATTTGATAAAAAGAGAATGACTCACATTGAAGCTTTAAACGGGCCGAGTTTAGCCTACTGATTAGCCTTGTAACCTAATTCAAATAACAAAGCACATGAAAACTAGGTTAGTAACTTTAATCCAACTTTTACGACAACTCACGAGATCCAAAACCTTCACGACGAATGACAAAGTGCGATACTTAAACATCCATCGAATTTACGACGAATGACAAAGCATAACCTGAGTTTGGGCAGCACTTAAACATCCATCGGATTGGTTTTTATCGATCGGACATTAAATCGTAGCAGTGATCAAGTTATTACCCTGTTATCGCGGCAGAATGTCGTGATTGTGTGTGTTTTTGGAGTAAACAGATGATAACTCAACGTACGAAATGAGTTTTTACGTCGAACTAACGCCAAATTTCAAGTGCCAATGCCCTGCTATTTATACTGAAAAACAGCCTCCCTCGCGTGGCGCGAGGGGTGCCCCCCTAGCATAGGGTAGCCCCGTGTCTCAGTAACCTGGGTGAGTCGATGGTTCGTAAAAATTCGATTTCTATAAAAAATTGTCTTGATAATACTGACTAGGAAATACCCCCCCCCCCCCCTGAGTTTTAGGGGCCCTGATCCTGATTCCGATTGTTCGGAAAATTTTAGGGTTTATGCAGGATTACTTGGGGGGTCTCAATTAGGGTTTCCTATTGGACATATTAAGATAAGAAATAGTAATTTTGATGAGAGTTGTTACACATAACTACTACATTGTGCCCTTTGTGCGAAGATATCGAGGAATCGGTGGAGAACTTGTTTACTGCTTTCTCGGTGGTTTTGAGGGTGTGGTTGACTTCCAGTATTTGGTGCAACATTCCGCCGCTTTACCTTTTTTATTATAAAGACATTTTAGAAATTCATAAATTCAGTAATCTTAGTAAGGAGGAGAAGATCATTCACGGTTTGGCAATGATAGCTTGCTGGTGCATTTGGAAGGAAAGGAACGATGTGGTTTTTAATCAGAAAAGATGTAGTCCTCAAGACATGATAGGGGTGATTAAATCTAGAGGTTTCGCTTGGGTTAAAAACAGATCTTCTTGTAAATGTATTAGATGGACGGATTGGTGTAAATACCCTATGTACATGTTGTAATTTCTCTGCCATTTGCCCGTTTGGGTCGGGGGTGTTGTGTTTGTTTGGCTTTTTGCCTGTTTGGGTCGAATGTTGTTTAATGAAGTTTAATTTTCAAAAAAAAATATATATAATTATTTCTATATATAATTCATCGTATCTGAGCGTCGGGATCTTACGGTTCAGAAATTACCAACCGTCGGGATCTTACGGTTCTGTTTTCAGTAACCGAAACTTGGGCACGGGGGCGTGTTGAGTGGGCACGGCCCCGTGTTCAGGTTACTGTCTGACTTAAAACAGGATTGCCAGTTCCAATGATTGGGCACGGGGCGTGTTCAGCGAGCACGGCCCGTGCTGAGTTCTGCAGAAGCTGAAAAATTAAGAAAAAAATCCTAAAAAAAATGAAAAATAAGAAAAACGATTAGGCCGTTGATTCCTAACTTTCTTAAAATCCTTGTGTCTCCGGCAACGGCGCCAAAAACTTGATGGGTGTCAAGTGTTATATATATTAGGTGTATATTTTAAGCCCCTTTAACACTTTTTAGTCAAGTTTTAAATTTATAAAACACGATATTCACTAACACTAGACACTCATATGGGCAAGTGCACCCATCGTGAGCGTAGTATAGTGTTGGTAAGATACCGAGGTCGTCCAAGGACACAAGAGCTTTTAGTACCGGTTTATCCTCAACGTCTAATCAAATCAAAAAGTTTAGAAAAATGTTTTAAACTAAGAAAAATAAAAACTAACTAAAAATGCTGAAAATAAAAATAAAAGAAAAACAGATAGACAAGATGAATCACTTGGTTCCGACTCGTATCTAGTGTAACCTTTGATTATTTTCGCACTTTTGCACTATTTTAAGAGATTATCTTAGTTATTGTAGTAGGCCCCTCTTTTGAAGGTGACGTTACCCTCACCCCAGTAGTTTGAGTCAGCAAGGATACAATCCTAAAAGGGTGGATTATTGAAAGATAATTAATTAAGTTATTAATGCAAATTATGGTAGGCCCCTCTTTTGGAGGTGACGTTACCCTCGACTAAGTAGTCTGAGTCAGTAGGGATACAGTCCTAAATAGCCGGGTTATAGTATTAATAGTAGTTAACTTATGAGGGAATCAAAGAGTTTGGACCCCCGCCATCCAATACCGTTAAGTATTGAAGGAGGTCCTACTAAATTTGACCCAGGTCCATTGCAGGACCTCTAAACGCTGAACAATGGCAAGACCTTTACCAAACCGTTCCCTTAACCCCCGACCAGGTAGCCAACATACCTCCATATAGACCGTGGAGATATGAATGGTGAAAATCTTTTATTTTATATAGACAGTAAAATAATGCCAAGACACCATGGACAAACGATAAGGAAAGATCACCTTCAACATAAGAAACTAGTTATTAAAGTCATTAATACAGAACCAAATAAAAAAGTGCGAAAAGATTGAAAATAAAAAGTATTACACTAGACACTTTGTCTTCACCAAGTGATGTAAGAGACTTAGGCAAACATGGCCTTGATTGTCAAGAACTCTTACGATCAATCTTGGATCCCAAGACGACTCACACACTCTACGATGGACAATGGATGATGGTGGTGGATGATGGTGTTATGGTGGTGGTGGTGGGTGGTGGGTGAAGTGTGAGAGAGGTGGTGTGCCAAGGGATGGTTTGAGCTTGAGCCAAGCACTCCTATTTATAGGCCGAACAGAAGCTCGGGCACGGCCCCGTGTCCAGTGGGCACGGCCCCGTGTCCACTTCCTATCTTTCTTCATTTAATGCAGCTTTGTCTTATTAGTTGACCACGCCCCCGTGTCCGCTGAGCACGACCCCGTGTGCAGAAGAATCTTTGTACTATGAAGATTTGCCTGGATTGTGCGAATCTTATAGTTGACCACGGCCCCGTGTCCGCTGAGCATGGCCCCGTGGTGGGCAATAGAAGCTTCTACAACTTTGTCTTTTCTGCTGACACTTGGGCACGCCCCCGTGCTGGCTGAGCACGGGGCGTGTTCAGTCTTCTGTTATCTTGTTTTGCTTGGGAAGATGCTGTCGTGGGGTCGGGCATGTCATGTCTCGTTCCTTTTCTTGTATTTATGTCAGATTTTGGTGTCTTTTTGCTTCTTTTGTTAATTTGAGCTCATTTAATCCTGAAAATACAAAAGGAAGACAAAAGCACACTTTTTCCAACATTAGTACTAAAAAAGGGTTAGTTTTATGCCACAATTGATGAAATTTATATGTTGCATTTTGCACACATCAAATACCCCCACACTTGAATCTTTGCTTGTCCTCAAGCAAAACTCTTTAATATGTGGCTATTACACTCCCAAATAGAATGAGTAGAAAAGAATGTTTTTGAGCTTATCATAGAGTGTCGGGATTTCCAAGATTCTTTATTTAGTTTTATTTTTATTTATTTACATTCCTATTCGTCATGATTTATTTAAAACTTTTCATAAGATAAATTACTTATTAGGGCATAACATGCCTTTGTAAAATTCTATTTATATACCAGTTCACATACCTCACGGGGATCACTCAACACTCGGCCGAAAATGTATTTGTGGATCACTCGAGAGCGGCATGGAACTTACTCCTACCATAGGCTTGCCAAGCAATCAATCCTCCTCCTTTTTAACTTATATACCTTTGTAAATATCAAGAGGACTTTGTGGGTGAAGGGTTAGGCTTGGGTTAAACGTAGGTGGTTGGGTTAGTGGTTAGTAGAAAAAGGGCGAAAAGCGTAACAAGCGTCGGTTTTCGTAAGACCTTTTATTTTTGTAATTTTTATTTTTATGAAGCTATTATTCAAACAAAGTTATTTTTGATGAACTTGTTTGTTTATTTTCTTTTGCTTCATCATCAACACACATTTTTTTTTTTTTTTGAAAAGTCATATGAAAAACCGAACTTGTTACTAAAACAAAGGGTTAAAAATGAAAAAGGTTTTGGTGGGTAAAAAGGTGTTTGGTTTGGGTTATGAAATGAAAAGGTTTAGGCTCAAAGGGGCTAACTAGGGGGATTTTGGGTAGGTGGTAAAAAAAAAAGAAAAATAATGGTGTAGAAATAAAAAGGGTTAGTCCTAATGCCTCCATCATTTACTTACTCGGGTTTAAGTTGGTAAGGACCGGGAATGTATCGTCATGGCAAGTTCTAGAGTCGTAAGAACCAAGCGGCTATTCACACAAGAAACGAAAAATGAGCATTTAGTCTAATGATATGTAATTGTATGCTCGATAAAGGCTCAAAACTCACTTTTGCGGGAATGGGTTTTTATGTGATCAAGTATATATAATCAAATTTTAAGTAAGTTTGCCATGCCTTTTCATAATTTTCTTATGTTGGTTCTTTTTATCACGACGCTATCGGTTGTAAATTCGTAAAAATATAACCTTTTTGAGAACTTGAATTTCCCGAGTTAAACCTAGACAAGTAAAAAAATGAAAATTTTTGAAAAAATTTGGGGTGATTAGCGGTTCCAATAGAGTTTTGTGTAAGGCTTGTATTTAGGACTTGCAAGATTCAAGGTTTTAGCATCCCCCCCACACTTAAATTACACATTGACCTCAATGTGTCCCAAAAATAAGTTTTTAGGTTGATTGAATGTGTAAAAAGGTGTAAAAAGCAAAAATTTTGTGTTACTGGGCGCTGAACACGGCCCCGTGTTGTCCGGGCACGGCCCCGTGTTCAAGTGCCAGTAACAAAATTAAATCAAGAGAAACAGAAGCTTGGACACGGGGGCGTGTTGGGTGAACACGGCTCGTGTCCAGTTACCTGAACTGGGTCTTTTTCTGCAGATTGTGCAGCACGGGGCCGTGTTGGGTGGACATGGCCCGTGCCGAACTTACTGTAAACGAAGAAAATTGTCGGACGGTTCTGATTTCCTGCATGGGGTGCTGGTTCAAGTTTCCTTTGTATCCTTTGTCATCTCAAGTGTGTTTTCTTCATTTCAACACCACCCAAACACCAAATTAACTAAAACCATCATTCATTAATCATAGAGAGAATTACATAATAGTCCTAAAAATTAGAATACTAGATAGTTAGGTCAAAGAAACACAAGAAATCCAAACCAAGAAGTTTTAGCCTTATTCTAAGCAAAATTTCCGAAAAGGTAAATTTTCCGGTTAAATGTGGCTTTGACAACTTCTTTTTCCGGGTATGGGTTCCTCACACGTCGGCGAGCCACTCTTCGATCTCCCTAGGGAAAAGAAAAGCGGGCTCATGAGCATCGGGTTGAGGAGGTGCAACTTCCACCGGGATTTCTTGGAGTTCTTCAAGAGGAGGTTCCGCCGGAATGTCGTCCCAACCGGTAGGATTGTGGATTCCAAGTGCTAGGTAGGGGTGAGCAAATTAACCACCATAACCGATAACCGAACCATAACCGAACCACTAATAACCAATAACCAATATAACCAATGGTTATGGTTATGAAACTTTGTATAACCGCTCAATCGGTTATGGTTATGGTTATGAAGCTTTGGTTAACCGATATAACCGAAACCGAACCGAACTTGTAATGTTAACTTTATATAATGGATTTGTGTTTTACAAAACCATATAGAGGGTTTTTACTAAGATAAAAGTATGTTAGTAACAAAATGATCTTGATGTAGATGCCATTTATTTTGATAAAGAACTAATGTGTTATGTCCATAATTTTTTTTTGAGAATTACCTTATTAAAAAGAATCCCGAATCGGTAGTTTAACCAAAAAGTTTAGTCTCCGTTATCTTATAAAATAGGCTCAAGCTAAGTTCAAATCGTGCACTACCCTATTTATTTAAAACCTTGCTCGGTTACTTAACCAAAATTAACCAAAACCGAACCATAACCGACTTCATAACCGATTAACTATAACCGAAGTTTGGTTATGGTTATGGTTACCAAAACTCCATAACCGAACTAGCGGTTATGGTTATGATTAATAGTAAAAACCGAATCAAACCCACCCATGCACACCCCTAGTGCTAGGTTCCAATCCTCTTGAGGGAGGATTGGTTCCATGGGAGGTGTCACAAGAATGTTTAACCTCTGGTGCAAGAGGTTTATTTCTTGAAAACTGTTTTCCAACCCCACCGAGAGATAATTTATACGGTCTATGAGGACCTCCTCCACCGAAGTCATCTCGTCAAGGGCCTCACGTAGCGCCATTACGTATCTTACGAGAGTTGCTTCAATCGATGGCCTCCTTTCCCGTCGACTATTCCTTGAGTGCGCAGAAGAGGTTCCACTGTTTTGGCTAGACATTCTACGAAAACATACCAAAAATAGTGTGTTTTAATGAAACAGTACCACGGACACGGCCCCGTGCTCAATGAGCACGGCCCCGTGTTCAACTTTCTGCAGATTTTTAGAACAAGGAATCTTGGGGTTTCAAATTATTTTCTTAACTTATGAAGCTTTTCTGAGCAGAAATAACTTAAAACAATGTTGTGTAACTTATTTTTAACAAGATTCCTTGAACAAAAATTCAATAAACATCACAATGAGGCTTGAAATCAAGCTTCAATGGAGGTGTTGTTGCAAGAAAGGTGAAGAAGAAGGCAATGGATAAAAGAGGAAAGGACAAGATGTTTGTTGGAACCTTCTTTTAGAACTTACCTAGGATGGTAGGTCAGAAAATCCCTTCAAATATCTGTCCCTGGATGGTCCAATTGTGCAGGATTCTTGGCTGCATTTATAGAAAACGACAGTGTGCTGGACACGGCCCCGTGTCGGCTGGACACGGCCCTGTGTGCAGGCAAGATCCTGACACATTTTGTCCGTATTCTGACAAAAGTCAGAAATGAATCTTTTGGTGGACACGGGGGCGTGTTGACCTGGGCACGGCCCCATGTCGGAAGGCTGTTTTATGAAGTTTGTCTATTTTCAAGGAACTTTTCCGGATCGGGCGGTTCCTTACTGGATGGAACAACCCCAAAGTGCCTAAGATACCTTAATTGATCTAAATTAAGACGAGAACGCAAGAGGTTATAGGTGAGGGTGATTCCTATGCTATATGTAGGTGGACAAGTCCAACCCTTTTCCGGGCTCTCGTTAAAGAAGGTGTATGTCGAATCGCTCAGGTCTATGTATGCATCAAACGAAGTCGATGGGGAGTCCTTCACGGCACAATCGACACAGGGACGACTATCGCTCAAGTCCTCACTAGAGTTAGGAGTATCGTTGGAAACAATGAAGTTGTTTGAATGCGGTTCCAACCCTTCTTCTTGGCTATCGTCTTGGAAAAGATTATTAAAATCTTTCCTAAGTTCTTTTAGCCAATCAATAATTAGATCTTCTAGTTGAAATAATTCATCGAGAAGCATTTCTCCTAGAAAATCCGGTTGGGAGCATTCGAGGGAGAGATAGGGATTATTTTTACTTTTGCCCCTCTTAAGGATACTAGGAAACGATGGGTCTATATAGTGGGGTTTATAATTTAGAAAATAGCATTCTAATTCCTTATGGTTACCACCACATAATTGACACCACATAGTACCATAAGAGTGCCGAAAGTAAAAAGTATCAGTATCACTCATGTTTGTGTCAGAAATTACCAACCGTCGGGATCTTATGGTTTTGTTTTCAGTAACTGAAACTTGGGCATGGGGGCGTGTTGAGTGGGCACGGCCCCGTGTTCAGCTTACTGTCTGACTTAAAACAGGATTGCCAGTTTCAATGATTGGGCACGGGGCGTGTTCAGCGGGCACGACCCGTGCTGAGTTCTGCAGAAGCTGAAAAATTAAGAAAAAAATCCTAAAAAAAATGAAAAATAAGAAAAACGATTAGGACGTTGATTCCTAACTTTCTTAAAATCCTTGTGTCCCCGGCAACGGCGCCAAAAACTTGATGGGTGTCAAGTGTTATATATATTAGGTGTATATTTTAAGCACCTTTAACACTTTTTAGTCAAGTTTTAAATTTATAAAACACGATATTCACTAACACTAGACACTCATATGGGCAAGTGCACCCATCGTGAGCGTAGTATAGTGTTGGTAAGATACCGAGGTCGTCCAAGGACACAAGAGCTTTTAGTACCGGTTTATCCTCAACGTCTAATCAAATCAAAAAGTTTAGAAAAATGTTTTAAACTAAGAAAAATAAAAACTAACTAAAAATGTTGAAAATAAAAATAAAAGAAAAACAGATAGACAAGATGAATCACTTGGTTCCGACTCGTATCTAGTGTAACCTTTGATTATTTCCGCACTTTTGCACTATTTTAAGAGATTATCTTAGTTATTGTAGTAGACCCCTCTTTTGAAGGTGACGTTACCCTCACCCCAGTAGTTTGAGTCAGCAAGGATACAATCCTAAAAGGGTGGATTATTGAAAGATAATTAATTAAGTTATTAATGCAAATTATGGTAGGCCCCTCTTTTGGAGGTGACGTTACCCTCGACTAAGTAGTCTGAATCAGTAGGGATACAGTCCTAAATAGCCGGGTTATAGTATTAATAGTAGTTAACTTATGAGGGAATCAAAGAGTTTGGACCCCCGCCATCCAATACCGTTAAGTATTGAAGGAGGTCCTACTAAATTTGACCCAGGTCCATTGCAGGACCTCTAAACGCTGAACAATGGCAAGACCTTTACCAAACCGTTCCCTTAACCCCCGACCAGGTAGCCAACATACCTCCATATAGACCGTGGAGATATGAATGGTGAAAATCTTTTATTTTATATAGACAGTAAAATAATGCCAAGACACCACGGACAAACGATAAGGAAAGATCACCTTCAACATAAGAAACTAGTTATTAAAGTCATTAATACAAAACCAAATAAAAAGTGCGAAAAGATTGAAAATAAAAAGTATTACACTAGACACTTTGTCTTCACCAAGTGATGTAAGAGACTTAGGCAAACATGGCCTTGATTGTCAAGAACTCTTACGATCAATCTTGGATCCCGAAACGACTCACACACTCTACGATGGACAATGGATGATGGTGGTGGATGATGGTGTTATGGTGGTGGTGGGTGGTGGGTGAAGTGTGAGAGAGGTGGTGTGCCAAGGGATGGTTTGAGCTTGAGCCAAACACTCCTATTTATAGGCTGAACAGAAGCTCGGGCACGGCCCCGTGTCCAGTGGGCACGGCCCCGTGTCCACATCCTCTCTTTCTTCATTTAATGCAGCTTTGTCTTATTAGTTGACCACGCCCCCGTGTCCACTGAGCACGACCCCGTGTGCAGGAGAATCTTTGTACTATGAAGATTTGCCTGGATTGTGCGAATCTTATAGTTGACCACGGCCCCGTGTCCGCTGAGCACGGCCCCGTGGTGGGCAATAGAAGCTTCTACAACTTTATCTTTTCTGCTGACACTTGGGCACGCCCCCGTGCTGGCTGAGCACGGGGCGTGTTCAGTCTTCTGTTATCTTGTTTTGCTTGGGAAGATGCTGTCGTGGGGTCGGGCATGTCACGTCTCGTTCCTTTTCTTGTATTTATGTCAGATTTTGGTGTCTTTTGCTTCTTTTGTTAATTTGAGCTCATTTAATCCTGAAAATACAAAAAGGAAGACAAAAGCACACTTTTTCCAACATTAGTACTAAAAAAGGGTTAATTTTATGCCACAATTGATGAAATTTATATGTTGCATTTTGCACACATCAACGGTCCCTTTTTTTAAAACAATTTTTATCTTGTTATTTCTATTGACATTCCTTTTATTTTGTTTTCTTATTCAACGTTCCCTTTTTTGTAAAGCAATTTTTATCTTGTTTTTTTTAATATCTAGATTACCTTTTATTTTAGATATTATTTATTTACTTCAATTAATTATTTGATCATTAAATATTTAAATGCCTTTTATACTTAGGTAATTTGTTTATAAAAAAATGGATGATGAGATGGAAAATGTAAGGATAAGTGAGGATGTTTGTATGGTAGGAGGTTATATTGAGGGATTTTAAGGATTTTTATGGATGTGTAAGTAGGGGTGTTCAAAAAACTCGTGGCTCGCAACTCGCTCGAAAGTCGCTCGAAAATAGCTCGAAGAAAGCTCGGCTCGAAATTGGCTCGATTGTTAACGAGCTAGCTCAGCTCGGCTCGGTTTGTAAACGAGCCGAGCTCGAGCTTGGTCTGGCTCGGCTCGTGAGCTGGTTTGATAAGGTTTACATCCTTCATTTTTTTGTCCCACATCGCTTAGAAAACAAAAACTAAGGGTGTATTTCCCCTATAAAAGAAGGTAAAGACAATCTACAAAGTGAATTAACTATTTATACTTGCATATTTAGCCATATGGTTAAATTAAATGGCAATTATGGCCCTTAGTCTATGATGAAATTCATGTTTAAGTAGTAAATTTTGCGGTTTTTTGTTAGTTCGAGCTAGATCGAGCCGAGCCGATCTAGCTCGAATTCTAATCGAGTCGAGCTCGAGCCTCAAATCCCAGCTCGATTTGAAATTCGAGCTCGAGCTGAGCCAACTCAAATCGAGTTCGAGCCGAGCTCGAGCTAGGTCTAGCTCGGCTCGACTCGGCTCGTTTACAACCCTATGTGTAAGGACTTGTAAGGATATGATGTGGCAGCTGACTATGTAGCTAAGGACGCTTAAGATGCCCCTTAGCATTGGAGATAGTCTTAAAGTTGCTTTTTATATCATTATACATGTATGTTATATATACATTATATGTGTTAATCTATACATAACCGATTAGTGAAATATTAATAAAACCGTCACCCTTAAATGTATGGTTATACCATACAATATATACACATGGTATGTAACTAAATGTGTGTTTACATACATATATCTAATTAATCAATTGATCGTTAATATATCTGTTGCCCTTAGGGGACTGGGGGCGGCAAAACAATTTCCGTGATGGGCCAAGTTTAACGCGTGGTGGGATGCAACAAACCACCGCCACCATGTTAGTTCCACGCGTGAAGAACAATTTCCGTTAAAGATATCACGCGTTATTGATTGTGAGTGATGGAACATGTGAGGGGGTGTGAGGGTTTATTGTGGGTGTTGTGAGTGATGCCCATTGCCACTAAAAAAGGTTGTGAGTGATGGAAAAATGGTTGATGACATGACGGAACTTGATTGGGTGTTGTGAATGATGAGTGATGACCACCCCCACCACCTTATATGGTTTTTGGCTTTTGAAAAAATCACACATAAATCACGTTTACAAATTGTTAACAATTTTAGTTACATGATTCTCTTTATTAAAGACATTATTGCTAGCAAAATATGTATTTTTTCGTGAATTACTTTCTCACCAACCGAAAACTTGATCCTCATATACTGATATTCATGATTATACACGTCCCAATATATAAATAAATAATAAATAAATAAAAACTTGAAAAGGAAACGAGTGAAAGGGACCTTGTACATACTACATATAGAGAAAAATAAGCATTTAATTGTTATTCTATACTTGTTTTTCAAGCATAACCATTGAATTATATCATCTTCGTCTTCAACTTCCACAAATACACTTTTTTTTCCATCATCTCTCTCTTTCTCTCTCTAGAGTGTGCATGTATTTGATAAGTCAATAGATGATTAATTATGTATGTTCACATACATGGAAATATATACATGGAAGAACTCCTTACGAAGCTCCATAGATGAATTCCCATCTTTGACAAAATCATCATCACATACACAATAGGGTATCTGTAAACAAAGCTTCTTTGAACATGGACTCCATTTTCAATCTTGAAGAAACCAGAAGATCCAGTTTGCTTCAACAAATCATCAAATCGTTCGGTTTCGCATATGTTTGCCTTTGGTCTCACTTTCCACAACATTCCAAGTACGTAGTTTGATTTTCTTCACATACAAGCATATACATATGTGTGCAAGCGTCTATTTAATATTCTTACATCCATACAAATATCACATGCAGTTGCTTGATCTTCATTGATGGAGTTTACAAAGAAGAAAACAATCAAACAAGCTCATCATCTGGAAGTCTTGCCATGAGGTCTTTTCTTGACTACCAAAAGTCAATGTTCTTGGTTGATAATTACAGTGGGTAAGAACAAGAAAATGCAATTAGTCTTTATGTTACTAACTAATATGCATATGTATAATATTCATAAACCATCTTTATCTGTATACAGAAGAGTTCCAGGGTTTGCGTTTATGCACAATCGAACGTATATGGAGTGTAAAGGATTCGAGCTTTCGAAAATGGCATCAAATGCAGCACAGCTACAATTTTATCAAGTAAGTACACATATATTTATAAAAATTGTAATTATTTATATGATCCCTTATTAATGCAAGATTTGAAGCTAATAAGTAACCCTATTTTTAATTACTTTCAGGAAGCAAGGATTAAGGTAACAAAAAAAGTGTAGAATATAAATTAAGCTCAAGGTTTAATCTTTTCAATTCATTTTTCATCATACATTTTCATTTGTTACAGACTGCAATTTTTATGGGGTGTGATAATGGGGAGATTGAGCTTGGCATGTCCAAGGACTCTTCACAAGTAACAAATTTATTACTTTAATATTTCATATTATGTATTCACATTTTCCTAAACACTTTTAACTTATGCTTTTGTTTTTAATATAGATTAACTTTGAAATTGAGTTAAAGAAGTGTTTTCCTGGTGATTTCCCACAAGAAGTGCTTGCTCAACCACTTGATCAAGCTCGACCTTCGTCTTCTTCATCGTCTTTAAGATCATTATCGATGGAAAATAACGCGGATTACCCGCCTTTTCTCTTCAACATGCTTCAAACAACTTCTAATATGGCCGAAATATATGGTTTCAAAGAACCATATTTGGAGCAACAAGCACCAAATCAAACAGCATCTTCTTCAACAATGAGATCAATAGAAGATGCTCTCCAACAAACTCTAAATCAAATTAGAACCAATCAAAAGATACCTTCAAGAGAACATGAAGAAGAGGCAATGACACGAGCAATTCTTGCAGCTATTTCTTCTTCTTCTCCTGCTTCTTCCTCTTCTTCGCATCAGCGTCGACCTCCTCGAGTTGCTAGTGCTTTTAAGAGATACCGGTCACATTTAGGACCTACAAATCAAGTTCAAAATCGACAAAGTCTCACCAGAAGATCGCTTTCATTTTTTAGAAATTTAAATGAGGCTCGAGCCCAACAAGACTATCGAATGGTCCAAACAACACGACCAACAACCAATCAACTTCATCACATGATGTCGGAGAGAAAAAGACGAGAAAAACTTAATGAAAGCTTTCAAGCTTTGAGATCAGTTCTTCCTCCGGGATCCAAGGTACATCATTCACTTCGTTTATATATCGATCCTTTTACATATTGTATCTATGATCTTTATTCCATTACATGTCAAGTAAACAAAATTTATATATATAAACACATGAAAGGAAGAAAGAAACCCAAACAAGGGCGGACCTAAGCAAGGCCCAGGGTGGGCGGGCGCACCCCCGGGAAAAAAAAAATTTAGTGCTAAGTTCCGTCGAAAATCCCGTCCGCACCCCTTGGAATTTTCCGTCCGCACCCCATGGAATTTTCCGTCCGCACCTCTTGGAATTTTTCGTCCGCACCCTTAGGTAAAAAGTGTTATCAATTTATATTTTAAAAATATTCTTTAGTAAACTCCTATTTTATAAAAAATACTACCTAAATTATATTACTTTTAATACCTAAATAACTAAAACCAAATACCCAATACATTTAACTAGCCCACTACTAAGTCTTAGCCCAATAAACAAACCCAACAAATCAACAATATTTCAAACTAAAATAAAATAAACAAGCCCAGAACCCTTACATATTCTATCCTGCTCTCTTTATCGTCCTTGCACGCCAGCGATCAGAACATCAACAGCGACAACAGTGAACAGTCAGCAGCCGCATACCACCGTAATCAGCCACGGGTAAGTTTCTTTGTTATTTTTGATGATGTTTGGTTGGTTTTGGTTGATATTAGCCACCTCCAGCAGCCTATTATAGCCGCATACTAACCATAGTAGACATGTGCTTCGTATTGTCTTCATTATGTTATGGTGGGTTATATAAATTAAGTTCTTTTGTTTTACATGACCCGACTCGACCCGAACCGACCCAATACGGACCGATTTTTTATTTATATACCTTGGGGCCTAAAATTTTTAAAAATGTTCCGCACCCCCATGGAAAAATTCCTGGGTCCGCCACTGAACCCAAACTTGTTTAAAGAAAGCAAAGGAACCCTAGCTGGTAATGTTTTGTTTTATATTTTAATAAAGATGTAAACTTCATACAAAATGGGCTATATTGTAATACCATTTCCGGTTCGAGAAAGTTTACTAGGTTTTAAGTTACATAAACTAGGTTTTAATAGTTTCCTGGTTTACTAACAAACCAGACACATGTTCATTGTTTGCATTAAAGTTTAAACGATCAATTAAATATGTAAACTTGATCATAAAAAGATAATATATAGTCTACTATCGACCCTTTCCTCTTCGAGAAAGTTTACAAGATTTTTAATTACATAAACTTGGTTTTAATAGTTTCCCGGTTTACTCCCACTCTCCCCATTATTTTCTACGGCATCCAGGTGAAGGGCGAATACGAGTGGCGCCGGTTCGTCTTGGGTGAGAGGTGAGGTTTTACCGATTATTCCATTGTCGTGCCTTCAGGCGGGTGGAGGTCGGGTTTCCGCACATTTGGGAGAGCCAAAAGGCTGACGGCAGTCGAGTAGTCGACCTTGACCACATCGCCCGATGTCACAGTGGTTGACACGTCGTTCTTTGCCGTTCAAAAAATAATAATTTTCCGGTTTACAAGCCAAACACTTGTTCTTTATTTGAATATAAAAACATATTGACTTGAAAGTTCCAGTAAGATATAATACAACTTGTATTTTGCTTTAGAATGTTCATCTTGCTTTTTGAGAATTTAAGTATACTTTTCTTATAGTATTTTATGGCTTATGATTGTAGAAGGATAAGGCATCGGTGTTATCGAACATAAAGGAGTACATAGGTTCTTTAAAGTCTCAAGTTGAGGAGCTTAATAAAAGAAACAAGATTTTGGAGGCTGAGCAACCAGGGAATGATATACCTAAGCAAGATTCTAGTGGCTTTTCTGGTGAGAGACTAATCATCAGAATCACAGATGTCGAAGAATCGACTTCAGAATCGCAAGTTGTGGACTTGGAAGTGAATGTAAGAGGGGCTTTGATACTCGGGGATTTGGTTGTTCGAATATTGGAGTTCATGAAACAGGTCGAGAATGCTACTATAATGTCAATAGATGCTCGGACACAACTATTAGAGACGACGCAAACTATCGCGAATCGAGTAGTTTTGAGATTGCGAATTCAGGTATATATTTTTCATACAACTTTTATTCAGAAAATATCATTGTTTTGTAAAAACACAGACAAAAAAAATCTTTATTCTACATGAACAACGGTAAAAAAAGAAAAAACTACATTCTACATGTACAACAATAATATTCGAAATTGAAGACAAAAATACATTGTTTCTTTCATTTGTACAAACTTTGATTAAGCTAGTTTGCCTCTTAGGGATCATAGAAGTATTATATTTTAACAGATTAAAATTATTATCATTCAACACATATAACTTTAACTAAATTAAATATCATCTAAGAAGCTTCTTATTATTACCCCAAGTTGTAGTAAATTAATTAAACATCATCTAAGAAGCTTCTTATTATTACACCAAGTGTAGTAAAATATAAATAATATATTGTAGAACAAATAATTAGAACGTAACTATAATGTTTAACAATATTTTTTATGGAGTCGACTAGAAGCAAAAGAAAATTTTCATTTAACTAGGACACTGTTGATACGAGTTTCTAATTACATTTGTAGAAGAGTTAACTGCTATTCTCGTCCCTGTGGTATGGTGGAAAATGCCACTTCGGTAAAAAAAAAATAGTTGCGTCAGTTCCGTTCTCAACGTTTTTGAAACGTGCCACTTCAGTTCAAAAAGATGACGTCTTGCGCCAGTTCCGTCCTCAACGTTTTTAACGGCGCGTTATCTTTTTTGACTAAAGTGGCACGTTTCAAAAATGTTGAGGATGGAACTGACACAATTTTTTTTTGGACTGAAGTGACAGTTTACACCAAACTAGAGAGACGAAAATGACAGTTAACTCTTTATAGAAACACGTTAAATATCCAATTAAACTAAAGATTAATAAGAGGGATATAACTAACCATTTGAAAAAAAACAATTAGCTAGACCATATACTTATGTTACGATATTTATTTTAACGATAATTTATATTCGTAACCAGTAGGAAGTTAGTAAGAAAAAGACCATGTTAACTTTTTGAGTACATGAACTTTATTAGAATTAATAATATGATATTAGTGGCTTCTTGGAACACCTGTTCGTCAACTTTTTTTGACCTACCAAAAGCATTATCGATCAATTCAAGTTTGGATGATAAGTTCATTGGGTTAATAAATATATTAAATCATGTATCCATGTCATAAGGTTTTCATAACTAAATTATACGAAAAATATAAAATTTTAGTTCATACATTTGATTTCTCGTCTATTACGTGAAACTATTCATCATTTATCATTTTTTTTAGTGGATGTAAGTGAAAAAATATAATATTTGTGGTATTTATCTATTTAAAAAAAAGTTGACTTAATGTATAATTCATAAATTTACTTTTTGCATTAAATGATACAATAAGACAGACGATCTGAAGTTAAAAAATAAAAATAAAAAAAAAGACAAACAAACAAACAAACTTGGGGGCTATAATTCATTGACTACAAGAAAAAAAGTTGGGGCTAGTATTTATTGACTACATTTCCTTACACTTTCCTTCGATTCTATGCAGGGAAGTGAATGGGACAGATCAAACTTCCAAGAAGCAATGAAGAGGGTCCTTGATGACCTGGCACAATGACATGTTGTGGACAACTTTAGAAATCCTAACAAAAATGTTTACTTTTAGTTATTAGAGTGTAAGAATATCGATCTCTAGTAGAATTATTTTTAAGATTTTTTTTAAGTTTTTGATTATATCTAAAGGTACGTATTTTGGATTTGTGCATAAATTTAACATGAACATTTTTATAGCCATTTATAGATCAATACAAACAAACGTACCCAATAAAATCTTAACACATAATAGTAGAGTCTAAGGAGTGAAAGATGGGTATAAGCATTTCATCTATCCCGTAAGATAGAGATGATCCCGAGGTGACCCCAATGCCAAACATAAGAAGTATAATATATGTGGTAACATAAAGCGTGACATAGAAAACTTAAAACATCAAATAATGAGGTAATAGAAAATGGCCGAGTTAATTACTGTTTTCGTCCATGTGTTTGTCAAAAATCACTATTTCAGTCCATTAGTTTAAAAATTGCGATTTCAGTCCCTGTGGTTTCACTTTCGTAACAATTTCAGTCCACCTCGTAACCATTTCAGTCCCTATACTTAACAGAATAATGGATTGAAATGGTTACGAAAGTGATACCACATGGACCGAAATGGTTACGAAAGTTAAACCATAGGGACTGAAATCGCAATTTTTAAACTAATGGACTGCAATAGTGATTTTTGACAAGTCACAGGGACGAAAACAGTAATTAACGCCATACATTACATTAGAGGTGTGCATTGGTTTGGTTTGGTTTGGTTTGGTTTGGTTTTTACTGTTAATCATCAGCATAACCGTTAACTTTGGTTATGGAAATTCCTTAACCATAACTATAACCGAATTTCGGTTACGGTTAATCGGTTATGAAGTCGGTTATGGTTCGTTTTCGATTATTTAACCAAGAAAGGTTTGAAATAAATGGGGATGTTAGGGTGTTATTAGGGGCGTGCACGGTTTGTACTTAGCTTGTGGTCTTTTATAAAATAACAAAGACTACATTTTTTTATTAAACTGTCGATGTAAGATTTCCTTTAATAAGTTAAATGCTCAACAAAAAAATTACGATTATAACACATTAGTTCTTCATTAAAATAAAAAGCATCTACATCAAGATCATTTTATTACTAATATACTTTTATCTTAGTAAAAAATCTCTACATGGTTAATGTGAAATATAAATCCATTATATAGACATATAATTACATGTCCAGTTCGGTTTCGGTTATATTGGTTAACCAAAGCTTCATAACCGTCACCATAACCGGTTAGTCGGTTATACAAAGTTTCATAGCCATAACCATTGGTTATGTTGGTTATCGGTTAATAGCGGTTCGGTTATGTCAGTTATGATTCGGTTATCGATCATGGCGCTTATTTTGCTCACCCCTATTACATACAATCAAAATCCATATAAGAAATCGTTTGGTGATTAAATCCATATAACCTTCTAATTCTTGTAAAATTTCCAATTAGCCATAAACACGAATCAAATACCACAAATTTCTAGCACATGTAGCTTGTTGGCAGATCAGAGTTTACACACAACAAACAAATATGGTATACACACACGAGAATTTGTGAGAACTCCCTCAAGACTTTGTTATACATTTATCAGCCAAGAAATTACAATCCTTATCAATCTATTTATAGTAAAACAAACTTGATGAATAAGTAACCTAATTCTAGTCCTAATCTAACTCAAACCACTTTAAATAATTCATTAAAGCAGTCAAAAAAACCTATTTTATCAAACTCTTTTAAAGTCCTATAAAAAAATTCACAACTTCAACCCCTTCTTTTAACTTATCAAGATTAACCCTTCACCTCCCCCCCCCCCCCCCCCCCACCACCACTTAATCTTGATATTGACCCGTTACCACTCAAAACAATGTCGGTCCATCCCCATGAACCGAATTCGTTAGCTTTTCTCTTTACTTGGGACACTCACTTGCATAATGCTCATACTCGTTGCAATTGAAACATCTTATTCTACTTTTATCCCAGTTTCCGACAAACTAGCCACCTCGACCCCTTCCACCTTTACTTTAGTTCAACGACCCCCGTGCATCAGATTTAGAATATAATAGTTTGCTTTGATTATCACTAACTATCCCATCTTGCAATTTGATGCTCCACATACAATTTCAATCTACCTATTGCTTATTTGATAACATGCTCTCGAAATCCATGTATTGTTTAGTGACGGAGACAATATGTAGATGCTTGGTACCAAATCCAACAACTTTTGAACAATCATTTCATTATCAAGACTCTACCCAAGACTGTTAAACCTTGAAAGAAATCCACTTAACTTTCCAACAAATTCTTCAATCGTGCATGTTCCCTTCATTCGAATTTGCTTGAGTTCTCTCCTTAAAGTAGCTTGTTGGGCCTTTTGAATCATGTTTGCACCAAGAAACCTTACCTGAAGGGCTTCCATATATCTTTCGCTTGTCAGTTCTTAGAAACTTGAAGGAGTATATCATACGCTAGTGCTTGAAAGAGAACCACCCTAGCAACTTTGTTTCTCTTCTCGTCTACAAAATCACGAGTTACCAAATAATTGCCTCTAAGAGACGTTGAACATCTAATACCGACTTCATTAGATTAGTCCAGGTGTTGTAGTTCGTTGATGTTAATTGGGGAACTTGAAACGAAGTACTGTTACTTTCTAGAACCGGAACAAATGATGCACTAATGGGTGGATCATTTGCTTCTACCATCCCTCAAATGTTTTCATGTTGTTGCATCTATCTCAACCCTTTCTTTACTGCCACCTTTTTTCATAAATGAAGAACTTAAGTTCTGCTTCGGGAA
Organism: Helianthus tuberosus; assembly: GCA_030545235.1. Lineage (NCBI taxonomy): Eukaryota > Viridiplantae > Streptophyta > Magnoliopsida > Asterales > Asteraceae > Helianthus > Helianthus tuberosus. The sequence goes on from CM060366.1 coordinate 190,655,387, forward strand.
AAACAAATCACGCCCACACCTATTGTCATTAAATCTGAGTTATAAGTTTTTTAGTAGAACCCCCCCCCCCCCCCAAAAAAAAAAAATAAAAAAATAAATAAGTAAAATAAAATAAAAACGAATTTGCAACTAGTCTTATTGGATTCGATCATTGATGTGCTATCAACGATACATATTATTAGTACATGATCAACCCCTAATTCTAAGTATTTTAAATGACTTTTTTGTTGCAAATACTGCCTAAATCGTTCATACTTGACAAATGCAAGTTTCCAATGTCTCAGGATGAAAAGAAGTGAAAACGAGCATAATCCAAGTTAGAACCTAGGATTTCAAAGAAATCAGCAAGCTGCTAGATTGGCACAGCCGTGCCAGGCTATAGGCATGACCATGCACAACACCAAGGAACACAAAGTCAGCATGTCAACCCAAGAATGGTCAACAAAAGTCCATGATATGCGGAGGCATGACTGTGCACACCTAGGCAATCCCGTGGTTAGCTAAAGAAAAATCATGGAAGCTTCGAGAACAGACAAGAATGCCACCTGTTCAAGCCTTGCCGAGACACATGTTCATGCATGATCGTGCATGCTGATGTGCCATCAATTATACATATTTTTAGTGCATAGTTATCCCTTAATACTTTTATGACCTTTTAGTTGAAAATACTACCTAAATCGTTTCTATTTGACAAATGTAGATTTCTAATATATCAGAATGAAAAGAAGTAAAAAATGAGCATAAACGAAGCAAAATTCCAAGAATTTCAAGGAAATCAGCAAGTTACCAGATAGGCACAGCCGTGCCAGGCTATGGGCATGGCCGTGCATAATACCTAGGAGCACAAAGTCAACAAGTCAACCCAAAAATGGTCAACAAAAGTCCACGATGTGCAGAGGCAAGACCATGCACCCCTATGCATACCCGTGCTTAGCTAAAGACAAGGATCAAAAGCTTCGAGAACTAACAAGAATGCCACATGTTAAAGCCTTGTCTGGACACCTGTCCTCCAGGCACGATCGTGCTTACCCATGCATGTCACACCCTGAAATATCAGAGCATTGGCGTGACTGGACTGGTATCTTCATTGCACAGCGGAAGCAAAATAAGCTAAGACTTCTAGAAAACGAACGCCCACTAAGTACTCGAATCTCCAATGGTTCACCTGTTAGAAAAGGAAAAAATAATTTAGAAAAAATTATGGATTCCTCAAGATCATCTCCATATTTATCAAAGTCTTTCCTTTTTTATACTTCTTGTAAAGCCTATAAATAAAAGCTTGTTTTTATGTTTTGTATGGAAGAAATAACTCAATAAAACCAGTTCCTTTTTTATTATCTTTCTTATCTTTGATTATCATTTACAACATGGTATCAGAGCAGAGTTATGATCCTTGAAAACTCTGTTTGCAATCTCAAACCAAAACCAAAATCGTTCAATAAACCTCAAACAAATCGATCTTTGTCAAACCCCCCAACGATCTTCGTCAAACCCCCCTAACGAAGATTCAGTCCTCAAAACCTTCAACGAACTAACCTTCTTCGTCAAACCATTCTTCAATTCCTTCCAATTTCTTGTCCGAAAAAAAACCAACTGGACAAGCGTCAGCCCCAGCCGCACACTCTCCAGCCATTCCAATCTCAAATCCTCAGAAACCAGAGAACAAAATCAAACTCAAAAGGGAAAAAGAACCTGGAAAATCAGACTAACCGCACCGAGAAGAAAACCACTATTCCGGCGAATCAATCATTGCCGCTGAAATCCCTAGTTGCCGCCGCCGCTGAAAACCCTAGTTGCCGCCGCCGTATTCATCTCTGCCAAATCCGCTACTGTAACTCAAATCCGCTGCCTGCTGCTCATCTGGGCTTCATATCTGCTGCTGTTGCTTGGAGATTTATGTAGGTGGTGACCGGATCCGTAAAGGGGCTATAGAAAGAGGAGTGCTCAAGAAACCCTAAAACTTCTTGCATGTGGATAAAATGTCTTTTGCCCATGTTTATGTGGGGCTTCGGAAGGGTCAGACAATTGATGACATATCCCAAGGGCTTCTTGAAGACTGTGCAAAACTTGTCAAAGTAAATTCTATCCAAGGAAATAAAGTGAATAACATTGGTGTTGTTTATACTCCTTGGCAAAACTTAAAGAAGAAGACTCCATCTATGGATGGTGGGTGCTGGTCCCATTGGCAAAGTTATCGGATTCGTGTTTCTCTCGAGGTCAAGGGTTCGAGTCCAGTTAAAATGAAAGCGGATTTAGTGTAATTTAAGCCATTTCAAAAAAAAAAAAAAAAAATCAAAGCTAAAAAAAACAAATAAATAAAAAATCAAAACCAAACCACAAAAAAAAAAAAAAAAAAAACCAAAACCCAAATTAAAACCTATGCCAAGACCCAAATGGCCAAGTTGAATTTTTTCAACTTGAGGGGAAACCAAAACCCAAAATAGGCTGCCATGTCGAGAGGCGGTAGCCTCAATCAAACCAAAAGTTGCCATGTTGAAAGGCGGTAACTCAATAGCTCAAACTACCATGTCAAGGAGACGGTAGCCAAACCAAAAACCAGACATAATCAAAACCCAAAATCAAAACCAATCCAAGTTGAATCGTGGCAATCCCACAATTCAACTTGAGGGGGAGTGTTAGAAAAGGAAAAAATAATTTAGAAAAAAATATGGATTCCTCAAGATCATTTCCATATTTATCAAAGTCTTTCCTTTTTTATTGTTCTTGTAAAGCCTATAAATAAAGGCTTGTTTTTATGTTTTGTATGGAAGAAATAACTCAATAAAACCAGTTCCTTTTTTATTATCTTTCTTATCTCTGATTATCATTTACAACATCACCTATTCCAACCGTGCCATAATTTGAGAAAGTAACCTGAGAAAGAAACATGCGAAAAATCAACATAAAGTTGAGTGAGTTCATAGTTTGTTTGTAAAAGATTTGGAATAAATCTTTTGGATAACCGGTTATTGAAATATGGTTGAGAAAACCAAATAAAAATCATTTTCTTGGTATGTTATACGAAAACTGTGAGTCTAGCCCACGAGAGTCTTTGTAAGCAGGACCATCCCGTCCTCTTACTTATACATAAGTTGAAAAACGTTACCAAAGTTCGTAAATACATGTATTTATGAGTTACCATCAATTAAATCTTAAAAGCATTTGAAAATTCGAGTATCAGAACCTAGTATCTAGCGTCTATGAACAGATCAATTAATGTTTTGCAAGGACATTAATATGTGTGCGATGGCAAAGGAAGGTCCAAACCTAGCAGATTTTGTACTGCTCCACCTGGCTGGAATGACATAGTCACTACATGCGGCCACACAAGGACCCATGAGTGGGGCTCGCTACACCCGATAGATCTACCACTCCTGCCCCTCGGTCTTAAACAAGATTAATGGTCTTAAGTGTGCGCCTACCCATCCACATGATCTAACAGTTCATTCCTTAGCTATACCATACCATTGAAACATGTATTTCACCCCCGAAAGTTATAAATCCGAAAACAGTTAAGAGAAAAGGAGGACATGAACTCACTGGGTGTCCCGTTCTTCAAACGCAGACCACCCAGTCCCGTTGTTATAACTAGAACGATCCTGTCCCTAGTCATGAAAATCATTCACGTTTTTAAAATCCGCATTTGTTTTGTAAAACCGATATATTTAGTATAAATCGTTCGTAAACCGTTTGAGTTCCTTGAAATCCATTCGTAACATGGTTTAGAAACATGAGTTTTCGTTTATTGAAAATTGTTTACTTTTGCAAAACTTGCATGTCTTTCCACCCCCGAAAACATTTATAAAAATGTAAAACCGTAAAAAGTGGGGGTTATGAACTCACCTAGTTATCCTTGTGCAAAGCTAGCTAGTTACGAATCTGTGGTGTCGTTTCCAAGACGTGATTCACTAGCGTGCATTCTATAAAATCCCTAATCACGGATTATCTTATAAGTTTCTAAATAAACGCGGCAACTAAACTATGTGTCATCGAGCTCTACCGAATCGTTGACCGAACGATTCGACGGTTTGTTGTTAACCTAATGAAAACGATTAAGTTATACGCGTTAACTCTCGTTTAATGTCATTAATAGTTACCAAGTTTTGGAAATACTTAGTTCTTGAGAGACCTTAAAATAAATAAATATTTATATAAAAACATATAAATATATCGGTATAATCGCTTTAGTCGTCCCGAGAAGTCGTATGTTGATATATAGTACGCCGTTTAAGCGTTTAAAATAAATATATAAAGTTATATTTATTTATAAAAGAATCGTCGAGCTTTTGACGTTTGAAATTAAATATAAACGTCATGTTTAGTTTATAAGGCTTTCGAGTTGTTGACTTTGAAATAAATATGTATCTATATTTATTTTATAAAAGTATATGAGGCGTTTAATGTTTGAAACAAATATATAAACTATATTTATGTTATAAAACAGTTGGTGTTGTTTGATATTTAAAATAAATATATAAACTATATTTATTTTTATAAAAGAAGTTGTGTTGTTTGTTTTCGGAAATAAATATATAACTATATTTATTTATGAAATGATTCGTTTTGTTTGTTATCAGAAATAAATATATAACTATATTTATTTTATAAAACGAATTCGTATTTGATATTTGAAATAAATATATAAATTATATTTATTTTTATAAAAGAATTGTCGAGATTTCAAAATTTTAGAATAAATATAATAACTATATTTATTGTCGTAAATAATGTTCCGAATCGTAGTTTTAATATGTCGTAAAGTGTTATCGAAAATATTATACGCTTGCATTTAATTCTAAAAGATCATTCAAATCCGATAGTTGTTTTATAATAAAACGCGTTTTGGTTTTACGGATTTTCTCGAAAAACGGGCAGAGTTTCCTCTGTTTTTAGACGCCCCGACAACACAAGTTGTCGTTATTTTCAAAATTCAACAATAAATCATATAATAATTTTCATCATATGTATAAAAATGTAAACTAATTTTCTATCGAATCGGTTCAAGCTTGATTTCACGTAATATAACTATAGAAATAACGAAATTATTTATCGCGCCAATAGACTTTACCAAAATCTCGTGTCGTTTCGCTGAACAAGTTGACTGATTTGACGTAGTCAACTGAGTTGACCGGTTGAGTTGACCGAGTCAACTCACTGTGTACACCAGGTTTGACTGAGTCGACTCGGTTTGACCGAGCTTGACTCGTTGACCGCGTAGTCTGAGTTGACTAGTGGCTGAACCGAACCAAAATTGACTTGTTGACCGTGTAGTCTGAGCCGAGACCCAAGCCACACCCAAAACCAAAATGAAATCTGAACCAAAGTAACTTTGACCCAAAACGAGACCCGAAACTCCGAAATAATCTCCCAACACTGAATCTGAGTTTGGACTGAGTGAACCCAGACCTTGAACCAAACTGTGTTGAACAAGTTTTGACCCGAACGAACCGTGACCCGATCCCGAATCACAACTGAGTTGAACATAACCCATCTAAGGTGAGCAAACCTGATCTGTACAGCCACCGTTGCCGTCACCACTCGTTATCATCGTCCATCAGCAACATCACTTCACCGGCGTCCTTGTAAAATCAGATAATTGTAAAAGAAATAACCTTACCACCTCCTTCGCTGCAGAACCACCACCGCCGGAAACGATGTGTCATTGCCGCCGCCGCCGACGGGCAGTCGTCGGACTGCTCTGTCGCTTATCTCCCTCTCTCCTCTCGCCTCTTCTGATTCTCGTCGCCTCAATCTCTCTCTCTCAATCTCAGTCGACTCTCAAGCTCAACGGGTGTGTGAGTGTGGTTTGTGTGGCCGAAGAATCGGGTAGGTGAGGTAGATGAGGGGGTGTGGGTGTCTCACCTGAAGAAATTAATCACCGGCAGGACTGACCGCCGGTTAGTCGTCGAGGGGGGGGGGTAGATGGCCGATGGTGTGCATCAAATGGAGAAGGAGTGTTGAGGCTGTTTATTGTATGTGTGGTGTGTCTGCAATTATAATCAAGAGAGAAGGGAGACCTGCTTGTGAGTATTTGTTTAAGATGATTATGTATTTTAGGGTTTTCTAGGTTAAGTAGTGAAAGAGAAGGAGAGGGAAAACAAAAAGGATAAGGTAATGCGGCTGATGAATATGAAGTGGGACTAGGGTTCACTTCTAGTTTATACTAGGGTTAGATTAGTGGGCTTTGGGCTTGGGCCCAAGGCCCACAAGCCCAATCCCTGTGTTTAGGTGGCCCGTAATTTCCTACGAGACCCGTTATCAAAACCCGAGCTCCGTGAAACGTCATAAATTATGATTTTAGTATTAAAACACGTCGAACATGATCAGTAGTCGTTTGTGCGCTCGATCGTCGATTACGGTAAAATTCGCGTAAAGTCGCGTCATTTGTCGTTTTATCCGTTTTTCGACCCGGTTTCGACTACGGTTGTTAAAATTTAATTAAGAAACTAAATATAACGTAAAATTTAAGTTTTGGAGGTAACACGCCTGTCCGATGCTTCCGTTTCATTGGCGGTGCGTTCCTGCAGTCGCGTTTTTCGTTCACGTTTGCGCTTTGTGACGTTCAGAAGCACGATAAATTCGCAAAACCAAATTTATAAGTATAAAATACGCATATAAATTCGTAATTTTCGTCGTTGTCAGTATTTTTTTCGGTTTCAGTTCGTTGCCGTTTAATATTCAGCGGTTTTCCCTTAAGCCACCATTCGCGCATTGTAAAGCCGGCTGAACATTCCTAGGCATACGAAGGGCTTAATCAAGTTTATTTACGTCTTAAACAATATTTATTATAACCCTATTAATCACGTAATTAGATCCGTTAATCACCGGTTGTCACAATGCACACTAGTGCTCATAATTGAATTACAACGGAATGTACTGGGAAATGATGAGAAGGTCAACTAGTTGTTGGGGCCAAGTACTAGGCACGATCGTGCTTACCTATGCACTCCTCTTTAACGTTTCACCCACATACTCTCTACTCTTGAGAGGTCACATAGGAGTTTGGGATCACTCTAAGAAAACACTTGTAATAGCTTAGTTTGAGAGATAGAGATAGAGAGAGAGGGAGAGAGAGAGAGAGAGCTTGTAATCAACAACCCTTCTTCAAGTTGTTTGATCTTATTACACTTGATCCATCATGATCCACTTTATGATCATTTTTTGTGGACAAGTTACCATGGCCATTCTTGGCTAAACCCTTTGTGTTGCTTAGGTTGGAGATCATGCTTGGTATGAATTAAATGTTTAAACCATTAACAAAGTGGTGTGTCATGTCTTTAATAATTCCTTCTACTCTTTTTCTTCCATAATGATCTTGTGAATAGTTTTGGTCTTTGATCTTTGATCTTGTGGGAGTTTTTGATAACATTGGGAGGTGAAGCTTATTAGTACACTTATGGTGTGTAACAACCCATATACTAATAATCGAAATCTAAAATTGGAGAAGTGGTTGACTCGTTTGTGGAAACATATTTTGTGATCAACCCTATTTATCAAGAATATCGTTGTTGGTCTACACGGTGTATATGCAAGGCCTCAATGATTAGCCAAGACTTAGTTATGCGACTTGTCTAACACGGTCTATATGTTAGGCTTGGCGCAAACCAAGAGTTGGTGAACCCATGTTAAAATACTATACTCTTTATATATATTTTATTATTATAATGAATCCTGCTAAATAAATATTAATCACCTCAATTAATCACAAGTGCCTTTATTACCCATGGGAAGCACTTTGATATATCCTTGGCGATCTTTGTAGTCAGATGGAGATATGCCCTTTAGAGGATCGCAACCCATGGGAGAATGTAGAGGAAAGAAATGTAGTTGGATGTCACAAACCCAAAATTAGGGGATTGCTCCTTAAAAAGAGTTCTCTTCTAAGGTTGGGCAATAAATTATCTTTAATCGACTCTAATTCTATTTTAACCTTAAAGTCACAATTTTGTAAATCTAAAAAGAACTCGTCGGTAACCTTAGCTAGGAGTCGGGCTTTTGAATTAATTAACCTCACCACTTGCCAATAACTTAACTATAATTCCTCCCATGCGGATTCGAAGATCCTAAGCAACACTCTATATGCTCTTGATCTTTCCTACTAATTCTCTATTACTTGTTTTTATTCTATAATTTTAATATAAAATTAACAAAACATAATTAATTAACTAGTTGGTAATTTATAGTTAACTATTAAAAATTATATCCTTTGGGTTTGATATTTGTTCTTATATAAACTCTATTACAAAAGATGGGTACGCTTACCTATTGTGTGTGTTTAGTCTAAGTAGTAATCATTTCTTATAAATTTGAAACTAGATAAATTGTTTTAAAAGTTATTAAGTTAAGCCACCTAAACATGTTAAGAGTTATTAAATTAACTAGACCAACACAATGAAACACGCATATCAATTTTTTGGCGTCGTTGCGGGGGATACGATTATTTTAAGAAAGACTTTGGGCTACTAACAAATTTATTTTTCATCTTTTGTATCTACCTTCTAATTTGTTTTGTTTTGTAGGTAGTGTATTGTTATGGGCCATTTTCTGAACATATATCCTGACTATTATTCTGCTTTTGATTTATTATTTGTGATCAGGATACCGGATCAGGATATTGGTGACATCCTGGTACGATATCCTGGTATTAATTGATTTAACCACGTGCAGATTAGAAGGTGCGGGTCCCCAACGGTCAAGTGGACCTTTTCTCCTTAAGACTCGGGCAAACCAGTTACATGAGAGACGTTGAACCCAGAAGAAGTGGACTACAACATTCACTTGAGGAATATTCGAAGCATCCCGGTTTAATAGGATAGTTAGTTGATTTCGTTTAACTATAAATAGATTGATCGGATCAGATTAAGTCACTCACACTGTTTCGCACACTTTACTCTCTAGCTACTAGCAATCACTACACACAAACACTTGTATTCGAATTACATTGTAACACCTAGTTGATCCGCATCATATCCTGCACTGTATCCTGATATTTGAAGCAATAGAAGAACAAGGCAGCTGCGATTGTCAGCTCCCGAGGTTTTGTGCCGGCGATCTAGATTGATCAAGGGTTTTCCTCGTACATCTCATGTCACCTTTTACTCTTTTGCTTAGTGTTTGATCACAGATATAGCTCTATATCCTGAGCCATATCCTGAAACTGTTTTTTTTTGCAAATAACTTAACTAGCGTATTTTCAAATCACATTTCTAGCACACTACCTCACTTAACTAATTTGATCACTTAATTGCTTCGGTAGTTTTTGACCAAAACAATTTGGCGCCCACCGTGGGGCAAGTGGTGCTATTTCTACTAAAAGCTTTTGCAAAATCGTTACTTGGTTTTCTATTTTCAAAACTTTTTGCCATACTATTTTCAATGGCCTCAAGATCAAACATGAGCTCTTCCACCGTGTCTGCTACAACCTCTGCAACAATTGGTTCGGTGCTTCCACCACCTCCTCCGAGAATGCAAGCCTCTTCACAGGGAACTGAAAGTCATGTGGCTCGGGATGTTATTCCTGCTCGCAATGTCCAGGGACCCGATCCTATCATGGCTTCTAACGAAGAAATTTTAAATTTGTTTGGTAGTGTACAGGAACAGATGAGGCAGCAGCAGGAAACTAATCAGATGCTGATAAGAGAGATACAACTCTTGAGGTCTGGCCCGAGTCGGCCTACTGAAGATACTGTCACTCCCTTGCAACCCAGGGCTTTGAACTTCAGTTCTGCAGTTTATACTGAAGATAACTGGGGAAATATTGTGCCTAGTCATTCCCAGAATCATACTCCTGAGATACCTTCATCAATAAGAGTATCAACTGTCAGAAGCTCAGGATATGCTTCAGGATATGGCCAGAATCCCCAAGCTGGTAATGTATCTAATAATAATAATACTTTTGCTACTAATGGTGTTGGATCTTTGCAGGATGCAGTTATGACATCAGCATTTTCCAGGGAGCTTCAAAAACTGAAGGACATGATATCAAGTGTACCTGGGGTGGTTCAGCCAATTCCTGAAGTATCCCAGGATAGCCACAGGATATCCCGGTTTGCATATCCTATTTGTGATGCTGAAATCCCGAAAAGATTTTAAACCCCCAACATGAAGCTCTATGACGGAACCACGGATCCTGAGGAGCATATTGCCTAGTATAGGGAAAGGAAGGAAATCAACCCTATCCCTCCAGATCTTAAAGAAGCATGCTTGTGCAAGGTTTTTGGTTCCACCTTAACAGGATCAGCCTTGAAATGGCTTTTAAACGTTCCTCCTCACTCAATTACTTCATTTGCTCATTTAGTTAATTTATTTAATAGTCAATTTTTTTGCAGCCAGAGTTTTGAGAAACTAACCAGTGATCTTTATAGGATAACTCAAGGACCTCAGGAATCCTTGAGGGATTATGCAACAAATTTAGTCGGGAATCCTTAGATATTCCACATCTTGATGTTGCAACAGCTGTGCAAGCCTTCAAGATGGGGTTGAAAAGGATTCTCAATTTTATCAGGATCTTGTAATGAATCCCTGCAGGAATCTCGACGAAGCTCGTAACAGGGCTTTAAGATACATTCGACTGGAGGATGACAAAAAGATGCAAGAGAGAATGAATTCGTCCACAACCTATGATTCTGTTAGGGGAGGATTTTCCAATCCTAAGGATCACGGATCCTTAAGTGCTGCCAGGATCATGGATCCTCAATTCTATTTGAATTAAGGATCCTCAGTAGGTGTTGCAGGATCAGGATTTCGGATCCTTATTGTTATCCTTGTACTAACGATTGTCTACCTTGTACGTAAGCTTGTTTTGCAGGAGCAAAGGCATGGACCAAGTCTCACCGAAATTCCTGGAGCATATTCCCTCAATATTCCGCACGTGCTTGGCTCTTGTGGACGTTGTGGAGATCGTGGGGAGCTTTCACAATTTGCGGATAGTTAGTTAGTTTAGTTATTTATAATTTAAAATGGGGATAACAAGCTTGAGTTAGAACACTTAGCTAATTTTGGCATTCACACACTCTCGTAACAACTCTCAATCAGCTCTCAAACACTACTTGGCGATTTCATACATTTTTTGCACATTGCACGCTAGTGATCCTTGTAACAAGCTTGTTATCATCCCGAGTTGTAAACTTCTTTTGTTTAATCTTAGTTGGTGATCGGTAGTTTCCATCACCCGAGGTTTTTTGTGCCGGAGATCAACTCTTGATCAAGGGCTTTTTCCTTGTATAAATCCTTGTGTCACTTGTTCATTACATTTCTGAGTTATCCTTAACATCGTTCATTGATTCAAGCATCACACCTCACAACAAAAGATTTGGTTGCATTATCATTGCTTGATTTTTGACGAAAACAGTTTGGCGCCCACCGTGGGGCAATTGGTGCTTCATTCCTAAGAAACTCTTGTTTTTGTGATCATTTCGGTTCATTACAACCAAGCAGATGGCTTCTTCAACAAAAAACACTTCCAGTTCAATGCCGGCAGTCACTTCTTCACAGGGCGTTCCACCTTTGCCTCCACCACCTTCTGGATCCCAGAAGAATGCTGAAAATGCTGCAAAGAGACAAAGCCCCATTTTTCCAAAACCACCAACTTCTTCTGTTTCTTCTAATCCTACTACTAATGATCTTTTTACTCTGATTTTGCAGATGAGGGATCACATACAAGAGCAGGACAAAACCAACGAAAGGATCCTCCGGGAAATCGGTGACATCAAGAAACAGAAGAGATCGGGGGAGGATCACTCTCCTCTGATACCTAGATCACTGAATTTTGACACTCCAGCCGTAACTGCCATACAATATGCAGTTCCAGACATCCAGTACCAAAGTGGACCATTGGAAAGACGTTATGGAACAACAACTATGAGTCAGGCTTTTGGATCTCACTTTCAGCCTTCGGGATCCTCTTTCCAGCATCAGGGATCCTTCGTCAGCTCAGGAGGATATATGGGGGCACACAAGGTTCAAGGATCCTCCCAGGTTCAAGGATCCTCCTTTCAGGTTCAAGGATCCTCCCAGGTCCAAGGATCCTCCCAGGTTCAAGGATATTTTCTGGTTCAAGGATCCTCCTTTCAGCATCAAGGATCCTCTCAGCTTCAAGGATCCTCACTTCAGGTTTATGGATCCATAGATTATCCTCCAAGACCCCCAGTCACAACACATCAAGGATCCAACATCTTTCAGGATTAAGGATTATTAAGAAGTGTACAACCCCCAAGCACAGATGTTCATCAAGGAGACTTCATTCCAATGCAGACCATTGCCTCTTCTGGTCCTTCAATCATACCGGAATCCCGTCAATATGGATTCACATATGCGATTCCAAACATGAATCCTTTGGGAGGTAACACTTTCAATAATTCTTATAACACTAACCATGGCTTTATGCAGGATACAGGTATCAATCAAGCTATAGCTAGGGAATTGCAGAAGCTGAAGGATATGATATCCAGCGTTCCAGGAGTGGTTAAGCCCATTCCTGAAATTGCAGATGGGAGCCATAGGATATCTCGTTTTGCACCACCTATTTGTGATGCTGAGATACCCAAAAGGTTTCAAATACCAACTATGAAGCTGTATGATGGTTCAACGGATCCAGAAGAACATGTAGCTCAATATAGAGAAAGGATGGAGATCAACCCCATCCCAGAGAGGTTAAAAGAAGCATGTCTATGCAAGGGTTTCGGATCCACACTTACAGGATCTGCTCTTAAATGGCTGCTAAATCTTCCCCCTTACTCTATTACTTCATTTGCTAATCTAGTTAATCTGTTTAATAGTCAGTTCTCAAGTAGCAGAAAATTTAAACGATTAACTAGTGATTTATATAGGGTAACACAAGGTCAAAATGAATCACTTAGAGATTATATCACTAAGTTTAGTAAAGAATCCTTAGACATTCCTAATCTGGATATAGCTACGGCTGTAGAAGCCTTTAAAATGGGTTTCTTAGGGATTCATTATTCTATGATGATCTTGTTATGACCCCATGCAGGAATCTTGATGAAGTGAGAACCAGGGCCCTTAGATTTATCCGATTAGAGGATGATAAAAGGATCCAGGAGAGATTGGCAGGATCCTTGAAACAGGAAAAACAAGGATCCAACTTCAAGAATAACAAGTTCAAGTCCTACAACAAGTCTGATAACCAGAATGTGCATGCAGTAGAACAAGAAGAGGATGATGAGGATTATCCTCCAATTTCTGAATACTGTTTTTCTGTTGATAACAATGAACTAATTCTTGCAATGCAGAATCTAGGTGAGAAAGCAAGATGGCCAAGGAAAAGTGATAAACCAGCCACAACAAAAGACAAGTCCAAATGGTGTGCATATTATGAGGATTTTAGACATCTCACCGAAGAGTGTATTACACTAAGAAAAGAAATTGGTTACTTGTTAAGCAAGGGGCATTTGAAGGAGCTTTTGGGAAGAAAGAAGTCAAGGACCCAGGATCCTGAGAGGATCCCAGAAAGAACTCCTGCTCCTCCAGCAGATGCACAAGTTATAAATTTCATATCCGGTGGATCAGACATTTGTGGTACTTCCTTTTCAGCAGCCAAAAGACATGCCAAGGAGACCAAGATAGATAATGGAAATAGACCCATCCGGACCTCTACTGTTACACAGGAGAAAGTTATAACTTTTGATGAGGATGATCGTGTTGATGTTCAGGATCCTCATCATGATGGTCTTGTTATTACTTTGTTTATATCTAACCACTTTGTTCGCAGGATCCTGATAGATGGAGGAAGCTCAGTAAACATCATTCAGCTTGATGTCCTCAAGAAGATGAACATCCCTGAATCGGATATTGTACCAAGATCCTCAGTTCTTGTGGGATTCAGTGGAGAAACCAAGAACACAATGGGGGACATCAAACTCCCCATCTATACTGAAGGACTTCATTCTTATAAAAAATTTTGTGTTATAGATTGCTTATCCTGTTGTAATGTTATCCTTGGCAGGCCATGGATACATGACATGAAGGCAGTCCCATCTACCTATCAATGTGTAAAGCTTCCTAGCCCGTGGGGAGTGGTGAAAATTGAGAGTGATCAACAAGAAGCTAAGAATTGCTACACGTCATCGATGAAGCCAGCCTCAAGACCAAGGGAGCAATAGCAATTAAAGCATCCTTCAAGAGATGTCTAGGAGGCAAGAGACCAGGATGTGAAAGAAATCCTTATGGATCATGATCCTGAATCCATAGTCTTCATAGGATCAGGGATCCTCAGCAACATTGAACAGGATCTAGTATCCTTCCTTAAGAGGAGGAAAACTACCTTTGCCTGGAAGCATGAGGACATGACAGGTATATCTAAAGATATAATTACTCATAAGCTTGGCATTGACAGGTCATTCAAGCCTATACATCAGAAGAGGAGGAAGTTTGCACCTGAAAGGAATGCTATTATCCAGGAAGAGGTAGATAAACTACTTTGGGCAGGTATGATAAGAGAGGTTAAGTATCCAAGGTGGTTAGCCAATGTGGTTGTTGTTCAAAAGAAAAATGGATAGTAGAGGGTATGTGTCGATTTTACTAATTTAAACAAGGCATGTCCCAAGGATCCTTTCCCATTACCCCACATTGACTCCATGGTGGATGCTACCGCGGGTCATGAGTTGTTGACTTTTATGGATGCTTCATCTAGATTTCAACAAATTCAGATGGAACCATCTGATCAAGAGGATACAACCTTTATGACCCCAACTGGTATATATTGTTGTATTGCTATGCCATTTGGACTAAGGAATGCATGTGCTACTTATCAAAGGCTAGTCAATATGATGTTCAAGGAACAAATTGGACACACTATGGAAGTCTATATAGATCACTTGGTAGTTAAGTCCAAGAAAGCTGAGGATCACCTTAGAGACTTGCAGGAAGCATTCAATATCCTTGATAAATTTAATATGAAACTAAATCCTTCCAAGTGTCACTTTGGTGTTAAAGCAGGTAAATTCCTAGGCTATATGGTGACAAAAATAGGCATTGAAGCAAGTCCAGAGCAAATTAAGGCTATTGTGAATATCAAATCTCCTGCCAATGCCAAGGATGTGCAAAGATTGACAGGCAGGATCGCTTCCTTGAACAGGTTCATATCCAAGTCATCAGAAAAATGCAAGGAATTCTATGACATTTTGAGAAATAACAAAAAATTTGAATGGACTGAAAAGCATGAAAACACCCTCAAAGCTCTTAAGGATTACCTATCCTCAGCCCCTGCCTTGATGAAACCAGAAAAAAGGGGATATATTATCCTTGTATTTGGCGGTATCCTCTAAAGCAGTAAGTAAGAGTTTGCTTGATGCTGAATCCAGGTATTCACATTTAGAAAAACTTATCCTTGCATTAATTATGGCATCTACTAAATTAAGACATTATTTTGAAACTCATGCCATTATTGTTAAGACTAATTTTCCAATTAAGAATGTTCTCAGGAAACCTGAAATGTCAGGAAGGATGGCTAAGTGAGCAGTGAAGCTTAGTGCTTATGATATAAGATATGAACCAAGGACTACCATCAAATCCCAAGCCTTAGCTGACTTTGTGGCAGATTTTATTAGTGACTTGCAAAGGGAAGCTGAGTTAGAAGTTCAAGAGCTTGAAGAAACTAAGGATCCTTGGATACTCTTCACTGATGGAGCTTCTAATGTCAAAGGAACAGTACTTGGAATACTACTAAAATCGCCACAGGGGGACATAATACCCCACTCCATAGCTTGTGAGTTTCAAACTACTAATAATGAGGATGAATATGAAGCCTTGATAGCTGGTTTGTAAATTGCCAAGCATATGAGGATCATGTATCTTGAGGTACATGTAGATTCATTGTTAATTACTAATCACTTTAATGGATCCTATGCTGTTAAAGGTGAAAAACTAATAAAATATTTAGAGATAGTCAAAGAATTGGCACTCTCTTTTGTTTCCTTTAGTTTGACACAGGTACCCAGAGAAGAGAATGCAGAAGCTGATGCATTGGCCAATCTTGGATCATCCTTAAAGATTCCAGAGGATATCAAGATCCCTATTATCCACATCCTAACCCCCGCTATTGAGGATCATGTAGCCATGGAGATAGGAGAAGATTCTGCAATCATCCCTAGTGATGATACACAATCTCATTCAGGATCATGGATCCTTCCAATCATGAGATATATACAACATGGAGAGATTCCTACAGGAGAAAACCCCAGGGCTTTCAAAATCAAGGTATCTCAATTCACAATATTGAATAACATGTTATATAAACGATCTCTTGCAGGTCCATATCTAAGATGCATTGAGGATCCTGAAATCCAAGAAGTCCTAAAGGATTTTCATGAAGGAGATTGTGGAAACCACACTAGGGGCAGGGCATTATTCTCAAGGATCCCGAGGACAGGATACTATTGGCCTACTATGAAGAAGGATGCTGTGGAATATGCCAAGAAGTGTGATCCTTGTTAGAGACATAGTAATATCCTTCATCAACCAGCAGAGCTTTTGCATCCTATATCCTCTTCTTGGCCATTTATGAGATGGAGAATGGATATAGTTGGTAAACTTCCCAAGGCACCTGGTGGAAAAGTGTTCATGCTTGCTATGACTGATTACTTCTCCAAGTGGATAGAGGCTGAAGCCTTTGCTCAAGTCAGAGAAAAAGAAGTGATATCCTTTGTCAAAAGAAATAATATTACTAGATTTGGTATCCCTTCTGAAATTATTTGTGATAATGGATCCCAATTTATTGGGAGTAGAACTACTAACTTTTGTGACAGCTGGGGGATTAAGATGATAACATCAACACCAGTCCACCCACAAGCTAATGGTCAGGCAGAATCATCCAACAAGATCATCATCAACAATTTGAAGAGGAAGCTTGGATCCAAGAAAGGAAAATGGGCAGAAGAACTACCTTACGTATTATGGGCTGATAGGACAACTCCCAAGAATGCTACTGGCCAAAATCCATTTTCTTTGGTATTTGGAGCAGAATCAGTGATCCCTACAGAAATGGTGGTTCCTACTGCAAGAACAAGTATCCGTGATCCTGAAGAAAATGCTGAAAATTTGGTTCAAGATTTGGATACTATAGAAGAACTCAGGGATTTGGCAAGGATAAGGATGGCTAGTTATCAACAAAGGATGGCTGGAGCCTACAATAAGAATGTCAGGATCAGGAAGTTCCAAGTTGGTGATATGGTATTAAGGAAAGCATTTCAGAATACCACAAATCCTGCTGATGGAAAATTGGCTCCAAAGTGGGAAGGCCCCTACCTGATTGAAGCTGAGGCTGGAAAGGGGGCATATCGATTGCTAACAATGGAAGGTGATTTGCTGCCAAGAGCTTGGAATGCTGTCCATCTGAAGAAATACTTCATGTGATAAGGATTTATTATCCTTAGAAATATTCATGATCCACATCCTTGAAGGATCCTTAGAGGAGGGAGGATCCTCACCCTGGTAATGATCTAATTTCAATCTAATTAATTTTTTAATTATCTTATGCATAAGGGGAAGGATCCTGGATCCTTTATCCTTCTTTCACTTAGTTCTGAGTTTTACAGAAAGATGACATATCCTTGACAAAGGATTGAGTATCCACAGAAGTATCCAGTTGTTTGGGCTTGACCCCAGTTGTTTGGGCTTGACCCCAGTTTTTTGGGCCTGTCCCCAGTATCGCCAGTAGCGCACGATGTTCCTGGTACAGTTCATGGCAATGGGACCAGTACTCGCTTTAGGGGCTGACAATTTCATTGTACTGGCTGTATCCGGGATGCTACGTATAATGGTAGACGTACCATACATCCGTTCCTAAGGTTTCTAACGTTTTCACGTTAGCTAAGGTTTTGGCATTTTCATGTCACTAAGTTTGGATAGTCGTCAGTGAGGGCCATACTCCAGTTTACATAAGATCCTTTGGGCTTGTCCCCAGTATATTGGGCTTGTCCCCAGAATTGTTGGGCTTGTCCCAAGTTACTAACTCTTCTCTTATATTGGCTTAGTCCCAAGTTGTGTTCTGTTTCAGGTTTTTGAAGTTAAACAGCTAAGGATCCCTGATCCTTACCTTTTACTAAGGTTTGTCTTTTGGTTATCCTGATTATAAATGTTAAGGGCTAGGATCCTAACTTGGATTCTCAGGTATGATCCTTGATCACTTTGATTCTATTCATTATTTATATGAGTGACCCTTATCCTTTGACAACAGAACTAATGATCCTTAAGTAGCATAACTATTCTGAATTTATCGACTATAGGATATTTGATCCTTGATCATATCCTAAAACTTTTAAACATAATTTGTTAAACTTTTCTTCTTTACTTAATAAGTTCAAACAAAGTATATGACAATAGTTGAAAAATAAAGAATTCACAAGGACAACAACACGGGAAATAGCCAAAAAGTTAAAGTTTTATTTATTCACAAAAGTTAAACCCTTTTAAGGTTGTCAAAATTGCCAACCCAAATTTCTACCAGCAATACATGGCCCGTCCACTTGGGTTGGCAAAGGGTGTCCATTGTTAATAGGTCTTAGAAGTGCAGGAAATAAAAGATGATAGGATAACAAGTGGTTTCATCCCCAAAACAGAGGATCCCTCCACCACCTATTATCCTACCTATTGTTCAAAGGATCCTTGATCCTCAACCCTAATAGTTATTGTTTAGTTATTACAGACCAACAATTGTTCATGAAAAACACCATAACCAAAAAACCACTACCAAATCCTTAAAAATGGGCTTCGGCCGCGTCTAGAAATATCCATCATCGCCCATTTCTGCAGCTCACCACCAGCATCATCACCACCAGCTTGATCCTTCCCGCTGCCAGTTGCCTCAATCGCCAAGACCTCGGTAGCCTCCTCCTCATCCTCTAGCTCAGCCAGATTTGCCTTCCAGCCCTCCTTGTCCCAAGTGGTCCTGTCGATGTCAGGATCCTCAGCCTCCTGGGCCATTTGCAGCTTGATCTTGTACATGGTGATGGCAGCAAAGACTTTAGCATCCTCCAGCAGCTCATTCTTCTCGTGATCAGCATTTATCTGGGCCATGACCACCTGCTTCTTCGCCAGATTGAGGTCCTTTTCGAGGGAGGAGATGGTTTGATCTTTGGCCAGGAAGATCTTTTGGAACTCCTGATGCTTCTGCTCCGCCTCTTCAACATATGCATCAAACAGCATCTCGACCTCGGTGAATTTCTGTAAAAAGACAAGGTAAAGTTCAGGATCCGTGATCCTCAAGTGGGCAGGATAATGAAGCAAAGTTGGTGATCCTTACATCAGCAAAGTATTCCTGGAACTGGTGGCAGATGAGAGGCAAGCCTTCCAGGTCATCAGCCTCGGTGGTCTTCCTTTTCTTTCCTCCTTTACCCTTGGAGGTAGTGGGCTTTGGCACCGGAACGACGGGGCTGGCAACAATTTTCTTCTTCCCTGAGCGGGCAGTGACAGTGTCAAGATTACTGACACTGAAGCGAGTGGCTGACCTTGAGGATTTTCCAGCACCTATCAATCCAAAACAATAGATAAGTATTCTTGTTTTATTTACATTTTAACATTTAATTATCTACAAACCCGGATACTTACTTGACATTGTGACTGAGCCTGAGGATACTTCTTGAGAATCCTTGGTGTTTGCTTGAAATGATCTTATTGCAGGATCAAGATTCCGGAAAGCGGTGATCCTCTCTTTGGTTGCAGGTGATGAAATGATATGAGAAACATAGATAGCTGCACAAAAGAAACAAAAAGATGTTAGTGATCCTCAATAGAAACAGGGTTATCCTATGATCCTTCTATAAGGATCCCCTATCCTACCATGGGTGGCCCATTTTCTGGGGAGATCCTTCCCATCCGGGATAGAGTCCCTCCTAACGAAGAAAAAACGTTTCTTCCAGTAGGTGTCATTCTTGGTGGTTTTCAGGATTAGATGAGATTCACCGGGTTTGTGTTTGAATAAAAAGCGGTGTGAACCATGGCTCACAAGGTCGTACAGTTCAGCAAGTTCAGACATTCCTAACTCTATATCCTCCTGCTCAATGATCCTTTCTAGGGTATACAAAACCCTCCACATCATTGGCATGGCCTGGACATAGGATATGCCGGTAAGGGAAAAAAATACTGGGTAAAACAGGAAAAGGATAGGAGTATCCTATCAGGAATGGGGTGACTAGAAAGGCAACCCAAGTTTCAGAAACGAAATCGGTCAAGGCGGTAGGGTCAAAAGGTTTAAAAACATTGTCCGCCGGAAAGCAATGGCGAATCCTGTCTATATCCGGATCAGTGAAGCAGCAACGTTCCTTCGGAGAATCTTTGATAATCCCTTGGCTTTTCAAAGGACTATCCTTTTGGTGATCCTTGGCAGGGGATGATCGTAACTTCATCGTGATTTGAAGGTTTCGGAGAAGAACATATTAAGAAGATGAAGAGAAAGGGAGAAGAGAGAAGTACCTGCTTGATCTTCGAATGAGGATTGAAAGGGTGTAATGCACGAATTTAAATGCCTCCCGATCCTTATCTCTAATTTGAATTTATAATGATGATTTTGCAGGGATGTCGCTTCAGTGACGTAGGATCTGCAATGGATAGTTAGATCCTAACGGCTATATATCCGTTAGTTTGTTGCAGATAAGATCAAGAAAATATAACTCGTTAATTTACACTTTACTCCTTATATTTTGGGGGCAATTGTTAGGGGAGGATTTTCCAATCCTAAGGATCACGGATCCTCAAGTGCTGCCAGGATCATGGATCCTCAATTCTGTTTGAATTAAGGATCCTCAGTAGGTGTTGCAGGATCAGGATTCAGGATCCTTATTGTTATCCTTGTACTAACGATTATCTACCTTGTACGTAAGCTTGTTTTGCAGGAGCAAAGGCATGGACCAAGTCTCATCGAAATTCCTGGAGCATATTCCCTTAATATTCCGCACGTGCTTGGCTCTTGTGGACGTTATGGAGATCGTGGGGAGCTTGCACAATTTACAGATAGTTAGTTAGTTCAGTTATTTCTAATTTAAAATGGGGATAACAAGCTTGAGTTAGAACACTTAGCTAATTTTGGCATTCACACACTCTCGTAACAACTCTCAATCAGCTCTCAAACACTACTTGGCGATTTCATACATTTTTTGCACATTGCACACTAGTCATCCTTGTAACAAGCTTGTTATCATCCCGAGTTGTAAACTTCTTTTGTTTAATCTTAGTTGGTGATCGGTAGTTTCCATCACCTGAGGTTTTTTGTGCCGGAGATCAACTCTTGATCAAGGGTTTTTTCCTCGTATAAATCCTTGTGTCACTTGTTCATTACATTTCTGAGTTATCCTTAACATCGTTCATTGATTCAAGCATCACACCTCACAACAAAAGATTTGGTTGCATTATCATTGCTTGATTTTTGACCAAAACAGATTCAACCAACAGGAAGTCAGAATCCTCGTATAAACCATATCGCTCAAAGCCATATGGCATGAATGATAGCAAGAAAGTGAATGCTGTTGAAGACGAGGATCCTGAGGAGTATCCTGAGTTATCTGAATATTGTTTTTCTGTTAACATACCTGAACTAATGTATGCTATGCAGGGTTTAGGGGAGAAAGCAAGATGGCCCCGAAAGAATCAACAAAAGGCTGATTGGAAGGACAAGTCCAAATGGTGTGCTTTCCATGAGGACTTCGGACATGTTATGGACGATTGCATCGCTTTGAGAAAAGAAATAAGCTATCTCTTGAGTAAGGGATATCTGAAGGACCTCTTGGGAAGAAAGAAGAACAAGGGTCAGGATCCTGAGAAGGATCCTGAACAGGCAGCATCCCCTCCCGCGGATGCAAAAATAATAAACTTTATTTCAGGAGGATCCTACATATATGCGGCACATCATTTTCTGCGGCAAAAAGGCACGCGAAGGAAGCTAAAGCAGAGAGGGGAGATAAGACGACAAGGATGTCAACCCTCATAACTGACAAAGTCATCACGTTTGATAATGATGACAGGGATACTGTCCAGGATCCCCATCATGATGCCTTAGTGATAACGTTATATGTTGCTAACTTTTTTGTACGCATAATATTAGTGGATAATGGCAGCTCAGTCAACATAATTCAGCTGGAAACGTTGAAGAGGATGAATGTATCCCCAATGGACATTACTTCAAAGTCCACTGTGCTCGTTGGTTTCAGCGGAGAAGCTAGGAATACCGTAGAAGAGATAAAGTTGCCCGTGTATATTCAAGGGGTCAACTTAATGCATCGCTTTTGTGTCAAGGACTCTTTATCCTGCTATAATATTATACTAGGCAGGCCTTGGATCCATGATATGAAGGATGTTCCATCGACCTACCATCAATGCATCAAGATCCCTACTCCTTGGGGGGTTGTTAAGGTGGAAAGTGATCAACAAGAAGCAAAGGAGTGTTATTCTTCTTCGATGAAATCCTCAACAAAGCCTAGTGCAGCATAGCAATTAAAGATTCGAGGCCAGGATATCATGGAGGCTTCAGAGCAGGATGTAAAGAAAGTGATCCTGGATCAGAATAATCCGGATATCTCGGTGCTCGTAGGAACCAATATCCCTCAGGATATTGAAGATCAATTGACTAATTTTTTGAAATGCAGGATGTCAACATTCGCGTGGAAGCACGAGGATATGACAGGTATTTCCAAGGATATTATAATGCATAAGCTCGGTATTGACAGATCATACAAGCCTGTCCAACAACAGAGAAGAAAGTTTGCTCCGGAGCGAAATGTGATCATCCAAGAGGAAGTTGAAAGACTACTGTTATGGGTCTTTTTCTGAGTGTACATATCCTGACTAATATCCTGCTTTTGGTTGTTTGCTTGTGATCAGGATACTGGATTAGGATATTGCTAACATCCTGGGAGATATCCTCGGGTTAATTGAATTAACCACGTGCAGGTTAGAGGCTGTGGGTTACTAACGGTCAGATGGACTTCTTCTCCTCAAGACTCGGGCGTATCTGTTATGTGAGAGACGTTGAACCCGGAAGACCAGGTCTACAACGTTCGAGTGGGGAATATTCGCCGGATCCCCGTGAATTAGGATAGTTTGTTACACTTCTTTTACTATAAATAGATGGGGGCGGATCAGATTAAGGCACGCAACCTAGACACACACTCTTGAACACTTTTGCTCTCTAGCTTACTGCAAACACTACACACAAACACTCGTATTCAAATTACATTGTAACACCTAGTTGATCCGCTCCACATCCTGCACTGTATCCTGATATTTGAAGTAATAGAAGAACAAGACAGCTGCGATTGTCAGCTCCCGAGGTTTTGTGCCGGCGATTTAAATTGATCAAGGGCTTTCCTCGTACATCACGTGTCAACCTTTACTTTTTTGCTCATTGTTTGATCATAGATACAGCTCTATATCCTGAGCCGTATCCTGAAACTGTTTTTACAACTAACTTGGTTAACATATTTTTCACACATAATTCTAGCACACTACCTCACTTAACTAATTTGATCACTTAATTGCTTCAGTAATTTTTGACCAAAACAATTTGGCGCCCACCGTGGGGCAAGTGGTGCTATTTTTGCTAAAAACTTTAGTAAAATCATTACTCGGTTTTCTATTGTCAAAACTTTTTTCTAAATTATTTTCAATGGCCTCGAGATCAAACATGAGCTCTTCCACCGTGTCTGCTACAACCTCTGCAACAATTGGTTCGGTGCTTCCACCTCCTCCTCCAAGAATGCAAGCTTCATCACACGGAGCTGAAAGTCATGTAGCTCGGGATGTTATCCCCGCTCCCAGTACCCAGGGATCCGGTCCTGTTTTGGCATCTAATGATGAAATTCTGAATTTGTTTGGTAGTGTACAGGAACAGATCAGGCAGCAGCAGGAAACTAATCGGATGCTGATGAGAGAAATACAACTCTTGAAATCTAGCCCAAGCAGACCTGTTGAAGAAACTGTCACTCCTATACAGCCTAGGGCTTTGAACTTCAGTTCTGCAGTTTACACTGAGGATAACAGGGGGAATATCGTCCCAAGCCATTCTCAGAATCATACCCCTGAGATACCCTCCTCGGTCAGGATGTCAACTGTGAGGAGTTTAGGATATGCTTCAAATTCTGAATTTGTTTGGTAGTGTACAGGAAAAGACCGGTAATGTGTCAAATAATAATATTCTTGCTACTAACAACAATGGTCTTTGCAAGATGCAGATATGACATCAACATTTACTAGGGAGCTTCAGAAATTGAAGGACATGATATCCAGTGTACCTGGAATGGTCCAGCCAATTCCGGAAGTATCTCAAGACAGCCACAGGATATCCCGCTTTGCATATCCTATCTGTGATGCTGAAATTCCAAAAAGATTTCAGACCCCCAATATGAAACTGTATGATGGGACGACAGATCCTGAAGAGTATATTGCCCAGTATAGAGAAAGAATGGAGATTAACCCTATCCCTCCGGAACTCAAGGAAGCATGCTTATGCAAGGGTTTCGGTTCTACCTTGACGGGATCAGCCTTAAAATGGCTGTTAAATGTTCCTCCTCACTCAATTACTTCGTTTGCTCATTTGGTTAATTTATTTAATAGTCAGTTTTCTTGCAGTCGGAGTTTTGAGAAACTAACCAATGATCTTTACAGGATAACTCAAGGACCTCAGGAATCCTTGAGGGATTATGTGAACAAGTTTAGTCGAGAATCCTTGGATATTCCACATCTTGATGTTGCAACAGTTGTGCAGGCTTTTAAGATGGGGTTACAAAAGGATTCTCAGTTTTATCAGGATCTTGTAATGAATCCTTGCAGGAATCTCGACGAAGCTCGTAACAGGGCTTTGAGATATATCCGCTTGGAAGATGACAAAAAGATGCAAGAAAGGATGAATTCTACCTCAACCTACGAATCGACCAACAGGAAATTAGAATCCTCCTATAAACCGTATCGCTCCAAGCCATATGGTAGAAATGACAACAAGAAAGTGAATGCTGTTGAAGACGAGGATCCTGAAGAATATCCTGAATTATCTGAATACTGCTTTTCTGTTAATATACCCGAGTTAATGTATGCTATGCAGGGTTTAGGAGACAAAGCTTGGTGGCCTCGAAAGAATCAACAGAAAGCTGATAGGAAGGATAAATCCAAATGGTGTGCCTTCCATGAAGATTTTGGACATGTGACCGAGGATTGCATTGCTCTAAGGAAAGAAATAAGCTACCTGTTAAGCAAGGGGTATCTGAAGGATTTGCTGGGAAGAAAGAAGAATAAAGGGCAGTATCCTGAGAAGGATCCTGAACGAGCAGCATCACCCCCAGCAGATGCCAAAATAATTAACTTTATTTCGGGAGGATCCGACATTTGTAGGACTTCGTATTCTGCGGCCAAGAGACATGCAAAAGAAGCTAAGACTGAAAGGGGGGACAAACCAGCTAGGATGACTACCCTTACAACCGATAAAGTGATCACTTTTGATAGTGATGACATGGATACTGTCCAGGATCCTCACCATGATGCCCTTGTAATAACATTATATGTTGCTAACCATTTTGTACGCATGATATTGGTGGACAATGGTAGCTCTGTCAACATAATTCAGCTGGAAACATAGAAAAGGATGAATGTATCTCCGATGGATATTACTTCAAAGTCCACTGTGCTCGTTGGTTTCAGTGGAGAAGCTAGGAACACCGTAGGAGAGATAAAGTTACCAGTATATGTTGAAAGGGTCAACTCGATACAACGCTTCTGTGTGATGGACTCCCTATCCTGCTATAACATCATACTAGGCAGGCCATGGATCCATGACATGAAGGCTGTGCCATCGACTTATCACCTGTGCATCAAGATCCCTACCCCTTGGGGGGTCGTCAAAGTTGATAGTGATCAGCAGGAGGCGAAGGAATGCTATACATCCTCAATGAAATCCTCAACCAAGCCTAATCCAGCATAGCAATTAAAGATGCGGGCCCAGGATATCATGGAGGCTTCAGAGCAGGATGTGAAGAAAGTTATCCTAGATCAGGATAATCCTGATATCTCGGTGCTCGTAGGAACCAATATCCCTCAGGATATTGAAGAACAATTAACTAACTTTTTGAAGTGCAGGATGTCAACATTTGCATGGAAGCATGAGGATATGACAGGCATATCCAAAGACATTATTACTCACAAGCTTGGAATTGACAGGTCGTTTAAGCCTGTTCAGCAAAAAAGAAGGAAGTTTGCTCCTGAACGAAATACAATCATACAAGAGGAAGTTGAAAGATTGTTGAAGTCCAAAATGATCAGATAAGTCAAATTCCCAAGATGGCTGGCGAATGTAGTCGTGGTACAGAAGAAAAATGGGAAATGGAGAGTCTGCGTAGATTACACGGACTTGAATAAGGCTTGTCCTAAAGACCCATTTCCTCTTCCTCATATTGATGCAATGGTGGATGCTACTGCCGCGCATGAAATGTTAACATTCATGGATGCATCCTCAGGATTTCAGCAGATTCAAATGGAGCCTTCGGACCAGGAGGATACTGCCTTCATGACACCAACAGGTATTTATTGCTATACTGCTATGCCTTTTGGTTTGAAAAATGCAGGTGCAACGTATCAGAGATTGGTGAACATGATGTTCAAAGATAAGTTGGGGGACACAATGGAGGTATATATCGTTGACATGGTGGTGAAATCTAAAAAGGCTGAGGATCACCTCCAGGATATTAAGGGAGCATTTGATATCCTGGATCGGTATAACATGAAGCTGAATCCTGCTAAGTGCCATTTCGGAGTGGGGGCAGGAAAGTTTCTAGGATATAAGGTGACCAAAAGAGGAATAGAAGCAAGCCCGGAGCAGATCAAAGCCATCTTGGATATCAAATCACCTTCAAATATGAAGGATGTTCAACGGTTGACAGGCCGAGTAGCAGCATTGAACAGATTTATCTCAAGATCCTCGGAAAAATGCAAGGAATTTTATGATATCCTCAAGAAGAATAAGAAGTTCGAATGGGGAGAGAAGCATGAAGCAGCCTTGCAGGATTTGAAGCGATATCTCTCAACTGCACCTCTATTGATGAAACCTGAAAATGGTGAACCACTATCCCTATACCTCGCTGTATCAGGGAATGCTGTAAGTGCTGTTCTTATAAAGGACCATGAAGGTCAGCAATATCCTGTCTATTATGTTAGTAAAAGTTTACTAGATGCTGAAACTAGATATTCTCATCTAGAGAAATTGATATTAGCACTAGTTATGGCATCAACAAAACTTAGACATTATTTTGAGACACATAGGATTCATGTTAAAACCAATTATCCTGTTAAAAACGTGCTTAGGAAACCAGAGATGTCAGGTAGGATGGCCAAGTGGTCAGTAAAATTGAGTGCTTATGACTTAGTATATGAGCCTAGAGATGCCATAAAGTCTCAGGCTTTAGCTGACTTTGTGGCTGATTTCAGTAGTGACATTCAAAATGAAGTAGATTTAGAGGTACATCAGCTAGGAGAAAACTTAGAATGCTGGACATTATATACTGATGGTGCATCTAACGTAAGAGGTGTAGGTTTAGGTATACTACTAAAATCGCCACAGGGGGACATATTACCCCAGGCTATTAGGTGTGAATTTCCTGCTACTAATAATGAGGCAGAATATGAGGCTTTAATTG
Organism: Helianthus tuberosus; assembly: GCA_030545235.1. Lineage (NCBI taxonomy): Eukaryota > Viridiplantae > Streptophyta > Magnoliopsida > Asterales > Asteraceae > Helianthus > Helianthus tuberosus. The sequence goes on from CM060366.1 coordinate 190,683,010, forward strand.
CAGGATTAGAGTTGGCTAAAAATATGAATATCAAGAATTTGCAAGTATATGTTGACTCCTTGTTAATCACTAATCATTTTAATGGAACTTATGCAGTTAAAGGAGAGAAGTTAATCGAGTATCTCGAAATTCTCAAAAAATTAGCAGGATATTTCGATATTTTTACACTTGAACAGGTACCAAGAGAAGATAATGCTAAAGTTGATGCCTTGGCAAATCTGGGATCATCGGTCAGGATACCGGAAGGAACCCGGATACCAATATTACATATCCTATATCCTGCGACGAATCCTCAGGATAAGGAAGTAATAAGTATTCAGGATCCTGATGATGACTATCTTGAGGAGGATCCTAAGTCCTGGACGGCTCCAATCATGAGATATCTAAAGGAAGGATACATCCCAAAGAATGAGAATCCTAATGCCTTTAGGATGAAGGTATCACGATTCACTATTATAAATGATGTTTTGTATAAGAAATCTCTTGCAGGACCATATCTGAGGTGCTTGGAGGATCCTGAAACCAAAGAAGTACTTCAGGATATACATGAAGGGGATTGTGGTAACCATACTGGGGGCAGGTCCTTATTCTCAAAAATATTAAGAACATGATATTATTGGCCGACGATGAGGAAAGATGCCACGGAATATGCTCGAAGATGTGATGCATGCCAAAGACATAGTAACATATTACATCAGCCTGCTGAACCACTGTATCCTATTGTTTCCCCTTGGCTGTTTATGAAATGGGGTATGGATATAGTAGGAAAGCTCCCAAAGGCTCCAGGAGGAAAGGTTTTCATGTTGGCAATGACGGATTATTTCTCCAAATGGGTCGAAGCAGAAGCATTTGTTCAAGTTAGAGATCAGGAAGTGGTATCTTTCATAAAAAGGAATATCCTGACTAGGTTTGGAGTACCGGCTGAGATAATCTGTGACAACGGATCTCAATTTATAAGTAAAAGGACTACTGACTTCTGCAAGAGTTGGGGAATCAAAATGATTACGTCCACCCCGGTACATCCTCAAGCAAATTGACAAGCTGAATCCTCAAATAAGATAATTGTCAACAACTTGAAGATGAGATTAGGGGCCAAGAAAGGAAGATGGGCAGAAGAACTACCCTTTGTTTTGTGGGCTGATAGAACGACGGTAAAAAATGCAACTGGTCAAACCCCATTTTCCTTAGTGTTTGGAGCAGAAGCGGTGATCCCGACGAAAATGGTGATACCTACTGCAAGATCCAACCTCGGGAATCCTGAGCAGAATCCTGAAGTCCTATGCCAGGAACTGGATACTATTGATGAGACAAGAGATGCGGCAAGGCTAAGGATGGTAGCATATCAACAAAGGATATCCAGAGCATATAACAAGAATATAAGGACTAGAAGGTTCAAAGTTGGAGATTGGGTGTTAAGAAAGGCTTTTCAGAATACTACTAATCCTGCTGATGGAAAGCTGGCTCCAAAATGGGAAGGACCATATGAGGTTGAATCAGAATCAGGAAAAGGTGCATACCGACTCAAGAATATGGAGGGGGATATGCTGCCGAGATCTTGGAATGCTATACATCTCAAGCTTTATTTCAAGTGAGTTTAGAATTTAATTTCTAACTCAGGATGGTAAGAATTCTATCTCTTTTAAATATATTTGATTTGATTTATTGAAACCCAATACTGACTTAAGCATCGAAGGGGTGTTAGCCAAGCTAACACCCACCTTAGTTTGAAGATGTTTTGCAGTATATGCTTCGGGATATAGCACCAGGATACACACTCAGGATACTTCGGAAGATTAGAGGATTGGCCCCCTCTCTCACGTATAAGGGATCCTGATCCCTTCACTGGTTTAAAGGTATTCACCTTTCTTCCGAATTGGGTTTAAACACCCCGCCTGGAGCGCAAGTTATTCGGGAATAGTTCAAGGTGGCGGGACCAGTCCATGTAAAAGTGGCTGACAATTTCGTTACTATTGGCTATATCCTGAATCCTAAAGGTATATGAGGATTGATCACCCTCTCTCACGAAAGGGTATTTTTATACTCTCTAAGGTTTAAAGGTTTTCACCTTTCTAAGTCTTAGAGTTTATACACTCCCGCCTGTAGCGCACAAAAATTTGGGATTTCCCCCAGGATACGAGTGATTTATCTCCAGTACATTTTTGGGTTTTACCCCTGTAACACAAAAAATTGTCTATACAATTGGAACTGATGTCTAGAAGATTTCTAAATATTCGAAGACATTGTGCACATGGGACATTCCTACTGAGGCAATTGTGTAAGGCTCAAAGGATAAAGCTCGGACCTAGTACACTAAGTATCTCAGACAGGGGACATCCTCATTGGAAAAGTTGCAAAAGGATTGAAGTTTGAGAATAGGGTAACACTCTATTCCTGGTATGATCTTTCCTTTGTAAACATAATATGAGTTTTTGAAACCATGTTTGGCGGAAGCTTAGGAATCCTGATTAGGATAAATTTTCGGGACATATTCTCAAAATGTATGCTTATCAGGATATTTGATTAAAATATTTGTGGGTAATACTAGTTTGAAATTAAAACCTTGATCAAACAAGAATTGTCAAAACATGTTTTAGAAATTGGACTTTCTTTTATTTTAAAATTTTTCTCTAAAGTTGATTGAATTTTTAGAAGTTCTATTTAATAAAAGTTTTCATAATATACCACTGAGTATATTGATCAGGATATTTTCAAAAGGTAGTTGTACAAAATTTTGCAAAGCTAAAATCTACATTAAGGAATGCATAACGGAAATTAAAAGGCATCAACAAATAAGTCAAAAGCAAGTTATATTATTAACATGTCAAAAGTTGTGCTTTTGGATTCACCTCAAACCGAGGCCCATCCACCAAAAGCACAATTAGTCTTTACTATACTTATGTAAGGGTTGAAGGTTCTATCTCAAAACAGGACCTGTCCACCTTCAACCGTTACGACATTCAAAACAGGTTATACTAACCGATGACCAATGGCTTCATCCTGAAAACCCAGGACCCATCCACCTTTGGTCATCGTATTGTTCTAGTGCAGGAAATATAAATTGTTCAACGACAGGAAAAGTAAATTGTTTGTACAAACCACAACCATGAAATTTAAAAAAGTGGGCTCCAACCTTGGCACGTATATCCATCATCGCCCACTTCGCCGCCTAAGGGGCAGCACCTTCTTGATCGGAAACTTCTTTCCCAGCATCTGCACCAGCATCACCCTCGGGATTCTTCTCAGCATCATCACCAGCATTGGCCACCTCCTCTGGCGCCTTAGAAGGCTCTTCACCAGCATGCTTTACAGGATGTGCAACAAGATGGCCTCCAAGATCCTGTAATTTCGCTTCCCAAGCTTTGACATTCCAGGAGGGGCATTCGAAGCCCAAGGCTTTAGCCTCATAAGCCATCCTTAACCTAGCTTGGAGAAGGGAGATAACAATGGATGCTTTGAGACTGTCCCGATATGAACTCATATCCTGCTGGTATTGAAGAAGAGCGGCATCTAGTTTGGCTTGAGCATCCTCATTGGCTTTGTGGAGGGCAGCTTGGTGTTCCTGGGTCATTGCCTTGTATTTGTCCTCATAGTGGTGGGACTTGGCAGCTGCGATTGTTCCTTGATCAGCTATGGTGGCTACAGCTTCTTCGAGCTTAATCTCCAGCATCTTGTTAAGCCCACAGGCGTCTTCATACAAGTGCATGAGACGTTCCAAGCCCTGCAGTAAAAGATACAGGTATCAGTGTAAAATGAACAAGATAATGATTAACATGCATGTTCAGGATATTGGAAGGGAATTCTTACCTGCTTGAGGAATGAAGTAGCTTCATTAAACCCATGATTCTCGAGAGAGAATGTCTCAGAGGCGGCTGGAGAATCCATTTCTTTCCTCTTCCGGGAGCTAGAGGCCCAGGTCCTGGATGCCGAAGGAGCTTTAGGAGCGGTAGTAGTCTTTGAAGTGGTAGGCTTCGGTGTGGCAGATGGCTTCGGCTTAGATTCTTGTTTGACAGGTACAAGGCTGGAGTAACTATCCAACTCGTCAAGTTGGAAGCCTTTAAGGTTGACAACTGGTACTGCACAAGGGAATATATTTTTAAAACTCATAATACCTCTGAAAAAATAATCGGGTTGATAAATAAAGATAATTACTGAGAATATGCTTACTAGACATCTCTGAACTTGATTTTTGGCTTGAATCTGTAAGAGACAGGGAGAAAGTTCTTTCACTGGCAGGAAGTTGGTAGATTCCTTTGATCCTGGACTTGGATTCCGCACTTGGGGGTGCTAAATCTCTGAAGTTCGCTGCATAAAAACATCAGGATATAAGTTTAGGATATAGTTTAAGGATATACTTGGGGATATTCCTAAAACCCTAGATCCTACCCTTGGTTAACCATCTAACCGGCAGGTCGAACCCTTGTCGATGGAGTCTCTTTTCACAAAAAAGAACTTTCGCCGCCATCGGTTTTCGTTCTTGGTGGCCTTAAGGACTAAAGGGCTTTTGGAGGTGGAAAACAAAAGAAAACGGCTGTCGCCATGGGACCTCAGCCGGTATGCTATAGGGAGGTCTTCAATGCACAGGTCAGGGCAATGGCGAGATCTGATTTGATCTAGCACCATCAAAACTCGCCAGACCAATGGCATAGTTTGAGCATAACTAAGGCCGGTGAGGTCGAAAAAACGAGAGATAAAGGGTGGAAATGGGTACCGGAGCCCCAAAGAAAAGGGGTAGACGAAAAAACAAACCCCCTCGTTCGATGACACGTCTGATCGGATCTCTTGATCAAAAGGGCGAATGACTGTTCCAGTGGGAAAGGCGCCGGAATTCTTGAGGGCAGCGATATCGGCATTGTTGAAGCAGCAGATTTCTTTTTCCGGTTCTCGTATGAGGTTTTGACTCACGAGGGTTGGAACTGGTTCATCCGAACGAGATCTTGTTCGAGATGCCATGAAATGTATTGAGCAAACTAAAAGGAACTTTGGAGAAACAACAGAGAATGAAGTGAAGGATGATTACCTGAGAATCGCTTGGAGAGTAATGATAACAAGAAGAAAAATATCTCAGCTAATTATAGGCTGAATATATGGGGGTAAAGAGTAAATATTGCATTGAAAATGGCACAATGTCACCTCATCCATCGTTTCGTTTTAATTGTCTTGATTTATAAGATAGAATTTTTAAAATATATCCGTTGGATTGGTATACCAACAGATATATTTGGGGACAATTGTTATGGGTCATTTTCTGAGTGTACATATCCTGACTAATATCCTGCTTTTGGTTGTTTGCTTGTGATCAGGATACTGGATTAGGATATTGCTAACATCCTGGGCGATATCCTGGGGTTAATTGAATTAACCACGTGCAGGTTAGAGGCTGTGGGTTACTAACGGTCAGATGGACTTCTTCTCCTCAAGACTCGGGCATATCTGTTACGTGAGAGACGTTGAACCCGGAAGACCAGGTCTACAACGTTCGAGTGGGGAATATTCGCCGGATCCCGGTGAATTAGGATAGTTTGTTACACTTCTTTTACTATAAATAGATGGGGGCGGATCAGATTAAGGCATGCAACCTAGACACACACTCTTGAACACTTTTGCTCTCTAGCTTACTGCAAACACTACACACAAGCACTCGTATTCAAATTACATTGTAACACCTAGTTGATCCGCTCCACATCCTGCACTGTATCCTGATATTTGAAGTAATAGAAGAACAAGGCAGCTGCGATTGTCAGCTCCCGAGGTTTTGTGACGGCGATCTAGATTGATCAAGGGCTTTCCTCGTACATCACGTGTCAACCTTTACTTTTTTGCTCATTGTTTGATCATAGATACAACTCTATATCCTGAGCCGTATCCTGAAACTGTTTTTACAACTAACTTGGTTAACATATTTTTCACACATAATTCTAGCACACTACCTCACTTAACTAATTTGATCACTTAATTGCTTCGGTAATTTTTGACCAAAACAACTACTAAGGAGCAAGATGATTAGGGAAGTGAAGTTTCCTAAGTGGCTGGCGAATGTAGCTGTGGTGCAAAAGAAAAATGGGAAATGGAGAGTTTGTGTAGATTACACAAACTTAAACAAAGCTTGTCCCAAAGACCCATTTCCTCTTCCTCATATTGACTCAATGGTGGATGCTACTGCCGGCCATGAGATGTTAACCTTCATGGATGCATCTTCAGGATTCCAGCAGATCCAAATGGAACCTTCAGACCAGGAGGATACTGCCTTCATGACACCAACAGGTATTTATTGCTACACTGCTATGCCATTTGGTTTGAAAAATGCAGGTGCAACATATCAAAGATTAGTGAACATGATGTTCAAAGACAAGCTGGGGGACACTATGGAGGTGTACATCGACGACATGGTAGTAAAATCTAAAAAGGCTGTGGATCACCTCCAGGATATCAAGGGAGCATTTGATATCCTGGATCAGTATAACATGAAGCTAAATCCTGCTATGTGCCATTTCAGAGTGGGGGCATGAAAGTTTCTAGGATATATGGTGCCTAAAAGAGGGATAGAAGCAAGCCCAGAGCAGATTAAAGCTATCTTAGATATCAAATCACCTTCAAATATGAAGGATGTTCAACGGTTAACAGGGCGAGTAGGAGCATTGAATAGATTTATTTCAAGATCCTCGGAAAAGTGCAAGGAATTTTATGATATCCTGAAGAAGAATAAGAAGTTTGAATGGGGAGCAAAACATGAAGCAGCCTTGCAGGATTTGAAGTAGTATCTTTCAACTGCACCCCTATTGATGAAGCCTGAGGATGGTGAAACATTATCCCTGTATCTTGCAGTATAAGGGAATGCAGTAAGTGCTGTCCTTGTAAAGGATCATGAAGGTCAGCAGTATCCTGTTTATTATGATTAGTAAAAGTTTATTAGATGCTGAAACTAGGTATTCCCACTTAGAGAAACTGATTTTAGCCCTAGTTATGGCGTCAACAAAACTTAGACATTATTTTGAAACACATAGGATTCACGTTAAAACCAACTATCCTGTTAAAAATGTGCTTAGGAAACCCGAGATGTCAGGTAGGATGGCTAAATGGTCAGTAAAATTAAGTGCCTTTGATCTAGTATATGAACCTAGAAATGCTATAAAGTCTCAGGCTTTAGCTGACTTTGTGGCTGATTTCAGTAGTGATATTCAAAATGAAGTAGACTTAGAAGTACAACAGCTAGGAGAAAACTTAGAATCTTGGACGCTATATACTGATGGTGCATCTAATGTAAGAGGTGTAGGTTTGGGTATAATACTAAAATCGCCACAGTGGGACATATTACCCTAGGCTATTAGATGTGAGTTTCCTGCCACTAATAATGAGGCAGAATATGAAGCTTTAATTGCAGGATTAGAATTGGCTAAAAGTATGAATATCAGAAGTTTGCGAGTATATGTTGATTCTTTGTTAATTACTAATCATTTTAATGGAACCTATGCAGTTAAAGGTGAGAAGTTAATCAAGTATCTCGAAATTCTCAAAAAATTAGCAGGATATTTCGATATTTTTACACTTGAACAGGTACCAAGAGAGGATAATGTTGAAGCTGATGCCTTGGATATTTCGATATTTCGATACCGGAAGGAACCCAAATACCAATATCACATATCCTATATCCTGCGACGGATCCTCAGGATGAGTATCCTGAGAAGGATCCTAAGTCTTGGATGGCTCCAATCATAAGATATCTCAAGGAAGGAAACGTCCCAAAGGATGAGAATCCTAAGGCCTTTAGAATGAAGGTATCACGATTCACTATTATAAATAATGTCTTGTATAAGAAATCTCTTGCAGGACCATATCTGAGGTGCTTAGAGGATCCCGAAACCAAGGAAGTGCTTCAGGATATAAACGAAGGGGATTGTGGTAACCATACTGGGGGCAGGTCGTTGTTCTCAAAGGCATTAAGAACAGGATATTATTGGCTGACGATGAGAAAAGATGCTGCAGAATATGCTTGAAGATGTGATGCATGTCAAAGACACAGTAATATATTACATCAGCCGGCCGAGCCACTTTATCCTATAGCTTCCCCTTGGCCATTCATGAAGTGGGGAATGGATATAGTAGGAAAATTGCTAAAGGCTCCAGGAGGAAAGGTCTTCATGCTGGCAATGACCGATTATTTCTCTAAGTGGGTCGAAGCTGAAGCATTTGTTCAAGTTAGAGATCAAGAAGTGGTATCCTTCATAAAAAGGAATATCCTGACTAGGTTAGGAGTACCAGCTGAGATAATTTGTGACAATGGATCTCAATTTATAAGTAAGAGGACTACTGGCTTTTGCAAGAGTTGGGGAATCAAAATGATTACATCTACACCGGTACATCCTCAAGCAAATGGACAAGCAGAATCCTCAAACAAGATAATTGTCAACAACCTGAAAAATAGACTAGGGGCTAAAAAAGGAAGATGGGCAGAAGAACTACCCTTTGTTTTGTGGGCTGATAGGACGACGGTGAAAAGTGCAACTAGCCAAACCCCGTTTTCCTTGGTATTTGGAGCAGAAGCGGTGATCCCGACAGAAATGGTAATACCTACAGCGAGATCCAACCTCCGGGATCCTGAGCAGAATACTGAAATCCTATGCCAGGAATTGGATACTATTGATGAAACAAGAGACGCAGCAAGGCTAAGGATGGCGGCATATCAACAGAGGATATCTAAAGCATATAACAAGAATATAAGGACCAGAAGGTTCCAGGTTGGAGATTGGGTATTGAGGAAGGCTTTTCAGAATACTACTAATCCTGCTGATGGAAAGTTGGCTCCAAAATGGGAAGGACCCTATGAGATTGAATCAGAATCAGGAAAAGGAGCATATCGACTCAAGAATATGGAGGGGGATATGCTACCAAGATCCTGGAATGCTATACATCTAAAGCTCTATTTCAAGTGAGTTTGGAATTTAAATTCTAACTCATGATGGTATGGATTCTATCTCTTTTATTAAATTTTAATATTATTTATTGTTTTGAACCCATTACTGACTTAAGCAATGGAGGGGTGTTAGCCAGGCTAACACCCACCTTAGCTTACAGTTGTTTTGCAGTGTATGCTTCGGGATATAGCTCCAGGATATACATTCAGGATACTTCGAAAGATTAGAGGATTGGCCCCCTCTCTCACGTTTAAGGGATCTTGATCGCTTCACAGGTTTAAATGTATTCACCTTTCCCTCGAATTGGGTTTAAACACCCCGCCTAGGGCGCAAGTTATCCAGGGATAGTTCAAGGTGGCGGGACCAGTTCATGTAAAAGTGGCTGACAATTTCGTCACTATTGGCTATATCCTGGATTCTCAAGGTATATGAGGATTGATCACCCTCTCTCACGAAAGGGTATTTTCATACTCTCTAAGGTTTAAAGGTTATCACCTTTCTAAGTCTTGGAGTTTATACACTCCCACCTGTAGCGCATGAAAATTTGGGATTTTCCCCAGGATACTTATGGGATTTTCCCCAGGATACTAAAGATTTATCTCCAGTATGTTTTTGGGTTTTACCCCAGTAACACAAGAACTGTCCAAACAGTTAGAACTTGAATTCAAAAATTTTCTAACTGTTTGAAGACTTTATGCATAAGGGACATTCCTCCCAAGGCAATTATATAAGGCTCGAAGAATCAAACTCAACGAACTAAGTATCTCAGACTGGGGACATCTTAGTGGAAGAAGTTGCAAAAGGATTGAAGTTCGATGCTAGGGTTACATTCTATTCCTGGTATGATCTTTCCTTTGTGAACCTGACATAAATTGTTGAAACTGTATATCCTGGTGAGGATACATCTTTAGGATATGTTCTCAAGGTGTGTTTTCGGGATATGTTTCAGGATATTTGATTAGAATATTTAAGAAATAACACTTGGGTTGAAAATGAGTATTCTGATCAAACAAGTGTTATGAAAACGAATTTAAAAAAAAAAGATAAACTATCTTTTATTCTTTGGAAACTTTGTCTAAGTTTTTTGGGTTTTGAGAAGTCCTATTTGACGAAAGTCTTCGTAGGATACCACTAAGTATATTGATCAGGATATTTTCGAAAAATAATTGTGCTAATTTTGCAAAACTAAAATCTAAACTAAGTAATGCATAACAAAAAATTAAAAGGCAACAACAAGTAAGTTAAAAGGTGGTTATATTATTAACATATCAAAAGTTGTGCTTTTGGTTTCACCACAAACCGAGGCCCATCCGCCAAAAGCACGATTAGTTTTTACCATATTTACGCAACGGTTGAAGGTTTCATCTCAAAACGAGACCCATCCACCTCCGACCGTTGCATCATTCAAAACAACTTATACTAACTGACGACCAAGGGCTTCATCCTGAAACCCAGGACCCATCCACCTTTGGTCATCATATTGTTCTAGTGCAGGAAATGTAAATTGTTCAATGACGGGAAAAGTAAATTGTTTAAACAGACCACAACCACGGAATCTAAAAAAGTGGGCTCCGGCCTTGGCACGTATATCCATCATCGCCCACTTCGCTGCCTTTAAGGAGCAGCTCCTTCTTCGCCATCTTCAGTCTGGCTTGGAGAAGGGAGATGATAACAGAATTCTTGAGGCTTTCCCGGTATGAAGCCATGTCCTGCTCATGTAGAACTTGGGCTGCATCGGACTTGGCTTGAGCCTCGTGAGTGACCTTCTAGATGGCAGCATGGTGCTCTTGGACCATTGCCTTGTATTTAGCCTCGTAATGCTCCGATTTAGCAGTAGCGATCGCTGCTTGGTCCGCAATAGTGGCTTCAGCCTTTTTCAGCTTGCTCTCTAACATGGTGTTCAGGCCACATGCGTCTTCGTAGAGGAACACCAGGCGTTCGAGACCCTGCAAAATAAAGAAACAGGTATTGACTTTAATTAACTTTAATAACCAGCATATGTTGTAGGATATGGGTCAGGATACTAACCTGGTTGAGGAAGCCGATCATGAATTTGCTGGACTCCGTAAACCCGTGGTTTTCAAATGGGAATACATGGGGTGTAGTGGGAGGCTCTGTTTCCTTTCTCTTCCGGGAGCTAGAGGCCCGGGTCCTGGATGCTGGAGGAGCTTTGGGAGTGGTAGTAATCTTCAAACTGGTAGGCTTTGGTATGACAGACGACTTCGGAATAGATTCTTGCTTGACAGGTGCGAGGATAGAGTAACTGTCCAACTCGTCGAGTTGGAAGCCTTCGAGGTTGATAACCGGCACTGAACGAGGGAAGAAATATTTAGTTTGTAACACTTATACTTTATAATCATTATAATCGTGTGCTTACCAGACATCTCTAAGCTTTATTTCTGACTTGAGTTCGTGAGAGACAGGGAGAAGGTTCTTTCACTAGCAGGAAGTCGGTAGATCTCTTTGATCCTGGGCTCTGATTCCGCGCTTGGAGGTGCTAGATCTCTGAAATTCGCTGCACAAAATATCAAGATATCAGTCTAGGATATAGTTTAAGGATACATTTGGGGATATTCCTAAAACCCTAGATCCTACCCTTGGTTAACCATCTAACCGGCAGATCAAAACCCTTGTCAATAGAGTCTCTTTTTACGAAAAAGAATTTTCGTTGCCACTGATCTTCATTCTTGGTGGCCTTAAGGACTAAAGGGTTCTTGGAAGTGGAGAACAAAAGGAAGCGGCTGTTGCCATGGGATCTCAGTCGGTATGCTATGGGAAGGTCTTCAATGCATAGGTCAAGGCAATGACGAGACTTAATTTGGTTTAACACCATCAAAACTCGCCATACCATGGGCATAGCCTGGGCATAACTGAGTCCGGTAAGCTCAAAGAAACGAGAGATAAAGGGTGGAAATGGATACCGGACTTCCCAAAGAAAAGGGATAGGCAAGGAAGCAGACCCATTCGTTTGACGACGCATCTGATCGGACTTCCCGATCAAAAGGGCGAATGACCACTCCGGCAGGAAAGGCACCGGAATCCTTCAAAGCGGCGATATCACCATTGTTGAAAGAGCAGATCTCGTTTTGTGGTTCTCGTATAAGGTTTTGACTCGTGAGGGTTGCGATTGGCTCGTTCGACCGGGATCTTGTTCGAGATGCCATAAAGGGTATCGACCGAGAAACAAGAAATCCAAATAAAAGAAAAACAGAGAAGATGAGAGAAATACCTGAGATTCGCTTGAGGAGTAATGATCATAATGCAAAGTATTTCGGCTAATTATAGGCTGAATGATAGGGGTAAAGAGTAAATAACGCCTTGAAAGTTGCACATTGTCATTTCAAAAGTCTCGTCGTATTGATTGCCTCAATCCAGGTGATAAAGTTTAAAATATATCTGTTTGAATTCAGAATTCCAAAGGGTATATTTTGGGGACAATTGTTATGGGCCATTTTCTGAACATATATCCTGACTAATATTCTGCTTTTGATTGATTATTTGTGATGAGGATACCGGATCAGGATATTGGTGACATCCTGGTACGATATCCTGGTATTAATTGATTTAACCACGTGCAGATTAGAAGGTGCGGGTCCCTAATGGTCAAGTGGACCTCTTCTCCTTAAGACTCGGGCAAACCAGTTACTTGAGAGACGTTGAACCCGGAAGAAGTGGACTACAACGTTCACTTGAGGAATATTCGAAGCATCCCTGTTTAATAGGATAGTTAGTTGATTTCGTTTAACTATAAATAGATTGATCGGATCAGATTAAGTAACTCACACTCTTTCGCACACTTTACTCTCCAGCTACTAGCAATCACTACACACAAACACTTGTATTCGAATTACATTGTAACACCTAGTTGATCCGCATCATATCCTGCACTGTATCCTGATATTTGAAGCAATACAAGAACAAGGCAACTGCGATTGTCAGCTCCCGAGGTTTTGTGCCGGCGATCTAGATTGATCAAGGGCTTTCCTCGTACATCTCGTGTCACCTTTTACTCTTTTGCTCATTGTTTGATCACAGATATAGCTCTATATCCTGAAACTTTTTTTTTGCAAATAAGATCACTCTGGCGGTTGGGAGGACCGTGCACTATCCCCCCCCCCCCTTAACTAGCATATTTTCAACGCACATTTCTAGCACACTACCTCACTTAACTAATTTGATCACTTAATTGCTTCGGTAATTTTTGACCAAAACATGTATGATCTTGCGTTCCGGGTCGAGTATAACTAAACAACTTGCTGAACCCAAAAGATTTAGACATTTTTTTATTTGTATGTATTTTAACTTTAGAAATTTAATTATGATATACTTGTATGTAGCATATTTTTGTAGTATTTTTCACAAATATAATGTGTTTTTATAATTTTTAGAGTTAATTACACAAATAGTGTTTGTGTTCTATTGAAAGTAACATCTTTAAGTACTAACAGAAAATTCTAAGGATATTATAGTCATTTTACATTGATTTAATAGAAAAATAAATGGCAGTTAGTCTTAATACTCACATGTGTTACAAAATCAAAACCACAGAACTTTAACATGAAAGTTAGTACTTAAAAGTGTTACTTTTAATGAACCACAAGTACTATCTGTGTAAGTAACTCTTAAATAAATAAAAATTAATAAAATGCAATTATGTTTTAATTTGGAATTAATTATGAGATAACTGGTTATAAAGATTGGAAGAGATTAATTTTAGATGACTCTTAATTTTCTTGCGAGGTAAAGATATTGTGTCATAATCAATGTATTTTTTAAGGATTCTTAATGTATATCGTCGAATATTAAGGCTCTGTTTGGTTGGTGGAATTCTCATGAATTGTAATTGGAATCTAAAGGGTAAATTTCGTCCTTTATGTTTGTATCGAATTGCAGTGAATAGTCTTTAACTTCGATAATTACAGACACAGTCCTTTATTTGTAAAACTCATTACACCCTACGTCCTTTAGCTCTAACCTGGTTAAAAATTTCAGTTAAGTTTATCATGTGCAAGGCACATGAGGGCACTTGAGTCATTTTACCCATTTATTTAGAAAACATAATAAATAGAGTTTGTCTTTGACTGATTCGGGCATCATCTTTCTTCTTCACGCTTTTCTTACCCCCAAAAACCCTAAACACAATCACAATCACAGTAGCCGTATACATCAGTTTTTGTCAGATCTGAGCAAATGGTGGTTGACCGGAGTTTTGAGGTGGTGGCAGAAGGGTTTTGACCGGAGTTTTGTGTAGTGTTGCAAGTGGGGGTTTTGAATAGAGTTTTATGCAGTGCAGCGGGTGGGGGTTATGACCAGAGTTTTGGTTTTATGATAATGGTGGGGGATTCAATTGTCTCCACTAGTTTAATAATTGAAAACAAATTATAACTTTATACACATCAATAATCCACAAAAACATTTAAAATCGACAAAACACAAAAAAAACACATACCATGATCATCAACACTCCCCAAATTTTAACCCAACGTGTCAAAATCAAGACTTGATAGCGTTTGACTTTCAATTCGGGTCGGTCTGCAAATTCTTCACTTTAGATGAAACCCCTCTGGGTTTTGAAGAAAATGATGACAAGATTGAGATGGACGGTGAGGATGAGGAGTGAAGAGATTAGAGGTTGAAGAAATGTAGAAAAGAATGAAGAGAGAGGTGGTTAGAGCTAAAACGGTGGGTATGAAGAACAAACTTCTGAGTTGATCGGAAACTCGTCGGGGGGAGAGTGAGTACAGGATGAAGAATGAACGGGTCATTGAGGTGATCGGTGCTGGAGAAATGAGCTCCGGTGGTGATGGTGACGGTTAACGGAGGTGTGTTGGTTAGGCCACGAGCTAGATGGAGGATGTGGTGTGGCGGATTTGGTGGTGATAGGGTGGGGGTTGTGGTGGTGGTGGGGGCATATTTTGTGGTGGTAATAGGGGTGGGGGTTGGTTAGAGAGAGAGAGAGGTGATGGTTGGTGGTGAGATGGGCATAATCGGGTATTTTTAATACCCGTACCCGGGTACTGATAGTAGTGAGCAGAACCGGGTTTACTGAAGAACCGGGTCCGGGTTGAACCCGGGTAGAAGTCAATAAAACTATAACCGATGTAATCAGTTTCGGGTATTGTGGACCCGGGTCCGGGTACTGTTTGGAACCGGGTATGTCGGGTTTTTCAAATCAAAAAGCTGCAGTGTACTGTTGGAACCGGTTCCAACAGATATAATACCGTTGGAAACCGATTAAATAATAAAAAAGATCGGTTTTTTTTTGTTTAAATACCCCATCTTCCCCATTCCTTTTCCTTACTACCACAAACATTCACCACTTCAACATTTCCTTTCTTATTTTCGAAGATACAATGGCATGCAATGACGAGGTTGTTATGGTTGTTGATGCACTTTGTGGATGCGGCTCGGTTCGGTACGACTCAGTTAAGTTCGGCTCAAGACCGACGTCGCGACATTCCTCCGTCGTGCGCCCCAGAGTTTGACACACGAAGCACGAAGCGCCACGAGCTAACATCACCATGACACCATCATGATGATGTCACATGTGTATATGGAAATCTCTTTTGATGAAGTCTACGAAGACTTGAGAGTTGGTGGATTGTTCACCATGAACCCTCAAGGGTTCATGGCCTTTAAAGGTTCACCAAGAATACTTGAAGTGTTCGTCAATGTGTGAAGGGTTCGTGGCATGATAAGTGTTCGTGGTCAACTTGATGGTTCGTGGGGTATGTCCACGAATACTATAGTCTTCGTGGGACTCTTCACTGTTCGTGGCCCAGTAAAACTCTTTGTAGTGTTACTGGGTATTGGGGCCTATATAAGGACACATTTGGTTCACAGTTCAGGAAGAGAGTCCTGTGAAAGTTTGTAAACACTGTGTGTATATGTGTACTGATTCTCTTCACTTAATCAAAGTTGTGAATCTTTGGTTACTTTGTGTTTGTTCCTTTTTGCTTTGGTTTGCATACTTACGTGGATTCCGCACTCGTTAGTGTGTTACAAAACAAGGTAGTAGGTTTAATCTTGATCCTCCGAGTGGACCTACAAGTGGTATCAGAGCTTTGGCTCTCTTCCTTGTTTAAAACCAAACAAAACCTTGTGTTTGAGCTAGTTGTGAAGTTTCTAGAAGTTGTGTTTGAGTTTGAGAACAAGAAAATCAAGTTTTTCCAAAAAAAAAATAAAGTGTTTAAAACTTAGTGAAAACTTGTTGTTTGCAGAAAATTTTTACAAACCCGGTTAAAACACATGGAGACATGTTAGGACTTGGTTTTTCTTAAAAATACTTTCAAAATTTGAGTTCGTCAAATTTTCCGGTGAGTCGGTTAACCGGAAAAGTCACCGGATTGTGGTTGGTAAGGATAAGATTTTATGTAAAAGGGAGATTTCAAATGTTTTTTTAACTAACTTGGGATAACCAGCTACCCTCTTTCGCAAAATCAGAAAAAGTTAGTTTCCAAAAACAGGGGAATCTCACCTACCATTGTCTTCACGAAGAGTTTACTGGTCAATGAAGAATAGAGTGTTCGTGGCTCTTGGACATCAACGAACATTCAAGTCTTTGTGGACATCACAGTGTTTGTGGGGGTCAGTGAACAATCAGTCTTTGTAGGCATTGTTAAACCTTTAGTGTTCGTGGGTGTTAAAGTAATTTGTTGAAAGTCTCATTGTTCGTTGAGATATAATCTTCGTAGGAAAATATAGTCTTAGTGGGACATATATAGTCTTCGTGGACAATTAAAAAAAAATAAAAATAATAATAATAATAATAATAATAATAATAATAAAAATAATCTTCTTAGGTATTTAATCTCAGTGGACTGTTAAAAATAGAGTCTTTGTGCAATTAATTTTTCTTTGAAATTGAGTCTTCGTGGATACAATTTAGTGGACTTCTTGTCTTAAGCTTCGTAGGGAACAATTTAGTGTTCGTAGGTTTAACTAGTGTTTGTGGCCTATAGTCTTCGTGGGTCATTTTTCGTAGTAAATTATTTGTGTTGTTCACAGAAAGATTGTAACTTTGTTAAATCTTATTAGTTTGACTTGTAATTTAAATTGTTTCCTTATAAAACTTCAAAATGAGCTCAAACCCTTGGAGTTGGAGTGAAAACTCAAGTATGCCACAAGATACTTCATAATGGGTGAAAGGATTGATCCCCAAAAAGGAAATTACCGAATATCAATGGGCATGTGTCGCGAATCAAAACAGTAGCATTCAAAATCTTCTCTTAAGCGAGAGTGAAACGGGAAGCAACAATCGTCCACCAAAATTGAATCACATGAACGATTATCCAACATGGAAAGGTCGTTTTCATACGTATGTTCTAGGGCAAAATACCGAATTGTGGGCATGCTTTATCACACCGTACAATGAAGCTCTCGAAGAAGTAGGTTCCAATGCACAAGCTTTGGCGGGATTGAGCGAAATGGATAAAAAGGCTTATAATCTCGAGAAGAAAGCAAAAAGCTATCCTTACGCTAGCACTTCATAAGGATATCTATCATCAATTTGCGTATTGTACAAGTACAAAGAACTTGTGGGACGTCTTGGAAGCTAGAGGAGAAGGAAATGATACAACAAGAAAGATTCGTCATGATTTGTTGAAGGAGTGTGAAGCATTTCGGTTTATGGAAAATGAAACACTGTACGAGATGGCTACTCGGTATTATCACTTGGTTAATGAGATGCACTCATACAAGGTTCTGGCTACACAACAAGAAATGGTTATGCGTTTTGCTGAGGCTTTGCCACCCAAGTGGAGTCAGTTCATTGACTTGTTGAAACATACTAGTGTTTTGGATACGGTTAGCATTTATGAATTCGTCCAAAAGCTCGAGAACAAGGATGAAGAAGAAATTCGAAAGGCTAAACGGCTTCCAGTTCCACAAAATCCCGAGATATACTTTGGAGGTATCAATATGGGAGTTAGTACCAGTCAACAACAACCGAAGCTTCAAACCGCATTTGTATCAAATACAAACCCTTATGGTCAACCAGTTCAATCTACCTTACAATTACCTTGTCAACCACCTCCTCAACAACAACCCTTTCCATTCACACAATCTACCCTACAACTACCTTGTCAACCACCTCCTCAACAACAACCCTCTCCATTCACACAATCTACCCTACAACTACCTTGTCAACCACCTCCTCAACAAGCCTTTTATGGGAACAACGACACTCAATCTTCAAACGCCAACACTGTCAGATTCGATACCTCAAACTTCACCAAAGTAAGTGTGGAAGGTGCTCGGGAACATATAGAGCTTTTAAACACAATGGTAAGTGCCTATTGTGGATTAGTCACTGGTCAAATTTGGAACATTAATTTGAAAAATGAAGACTATCAGCAAATAGACAGGGAGGAAATGGAACTGATGGATATTAAGTGGGCGTTTGCAAGTGCAGTGAGAAGAGCTAAGGACTACATGAGAAGAACAGGTAGAACAAGTTTAGAAAGCAAAAGGGATACTAAGTATGGCTTTGATAAGGATGCAGTTACGTGCTTCAATTGTGGTAAGAAAGGCCATTTCAAGCGGGAATGCACTCGACCGAGCAGACAAGGAAATCAAAATCCTTTCAGAAACCAGTCAAGCTCATCCAATTCCAATAAAGTGAACAATGAAAGAGGCATTATAGCAGTTAACAATCCAGGTAACTCAAACCATTCGGGGCCTTCCAATTCAAACAGGGCCTTAGTAGTTCATGCAGATGAAGGATGTGATTGGTCAGTTAAACTGGGAAATCAGGGAATGGAAGGAAATGCAGGAACTGCTTGTTATGCTAAGATCATCAAGTATATCAAGCATGTTCACAGTGAGGAGTTCTCTGAGGATGATGGCAGTTCTGGTTACAGTTGTAGCTCGGATGAGGAAAGCTCCAATGCGGGTGGTGATAGTTCAGAATCGAAAGTAAAGGAAACTCTTGATGCTGAGGTTGACAATTTACTCAAGAAAGCTGAGGAACTGAAAGAAGCAGAAGAGCTTAAAGGGCATAAATCTGTGTTGGTAGGGAAAGCTGAAGTCGCATCCAAGGAAATGGAAAAGTTCTTCACTGAGGATGGATCTTTTTCTTATCAGACTGCCTTTATGGTAACTGTTGCAGCTTCGACTAGTAAGGTAAACTCTGAAACTTCTAGTGTATGCAGTGATTGTGTAGAATTAAAACGTAAGCTAGAAGTAGTAACTAGTCACAATCAGGGTTTAGTAGTTGACCTTTCGAAATGCAAGGAGGCAAACATTGCTTTAACTCACAATGAAAAAGATTTCAAGTCTGTCATTGAAACGCTTAAGAAAAGTGTATCTGAATTAACAAAAACAATTTTGAACAAGCAAACGGGTATTAATAACTATATTAATATCAATGAGGAATTAAAGAAAGAGTTAGCCATTGCTAAATGCGAGCATGATGCGATCAAGCTCAAATTGGAGAGTTATTCTAACTCCTGATATGTGCTTGATCATATCATCGAGGTTCAGAAGCTGAAAGGGGATGTTAAGTGCATTGGGTATAAGTCATGTCCACCTCCGTTGAGACACAATTATACCAAGATGACTGATGAGGAGGAAATTCCACGGTTTGAACCATCTGTACCTCTTAATCCCAAAGAGTTTGCAGCAGATTTAGAGTTCACACTGGATGATTCATCAAAGGAATCAGAAAAGACAGAAAATGTGTCTTGTGCTATGGAACAAAGTCCTCCAATAATGGAGGACTATGTTTCATCAGATGATGAAACTGATGATGAATCGGATGAATCAGATTCGAGTTATGAGGATCAATCTCTTGATAAGAAGAAAGGAGTAGAAATTCCAGTTGAGAATTATATTTTGTGTGATCCTCATACTTTTGGTGCATGCGTCTGTCGACTTCATCTTGTATCGAGTCTTGTATATGTATAGATAGATCAGGGCACGCAAAACGAGAAATGTGAGTTTATGGGAATTTCGCTTGAAATGACACATGTGACATTTCAAACGAAATTAGACTTGGTAATTCCGCTCGAAATCAACAGTTGACATTTCAAACGAAATTACTAATTTCGTTTGAAACATGATTTCGTTTGTGCATGTTCAAGCAGAATTACTTTGCCTATAAATAGCTGATGCCTGATTTCGTTTGAAGTAGTTCTGAGATTCCAGTTTGAGAGCCGAAGTGCTGCCGAAGTGTCTACTCGCTGTAAATCTTTGTCAAATCAATCTATAGACAGTTTAAAGTGATATTCTTGCTAAATTGAACTCGATTCGTCTGTTTCCGCCTTTTGTATTGAGAAAAACTCTTCTGATCGACTCGTTCGGGTCTGAAAACG
Source organism: Helianthus tuberosus (assembly GCA_030545235.1). Classification (NCBI taxonomy): domain Eukaryota; kingdom Viridiplantae; phylum Streptophyta; class Magnoliopsida; order Asterales; family Asteraceae; genus Helianthus; species Helianthus tuberosus. Next base: position 190,703,231 of record CM060366.1, read on the forward strand.
ATCCTACAAGTGGTATCTGTCACACCCCGATTTCCACGTGTCACCGGTGGGCCCGGTGGGGGAGTATCGTGACGTGGTTGGCAACATAATAGTCAAACAACACAATAATCAATATGCACAATAAGAAAAATGCACGTAGCTTTTACTGGTTCTCCTAATCTGGAACGAAGGTTTAATATAACCTATTAGAATCCTAACGGGTCTTTAATTAAGCTTAAGCTTAGACCGGCTAGTTTCAAAGATACGGTTCGTACGTACGATTAAGCGAAGACCGGATAGAATGTGATTTAGACCCGACAAGTTCAGAGACTTGTTTAATATGGGTCCTTCATGCACATTCTGGATTTTGAGATAAAACCGATAAGGTTTGACCCGTTTCGGCTAATTTATGTAAACTTGTTACATAAACCGAACCGTACGCGTAAGAAGCGTGACGGGTATTCATGAGAGCTATATACAGGTTTCCTAAGTTAATTATGCCTCAAATATGTTGTGACATCAGTAAGATGTCTCTCATTATGCCCAAAACGTGTTTAAACACAAACTAGGCCCGGTAGGGGTAGTTTGGTCATTTAAAAGTTTATAAAAGAGTTTAAGTAACAACCTGAGTTACAGGTCTGATGTAATCAGCAAAAACACATAATTTGCTAAGTTATATCAGTAGGTTAAAGTATATGTGTTAAATCTATCATTTATAACCAACTATGCACCGTAGGGGCATTTTGGTAATTTCACATAAGCCGAAAAGCTCAAAACCAAAGTCTGAGTTAATTAACCTTTGCTTACTGTTAAAACATTCTAATTTGCCTAAAATATCAGTAGGTATCAACCCGGGTATGTTCAATATAATTTTATTACATACTATGCGTTAAAAACGCTTAATAAGGCGATTAAAGGCCATTTCCGGGTTCGATACTTAAATCTGATATTTTTATATTTCCAGAAGGCTTAAAATACTTTATTTATCATGTGTGATCAGTAGAAAAAGGTTTGGAGTCGTTTAGATATGTAAAACTCATTTTATGGCCCGTAAGGGCAAAACCGACAATTACCGGATTAAGCCTACGACTACTAGTTATGCTCAGCCTAAAATTTATTAAAAATATTTAAAAATCCCAAAATAATATATTGCATCAGTGGGTAAAATATTTGATATCAAAAAGTAGGCTTAACTAGGCTATACGCTAATTACGCCGTTTTATTAACATAAAGCTTTAGTTTTGCGATATTGAGCATAACTCTAAATCTACAATTCAAACTGATGTCAAACTTTGCATACAAGTTTATATATCAGTAATTAAAGTTTCTACTCTTTTACATTTCCAAAAATCACGTTTTAAAGTAATAAGGGCATAACGGTCAACATATGAGCAATTAACGGAAACATGCATATTAATTGGATAACTAATGAACCAAGGTGTAACATCACATAGGGTTATTCTAACAAGTAACCTAGTCCAATTAAAGCTCTGAGGCATTTCTAAAACATGCCTAAACGGGTCAGAACTGAAAGTCAAAGTCAAAGTCAAACTATGTGACTTTCGGTTCCGAACCGGGTCTAAACAGGAAATTATCGAGTTGAACATGTTTAGACATGTTCTTACACTTATTACCAAGTTATAACAATGATCCAACAGGTTGTATATGATCTACAATGTTAATTATGCATAAATGGCATTTTAAGCTTCCTGTTGACTTTTTAAATATAAGTTTGACTCGACTTTTGACCTGGTTAGAGTGGTAATCAGGGGGAACCCTTTTGAGGGTTTATTACTCACATAAATATCAACTTATATCTATTTTTAATTCGAGATATGACTGAGCCATTGTTGACTAATCTTGAAGTCAAACCGTAATTACGACGGTTTGACTTTTAGCTAAAATACTAAGCTAAACTCAATTAAAGAAGGATTAGCAGACTTACAAGAGTCCTATGCACGAAATGTGAAGACTTGAGCCTGCTTGGGAGCTCCAAGAATGACCAGAAGCTTGTTTGAAGGTGTGTGGAACAATGTTGCACAATGAGGCCTTATATACTAGTTGTAATCACCATAAGATGTTGACAACTAAGGCTATCAGCTGACCACAACCTTCCAACATGTGTTCCTAGTGTCTAGGACTGTTTAGGGGTCGCCCACATTGCATTAATGTCGTTTAAAGATCGGTTCTCCGCATTTACAGGAGCCTGTCACGCTTTTCTGGTTCTGGGCGCCTGACGCGGCCCGCCTCCCGTTTAACATATCCTCACGCGGGCCGCATGGCCCTTAAATTCAGATTTTCCATTTTCTATTTGTTGCAAAGTTGACCCTTGGCTCTTCGAAAGGGCAACCAAGGTTATTTCTTGCATTTTGACCCCCTTATAATTACCCACAAGGGCTTTAGGACTTATACCCACTTTGCCAAGTCCCTGGACACTTCCGGTTAACCCGAAAAGTCTTAACTTTCAACGTTAACACTTTAACCCCTCGCACACGAATTTGGTCATAACTTTCTCATACGATAACGAAACTTTACGAAATTTATATCATGCATTCTAGTGAGCATAATTAACAGTTACAAAGCTTCGGGTTTGTCAAAAGGTCACTCAGAGGTATAACTTAAACATGTTGACACATTTAGCCCCTGTAGTTTGTAATCTCTCACTTTTAGCTTCGTATGATCCATGATTTATTCGTTTGAAGGCATGAGCACCATGTAGGGTAAATGTACATTATATTTATTCACGGTTGACATTTAGAATACGTATATTCACATACCTTCCATGATTGTCAACTTTAGTCCTTCTATAATATTTCTTTCACACGTTTAAACATATGACACGTGTCTACACATTATAGGACGTGAATTTTCGAGGTGTTACATCCTCACCCCCTTAAAATAAATCTCGACCCGAGATTTACTGAAATAAGTATGGGTACTTTTCTTTCATCGTGGATTCAACCTCCCACGTGTATTCGGGACCTCTACGGGCATCCCATTTGACCTTTACAATAGGCACATGCTTCCTACGAAGCTTCTTTACCTGTCGATCTTCAATCGACAAAGGTTTTTCCACAAATTTTAAGCTCTCATCTATATGCACATCTGTATGTGGTATAACCAGTGATTCGTCAGCGAAGCACTTTTTCAGATTGCAGATGTGGAACACATTGTGAATTCCACTGAGCTCTTCTGGTAAGTTTAACTTATAGGCAACTGACCCGACACGTTCGATAACCTCAAAAGGTCCTATGTATCTCAGGCTTAGCTTGCCTTTCTTACCAAACCGCATCACTCCCTTCCAGGGTGACACTTTAAGTAGGACTTTCACACCTACTTCGAAGTGAAAATCTTTACGCTTAGGATCAGCGTAACTCTTCTGCCTATCCCGGGCAGCTTTGAGACGGTCTCGAATCTGGACAATCTTGTCCGTTGTTTTGAACACTATCTCTGGTCCTGATAATTGGACATCTCCAACTTCCGCCCAACAAATAGGCGATCTACACTTTCTACCGTATAATGCCTCGAAAGGCGCAGCCTTAATGCTGGTATGGTAGCTATTGTTGTAGGAGAATTCGATTAATGGTAGGTTCTTATCCCAACTACCACCCAAATCGATCGCACATGCACGTGGCATGTCTTCCAACGTTTGAATAGTACGCTCACTCTGACCGTCTGTCTGAGGATGGTAAGCCGTACTAAAATTCAACCGTGTGCCGAAAGATTGTTGGAAACTCTTCCAAAAATGCGACGTGTACCTAGTATCTCTATCAGAGATAATTGCCACAGGTATGCCATGTAAGGCTACAATCTTATCAACGTATAACTGGGCCAACATGTCGGAGCTATAAGTCTCCTTGATGGGTAAGAAATGTGCTGACTTAGTCAGTCTATCAACTATAACCCATATTGTGTCGTTGCCTTTCCTTGTCTTTGGCAACTTGGTGATAAAATCCATCGTCACCATTTCCCACTTCCACGTAGGAAGTTCAGGCTGTTGTAGCAAACCTGACGGTTTTTGATGCTCGGCTTTGACTTGCGCACATGTCAAGCATTTTGCTACATGGGTGGCTACATACTTTTTCAAGCCTATCCACCAATAATTTGCCTTTAGATCCTGGTACATCTTATCAGCTCCATGATGAACGGAGTATTTGGAACTATGGGCTTCTTGGAGGATGACATCTCGAAGTCCTCCATAAATTGGAACCCATATTCGTCCATTTAATCGTAAAATTCCGTCCTTGCTAAGGATTAACTGCTCCTCAGTTACTCCTAACTTTTCGTTAGGATAGTTAGCTTCCAACACAGCTTCCTTCTGTGCAGCTAACAACCTTTCAATCAAATTATTCTTTATCTCCATGCGCTTGGCATTGATTCAGATAGGTTTCACCCTCTCCTTTCTACTCAAGGCATCGGCGACTACATTCGCCTTGCCGGGATGATACTTGATTTCACAGATGCTGGAGGCTCTTGTGATCAGAATAAATCACACACTTGACACCATATAGATAGTGCCTCCAAAGCTTCAGTGCGAATACAACGGCACCCAGCTCCAAGTCATGGGTGGTGTAATTCTTTTCATGCACTTTCAACTGTCGTGAAGCGTAGGCAATAACTTTGCCTTTCTGCATAAGCACACACCCCATGCCAGTGTGCGAAGCATCACAATAAACCACAAATTCTTCTATTCCATCTGGCAATGTCAGTATGGGGTGTTGCTCAGTTTTTGCTTCAGAATATCAAAGGATTCTTGCTGCTTAGGGCCCCATATGAACTTTACTTTCTTCTTAGTCAAGGAAGTTAGGGGTGCAGCAATCCTTGAAAAATTTTCAATGAAACGCCTGTAATATCCTGCCAATCCCAGGAAGCTACGAATCTCTGTAGGCGTCTTTGGCTCTTGCCAGTTCATTACGGCTTCAACCTTAGCGGGATCCACCTGGATACCACGCTCACTAACCACGTGTCCAAGGAATTGGACTTCTCGTAGCCAAAATTCACATTTAGAGAATTTGGCATAGAGCTTCTCCTGATGTAGAAGTTTGAGAATACAACGAAGGTGTTTCTCATGGTCAGCTTGATTCTTAGAATAAATGAGAATGTCGTCGATGAAAACGATGACGAATTTATCTAAGTGCGGCTTGCAAACGTGATTCATGAGGTCCATGAACGCGGCCGGTGCATTAGTGAGCCCAAAAGGCATCACTAGGAACTCGTAATGACCATAACGAGTCCTAAATGCTGTTTTGTGCACGTCTTCATCTCTGACCTTTAGCTGATGGTAGCCTAACCTCAAGTCAATCTTCGAGAAATAACTTGCTCCTTGTAGTTGATCAAACAAATCGTCGATCCTAGGCAAAGGATACCTATTCTTGATCGTGACCTTATTAAGCTCACGATAATCGATGCACAGACGCATCGATCCGTCCTTCTTCTTGACAAATAGGACTGGTGCTCCCCAAGGAGACGAACTAGGTTTGATGAAACCTTTGGCCAGCAATTCGTCCAATTGCGTCCTTAATTCCTTCATCTCCGTTGGAGCCAACCTATAGGGTGCTCTGGCAACTAGTGCAGCTCCGGGGATGATATCAATCCTGAATTCCACTTGCCTATCTGGTGGCAAACCAGGTAGTTCTTCCGGAAAAACTTCTGGAAATTCAGAGATGACAGGGATGTCTTCGATTTTTGGTTTGGGCTCGTCAATGATCACTTGTGCCATGTAGATGACACAGCCCTTCTTTAAACACTTGGAAGCCTTGAGCATAGTTACTTGCTCCGGCAATCCATACTGGGTATCTCCCCGAATGGTGAGTGACTCTCCAGACTGAGTCTTTATCACTACTTGCTTTCGGTTGCAGACAATTTGGGCCTGGTTATTAGATAACCAGTCCATACCCATAACTATGTCAAAACCGGCCAACTTAAAGGGAAGTAGAGACAGAGGAAAAGAATGGTTCTTAATGGATATGACACATCCATCTAACACAGTAGAGACGGTTTCTAGGGTGCCATCTGCTAACTCCACCTCATAATTCACATTTAAGGTTTTGACAGGTAATTTCAGCAATTCACAAAACTTTTTATCAACGAAAGACTTATCAGCGCCTGAATCAAAAAGTACTCTAGCAAATACGTCATTTACAAGGAAAGTACCTGTAATAACGTTGTCGTCTAGCACTGCTTCTTTGGCGTCCATCCTGAAGACTCTAGCATTAGTCTTCTTAGCCTCTTCAGGCTTCTTGTTGTACTTAGGGCAGTTGGTTTTAATGTGGCCCTTTTCATTGCAACGGTAGCACGTTGCATCTTTTATCTTTTTGCAATCCAAGGTTTTGTGATCCGTGGACTTGCAAATGCCACAAGCATAAGATTTTGACTGAGTCTGTGAGTTCGACTCAAGTCTGCACTTTCCGAAGTGCTGCTTCTTGCAAATTTTGCATTTGGGCTTCTCACCAGAATTATGCCCCTCTTTCCTTGAGTCAGATCCTTTCTTGCTATCACCGTTCCCACGGTGCTTCTTGTTCGATCTGCGTGAACCATCATCTTCACGTTTTCTCTTCTCAGCCTCCTTATTCCTCAGCGATCTCTGCCTGACCGCATCCAGAGTGAGGGATAAGGAAATGTCAGCTACTGATCTAAAAGTAGCTGGCCGAGAAGCCTTAACGCTTGCCTTGATCTCGGGGGCTAAACCACCGATAAAACGAGCGATTCTTTTTGGCCCCGGGGTTACCAGATAAGGAACCAACCGGGACATCGTGTTGAAGCTCGTTAGGTAAGCTTGACAGTCAAGGTTTGTCATCACCAATGATAGAAAATCAGATTCTATCTTCTCGACCTCATGCTGAGGGCAGTAATTTTCCTTGATAAGGGCAACAAATTGATCCCACGACATATTATACAATGGGATTTTTCCGGTGGCCTCAATCAGAGATCTCCACCATGCTAACGCTTCACCCTTAAAAGACTGCGACACAAACTTGACCACGTCTCTCTCAGCACATCCGCTGATGTCTACAACCGTATCCATCTCATCCAGCCATGTCATACAGTCAATGGCTCCCTTCTCCCCACTGAAATCCCGGGGCTTGCAAGAAACAAAATATTTATACGAGCAACCCTTGTCACGGGGCCCTTGATTACGTATAACCTGCTGAGATGGAGCACTGTGGTTCGAGGAGCGTCGATCATCGTTTTTCTTCGGGTCGTCCTTCTTGGACGGTGGCTTTGAAGGCTGTGTAGATTGGGTCCTACTACGAGTCCCACTGTACTCTTCATACTGCCTTTCCAAAGCCTGTGTAACAGCGCCGTCTATGATCGCTTTTAATTCCGCACCCGTTAGATTAATTCGGGTGTCATTATTAACCTCCACTGGATGGCTATTACCCTCGTCTGAGTTAGCCATTTTAATTGAACTGTTGCAGAAAACAAGGACAATAGTTTATTTGGGAGTTTATTATGGAATTGCCCCTTAGGGAAATTCATTAACCATGGTAAACAGAGACCACATTTGGTTAATTTATTAATCATATTTATTTAGGATTTCTATAATAATTTATCCTAATTATAAAACAATAACAGTTTTTTATTTTGTGGCACAAAAGGCCTAGTCACGTGGACATTTTTAATTTAATCTATGATCTCAGAGAATCAAAACATTAAGGTATACTGGCACAATAGGCCTAGTCACAAGGACGTTTATAAACTATAAGCTATGATTTCAAAGAATCAACGCATGAAGGTTTGAACCTAGTTCATTACCTTTATTTGACAGGGAGTCATTGCTACCACTGTCTTTTGGCTCATATAGAAATGAGTAAGGCCCGTAGGCATGTATTACCACGTATGGTAAAAATATGATCATCTTAATTGATGATATAGACCCAGGATTCAGAGATCATTAAACTGGGTTTAGGAATCTTCTAAAGAATTCCTTTATAAAAATGACGTATGTGATTTTTAACGAATCACTTCTGCCAGGAGTGTTAACATGTTTTCAGATGTTAACTTAGATTTGAATCTTTTGAACAGGTCTTACCATCTTGGCCCGGTCTTATGATGACCCGAAGGCTAGGTTTCACACTTTAAGATTCTTAATTAATAATTACATAGGCAGATTATTTCAAAAAGGAATGATTTTAATTTATTTATTTCATTTATAATTTATATATGCACATAATGGCAAACATGAAATTTATAGAACAAACATTCCATTAATTTATTATAATATTACATGCTGCCCTAAACGGGTCTTCTCAAATAACAAATTTACCCACGCAGGGGTTTTTAAACAAGTACTTGTCCTCACAGGGACTTTAAACAAACAAAATAGTCCACACAGGGACTTTAAGCAAACATCATACCCACGCAGGGGTTAACGGAAAATAGACCCACGCAGGGGTCAAACAAACACGCATACATACCCACGCAGGGGCCTAAAGAAATACAGTAAAATACTGGCCCACGCAGGGGCTCAACAATAATTGGAAGGACTCAATGATCCTTCTTGTTCTTCCCTTTGATCAGGCTTGCCAACCCTTGGAAGAAAGTCTGTCTCTCCCTACGGTCGCGGTGGAAGCCTCGCTCTACTTCATCCAACCTTTGTAGGATTTCCTCCCTTTCTGGGGGAGAAAACTGTGGCGGCTGCGATTGTGTCCGGATAATAGGTCGAGGAGGTATCTGGTACCCCTGATTCGGGTAACCTACTCCCCATGGATCTCCATAGTGTCCTTGGGGGTTGTAGTTCGCCGCTACCATGTAAGGGTCGGCCTCCGCGTAACCATAATTGTGGTGATTCGGCGGTTCAAACGGGTTATACGCCATGGAACCCGTATATGCTGGAATTGGGTTGTCAAAACCCATCGGCGATGGCTGTGGTACAGCTGGGTTGGAGGGTCCACCCATTTGTGGGTCCTCCTGATGTGGCGGATAGTGGTTGCCACTGGATTGACGTGGGGAACTGAAATGGAAGTCCCCTGCTCGTGACGACATGCGCGCACCGGTTCTCCTTCGCCTTGGCGGTTGCGGCGGTGCCAGCTGCACTGGCGGCGGTGGCGTGACTGCCACGAATCTGGAATCCACAGAGGGATCCTGTTGCTGCTGCGGCTGCTGCTGTTGAGGAGGCGACGAATGGTGAGGAGGTGTGTAGTACCACTCGTGCCGAGTGAACATGGCTTGGAAGCTGTCTGGACCAACATAGGGTGATCCGTGAAACGAAGACCCGTCCGAGATCTCTATCGGGTGGTTCGGAGTACCACTTGCAGGTTCGACGGGGTCCGTATCCTCGTCCATGTCATCCGCATTATCACCTGAGAAGTGATCGTCTGGCCCCAGTGGGTTAAAACCCACGGGTTCTTGCACGTAGCCTACCGGATTAAACCGGCCCCGAAAAACTGGGGTGGGGTCCCCGAAAGAATGATGAGACAGGGATCGTTGTAATGGTATGAAGGAAGGCTGAGGGTTGTTTGGCTCGTAGTCCGGTTGTGGCCCATACGGGTTTTGGACCGGAGGGGTAGAGCTGTGAGATACCGATCGTCTGGCCGGCTCAAATAGGTTCCTTCGGTTTTGCCGTGGATCATCACTCTCTGTTGTTGAAGGAGCTCGTACATTCGAGGGTCCTGCCTCGTTGTCATTGGGGGTGGTAATCGGCCCCTTGCCTCGTCCTCTCCTACGGAAGAATCTTGGAGGCATTTTGTCCTGTCAATACAATATAAGATAACAATACAAAAATATATGCAAAATAAAGGACAACACAAACAAGGTGGAATTTGTCCTATGTTATATGTCTAGACTCGAAAGTTTAGAATTGTGCAATTGTGTAACTTAGATTAAACACAAAAGGCTAGTGTTTAATTCGCTCAGTGTTGGCTCTGATACCAACCTGTCATACCCCGATTTCCACGTGTCACCGGTGGGCCCGGTGGGGGAGTATCGTGACGTGGTTGGCAACATAATAGTCAAACAACACAATAATCAATATGCACAGCGGAAGCAATTTAAAAATATGATACAACCGAATTTAATATTGTAATGTCAAACGTCACAATATTCGGAAGTTTATCCACAGATGGATCGAAATAAAAATAATATTAATGGTTCAACAGACTTCAGGCATCTTAAGCTTGCGAGACTTCTAGTGATGCTAAGGAGAAATCCCAGCCAATTTCGCTTAGTACCTGCATTTAATCTTTTTGGGAAAATACGTCAGTTTACACTGGTAAATACATTCAACTGACTCATTTTGGAAAAATGATTGAAAATTGGTTTGGATGCACATGGCATAAACATTTTATTTAACTTGGGAGAATTATTTAATATTATAATCTTGTGAACGAATTACATGTTCCTTGTGCGTTCAGTAGCCCGAATCTTGTCCGGGTTAAAGATCAATAGACACACCACAATGTTCTTTTGTGCACTGACGGGTGTACGCCTACACCCCGCGCTTAAGTCGTGGCCATTTCGTAAAATGATGCCGATGATATCCGGGACATGGTCATTAACCCCCCAAAGGCTTTAAGTAACAAGACTGTTTAAATGAGCCGATCAAATTATTAAACTACCCACCTAACGGTGGAGACTTGATGCCCGATCAAGCGGTATACTATATACCGTAACCCAAGCCCGTATAGGGAAATTAAGTTAAAAGTATTTACCTGAGCAAGTATTAATCACAATAAGCAAAAGGCACGTAGCTTTTACTGGTTCTCCTAATCTGGAACGAAGGTTTAATATAACCTATTAGAATCCTAACGGGTCTTTAATTAAGCTTAAGCTTAGACCGGCTAGTTTCAAAGATACGGCTCGTACGTACGATTAAGCGAAGACCGGATAGAATGTGATTTAGACCCGAAAAGTTCAGAGACTTGTTTAATATGGGTCCTTCATGCACATTCTGGATTTTGAGATAAAACCGATAAGGTTTGACCCGTTTCGGCTAATTTATGTAAACTTGTTACATAAACCGAACCGTACGCGTAAGAAGCGTGACGAGTATTCATGAGAGCTATATACAGGTTTCCTAAGTTAATTATGCCTCAAATATGTTGTGACATCAGTAAGATGTCTCTCATTATGCCCGAAACGTGTTTAAACACAAACTAGGCCCCGTAGGGGTAGTTTGGTCATTTAAAAGTTTATAAAAGAGTTTAAGTAACAACCTGAGTTACAGGTCCGATGTAATCAGAAAAAATACATAATTTGCTAAGTTATATCAGTAGGTTAAAGTATATGTGTGAAATCTATCATTTATAACCAACTATGCACCGTAGGGGCATTTTGGTAATTTCACATAAGCCGAAAAGCTCAAAACCGAAGTCTGAGTTAATTAACCTTTGCTTACTGTTAAAACATTCTAATTTGCCTAAAATATCAGTAGGTATCAACCCGGGTATGTTCAATATAATTTTATTACATACTATGCGTTAAAAACGCTTAATAAGGCGATTAAAGGCCATTTCCGAGTTCGATACTTAAATCTGATATTTTTATATTTCCAGAAGGCTTAAAATACTTTATTTATCATGTGTGATCAGTAGCAAAAGGTTTGGAGTCGTTTAGATATGTAAAACTCATTTTATGGCCCGTAAGGGCAAAACCGACAATTACCGGATTAAGCCTACGACTACTAGTTATGCTCAGCCTAAAATTTATTAAAAATCTTTAAAAATCCCAAAATAATATATTTCATCAGTGGGTAAAATATTTGATATCAAAAAGTAGGCTTAACTAGGCTATACGCTAATTACGCCGTTTTATTAACATAAAGCTTTAGTTTTGCGATATTGAGCATAACTCTAAATCTACAATTCAAACTGATGTCAAACTTTGCATACAAGTTTATATATCAGTAATTAAAGTTTCTACTCTTTTACATTTCCAAAAATCATGTTTTAAGGTAATAAGGGCATCACGGTCAACATATGAGCAATTAACGGAAACATGCATATTAATTGGATAACTAATGAACCAAGGTGTAACATCACAGAGGGTTATTCTAACAAGTAACCTAGTCCAATTAAAGCTCTGAGGCATTTCTAAAACATGCCTAAACGGGTCAGAACTGAAAGTCAAAGTGAATGTCAAACTATGTGACTTTCGGTTCCGAACCGGGTCTAAACAGGAAATTGTCGAGTTGAACATGTTTAGACATGTTCTTACACTTATTACCAAGTTATAACAATGATCCAACAGGTTGTATATGATCTACAATGTTAATTATGCATAAATGGCATTTTAAGCTTCATGTTGACTTTTTAAATATAAGTTTGACTCGACTTTTGACCTGGTTAGAGTGGTAATCAGGGGGAACCCTTTTGAGGGTTTATTACTCACATAAATACCAACTTATATCTATTTTTAATTCGAGATATAACTGAGCCATTGTTGACTAATCTCAAAGTCAAACCGTAATTACGACGGTTTGACTTTTAGCTAAAATACTAAGCTAAACTCAATTAAAGAAGGATTAGCAGACTTACAAGAGTCCTATGCACGAAATGTGAAGACTTGAGCCTGCTTGGGAGCTCCAAGAATGATCAGAAGCTTGTTTGAAGGTGTGTGGAACAATGTTGCACAATGAGGCCTTATATACTAGTTGTAATCACCATAAGATGTTGACAACTAAGGCTATCAGCTGACCACAACCTTCCAACATGTGTTCCTAGTGTCTAGGACTGTTTAGGGGTCGCCCACATTGCATTAATGTCGTTTAAAGATCGGTTCTTCGCGTTTACAGGAGCCTGTCACGCTTTTCTGGTTTTGGGCGCCTGACGCGGCCCGCCTCCCGTTTAACATATCCTCACGCGGGCCGCATGGCCCTTAAATTCAGATTTTCCATTTTCTATTTGTTGCAAAGTTGACCCTTGGCTCTTCGAAAGGGCAACCAAGGTTATTTCTTGCATTTTGACCCCCTTATAATTACCCACAAGGTCTTTAGGACTTATACCCACTTTGCCAAGTCCCTGGACACTTCCGGTTAACCCGAAAAGTCTTAACTTTCAACGTTAACACTTTAACCCCTCGCACACGAATTTGGTCATAACTTTCTTATACGATAACGAAACTTTACGAAATTTATATCGTGCATTCTAGTGAGCATAATTAACAGTTACAAAGCTTCGGGTTTGTCAAAAGGTCACTCAGAGGTATAACTTAAACATGTTGACACATTTAGCCCCTGTAGTTTGTAATCTCTCACTTTTAGCTTCGTATGATCCATGATTTATTCGTTTGAAGGTATGAGCACCATGTAGGGTTAATGTACATTATATTTATTCATGGTTGACATTTAGAATACGTATATTCACATACCTTCCATGATTGTGAACTTTAGTCCTTCTATAATATTTCTTTCACACGTTTAAACATATGACACGTGTCTACACATTATAGGACGTGAATTTTCGAGGTGTTACAGTATCAGAGCTCAGGAAGAAGAGTTCTTACCAATTCGTCTGCAAATTCTGATTTCTACACCTTCTTTTTCAAACTAAACAACTTTTCACAGTTAAAATCGGCTAATTTTCTCACATGTTGTGTGAAACAGTGTTTTAACAAATCCTTGAAAGAATTGAACCTTAATTCGATCTAAAATTGATAAAGTTTGTAATTTCGCTTCAAATACAGCTCGAGTATGATGACGTCAGTGGTATTTCGCCCTGAATTAGGTCCTTATTTCGCTTGAAATTGCCTAATTTCGCATCAGAGTGTAATTTCGTTTGAGTAGTTTCATACGAAATCAGATATTTAATTTCAAGTGGGTATTCCATTTGGGTATTTCAAACGAAATCAGCTATTCCGTTTAAAAGAGTGTTATTTCACACGAAATTAAGTAATTCCGTGTGAAGCTGGTATTTCGTTTGAGAGTGTTATCTTGTGTGTAAGATTTGATTTCGTTTGAAAGTGTCAGACTTTGAAAATTTTTTCCGAAACATGGAAGAGGAATTTTATAACGCATTTGCTACCACCCCGACTACATCAGCATATGTGACTCAGAATTTGAACATGGAAAATGAAACGGGTACTATGCAAAAACCGCCTAAGCTCATGAATATCGAGGAGTATAAAGGATGGGAGGAACGGTTTGAGAATTGGGTACAAGCAAATTACTTGTATGCTTGGGAATGCGTGGAAACGAAATAAGTTAGACCGACAAATGATGATGAAGAGGAGATTGCTATTAAAGATCTAAGTGCTGATGATAGAAAGAAATACAAAAATGAAAAGATGATGATTAGTTTGTTGCATCAAGCAGTTAAGGAAGATATCTTGGTCTTACTGCAACACAATGGAAGTGCTTATTCTATCTGGAAAGCTTTAAAGTCAAAGTTTGTTGGTAGTAAAGAAATGATAAAGAACAAAAAATCACTTTTGAAGAAAGAATTCGATTGATTTCGAGGCTGAGAACTGAAAGCACCAAGCAGATCACCGAAAGATATTGCAATCTGTTAGTCCAAATGAAGAGAGTGAGCATCAATAAAGATAATGAAGAGTTGGTAGAAAAGTTGGCTGATGCATTGCCACATGAAACTTGGGGCACGTATTTGATGATGTTGAGAAATAAGAAAGATTTTGGGAATTTGACACTGAATAAATTCATTGAAAAGCTTGAAGCTCAAGAGATGGAACAGAGGAAGATCTCAAGAATGAAGGATTTTGATGGTGAACAAGATATCGGTCTTTATTATAAAGGAGGTATCAGTGATAAAACGAACATGTCACCAAAAGTCGAGACTGCATTTATTGCTAAGAGTTCATCTGGAGGATCTTCTAAAGGATCAAACAGTAAAACAAGTTTTTCTTCATATCCATCATTTGATCCAAATCTGTCAACAACAAAGAGTGGCAAGAGGTTACAATGCAACATTGTTTTAAACCTTGAGAATGATGAAAATTTCTTGGAAGAGGTGGCAAAAAGTCATATGTCTTTGTTGGGAACTGTGCTGGAATCATATGGAATCTAGTAGCAGGAAAGATCGGGAATCCAATGTTGACGAAAGAGGATTACGATTAGATTGATGCTGAAGAGATGGAATTGATGGATATAAATTGGTGTTTGGCGAGTGTGTTGAGGAGAGTAGAAAAGTTTAAACAAATTACGGGAAGAGATGATTTCCGTGATGCAAATGTTTCTACTCTAGGTTTTGATAAATCTAAAGTTACTTGTTTTCGTTGTAGGGAAAAGGACACTTAAAGAAAGAGTGCACAAATCGCGAAGCAAGTGGAGCTCAAAATCCGTTTAACAACAATGACTATTATCGGAAAGCAATTTATCATCAAGTTGCTCAACACCAACAAGAGCCACAAACTGCACATGCTAGGAAGACAATCGAAGAGTCATCAAAGAGAGCATGTATGGTGAATCAAGAAGATAAGAAATCATCAAAAGATTTCTGTTGGGACAAATATGTTTCAGCTGATAGTAAAGCATGTCTAATAAATCAAGATGATGAAAAATTACCAGAAGGGTTTAGCTGGGAAAATTTTAGTTGGGATGATTATAATCCTAACAAAACTCCAAATCACAAAGCTTTTGTTGCTCAAGTTGCTGAAGATAGTGATAATGATGATGATTATTATGCAAGAAGATTGGATAAGGACTTAAGAATGATAGAGGAGAGTGACAGTGATGATGAAAAAGCTAAAAAGAAAAAGAAGAAAGTTAAAAAACCTGTCAGCAGTGATGATGAAGAAGTTCCAGTAATAAGGAAAACGGTCAAAGATATTCCAGTTTTTAAAGTTTAAGCAGAAGCCGATGCACAAAAGATTCCTATGATATGTGAAAACTGTGAAGCAGTAAAGAAGCAAAACAGTACATTGATTCATAACATGAATAGATTGAAAGAATCCCATGATGTTCTTAACAAAGCAATGAATCAGTACAATCAAACAAGCAGTGAACAAGCAACAACAATGAAGACACTTCAAGGAGCTTTCATGACAAAACAGAAAACTGTTAACAGTTACATTGAAAAATGTGTTGTGCTTGAACAAATACTGGAAACACAAAGAATTGAAACAGAAAGAGTTAATAGATTGTTAAAAAGTTACTCATGTACTTCTTATGTTATTGACAGGATTTATCCAACTGTTGAAGGCATGAAGGCATTTGATGAAGATGAAAGTTCTGAAGAAAAGAAGAAGGATACTGAAGTGTTTGATTTTGGTAAGAAAAAAGGTTTCAGTTATACAAAGTGTCTGCCTCCACTTGAAAAGGGATATTCTCCTAGAAATCCAAATTCAGAAAGAGTAAAAAAGGCAACCAACTTAGTGTGGGAATCTGAACCATCAGATAATTTGCCAGACAACATTGTTGTCACTTTTACGTCGTCTGATACTGATCATTAGTCCGAGTTAATAAAGAAAGTGGTCGATCAGGTGTTGGATAAAGATGAAACTGAGGAGTCAAATTCAGAGTCAAAGTCTGACACATCAAGTCCAACAGTCAAAAAGGATAAAAGGGTTTACAATAAAGTTTTTTTGTTATCAAAATCTAATTTGAATATTGAACCAATCAAAGTAGTATATACTTTGAATGATTCTGACAAATTATATTCTGACGAAGAATTTCCAATAAAAGGTGTTAAACTTGACATGATCAAAAAGGTTTTCAAACCAACAGAAATTAATATTTCTAAAATAAAAGATGAAAATCTTTCTAAAAAACCAAGTCTTTACACCTCAAGAGTGCAACAAAGATTAAACAAGAAAAAGGGTTACGGTTCTGGTTCTGGTTCAGGTTTTCAAAAGAAACCAAACCATAACGGTAATTTCAAAAGAAAGGGATTAGGTTTTATTCCACCGAAAAATCATAAAAATGAAAAAACTTATAAACCAAAAACTGTTTTTGTTTCAGGAACATCAACTGAAGAGGAAAAAGAGAAGTTGTTCAGAAATCAATCGAACAAAGAATTCCTTGCGAAGAAGCAAGAGGAAATGGAGAAAAATTTTGCTCAAAGGAAAGAAACGAGAACCTGTTTTCAATGCAAAACTGTTGGTCATATTGCCAGGAATTGTTCAAAGGCAATTCAAACAAAACAGTGAGTTTCTCTTAAACTGAAGGAAAAGATTGTTGAGAATGAACCACCAATTAACCAATTCAAAGTTTTCAAAAATTCAAAATTTGAGGTTTGTGAATGTTCAAAGAGGTTTTACAAGAGAAAAGCAAATCTTGATAACCAAAAATAGGTTGTTAAGAAATCTGATGATAGTTCTAGCTATGATTCTGATTTGACAAAATCAGAGGAGCTATTTTCAGGCAATGAATCTGATTCTACAAAATCAGAGGAGCCACAGTTTGAGTTGAAATTGGAAACATCAGTACCTCCAACGGATGATGTCAATTTTCCACCATTGAGGGCTGAAAATTTTAAACAAAAAGTTGGTAAAATTGAGATTTCAAATCAATTTTTCTCTGAAAAGAAAGAATTTGATATTGAAAAAGCCTTTAACCCCAAAGTAAAACACATTTTTGGAAAAATGGTTGATGGTAAAGTCAAAGGGGTGAAGGAATTTTATGAAAAGAAATTGAAGAAACCAGGTAAAATTGTGACATCTCAGGTTTGTGACTGGGATGAAACATATTTTGATGAGTGAAATGTATGACTTGCCGGAGCTCCCAAGTTGGTAATCGCGGAGCATGAATCGGCATCATTCTTGAAAATTTGTTTTTTGAAAGAGGTCGACTTGTCGGAACTTCCAGGTTGGTAAGTGTGAAGCAGGTATCGGCATCTTTCTTGAGAAATTCACATTGGTGATATTTTGACTTACAAGTGGTTATTGGTTTGGTTCTTACAAGTGGTAAATCAGGGACATTAAGTTGTACTTGATTTTCTACAAGTGATGTTTGTTGATTGAACTTAAAATTGTTACATTTTTCAAGTAGTTGATAGAACAATATGATGAATCCCCTAACCTACAAGTGGTTTAAGAAATCAACAAAAGTTTTCCAAAAAAACCATTTGATTAAAACAAACTTAAGTGTTTTGAAATCACAATGGGAAAATATTTTGTTGTGAGGGGGAGTTCTGATTGTTTGTGCCAAGTGGATGGCGAATTGAAGTGATTTGATATCAGTTGTCAAGTTTCTTGTACAGTTTGTTTTCAAATTTCCTTTAAATGATTTTGCATTTTAGGGGGGGGGGGGGGTAAGATTTTTTCAGAAAATCCAAACACATTTGAAAATTTGAAAAAGCCAAAAACATGATAAAATAAAAAAACGAGTTTTTTTTGTATAAAAAGAGGAAATGATAGTACATCAGTGGACGATCACAGCATGCTAAAGAATTGGAAAGAAAAATGTGATAAACGGTCTCACTGATGATGTGCCAGTAGGTTTTTACACATTTAGTAGATTGTGACGAGATATAAACCTATATTTCAAACTTACTTATATCGTGGGGAACATCTCTCGGATATATGGGTAACCCCCGAAATCTTGTTTGAAAGGTCCCTTTTTCTGAGATACTAGGTCTTTATACTCAGTGATATCTGGGGTATTATCCCGGGACTTCTGATTTTGCTGAAGCAATGGCCTAGTCCCCGTATAATACTTTACGCTTGCTTGAAATATAGCACCGCCCTCAGTACAAAAAATGATGAAACATTGAAAAATGCTAATCATGTGCTGTTGAAGAAAAGATTCTCTAAAGGGAACACACCAAAAGTCGAAGCCGTCATCTCTCTGCTGAACGGAAGTTCTGACTAGAGCTCTCACGGCCCTCGCATTTAACCCTTTACAAATATCATCTGTGGTATACTCACCTGTAAGACTGAATATTGGGATCTGGATACGGGTGTATATTCTGAGGTGGGACACGTGAATAAGTTTAAGTCTCTAAAACACTAATATCGTATCTCGAAACAGTTGAACTTTGTGTGAGAATTTAAGTGGATCAGTATACTGACAATCTAAGTGAATCGTTTAGAACTTAAAATGTTTAAAGCTTAACGGTGTTGGTGATTTGTCTCATAAACTGATATGATCCTTTTACACAAATTCACAAAAATATTGTTTGTAAATATTTCTTTATTGCATTTCTTTTAATTCAAAAATCCAAAAAGATTTTCCATGTGTTTTAGCATAAACTTTTGAAAATTAAAAAAAAAATCGACAACTGATGTTAAAGAGCTGATTTTCAAAATTTCAAGTGCTAAACATGATGAGCAATTTGTAAGGGAGTGGGTTTGTTTGAAATAAAAATTGTTTTAAAATGAAAATGTTTTTCATACAAGTGGTTCATCAGAGATTAACATTGTAAAATCATTCATTGATTTGTTTAATATTTGTAAATGATGTTGTTTTTGTTTTTACAAGTGTTAAGCATAGAATATATTTGTCAAAATGTTAAATTTGTGAGATTTATTGTGAGGTAGAGAATGTGCAGGTTAGCCAGGTTTCGATCCTGAGCAGGATGTGAGCCAGGTCACGATTTTGAACCTGTGGAAGCCAGATTGCGATCCCAAGTACAACTTAAGGGGGAGTCTGAAGTTGTAAGAGCCAGGTTCTGATCCTGGACCTGACATTCATGCAATACTGATGAATTTAAGGAATCAAGAGATCTGATCAAGAGAATTAGGAAGATCAACATTCGAGGGGAATATTAGTTGATGAAGAGAGATATTGAGGATGCTTTACATTGTTAGATACTTCAGAAGAGGTCGAGAAGACTGATAAAGATTGAAGATTGAAGACTCGACACTGAAGACACGTCAACATTTGAGGGGGAGTCTGTTGGTGCATGCGTCTGTCGACTTCGTCTTGTATGGAGTCTTGTATATGTATAGATAGATCAGGGCACGTAAAACGAGAAATGTGAGTTTATGGGAATTTCGCTTGAAATGACACATGTGACATTTCAAACGAAATTAGACTTGGTAATTCCGCTCGAAATCAGCAGTTGACATTTCAAATGAAATTACTAATTTCGTTTGAAACATGATTTCGTTTGTGCATGTTCAAGCGGAATTACTTTGCCTATAAATAGCTGATGCCTGATTTCGTTTGAAGTAGTTCTGAAATTCCGGTTTGAGAGCCGAAGTGCTGCCGAAGTGTCTACTCGCTGTAAATCTTTTTCAAATCAATCTATAGACAGTTTAAAGTGATATTCTTGCTGAATTGAACTCGATTAGTCTTTTTCCGCCTTTCGTATTAAGAAAAACTCTTCTGATCGACTCGTTCGGGTCTGAAAACGATCCTACACATAATCATGTTGCCCCCGTTGTGCAATCAATTGCAAAACAAGATATTGATTCGATCAAATCTGTGGATGAATATGTGTCTACATTTGAGGGTGATAATGTGTTGTATACTTTGGTTGGTGATGATAAAATTTACTCAAACAAGGATTTCCCAATTAAAAATGTTAATCCGTCAATGATTGAAAGAGTTTTGGAAGATTCTACCAGTAAGTTTTTGGGTAAGGCGATCCCGAGAGTTACTGTAACTCAGTGTGATCCTATTCCAAAATCTGAAGTTAGAAAACAATATGGGAATCAAAAATTACCAACTAAGAAACAACCAATCGCCCCTAAAGGTAAACAACAGGAAAAACGAGCTCAACAACCTAAGTTTGAACCAAAGGGAGCTCGAAACAAGAAAAGGGAAGCGATGTTAAATTTGTGGCCTCAAGCGGTACTGACAAAAATGAGACTTTTGAAAACAAATCTAATACTGCTTTTGTTCTACAAGTCAAAATTTTAAAACATAACAGTGATAACAATTACACTCAACATACAAATGGGTTTGATAATGAAGCTAGTACCTCAAGGCCCACAAGTTCAACATCGGCACATCGATCAGAATCTCCTAAGTTTGTTGAAAGGAGATCATGTTTTAAGTGTGGGGAATTTGGGCATATAATCAAAAATTGTACAAACCCACCAAAACCAAAGTTTGTTGACAAAGCCCCTCCTGAAAAGGATTACCAACGTCGTTCTGTGTCACCTAAACAAGACAAAAGAATTGTTAAAGAACAAGAAGCAAAACATTGACGTAAAAATGTTAAGGTAATCGAAAAGGCTTTAAAACCGGATGTTATTGAAAAAGGGCCAAGTTCATCAAACTCGAACAAACCAGAAGTGTCTAAATCTGTAAATAACAATCATTCTGGTAAACGACAACAATCTTGGAAACCTAAAACCGGTACAGTTTCAGGGGGAGGCACACCATTTCCAAATAATCAAGAAATAGAAATAACATTTCTTGATGATAAGGGTCGACCTAAGACTACTAAGGCTTTAGTCCCCATCTCGAACTGATCGTTTAGTGTGTTGTGCAGGGTGTTCCAGGAGGAACTGTGAATAGTCTTTAGATTGTTGACAGTGGAGCATCCCGGCACATGACAGGCGACTTAAGGCTCCTGTACGATGTGAAAAGCATTAGGGGAGGTTATGTTACCTTTGCTGGCGATAAAGGCGGATACATCACTGGAGAAGGAATGATTTCCAATGGTGTTGTTAGTTTCGACAAGATCAAATATGTGCTTCAAATTGATCACAATCTTCTTAGTGTTTCGCAAATCTGTGACAAGAAGTTCACGGTACATTTTGATGATATCAGTTGTCATGTGCTGAAACCCAGTTTCAAGATTCCCAAAGAATGGATTCTGTTGACGGCTCCAAGAATTAATGACTTGTATATTCTTGATATGAGCCAAGCTATTACCACGTCTGCACAAGTTACATGTTTTGTCTCAAAGGCCACTGAAAAGGAGTCTATATCTTGGCACAGACGTATGGGTCACATTCACTTGAGGATGATGAACCATCTGGTAAGAAATAATCTTATGAATGGTGTTCCAGTCAAAAGTTTTCATTTGCAAGACGTCTGTGTATCACGCCGAAAAGGAAAGCAAACGAAGAAGTCTCATCCAATCAAGAAAGTCAACACCGTCAACATGCCTCTTGAACGTCTTCATATGGACCTCTTTGGACCTATGAAGCACAAGACTACATTTGGAGATGCTTATTGTTTGGTAGTTACTGATGACTATTCAAGATTCTCATGGGTATCGATGATGGCACATAAGAGTGAGACTCCAAGAATCCTCAAAAATCTGCTCACTTTACTTGAAAATTTGTACAATTTGAGGGTAAAGCGAATCATAAGTGACAACGGCACAGAGTTTAAGAATCAAGTGATGGACGAGTTCTGTACTTCTAAGGGAATTCTACCTGAATACAGTTCTCGAAACACTCCTCAACAAAATGGTGTCGCAGAGAGGAATAATGGAACGCTTATCGAGATGGCAAGAACTATGTTAGTTGAGTCAGAGCTTCCTGTTCAGTTTTAGGGGGAGGCTATGGCTACTGCTTGTTACATGTTGAATAGAATTCTTACTGTTAAAAGGCACGGGAAAACATGTTTCGAATTGTTGCACAGAAGAAAACCGGATGTGTCTTACTTAGAACCTTTTGGCACTCCATGCACTATGATTGATCCACATGGCAAGTTTGGTCCAAAGGCTATCGAAGGTTACTTTCTTGGGTATGCTTCTCCAAATTTTAGGGTGTGGAATCTGGAATCTAAAAAGATTGAGGAATGGGGTGAAGTTAGGGTTCAAAGGTACACTGAATGTGTGAGAGCTTCGGGTGCTCCTTGGATGTTTAATTTTGATGGACTGTTTGATTCCTTTAATCTGCCAACTTTTGATGACGCGTCAGCAGTAGCACAAATGTTACTAGAAAGGGATACTGCAGTTGACTCATCATTAGTACGACCGATCATTGTTAACCAACAAGAGTCGACTTCGGTTAATAATGTGGTTCAAAGTGAGGAACTTGAAGATGTAGCCGATTATAATGTTTCGTCGGAAGATGAGGAATTTCATGATGCAAATGAAGCAACTTCTGGTCCTGTTAATGCTCCTGTTCAAGGTGTTTCTGAAGCAACTTCTCAGGTGCAGAATCAAGACAATGTTGAAGGGAATGCATCCACATCTACCGCGTCTCTGGGCATCGATTTGGTGGTTGATTTAAACATCAACAATTTGGGTATCAATGCTCGAGTTCCTGATGTTCCTGAAACTTGAATTCATGATACTCATCCTCGACAGAATATTATTGGAGATGTCCAAAGTGGTGTGCAGACACGTAATCAGCTTCGAAACAACCAGAATGCTTGGTTGTATTCG
Source organism: Helianthus tuberosus (assembly GCA_030545235.1). Taxonomy (NCBI): domain Eukaryota; kingdom Viridiplantae; phylum Streptophyta; class Magnoliopsida; order Asterales; family Asteraceae; genus Helianthus; species Helianthus tuberosus. Next base: position 190,726,336 of record CM060366.1, read on the forward strand.
GCAATTAGAGAATCCGGAGAACAAAATGATTGGTCTTTCGCCTGCTATGTTTGTCAAGTTGAGCCTAAGTCGTGGAAAGCGGTGATGAAAGACGATTCATGGGTTGAAGCAATGCAGGAAGAACTTCAGCAGTTTCAGAAATTAGGCGTGTGAAAATTGGTTGACAGGCCCCCGAACTACAAGAAGATTGGTACTCAATGGGTTTACAAGTGCAAGAAAGACGACCAAGGTGTTGTTGTGAGAAACAAAGCAAGATTGGTTGTCCAGGGCTTTAATCAGGTAGAAGGCATTGATTATAATGAAGTTTTTGCACTAGTGGCACGTCTTGAGGCGATAAGAATTTTCTTGGCTTATGTGTCCTTCAAGAAGTTTACGGTTTATCAAATGGATGTGAAGAGTACATTTCTTCATGGCGTGGTCGAAGAAGAGGTATATGTTGAGAAACCGCCTGGTTTTGAAGATCCAATTCATCCTGACAGAGTTTGGCTTCTAAACAAGGCACTTTATGGTCTTCATCAACCTCCGAGAGCTTGGTATGAAACGTTGTCTACCTATCTATTGCAGAATGGTTTTCGGTGTGGGTTGATCGACTGTACTCTCTTCATTAAGGAAAGAAACGAGGATTTATTGCTGGTTCAAGTATATGTAGATGACATCATTTTCGGGTCTACAAACGATGAAATATGCAAAGAATTCGAGCGAGTGATGCAAGAGAAGTTCGAGATGAGTGATGTGGGAGAAATGAATTTCTTTTTGGGTTTGTAGGTTCATCAGTCTAAGAAAGGGATCTTCATTCATTAGACAAAGTACGTTGGGGATATCTTAAAGCGATTTCAGATGGAAGACTCGAAGCCTGCGGGAACTCCTCTGGCTCAGAATCATGGAATTACTCCTGACGGTACCGGTAAACATGTGGAACCTTCTCTCTATCGTGCCATGATCGGATCTCTCATGTATCTTACCGCTTCAAGGCCCGATATTATGTATCCAACATGTCTTCTTGCTCGTTACCAGTCCAATCCGAAGGTTTCTCATATGATGGCTGTTAAGAGGATTTTTCGTTATCTGAAGGGTTGTCCAGACACTGGTCTGTGGTATCCTAAGGATGATAACTTCGATTTGATTGCATTCAGTGATTCTGATCATGGCGGCTGCAAGATTGATGCAAAGTCAACATCAGCGGGATGTCAGTTTTTGGGGAATCATCTAGTCACATGGCAATGTAAAAAGCAGACCTGTGTAGCTACTTCAACCTGTGAAGCTGAGTACATTGTTGCCTCAAGTTGTTGCTCCTAAGTTCTGTGGATCCAACAACAAATGCGCGACTACGGTTTTGAATTCCTAACTACTCCTATTTATGTTGATAATTCAGCTGCTTTACAGATCACTCGTAATCCTGTACAGCACTCAAAGACAAAACACATCGAGATAAAGTATCATTTCATACGAGACTGTTATGAAAAGAAACTTATCGATGTTGTGAAAATCAACACCGATGACCCATGTGCCGAGCTTTTGACCAAAGATTTTAACAAATCACGATTTGACTATTTACTAATAGTAAACGACATTAAGGTCAAGCCAGAGTAAAACCAACATCGGAAAATTATTTTTGTAAATATTTATTTATGTTTTCTTAATTTCCCGTACTTTTTGCATTTTAGTGGGAGTAAAAACGAAAAATACAAAAACATTGAAAAATTTTAAAAAGAGTAAAATGCCCGGATAGTCCCTGTGGTTTTGTAAAATAACACATATAGTCCCCAACTTTTGGAAATTACACTGGTGCTCCCTGTGGTTTGACGAGTTGTTACTCAGATAGTCCCTGGAGTGGATGTCCGTTAGTTTTCTCCGTTAAGTCCATCTAAAATTACTTATTTACCCCTTCCTTAAAAAAAAATATCGATTATTAAAAGTGTGGGACCCACCACCCACCCACCCCCACCCCACACACTTCATCTTTAACCTCTACCATCACCACTTTCTCCATCAATAAGAGGATTCACCTGCTTTTTTTTTTCACTGAAGAAACACCAAGAAGTTGAAGTCTTTGTCTGTTAAGAACATTTACTAATAAAAATCTATCAATGTAGGAAACTGGTGAGATATAAAATGTCTAGAAGAAGCTTGTATTCTTCTGCAACTTCTACTAACCAATCAACCAATACACCCCTCATATTAACTGTTACATCTTTTTGCACTTTCTCAATGCAATTTGCTAGTGTTCTTCTCTTTACCTCCATCTGAATTAAAAAAAAATTCACAACTTTAATTCCCAAATAAACCCATTGATTTAACCTTAAAATTGATTCTCACTGAACAATAAGCAGATTCACCTGCTTCTTTTTTCACTGAACAATAAGCTAATTCATTAATCTGCTTCGATAATTCCTCATCGGAAAATTGAGCGTCTAAACTGGTGGAAACAGATCGTTTGATTGGATGATGTATTTTTGGTGTTTCAGATCTGTTCAATTTGGTTCCGATTATTGCTGACCGGTAGACGTTTGAGTTGTGATTTGTTTGAATTTAACAAATTACGGAACAGAGCAATGTACCGATCAGCTGGTACGTCACCAGAACTGGATGCTCGTCGTGCGGTAGGGTGTCATGGAGGTAGGGTTTCAGGTTTGAGTGATGCTTGATAGAGAAAATGGTGATGGTAGAGGGTTGGGTGATAGAGGTTGAAGATGAAGTTAGAGGTGAGTGGTGGGCCTCACACTTTTAATAATTCATATTTGTTTTTTTTAAGAGAGGGGTAAATAAGTAATTTCAAATGGATTTAACAGAGAAAACTAACGGACATCCACTCTAGGGACTATCCGAGTAACAACTCGTCAAACCACAGGGACCACCGGTGTAATTTCCAAAAGTTGGGGACTATATGTGTTATTTTACAAAACCACAGAGACTATCCGGGTATTTTACTCTTTAAAAAAAATACAAAAACATCAAAAAATTTCAAAAACACAAAAACAGTAGAAAAACAAAAATGAGTTTCCTTGTGAGAAAAAGAGAAAATGATAGTACATCAGTGGTCTGTCGAAACCTCTTTCAACCTAAAATGGAAAACGATAAGCAGCTCTATATAAGATGTATTGGTACACTCACAATCATTTTAAAGTGTGCAGGGTGATATAAACCTAATTCGACTGAACTCCGTATGGGAACCGCTCATTTGCATATGGTATTGGTACCGAAATTTCGGTTGATAGATTAAATTTTGTTTGATAGATTGCCGAGGTTCTGAGATACGTGGTCTTTGTGTTGTTTATCATCTTGGTATCATGGTTGTTTCTTTTACCGGAAAACAACGAGGATGCAAGTCTAGAACTTCCATGATACCATACATACGTGTAAATACCATACAGACATGTATATAATACATGATGCATTTGACCTCAATAAGTGATAAACAATCACATGTCCAAAATCAATAAGTGATAAAATATCACAGTTTATCCGGGAGTCAAGTTCGTCTCTTTGTCGGTACGATGGTACTAACCTGTTCATGGACTTGCTCTTGTGCCCTACATGCATCGAATATCAAGTTCCTCATCAACAAGTGATTTAATCACATAGGGCTTGTATTCATCCAAAAATAAGTGAGTATCTCACAATCTATACGTTGAAAATAGATGATAAATGGTATACTCACCAGTAAGATGAACTCTGGTGCATACCTTGATACCGGAACGTGTCGTATGTGGATGAACACCGGTCGGTAAGTATAAATCAGACCTTAATGTATCCCCTAATCGCGAGTACATCTGATAAGTTGAGCTTAAGTGGACAACAATACCGATAATCGTTATAGGATGCTTATCTTAATATTAACTAACTGAACAACAAGAGGGTTTTGGCGTGACCGTACGCTGATATGATTCTCTTACCCTCGAAACTCGCAAAAAGAGTGTCTGTAAATATTTATTTACTGCTTTCAGTTTCTGCATCTCTGTATATATTTATTTACTGCCTTCCGTCTTTACGTTTGAAATATTCAAAAATGCCAAAAAGATTTTAGGTGTGTTTTAATATAAACTTTATAAAAACCAAAAAGATTTTATTTCTATTTATTTTTTATTGTACGATGTTGGATCTCAAGTCTTAACCACCTGAAGCCTGATTGTAAGAAAGAAAACAATTGCACCTTCATAAACAGTTGAAGTTAACAAGTTTTGAAAGTTAAAGACTAAAATGATCAATTTTTTATACTTTCAAATTGTTGTCGGTCGGTGTTTGTTTGAGAGTTGGTCACATGTGTGTCATTTGACTAAATTCCAAGCCGTTGTTCTCATTACGTGTTTAGCTTTCTTGTTGGTGAAGATGCGACATCCAATCTAGCTAAAGGCAAAGAGAACGTGCTAGATGACAAGCTTTGGAATGAAGACACGACATGAATGAATTCAAAGGATCAAGATGATCGAATTGCTGCTGATCACTTATCAACACCACAAGGATCTAAAGATTTGAAGATCAAAGTCTCACAAGCAACGTTTAAGGAGGAGTTTATTGATGCACCTCCCTACAGTAACAAGTGAAGACATCTGAAGATCTGACAACATGTGAAGATCGAACCATCACGAGCAACATCCAAGGGGGAATTTGTTTATGCACTTTGTGGATCCGGCTCGGTTCAGTTCGACTCAGTTAAGTTCGGCTCAAGACCGACGTCGCAACATTCCTCCATCGTGCACCCCAGAGTTTGACACACGAAGCACGAAGCGCCGCGAGCTAACATCACCATGACATCATCATCATGATGTCATGATGATGTCACTTGTGTATATGGAAATTTCTTTTGATGAAGTCTACGAAGACTTGAGAGTTGGTGGATTGTTTACCATGAACCCTTAAGGGTTCGTGGCCTTTAAAGGTTCACCAAGAATACTTGAAGTGTTCGTCAATGTGTGAAGGGTTCGTGGCATGATAAGTGTTCGTGGTCATCTTGATGGTTTGTGGGGTATGTCCACGAAGACTATAGTCTTCGTGGGACTCTTCACTGTTCGTGGCCAAGTAACACTCTTTGTAGTGTTACTGGGTATTGGGGCCTACATAAGGACACATTTGTTTCACAGTTCTGGAAGATAGTATAACAACCCTCCTAAATTATTACCGACACTCCTAAAATATTTAGAACACCTCTATACGTTCTAAAATACACCCTGTATACATAAATAGGCCTTAACTACCTTTAAATTTATAAAAATAAAATAAAAACAAAATTCAGTAGTCTCTGGCGGGCCTCAAAGACCTTGTCTTCGACTTACGCGGGCCGCGACAGCTCAAGACCAGGGCCGCGACACCCGGACAGGCTACACGTGTGACTAATCAAGGCTAGACCCTATAACCCTACGTCACGGGCCGCGGCGGCTTTGCCTTCGGCTTACGCGGGGCTTGACAGGGTGGACGACAAGCCCTATAAACCGGGAGCTCAGGCGTTCATTTTCCGTCATTCATTTCACACAATTCTCTCTCAATTTCTATAGTGTAAGAATTATACTGGGCATAATGCCCCCCTTAATTAGAGAATCTCTGCCTCGTTGTAAGTATTATAACCCCCGGTTACGTATTCGATACGCTACCCGATTGATCTAGTGCTCCGTAACGGCTTTCGAGGCTCTGGCTGACGTAGTCATTGGAGTTCTGTCTCGGGGAGGGTATAACTAATGTAAATTGGGTTATTATACTAACACATGTACATTGTTTAATTTAATAGATTATAACCAGGAATCACAGGAAAAATACCTAAAGTAGCAATGTGAGTAATCTCCTTTTTTGTGTAAACCTATTTGCAAACTGTTTTTTTACAAAACCTCAAAAGTTTTACATTATGATTAATAGTGATTGAGTATTTGTAAATTCTACAATTATCGTCGGTATGTTGGGGTTTTGTATACAAAATTTGTTACTACACTGTGAGTGGTAACATGACCACAAGTCGGGTTGACAGTATCGTGGGTGGTAATTAAAGTAAGAATTGGAAACAAATATAATTGCGAGATCGCCCTCAATACTGTACAATGATAAAACCTGTTTTGATTAAACTGGGATTCACTCACCAGTGTTTCCCACTGAAAAAATGTTTTTAAACGTGTTTCAGGTAACAAAATGTGCAAGCCAAATAGAAGCCAGCTGGACAGCACTGAAGACTTGGAAAATGTGGCTATAAAAGTTCCCTAAATAAAGAAGATGTTTTATTTAAATAAAATAGGGTTTATCCCTATAAACATGTTTGTAATGGAAACTTGGGTTTTACCCATGTGTTTATTATTATTATTATAAAAAAATGGTATTTTACTCTGATAAAATATTTCCTAACTACGATCCTGATGTAGGACCCTTAATCCATGCGGATCGCAACCGAATCGTCGATCTAACCTAGAGTGCGGAATCCCCTAGATCAGATTTCACAGAAAACGAGTAGAAACAGAATCAAGAACACGATACACTTTCAATCCGGTCTTCTATTGATTATCCAACACAAAGTTTACAATCAACTCAAGACCCACAAGAAATCTCTCAGCCACTCTCTGTAGATTTCTCTAACTCTCTCTAATGTCTCTCAAGTGTCTCAATGTCCAACCTAAACCCTTATGCCAAACCTTGTTTATATAGGACAAGGTTTGCACATGGGCTTTGGTCTGGGCCAGGCCATTTTCCAAGCCCATTACACTAAATAACACCCTAACCAATATGCTAGGCTCAATACAAAATATCCAAAGACTAAATAAACAAACTATTAAGCTGTTGTCACAAAACATGCACCAACAAACTCCCCCTTGACAATAGCTTCATAGTGTAACTTTGTCTTCAAACATCTTGCAGTCTTTTGGTCTTTGGATAGCGTCAGCTACACAGTTTCTGACATCAACAAACTCCCCCTAAGCTGATGCATCCAATCTCCAAAACTTTCATTCGTTGTAGATCAGTGAACTAGCAATCTTTGGTTAAGCAAGTATCTCTAAAATCTTCCATATCTCTTTCTCTGCAATGTAGTAGAAGGATCCTACCATGCATCTTTACACGATCTTCACTTCACTCTCAATCTGCACTTTACTTGTATTCTGCACTTCATTTTGATAACTGCATCAATCTGTTTAGCAACACAAGCAAGTATCTAGAAAAACCATTAGTCTTTTTCACATTTCAAGATAAACCAATATTTTATCTTAGTTTGCAAAAACAACAACTTGTCAATTCAAAATGGAAGTCTTTTAAAAAGAAAATATTTTTGGAATTTTGATATTTTTCAAAACAACTAAACAAACTAAACTAAACCAAAAATATTTACAATACTTCTTTTTGTGAGTATCATATGCAAGAAGATCATATCAGCATAATCAAACTGTTTCACACCATTTGTTAATCTTTATTTAATTTTTCGTGAAAAGCAGTTCAAGATGATTACCAGTATGTTTGTCCACTTAAACAAATGCATGAACATTTCAAGTACCATTACCGTATGATACGTTAAGGTAATATTATTACTGAAATACTAGTGTGTCCCACTTCAGGATATACCCCCGCGATCAAGGTATGCACAAAGATTCATCGTAGTAGGTGAGTATACTGAATTCATCCGTTTGGATTTTCAACGTTTAGATAATTGGTGAACAGGTCAGTACTTCCGTACAGCAGAGAGACCAAAATATCTAACGAGGGCTGAGACAAATACCATTTTTGGTACGATTTATGCATTTTGCATTTTTGAATGACTCTCTATGAGAGCTTCTTCATTTTCAGGGTTTTGGCATTTTTAGCTCTTTTAAGATATCATGGGTGTGTCTAGGTCAGCATATATCTGGATGCAGCAGAAGGACACCCCTGATATCCCCAGATGAAATAACAGTATAAAGACCCAAAACTTCAGATTTTGGCAATCTATCAACGCAAGATTTAAGGTCATTAAACCATACACCACTGAAGTGTTCCTCACTCATACTCAGTGCATTTAGGTTTATATCACTTTGGTAAGTTGATTATTTCATGCTTTTGCCTACTGGTACATCATATGATGAAGCTGCTATCACACTTAAGCATTTGTAATTCAGTTTGAGTGTGACAGTCTAACTTGCTGATGTACTATCATTTCTTCTTTTTCACACAGTGATAACTCATTTTTGATTTTCTATATTTTTTTTTTGATTTTTTTAAATTTTATAACTTACTCCCCCTAAACACACGCACTAACTAAAACTCTTTTTGGCTTAGGGAAATTTCTCCCCCTAAATTTTTGTTTTTATGGAGTAAGTTTTAAAAACACAAATTTGAAAACACAAACAACTCCCACCTTAACCTGACAAAAGTTTTTCAATGTTAAAGTTTAAAATAATCATAACAATCACTGTAGTAAATAGTTCGTTACCAATTTTAACTTACTATTCACCTCATACACTTAACAGGAACAACCATTGTTGAACACATCAACAGTCCTTCTTGGTCATCCTGCACACACTCAACAACTCAGTTAGTCTTGAGAACCCAAGCCCTGATAGTCTTGGGTTTTCCAAATTCATCCATTACAGGAACATCCATCCAATATCCATCACTCCTCAGTGGAGTGTTGGATTGCTTACCCATTGTTGAACAAGATTGATAATTTCCACTAGGTCTTTGATTGCAAGAGTTCCAATAAACTCTCGGATTTTCTAACCTTTGAAAATTATTATCTTGATACCTGCTTCTCCCATTATTATACCATGAATTTTGGAAAAATTTTGGATGTTGTTGAACATTCGAGTTACTAAAACTCCTATGTCCATTTCTTTGTTGAAAATTTCGATTACCAGTAGTTTGGTATCGATTTTGATATCCAAAATTTCTATTTCGACTTTGAAAACGATTTGATTTACCATTATAATAACTAAATTGTGGAGAAATACTTCTAGGTCTATCAAATCTTTTCGAAGTTGAAGGTTTAGATTGAAATTCAGGTTTCTTCGTCTGACAACTTGTTTTTTCATTATTGCTTGACCCAACCTGATTCCCATCCTTAACCTCATCAACTTTTTGTTTACCTTTCTTCAAAGGACAACAGCTCACCACATGTCCTTTGTTGTGACATCTAAAACATGATCTTTTCTTATAAGTTTTCTTTTTGTTTGATCCCTTTTTAAATGTGTTAGCCTTTTTGTCTTCAGTATCCTCATCCACTTTATGAGGTGTACTGTTAGACCCTACAGATTCTTTCAAAGAAATTGGACTATTTGGCAAGTCCACAGCAATCGGATCCACTACTACTTGTGCAGTGGTTACAAAATTAGTTAGCTCATCTTCAGTTGGTAAAAATGAGTAGTCTTGATTTCCAGAAGATGAAGCTTTAGTAAACCCCACCCCTGTTTTATCATTACTCCTTTTTAAACCCTTTTGAATTTGAGTCCTGACTAACGAAGAATTTCCAAATTTGTCTAACTTACCCTGAAGTTCTACAATTTTGGCTTGTGCATCAGCCAATTCTGTGCACTTTTCTGAAAGCTCGTTAGTCTTTTCTTTCATAGTTTCACGAGCCAAATCAATGATCTGTGACAGTTCATTGACTTTGCTTGTTAAACTGCTAATTTCTTGTTCATTTGATTTGAGTTTTGTTAAACAATCTGACTCTCGTTTAATCAAAAGAACATTTGACTCTTTTAACTTTTCTAATTCAGCTGACTGAATTTTGTTTTGTTCCGATAGTCTGTCAACTTTACCCTGTAGTTCAGTGCAATTAAGACATGTATGACTTACAGATTCTGATGATACCTTCACTTCTGTTGTAAGTCCATTCACATCATTCAGGCCCTTTGAAACTTCAGCTTGTTTCTTCGTAACATTTTCCTTCTCATCTTTCTTCTTCTTCTACCACAACATCTGCATTTCCCTGATATCGCTTTTTTAATGCATCCCACATATCCTTTGAATTAGTGTACTTCGTAAAGGTATGCTTGATGCCATCAGGTAAGGACATTTTTATTGCAGCTAAAGCTTTCTTCTCAGCATCAACCATTTGTTTCTCAGAATCATCCATCTTCTCATAAGAAATTACTTTTACCCTTCCTTCAACACAACGTGTGGGAGCAACGTATCCATCTATCATACAGCTCCATATTCTCGTATCTTCACTTTTCACAAATGCCTCAAACTTCTCTTTCCAGTCGGCATATTCTTTGATGTTTTTAAGCTTTGGCCAATTCTTTACAGCTTCACTTCCATTGTTCATCTTAGCCATCACGCAGCGTAAAAGTTCAAATGAATTTTGGTAACCTATGTCAAAATCCAATTCTAACTTCACTACTGGTCCTTGTCGAGCTTTTACCGTAACCGTACTGTCAAAACCGTACAAATATTATCCGAAAACTGTTTTTATCAAATTATACCGTTAGATTCGTCTCGAAATTACGATTCCAATGATATATCAAAAATCTATTTCAGGATTTTTCAGAGTCTTTTTTTTTTTACCCTAAAAAATCCAAGGAATTCAACGGTGCAAACGGTTTTCTGAGATGAGTTATGGATAATTTTCTAAACGCGAAACTGTGAAATTTCTCTTACGCAAGCCAAGAAAAATTCCACCTTGTCCGAAATGAACAGAAAAGGTCCGAAATGGACTGCTCTGATTCGAAATGAACACCTCCAATCCGAAATGATTCGTGATCCTTCAAATTGATCCGAAATGCAACTAATCTGGTCCGAAATTCAATAATATGATCCGAAATGGTTGAATTTCTGGTCCAAAATGTCTTCTTCTGATCCGAAATGGATCAGACTTATTCGAAATGCTAATCTGAAGATTCGAAATGCAAGCCTATAGTCTGAAATGCAACTTTCTGATCAGAAATGGATCCGAAATTGATGCTGTTTATCCGAAATTGACTGATTTTGATCCGAAATGAAAGTTAGCAATCCGAAATGGATCCGAAATGATTGATTTTGATCCGAAATGCAAGTTATCAATCCGAAATGATTGATTTTGATCCGAAATCCTTGATTTCTATCCGAAATCAGCAGCAGAACTCCGAAACAGCCTCCAAACTCGTCCAAAAATCCAATTTTTCTGCAGACACGATTCTGAACCAAGCCAATCAAGAGCCTAATGCTCTGATACCAATTGTAGGTCCCTTAATCCGTGCGGATCGCAACAGAATCGTCGATCTAACCTAGAGTGCGGAATCCCCTAGATCAGATTTCACAGAAAACGAGTAGAAACAGAATCAAGAACACGATACACTTTCAATCCGGTCTTCTATTGATTATCCAACACAAAGTTTACAATCAACTCAAGACCCACAAGAAATCTCTCAGCCACTCTCTGTAGATTTCTCTAACTCTCTCTAATGTCTCTCAAGTGTCTCAATGTCCAACCTAAACCCTTATGCCAAGCCTTGTTTATTTAGGACAAGGTTTGCACATGGGCTTTGGCCTGGGCCAGGACATTTTCCAAGCCCATTACACTAAATAACACCCTAACCAATATGCTAGGCTCAATACAAAATATCCAAAGACTAAATAAACAAACTATTAAGCTGTTGTCACAAAACATGCACCAACACCTGATGTAAATTCCGCTGCCAAAATGACAAAACCACTGATACCACTGAATCTGAGCTCGCGGCCGACCGTTTCCAGGAGATAGGGGCCGGGGGTTGCGACAGAGAGTGGTATCAGAGCTAAGCCACAAATTTCAGCCACAGAAGTGTTCTACTGATAATGAAAATGTCAATTGTGTTAGGAAATAATTTATGTGAATACATGCATACGTGTATATTATTGTTTTGTTATTTAACAATCTGTTAGTTTACAGTATGAGTGATCAAGGACCATCGGACGCTTACCGTCAATTGTCCAGTTCCCCTAGAGACGAAGGAACTTCTTCCCAGCCTACCCCCTAGGGGTATTCAGCTGATACCAAAGAAGGGATTTTCGTATTCAAGGCGCAATCTGAGGAACCATTCCCTACCAAAAACAGAGGATGGTTCAGTCGGGGAGCTCACAACCGTAGAAAGATAATGAGAAAGTTGCAGCAACATCGAGCTTTAGCAGTTGTGAATAGAGAAATTAACACCCAAACTCAAGACATGCTCAATATGAGACTAGCTAACTTTCATATCTTAGCTACCACTGCCGCAGACCCGAACCTAGAACAACTCATAGCACCACACCACTGCTGTTGTTCCCAACACTATCCATGGAAGTAGAAATTGACCCAGCTGACCAGATCCCACTACCTGCCTTCGACCAAGCGGAAATCCCTAGAGTCCCAACACCCCATCCCCCAGATTATGACCCATGGTTTGACGACTATAGGGATTACCAACAACGCTACCCACTAGAGGAGCCCATACAAAACCCAGTAGCACCCTATCCAAACCTTGACCCTCTAGACCCATATTTTGATAATGATCAATACATACGGGAAATCCTAGAGAACCCATACCCACATGAGGAACCGATGCCACAGTTCCCTGACCCTATACCAGCACCCGCACCACCCATGAGCACTGAGAATGTGCAAGAACTTCACACCTTTAGTGAGGAGTTGTTAGATGAAAGTGAATGAATAAGGTAAATAGGGGAGAGACTCATCTGGAAGTACGACGAGCATAATATGCAATATTGGATGAACCCTTATCAGTAATAATAATAGTAATAATAATAATAATAATAATAATAATAATAATAATATATCTATATATGTGTGTGACTTGAATATATATATATATATAATATATATCCACTAAGATAGACAATCTAATAACTATTGATGCATACTAGTATTGTATTTTCATTTCCAGTTGTAGTTTGTAATAGATGCATATCTATAAAATAGAGTAAATGTCGTAATGTACGACGATTTTGATCAATGTGTTGTTGTGTGATTATTGGCATTAAACATTGCTCTGGGATATTAATAATTGGTAATTGTTTGTAAATTCAGATGGCTAACGATGCAAATCAGGAAAACCAGAATAATGATAATCAGATAAATAATAGTGCCATTCGACACATAGTAACCCAAGGAATTAGAGATGCTATGCCAGCTATAATCCAAAACGTTAGGGAAGCGGAAAATAATAAAAGTAATAGTGGAAGTAAGCGATCACATACTAAACCCAGTCACAGCATGAACAATGGACCATTACTTCAAGTGCCCATCCCAAAAAGAAGAAGAACCATGTCTTATGGTTGTTCTTACAAAGAATTCTAGTCTTGTAAACCAATAGAATTCTCGGGCAATGAAGGAGCCATTGCAGCTCTACGCTGGTTAGAAAAGACTGAGGCAGTTTTAAAAATAAGCAAGTGTGAAGAGGAAGACAAAATCATGTTTGCTTCCAACCTGTTTATGAATGATGCTTTAGAATGGTGGAACACTATTCTCCAATCTAGAGGAAGTGATAGAGTCTATAATATGGAATGGACTGAGTTTAAGAATATGGTTGAAAGGAAATTATGTCCTCCTAATGAAAAGGAACAAATGGCCAATAAATTCTTAAACCTTAGAATGACTGGAGTAGACTGTAAGGGTTACACTACTGTATTCTTCGAATATACTAGAATATTGCCAACCCTAGCTTCGCCAGAACCAGTATTAATCTCCCGTTACATCTGGGATTAATCAGCGAAATTAGGCATGTAGTCAAGGCAGCTAGATCACCAACCATAGAAGAAGCTGTAGAACTAGCAAATACCTTGACTGATGAACTAGTACGTACACAATAAGAAAACCAGGGAAAGAACCTAGTCCAGAAACTTACCCAGGAATTTCGCTATGGTAATTCCAACAGTGGGAAGAATGTAGGTTCTACCTCTGCACCTTATTGTAAGGCTTGCAAGAGAAGCATTCAGGAAGATGCTCCACCTACTGCAATTTTTGCAAGATACCAGGACATAAGGAGAAGACTGTAGGAAGAAACCCAGTAATGGAGCGTGCTTCAATTGTGGAGAAAAGGGACATATTAAGCCGAACTGTCCAAAACTAGCTCTAGCCATGAATAACAAGACTGCTAAGAATGCTAGGGCATTCGTTCTGACAACCGAAGAGGCAAAGATGATTCCGGATGTGATTACCGGTACGTTTTTAGTTAATGATGTTTTTGCTAAAGTATTATTTGACTCTGGTACGAACCAAAGTTTTATTAATACTTCCTTTTGCAAAATTCTCAACCAACCATTAACTAAACTCCAACAAGAATGTTTAGTAGAGACCGCAAATGGAGAAATCATTAAGATTTCTGAAATCTTGTGGGGAGCAAGAATAGAAATTTTAAACCATAAGTTTATTGCTAATCTTTACCTAATGAATCTGGCTGGATTTGATGTTATATTAGGAATGGATTGGTTAGTAGCCAATAAAGCCAGTATTCTATGTGATCAAAAGTCAATCCAAATAAGTTCACCAAAGGGTGAAAAGATCACAATTAAAGGAAATAAGCCAACTAGATCTGCGAAATTCATCTCTGTGATGAAAATTGCAAGTTGTGCAAGAAAAGGATCACTAGTGTATATGATTTCCATAATCATTAACACTAAAGGAAAAGAATTGAAAGATATTCCTGTAGTATCTCAATTCTCAGATGTTTTTCTAGAAGAAGTACCAGGAATACCGCCGGACAGGGAAGTTGAATTTAGAATTCATCTGCTACCAGGAACCGCACCAATTGCCAAAAAACCTTTCTGTTTAGCGCCAGCAGAAATACAAGAACTGAAGAAACAACTAGACGAACTTTTGGAAAAAGGATTCGTACAGCCAAGTTCATCCCCGTGGGGAGCACCAATTTTGTTTGTCAAAAAGAAAGACGGGTCAATGCGTATGTGCATTGATTACCGCGAATAGAGCAAAATCACGATTAAAAATCGATGATCTGTTTGATCAATTGCAAGGAGCTCGATTTTTCTCAAAGATCGATTTACGCTCAGGATATCATCAATTAAAGGTACAGGAAGAGGATATTCCTAAGACTGCCTTCAAAACAAGGTATGGTCATTATGAATTTACTGTCATGCCATTTGGTCTAACCAATGCCCCAGCCGCATTTATGGACATGATGAACCGAATTTGTAAGCCATATTTGGATAAATTCATAATTGTTTTTATAGATGATATTCTAATTTACTCCAAGAGTAAAGAGGAAAATGCAGAGCATCTGCATACACTTTTAAATTTGCTGAGAAAAGAAAAGCTTTAGGCTAAATTTTCGAAATACGAATTTTGGTTAGAAGAAGTGCAGTTTCTTGGACATTTAGTTAATCATGAAGGGATTCATGTGGATTCCACAAAGATTGAGGCAATTACTAAATGGAAAGTCCCTGAGTCACCAACAGAGGTTAGAAGTTTTCTAGGACTAGCCGGTTATTATAGAAGGTTTATTCGAGATTTTTCTAGAATAGCCATTCCCTTAACCAAGTTAACCTGTAAGTCTATTAAGTTTGAATGGAGACCACAACAAGAAGAAGCCTTTAGAATTCTTAAGTAAAGATTAACCAACGCACCCATACTAGCATTACCAGAAGGAACTGAAGACTTTGAAGTCTATTGTGACGCTTCTAAGTTAGGTTATGAATGTGTGTTGATGCAACGACAAAAGGTTATAGCCTATGCGTCTAGACAACTTAAGAATCATGAAGAAAACTATTCAACCCATGATTTAGAGTTAGGAGCCATAATTTTTGCCCTTAAGATTTGGAGACACTATTTATATGGAAATAAATTTATTGTCTTCACTGATCATAAAAGTTCAAGGTACATTTTTGGGCAAAAAGAGTTGAATATGAGACGGAGACGATGAATGGAATTTCTTAGTGATTATGATTGTAATATCCAGTATCATGCAGGAAAAGCTAATGTAGTAGCTGATGCTTTAAGTTGAAAGTATCATGAAAAACCAAGGAAAGTACGTTCTCTTAAATTAAATCTGCAGATAGATTTAAATGAGCAAATTAGAGCCATACAAGAATCAGTAATCAGGGACGATACTGAAAAACTAAAAGGAATGATTAAGGAACTAGAACAAGGAACATATGGAATTTGGATATTCCATAAGAAAAGGATATGGATACCTAAACTAGGAAACCTACGCCACCAAATATTAGACGAAGCCCATAAGTCTAAGTATACGATACATCCTGGAAGTGATAAGATGTATCAAGATTTAAGAATAATTTTTGGTGGATAGGAATGAAAAAGGATATAGCAGCTTATGTTACCAAGTGTCTAACCTGTTCACAGGTTAAAGCTGAGCATCAAAAACCCTCAGGTTTATTGCAGCCATTGGAAATGCCTGTATGGAAGTGGGAATTGATAACAATGGACTTTGTTACCAAATTACCCAAGACCCGAAAAGGTAATGATACAATCTGGGTGATTGTAGATAGGTTAACCAAGTCTGCTCATTTTCTACCAATGAAGGAAACATTCGGTATGGAACAGTTAGCCAAGTTATATGTTAATGAAATAGTTTCATTGCATGGTATTCCTTTATCAATTGTTTCTGATAGAGATAACCGTTTTACTTCTCATTTTTGGACAAGTTTCCAAAAAGCAATAGGAACCAAGCTAAATCTAAGCACTGCTTATCATCCTCAAACGGATGGACAAAGCGAAAGGACAATTCAGATGATGGAAGATATGCTTAGAGCTTGTGTAATCGATTTCGGAGGAAATTGGGACGATCATTTACCATTGATAGAATTTTCTTATAATAACAGCTATCATACCAGTATTAATGCTGCACCTTTTGAAGCACTTTATGGACGAAAGTGCCGAACTCCAGTCTGTTGGGCAGAGATTGGAGAAAAGCAATTGTCTGGATCTGAAATCGTACAAGAATATCCAAATCAAGGAACGACTAAAAACAACACGCGATCGACAAAAGAGTTATGCTGATAACAGACGAAAGCCATTGGAGTTTCAAGTAGGAGACAAGGTGTTGTTAAAAGTTTCTCCTTGGAAAGGAGTGGTAAGATTCATCAAGAAGGGAAAGCTAAGTCCCAGGTATATTGGACCTTTTGAGATTATTAGAAGAATAGGACCTGTAGCTTACCAGCTACAACTGCCAGAGGAAATGGCAGGAATACATGATGTATTTCATATATGTAATCTCAAAAAGTGCTTAGCCGATGAATCATTAGTGGTACCTCTTAAGGACATAGAGGTAAATGAAAAACTTAAGTTTGTAGAGAAGCCTCTACAGATTGAAGACAGGAAAATCAAGAATCTCAAACACAAGGGATTAGTTCTGGTCAAAGTGAAATGGGATTCCAAAAGAGGACCGGAATACACTTGGGAGCTTGAATCAGAGATGCAGAGGAAATACCCACACCTATTCCAGTAGACCTCGAGGACGAGTTCTAAATTAAGGTGGGGAGGATATAACAACCCTCCTAAATTATTACCGACACTCCTAAAATATTTAGAACACCTCTATACGTTCTAAAATACACCCCGTATAGGTAAATAGGCCCTAACTACCTTTAAATTTATAAAAATAAAATAAAAACAAAATTCAGTAGTCTCTAGCAGGCCGCGAAGACCTTATCTTTGTCTTACGCGGGCCGCGACAACTCAAGACCTGCGCGCAACCCTAGTGTGCCACGTGGCACGAAACCCAGACAGGCTACACGTGTGACTAATCAAGGCTAGACCCTATAATCCTACGTCACGGGGCGCGACAGGATGGACGACCAGCCCTATAAAATGGGAGCTCAGGCGTTCATTTTCCGTCATTCATTTCACACAATTCTCTCTCAATTTCTGTAGTGTAAGAATTATACCGGGCATAATACCCCCTAATTAGCGAAGCTCTGCCTCGTTGTAAGTATTATAACCCCCGGTTACGTATTAGATACGATGCCCGATTTATCTAGTGCTCCCTAAAGGCTGTCGAGGCTCTGCCCGACGTAGTCGTTGGAGTTCGGTCTCGGGGAGGGTATAACTAATGTAAATTGGGTTATTATACTAACACATGTGCATTGTTTAACTTAATAGATTATAACCAGGAAATCACAGGAAAAATACCTAAAGTAGCAATGTGAGTAATTTCCTTTTTGTGTAAACCTTTTTGCAAACTGTTTATTACAAAACCTCAAATGTTTTACATTATGATTAACAGTGATTGAGTATTTGTAAATTCTATAATTATCGTCGGTTTGTTGGGGTTTTGTATACAAAATTTGTTACTACACCGTGAGTAGTAACTTGACCACAATTCGGGTTGACAGTACCGTCGGTGGTAATTAAAGTAAGAATTGGAAACAAATATAATTGCGAGATCGCCCTCAATACTGTACAATGATAAAACCTGTTTTGATTAAACTGGGATTCACTCACCAGTATTTCCCACTGACAAAATGTTTTTAAACGCGTTTCAGGTAACAAAATGTGAAAGCCAAATAGAAGCCAGCTGGACAGCACTAAAGGCTTGGAAAATGTTGCTATAAAAGTTAACTAAATAAATAAGATGTTTTATTTAAATAAAATATGATTTATCCGTATAAACATGTTTGTAATGGAAACTTGGGTTTTACCCATGTGTTTATTATTATAAAAATGTGGTATTTTACTCTGATAAAATATTTCCTAACTACGATCCTGATGTAAATTCCGCTGCCAAAGTGACAAAACCACTGATACCACTGAATCTGAACTCTTGGCCGCCCGTTCCCATGAGATAGGGGTCGGGGGCTATGACAGAGAGTCCTGTGAAAGTTTGTAAACACTGTGTGTATATGTGTACTGATTCTCTTCACTTAATCAAAGTTGTGAATCTTTGGTTACTTTGTGTTTGTTTCTTTTTGCTTTGGTTTGCATACTTACGTGGATTCCGCACTCGTTAGTGTGTTACAAAACAAGGAAGTAGGTTTAATCTTGATCCTCCAAGTGGACCTACAACTATAGTATTCGTGGGACTCTTCACTGTTCGTGGCCCAGTAACACTCTTCGTAGTGTTACTGGGTATTGGGGCCTATATAAGGACACATTTGTTTCACAGTTCAGGAAGAGAGTCATGTGAAAGTTTGTAAAAACTGTGTGTACGTGTGTACTGATTCTCTTCACTTAATCAAAGTTGTGAATCTTTGGTTACTTTTTGTTTGTTCCTTTTTGATTTGGTTTGCATACTTACATGGATTCTGCACTCGTTAGTGTGTTACAAAACAAGGAAGTAGGTTTAATCTTGATCCTCCAAGTGGACCTACAATGGTTTTGGAAACCAAACGAAACCCATCAATTTGGAAGCATTTCGATTTGTGTTTGATGACCGATAACCGATAACCATGAGATGGCTAGGTGCAAAGGTTGCGGAAAGTTCATGAAAGCGGCCGCCAATTCGACGCTAAAGAAACACATCGACCGCCATTGCCCCATGACCAAGGTGAAAAATGAAAAGGGTGAAGGATCTGAGACTGGTTCTTCAAATGTTTAGGGTGTTTGATGTAACCTGTTTATGTGTTATGTTTAGTTAAGTTTGGTGTGTTATGTTTAGTTATGTTAGGTGTTATGTTTAGTTAAGTTTAGTGTGTTATGTTTGTTTAGTTATGATGTAATCATTTGAAATAAATATATGGTGTGTTTTAGTAACGGTTTCTTATAAAATAACTCACATGAATAAATCACATTAAGTACTTAAACAAACATATAACAGTTGTCACACCCCGACCGCGTAAAACAACAAACCGCAGCGGAAACGTCGGGGAGTGTCGTAACTGAATCATTGTTTCATAACACATGGAAATTAAAGTTTTGTTTTATTGAATTAAAAGAGGTTACAATGTCTTAAAAACAAAGAAACATAACATAATTATCTAGTCTTGCATCTTTTATTGTCACTAAGGCCCAAGTCCGCCTAAGTGTATCTTGATCAATCCTATGCATCAGTTCCTGAAAACACATGTGAAAATAGGTACGTCAGCATAAAATGCCTTTGAGATACATAGGTTTTATTAAAACAGGATTCATGACTTGTAAGTTTAAAGAGAATGTTTAACAAAAGTTAGTCATGAACCTTAAAAGTGTTTTCTTTTATAAATCATACAAAAATTTATAAGAAATCAGATGATATAAAAGAATAATGCTTAGTTAAGTAAATAACCATGTAAGAATAAGTTTGTATAAAATATGTTTTTTGTAAAACAATGTTTATGTGAAAATATGTTATCTTTGTAAAATGTAATATGTCTACATTGAAATGGTTTAAATAACGCTACGATATGTAATATCATAAAAGCACTTATATATAGGAAGTACCAGTGGCGTATCCACCATGCTTTTATCATATTACACACGCCTCGTTATTTAAATCACTTAAACAAACCACCAAAATGTATTGTTTAAACCACTGTAAAAATGTTCATGTATAATCCAATGTTATGTATGGCAATGTAAATAAGAATGTCTACTCTAACCATATGTAAAATGTGCAAGACAATGTATTTGAATAAATCAAAGTTTAAATCAAAAGTTATGTTTTATAAAATAAATGCATGCTTTACTGATACAAACATCTACGCGGTAATGTTAAACGCCTACATCCAAGCCTTGCGACTGTAAGATGAACCCTAGAACAAGTCTAAGGTCTACCAAAAATGAATTCGGATTCGGTCATCCCTTACTTCCAAACAAACCTAGGATTTCAGGAATGGGAGTTGTCAAGTCCTATGGTACCAATACCTACTACCGAGCGGCATGATTGGTGTTAATGAATGTATTTATAACCCGTTAAACAAACCAAATGTCATACCAAATGTAAGCGTGTTATATGAAAATAATATACTTAAATATGCTAAGTGAACATACAAAGTAGAAATGTAAAACAATGTGTCCATATGATGGATGAACATATGCAACAAAATGCAGTGTAAATCAATGTGTCCATATGCTGGGTGAACATATGCAACAAAAATGTAATATATGAAAATCAATGTGCTAGCATGCTAAGTGAACATACCTAGGAAAACATAATGGAAATCATGTACTATATGTGTACTAATGAACATAGGAAGTATATGATACAAAAGCATGAAAAGCACGAAAGTAACAAGCTGGCACATGTGTATCACCCCAAAACATTTGAAAACAGTAAAATAGGGGACTATGTACTCACCTGAGAATGATTAGAAGTCTTGAATAACAACCAAGCAAAGCTAGAGGGATCACGGAATCAAACGGCACCTAATATAGGTAACTATGTTAATAAACCGGACCTAAATTGGAAGATCGGATAGAATGAGGTTTCGTGAACCAAATCAGTATAGGAACTCATGTAATATGGTTTAACAAAGCTTACATTCTAAATCGAAACCTGTCCTAAGTGCTTATGACCCATTACGACTCGTTTAGGTAGCTTACGCTACTTTAACGCGTCGTTCGCGTAAAACGCGTTCGGACTGCCTAACTAGCCTTATGACAAGTATTATATGCCTTAACAAGTCAAATAATGTTGCCTAATCAGTTAAGATGTCAAAATTTAGGTTACATATGCTTAAAATGAATTCATGCGTAAAAAGGGCATTTTGGTCATTTTCCTAAGGCATATAAATTACCTATCATATAACTAACTAAACGAAATGGCCATAAGGTATAACCTCGGGAGGCTATTACCTATACAACTATGGTCACAAAATATGTTTAGTCGGATCCTAATGATCGACCAAACGGGTCGGGTTCAAAAGTCTAAGTGGTTGTTTAGACCGCTTATCTTACGACCCTATATAAGCACTAAACTAAAAGTGACGAGTTAAACATGTTAAAACATGTTTAACGAAGTTAGAAAACAAGTTTGATATCAAAACAAAGGGTTTTGATAACCAAGAATATTTTGGTTGCAAAATACGCATAAACGCGTATTTTTACCGACACTATGACTCGTCACTACACCTAATCACCGTGGTAATCAGTAGGTATAGTCACAAGGGACTATAACCATCGTGATTACGCTCACGTTGCGAAGTTCAAATGAACTTCGTGTTGAACATTGACCGGTCAAAGCATAAAGTCAAACACTGTTTGACTTTTACGCTTAAAAACTGTAGATCCCAATATCAATCCGGATCACAGTGGTTGATTGTTTTAGTCCAAAACACCTATTGATTAGGTGTTTGAATATGTAAAAGTCAAGAAAAATCAAAAGATGAAGATGAAGCTAATGGATTGATGAATACAACAAGTGTTGTATTGAATCCAAACAAGTATATGAATCTATAAAGCACCTTGGAATACTGATTTGAGCACACAAACAAGAGATCTAATGTAAACAACACTTCATTCACCAAAGAGCCAAAAGCTTGGCTAGGTTACAATGCTTGGGCTATATATAGTGCCTGACTTGCCAGCAAATTTATAAATTTGCTGGAATCTTAACTACACCAAGTCAGGAGTTCTAGTTTCATGAAATTACAAAATAAGCCCCTATACTAGTAAATTAGCTACAAACAACTATAAAACTAATCCAGTACAAGTATGAACGATCTCAAAAGTTCCAACAAAAATGCATAAAGGAATGAAAGAAACTTACAAAAGGTCCAAGCAATGGAAATTTGATTCAAGTTGCTCAGGTATGAGGTGTGGAAACCCCAATTTATAGCAGAAATGAATCAAGTGTGAGTTGAAATGAAATTGGGGTTGAGTATTTATAGATTTCTCAAAACCGTTAGGATCGTTCCTCGATAAACGAGCTTCAATCTTGGCCCTCCATGTGTACCCACTGATTTAGTAAACTAGGGGAGTCCAAAACCAGTCCATAGATTGAAGGAAACCATGTACAAAACAAAGGAGCAGCTGGGTTTTAAAAGAAATGGTTTCTGCTGGTCTGATAAAGGCTTACGGACCGTAAAGGTCCCCATACAGTCCGTATGGCACCTATTTGCTGGCAGTAAGTTTCAACAATTGGCAGAACAGGCCCCTGTATCTCCAAACTTGATTTTTGATGCGTTTTGGCACTTCTAACACCCGTCAACCCCATTTTTAATCTCCATAAGGATGTTAAAACATAAGGGACTTGAAATATGCTCAGAAATGTCACGGATGTTGGTTCGTTTGCCTGTACGGTTACGTTGTTCAGTTAATTACGCTGGAAATTGTAACGGACGCGAAAACGACCTAAATTGCGAAACGAATGAAGTTTTGGCATTCCAATCACTAAATGTAACACCTCGAAATTTCATGACCAATACAATATTGACACGTGTCATGGACTTTAAACAGGTGATGGATTATAGATGAGGGACTAAAATTGTCAAATAAAGTAAATATGTGAATAAAAGGATCCAAAGTGTCAACATGCCCAACTTGTGCCTCTGAGTGACCTCACACGATATTCGTATTCATTAATAAATAATTTCATGAACATAGGAAGTTGTTTGTGCATAAAATAAGGATCTTGTGAAACATAAGGGTTGAAAGTGTCAACAATGGATAATTATGCCTTTTAATAACCCTACACGATGTTTATACCCTTAAACGAATGAATCATGGATCATACGAAGCTAATTGTGGAAGAAAGTGAGAAATTACAAACTACAGGGGTTAAATGTGTCAACATGTTTAAAGTATACCTCTGAGTGACCTTTTAGCAAACCCGAAGCTTTGTAACGATAAATGATGCTCACTAGAATAAGTGATAAAAATTTCACAAGGTTTCGATAAAGTATGAGAAAGTTATGACAATATTCGTATACGAGGGGTTAAAAGCGTCAACGTTGAAATTCAAGGCCTTACGGGTGATCACAAAGATAATCAAGGACTTAACAAAGTTTGTATAAGTTTTGGAACCCGTAAAGTAAGGTTAGAGGGCCAAAAGTGCAAGAAAAGTGCTTAAAACCACGTTCAAAAGGACCAGG
This sequence comes from Helianthus tuberosus, assembly GCA_030545235.1. Taxonomy (NCBI): domain Eukaryota; kingdom Viridiplantae; phylum Streptophyta; class Magnoliopsida; order Asterales; family Asteraceae; genus Helianthus; species Helianthus tuberosus. The sequence goes on from CM060366.1 coordinate 190,750,144, forward strand.
GACTGAAATGTAATTGTTAAAACTTGTTTGGCCTATTCTGGACAGCCATACCGGCCGCGTAAGACCACACAGGTCCCTTACGCGGGCCGCCTCAGACCTACAACGACAGAAAACACTGGCAGCTGCCAGTTCAGGTCTGTTAACCGACTTAACTCGCTTGTTTTGCATACCAAGGGCTGCCCCAATGGTATTTCATGCATAGGGGGCACCTGTAAACATCTCATAACATGTGTAGACTTGCATGGCCTGATCCAAAGGCATTTAAACTCTCTATATAAGAAGCCCAAGGTTGCAACACTTGAGCACACTTACTTGAAACTTTCTTAAACTTATTCCTGGAGCTCTCTGGTCAGCAACCAAGCTTTCTTAGGATCCATAGTCGTGCATAGGACCCTTGTAAGTGTCCTTAACCTTTATTAATTCAGTTTTGCTTAGTTAATTAGCCTAAATTCAAACCGTCGTAATTAAGGTTTGACTTCGTGTCTAAACTTGTTTAACCCGACAATTTTCAGTTTAGGCCCGGTTCGGAACCGAAAGTCGCATAATTTGACTTCTGCTTTGACTTTCAGTTCTGACTCGTTTGAGCATAGTTTAGAAATGCCTTAGAGCCTTATTAGGACCAGGTTTCATGTTAGTGTAACCCTCTGAGGTTATACAACTTGGTTCATTAATTATCCGATTCATATGCATGTTTCCGATAAATGCTTAAAAGTTGACTATTATGCCCTTTTCACCTTAAATTTTGAAAAAGTAAAAGAATAGAAACCTTCATTACTGATTTATAGACTTGTCCCTAAAATTTGACATCAGTTTGAGGTCTAGAATAGAAGTTATGCTCATTAGCGTAAATGAAAAGCTTTTTAGTAATTAAACGGCATAATTAGCATATAACCTATCTAAACCCAATTTTTGATACCAAAATTTTTACCCACTGATATAAAATAATATTTTGGGATTTTTGAAGATTTTTATTTATTTTTAGGCTGAGCATAACATAGGGTTCTAAGCTTAATTCGGTTATTGACGGTTTTGCCCGTTTGGGCTATAAAATGAGTTTTACAAATCCTTTTGATACCAAAACTTTTTCTACTGAACTAATATGATAAATAAATTATTTTGAGCCTTCTGGAATTATAAAAATATCAGCTTTCCTTTAAAAACCCGGAAATTGCTCAAAATCGTCTTTTTAAGCATTTTTAACGCATAGTATGTAATAAAACTATTTTAAACATATAAGGTTTGATGCCTATTGATATTTTCAGTAAATTTTTATATTTTAACAGTAAGCAAAAGTTTTAAACTCAGATTTCCAGTTTTGACCTTTTAAGCTTATGTGAAATTACCAAAATGCCCCTACGGTGCATAGTTTGGTTATAAATAGTAAATTTCACATATATGTAGTACCCTACTGATATAACTTATTAAAATAAATATTTTTACTGATTATATCATATCTGAAACTCAGATTTATAAATAAACTCATTTATGAGCTTTAAAATGACCAAAATACCCCTACGGGGCATAGTTTGAGTTTAAAATCATTTTTGGGCATAATAGAAGATATCTTACTGATGTCACAATATATTTAAGGCATATTAACTTAGGAAACATGTATATTAATCATTTGGTTACCCGTTACGCATTATTCGCGTCCGGTGCGGTTTATGTAACTAGTTTGCATAAATTAGCCAAAACGGGTCAAACCTTGTCATTTTTGTCTCAAAATCCAGAATGTGTTTAGTCTACCCATATTATACAAGTCTTCAAACTTGTTGGGTCTAAATCACATTCTATTCCGGTCTTCGCTTATTCATGCGTTTGAACCGTATCTTCCTTTAAACTAACCGGTCTAAGTTTAAGCTTAATTAAAGACCCGTTAGAAATCTAATAGGTTACTATAAACCTTCGTTCTAGAATAGGAGACCCGGTAAAAGCTACGTGCACTTGCTATTTGTGATTATTACTTACAAAGGTAAATACTTTTAACTTATTTTCCCTTATACGGGCTTGGGGTACGGTATATAAAATACCGCTTGGTCGGGCATTGAATTTTTAATCGTATGAAGCTTAATTTATTGAAATGACCCGTTTAAATTGTTTTGTTTGCTTAAAACCTTTGGGGGGTTAATGACCATGTCCCAGATATCCTTGGCATCATTCTAAGAAATGGCCACGACCTAAGCACGGGGTGTAGGCGTACACCCGACAGTGCATATATAAATAATAAGGTATAACCGCCGGTTTTGGGTATAACCCGCTGCGGGACTATATCATGTGGTGTGTCAATTAATCTTTAACCCGGTATTCAACCCGGGCTACTGAACGCATAAGACACATGTAAATCTTTTACAAGTTTATATATAAATAATTATCACAAGTTATAAAAAGTTTTGTGCCATGTGCATTCAAATCAATTTTCTTAAACATTTTCAAAACGAGTCAGTTAATTGTATTTACCAGTGTAGACTGACGTATTTTCCCAAAAAGGCTAAGTGCAGGTACTAAACGGAATAGGCTGGCCTCTCTTAGCATCAAATAAAAGTCTTGCAAGCTTAGATGCCTGAAAATCTGTTGAACAAGTTTCCTTTTTATTCGATCCGCCTGTGGATCTGTTTCAACTATTTTGTGATACTTGATATTACAATTTTATTCGGTTGAAATGAATCTATCATTTGCTTCCGTTGTGCATTATAATTGTGTTGTTTGACTATGATGATATCAACTACATCACGATACTCCCCACCGGGCCCACCGGTAATACGTGGAAACATCGGGGTGTGACAGGTTGGTATCAGAGCCAACACTGAGTGAATTAAAACACTAGCCTTTTGTGTTTAATCTCAGTTACACAATTGCACATTCCTCGATCCTCGAGTCTAGACAAAGAATATAGGATAAATCCTTATTTGTTTTATTTTGTCTTTTATATATATTCTTGTTGTTATCTTTGTTTATGTTGACAGGTTTAATCATGCCGCCGAGATTTAGAAGAGGAAGAGGCAAGGCCCCAAAGGCGGGTCATGATCATGAAGCCGGGCCCTCGCACCAGCGAACCCCATCCATAACAGTGAGCACAAGTCCCCAGGAACCATGGAGGACTTACATTGAACCGGGGAGGCGATCCGTCTCTCTAAGCTCATCACCATCTTATCTCCACTCCTTTGGGCCTCAATCTGAAAATGAGCCCAGCAACCCACAACCTTCCTTTATACCTCTCCAGCGGTCCAACTCCCACCATTCCTTTGGTGACCCCACTCCTGCCTACCAGAGTCGGTTCAACTCGGCAAACTACATTCAAGAACCAGTGGGTTTTAACCCGTTGGGCCCCGAAGACCATTTCCCTGAAGCTCAGGGAATGGACATGGATGAAGATCCGGACCCCGCCGAACCACAAACCGGAACCCCCAACCATCCCATCGAGATCTCTGATGGGCTCTTTCCATGGATCACCTTATCGTGGTCCAGATAGTTATCAGGCGAGGTTCACCCAGTATGATTGGGTGTTTACACCTTCATACCACTCCTCGCCCCACCAGCAGCAGCAGCAGCAGGATCCTTCTAAGGATTCTTGCTTTGTGGCAGTTACTCCGCCACCACCACCACCAGTTCAACAGCCGCCTTCGGAGCCACCGAGGCGGAGGAGATCAAACGCACGGATGTCTGTGCGAGGAGGAGTGCATATCAGCACCCCTCAACCTTCAAGTGACAGCCACTATCCGCCACTCCACGAAGACCCGCAGATGGGGGGACCTTCAAACCCCGTCTCCGAGGTAGACTCTACGCCTGTAGCACCACCACCATTGGGTTTTGGGAACCCAATTCCTACATACGCCGGTTCAGCGGCGTATAATCCATTTGAGCAGCCGGCCCACACTAACTATAACTATGCTGAAGCCGACCCATACCTTGTAGCGGCGAACTACAATGCCTTCCATCCTGAAGGATCATATGGAGTTCCCTGGGGAGCTGGATACCCAGCTTATGGGTATCAAATACCTGCTCGACCTCCGTTTCAGCAGTAGCCGCCACGGTTTTCCCCGCCAGAACAGGAGGAAATCCTCCAGAGACTACACCAGGTTGAGCAGGAGGTCCAGAGAGATCGCAGTGAACATCAAGGCTTCTCAAACGGTTGGCAAGCTTGATAAAAGAAAAGAAGAAGAGGGACCATTAAAATCCCTATTTATATTGTTGTATTTTTCCTTTTAGCCCCTGCGTGGGCATGGCTTTTAGTATTCAGCCCCTGCGTGGGCGCGTCTTTCTGTATTCTGCCCCTGCGTGGGCATGTCTTTCTGTTGACCCCTGCGAGGGTGTATTTTTGTTTGTTTAAGCCCCTGCATGGGCATGTTATTTTTGTAGAAGTCCCGTTTAGGGCAAACCCGTACTTGTTACATTGGAATGGTTTGATTTAAATTTCTCATTTTTGTTAAATTATATGCATAAACATAATATATATAAAATAAATGAAAAATATAGCATTCCTCTATAAGATCTACCATTATAATAAAATGGCAAAATCTAAAAAGGGACAATGCCTAGCCCATATGTCATTTTAAGACCTGGCCAAGATGGTAATTCCTCAATTAGATTCGGATCCTTATTAACATCTTAATTTAGGATTGTTCTGCGTTAATTATTAAAAAGAATCTTAAGGGTAAAACCTAGCCTACATGTCATTTAGAACATGGCCAAGATGGTAAAACCTATTTAAGAGATTCAAATCCTTGTTAACATCTGAAGACATATTAACACTTGTGACAAAATGTGATTAGATAAAATCACATAAGTCATTTTTAAATTGGGATATTCCAAAATCCCTTCTTATTTATATAATCATCCATTAATGATGAAGTGCCTACGGGCTATACTCATTGTCATATAAGATAAAAGACAGTAGTGGTCTTCGACCCCATGTTATGAAGAGGTAATGAATTATGATTAAAACCTCAATACTTTGATCCTATAAGGTCATAAATAAAAATTTAAAAACTGTCCACGTGACTAGGCCTCTTGTGCCACCGATAATATCTTTATTATTTATAATTAGGATAAATTGTAATAAAAATCCTAAATAAAAATGTATGTCTAAATAAATTAACCATATATGGTTTATAGTTACCATGGTTAATGAATTGCCATAAAATACAATTCAATAATAGACTCATGAATAAATCCTTGTTAATATTTTATGTAGCAATACAAGCTACATGGTGGACTCTGATGAAGTCAACAGTCGCCCAAAGGAGAATCATGATAATGCCAAGATAAATATAACGGGTGCAGAACTGCAGGCATTAGTAGACAATGCCGTTACTCGAGCTCTAGAAAGACGAGATGATGAATCTAGTAGTACCCGCAGCAGAACCTTATCGGTACAGCGTGTAAAATCACACTCTAAAGTTCACTCTGAGGCTCATAGTAAGCCTCCTTCTAAGCATGATGAGCCAAAGAAAGAGGATGATCGAAACTCCTCAAATCAGCACAGTGTTCCATCAAGAAAGATTGTATTTGATCATGAACCACGTGCTAAAGGTTGCAACTATAAGTATTTTGTTTCTTTCAAACCCAGGGATTTCACTGGGGAGAAGGGAGCAGTTGATTGCATGTCATGGTTAGACGAGATGGACACTGTGGTAGATATCAGTGGTTGCGCTGATAAAGATGTGGTAAAGTTTGTATCTCAGTCATTCAAAGGCGAGGCACTAGCATGGTGGAGGTCTTTGATTCAAGCAACCGGGAAAATCCCATTGTACAATCTGTCATGGGATCAATTTTTGGCATTGATTAAGGAGAACTACTGACCTCGACATGAGGTTGAAAAGATTAAGTCTGATTTCTTGTCTTTAGTCATGAAAAACCTAGACTGTCAGACTTACCTCACCAACTTTAATACTATGTCCAAACCGCTTCCGTATTTGGTAACACCGGAACCCAAGAGAATAGCTCGTTTCATTGGGGGTTTAGCCCTAGAGATCAAGGCGAGTGTGAAGGCCTCTCGACCGGCTACTTTTAGGTCTGCAGCTGATATATCATTGTCTCTTACTCTGGAAGCGGTCAGGCAGAGATCGCTTAGAAACATCGATGCTGAGAAGAGGAAGCATGAGGATGATAACTCACGACGTTCAGATAAGAAACACAAGGGAAATTCCGACCACAAGAAGAGTTTTGGAACTAAAAAGGATGGTCACCAGTCAGGTGATAAACCCAAGTGTAAAATCTGTAAGAAACACCATTTCGGGAGATGTAGATACGAATCGAAATCCCAGTCACAGCCAAGAGCTTGTGGGATTTGTAAATCTTCTGAGCACAAGATGATAGAGTGTAAGAAGATAAAGGATGTAACATGCTACAGCTTCAACGAGAAAGGGCACATTAAGTCCAACTGCCCAAAATTTGCAAAGAAGGCTGAGGATGGGAAAAAGACCAATGCTAGGGTCTTCCGTATGGATGCACGAGAAGCCGTTCAGGATGACAATGTGATCACAGGTACCTTCCTCATAAATGATGTTTATGCAAGAGTACTATTTGATTCAGGAGCTGATAAATCATTCGTAGATAATAAGTTTTGTAAGTTGCTAAACCTACCTGTTAGAACCCTAAGCGTGAAATATGAGGTAGAATTAGTAGATGGTACCCTAGAAACAGCCTCAACTGTGTTAGAAGGATGTGTTATATCCATTAGGAACCACTCTTTTCCATTAACCTTACTTCCTTTGAAGTTAGCCGGTTTCGATATAGTTATAGGCATGGATTGGCTATCTCATAACCAAGCCCAGATCGTTTGTAACAAGAAGCAAGTGGTGATCAAGACTCCGTCTGGTGAACCACTTACCATTCAGGGAGATACCCAGTATGGACTGCCCGAGCAAGTGTCTATGCTCAAGGCATCTAGGTGCTTAAAGAAGGGTTGTGTCATTTATATGGCATAGGTAACTATTGATGAGCAGAAGCCCAAGATTAAAGATATCCCTGTCATTTCTGAGTACCCAGAAGTTTTCCCTGAAGAACTACCTGGTTTACCACCAGATAGGCAAGTAGAATTCAGAATTGACATCATCCCTGGAGCAGCACCTGTTGCGAGAGCGCCCTACAGACTAGCCCCAACTGAAATGAAAGAGTTGAGGACCCAACTAGATGAATTATTAGCCAAAGGCTTTATTAGACCCAGCTCATCTCCTTGGGGAGCACCAATCCTATTTGTAAAAAAGAAGGATGGATCGATGCGATTATGCATCGATTATCGCGAGCTTAACAAGGTCACTATCAAGAATAGATATCCATTGCCCAGGATCGATGACCTGTTCGATCAATTGCAAGGGGCAAGCTACTTTTCTAAGATCGACTTGAGGTCAGGCTACCATCAACTGAAGGTTAAAGATGAAGATGTTCACAAGACTGCATTTAGGACTCGCTATGGTCATTACGAGTTCTTAGTGATGCCTTTTGGGCTCACTAATGCACCAGCCGCATTCATGGATCTCACGAACCGTGTCTGCAAGCCCTACTTGGATAAATTCGTCATCGTCTTCATCGATGACATTCTCATTTACTCAAAGAGTCAAGCTGACCATGAGAAGCATCTCCGTTGCATTCTGAAACTGCTTCATTAAGAAAAGCTCTATGCCAAATTTTCAAAGTGTGAATTTTGGCTTCGTGAAGTCCAATTTCTTGGACATATTGTTAGTGAGCGTGGTATCCAAGTAGATCCCGCTAAAATTGAAGCAATTATGAACTGGAAAGAGCCAAAGACGCCTACGGAGATTTGCTGCTTTCTAGGACTGGCAGGATACTATAGGCGATTTATTGAAAACTTCTCAAGAATTGCAGCACCCCTGACTCTACTCACCCGCAAGAATAGCAAGTTTGACTGGGGGCCTAAGCAGCAAGAATCTTTTGATATTCTGAAGCAGAAGTTGAGCAACGCTCCAGTATTGACGTTGCCTGATGGAATTGATGAGTTTGTAGTATATTGTGATGCATCACACACCGGTATGGGATGTGTGCTTATGCAGAAAGGCAAAGTCATTGCCTATGCTTCATGCCAGTTAAAGGTGCACGAGAAGAATTACACCACCCATGACTTGGAGTTGGGTGCCGTTGTATTTACTCTAAAACTGTGGAGGCATTATTTGTATGGTGCTAAGTGTGTGATCTATTCTGATCACAAGAGCCTTCAACATCTGTTTAATCAGAAGGACTTGAACATGAGGCTGCGACGTTGGATGGAAACTTTAAATGACTATGACTGTGAGATAAGATACCATCCGGGCAAGGCGAATGTAGTCGTCGATGCCTTAAGTAGGAAGGAAAGGGTGAAGCCCATAAGAATCAATGCCAAGAGCATTGAGTTAAAGAATAGTTTGACTGAAAGGTTGTTAGCTGCGCAGAAGGAAGTTGTGCTCGAAGCTAACTATCCTAATGAAAAGCTAGGAGTAACTGAAGAGCAGTTATCTTATGGCAAGGACGGAATTCTGAGACTAAATGGACGAATATGGGTTCCAATTTATGGAGGACTTCGGGATGTTATCCTCCAGGAAGCCCACAGTTCCAAGTACTCCGTTCATCCTGGAGCCGACAAGATGTACCAGGATCTAAAGGCAAATTATTGGTGATAGGATTGAAGAAGTCTATAGCTACTTATGTAGCCAAGTGTTTGACGTGCGCACAAGTTAAAGCTGAACACCAAAAGCCGTCAGGTTTGCTACAACAGCCTGAACTTCCCACCTGGAAGTGGGAAATGGTGACTATGGATTTTATCACCAAGTTGCCAAAGACTAAACGAGGAAATGATACAATTTGGGTAATAGTGGATAGATTGACTAAGTCAACCCACTTCTTACCTATTAAGGAAACACATAGCTCAGATAAATTAGCTCAGCTATACGTGGACGAGATTGTATCTCTCCACGGAGTGCCAGTGTCTATCATCTCTGATAGGGACACGAGATATACATCACATTTCTGGAAAAGCATTCAGCAATCGCTGGGCACTCGATTAAATTTCAGCACGGCATACCATCCTCAAACGGATGGTCAAAGCGAGCGAACAATTCAAACACTGGAAGATATGTTAAGAGCTTGTGTAATTGACCTAGGAGGAAGTTGGGATAATCATCTTTCATTGATAGAATTTTCATATAATAATAGTTATCATTCCAGTATTCAAGCTGCACCATTTGAAGCCTTATATGGAAGAAAGTGCAGAACGCCCGTTTGTTGGGCAGAAGTTAGAGATGTCCAACTAATAGGACCTGATATAGTCCTGGAGACGACAAACAAGATTGTGCAGATAAGAGATCGTCTCAAAGCTGCCAGAGATAGGCAGAAAAGCTACGCAGATTTAAGGCGTAAACCTCTGAAATTCGAGGTAGGTGACAAAGTGTTGCTTAAAGTATCACCCTGGAAGGGAGTGATGCGGTTTGGTAAGAAAGGTAAGTTAAGCCCAAGGTACATAGGACCATTCGAGATCATCGAATGTGTCGGATCAGTGGCTTATAAGTTGAACTTGCCTGAAGAGCTCAGTGGTATTCACAATGTATTCCACATCTGCAATCTAAAGAAATGTCTAGCTGATGAATCACTAGTCATACCACATACGGATGTGCATATAGACGAGAGCTTGAAATTTATGGAAAAACCTTTGTCGATTGAGGATCGACAGGTTAAGAAGCTTCGAAGGAAGCATGTGCCTATTGTAAAGGTCAAATGGGATGCCCGCAGAGGTCCCGAGTACACGTGGGAGGTAGAGTCCACAATGAAAGAAAAGTACCCTCATTTGTTTCAGTAAATCTCGAGGTCGAAATTTCTTTTAAGGGGGTGAGGATGTAACACCTCGAAATTTCATGTCCAATACAATATTGACACGTGTCATGGACTTTAAATAGGTGATGGATTACAGATGAGGGACTAAAGTTGTCAAATAAAGTAAATATGTGAATAAAAGGATCCAAAGTGTCAACATGCCCAACTTGTGTCTCTGAGTGACCTCACACGACGTTCATATTCATTAATGAATAAATTCACGAACATAAGAAGTCGTTTGTGCATAAAATAAGGATCTTGTGAAACATAAGGGTTGAAAGTGTCAACAATGGATAATTATACCTTTTAATAACCCTACACGATGTTTATACCCTTAAACGAATGAATCATGGATCATACGAAGCTAATTGTGGAAGAAAGTCAGAAATTACAAACTACATGGGTTAAATGTGTTAACATGTTTAAAGTATACCTCTGAGTGACCTTTTAGCAAACCCGAAGCTTTGTAACGATAAATTATGCTCACTAGAATAAGTGATAAAAATTTCACAAGGTTTCGATAAAGTATGAGAAAGTTATGACAATATTCGTATACGAGGGGTTAAAAGCGTTAACGTTGAAATTCAAGGCCTTACGGGTGATCACAAAGATAATCAAGGACTTAACAAAGTTTGTATAAGTTTTGGAACCCTTAAAAGTAAGGTTAGAGGGCCAAAAGTACAAGAAAAATGCTTAAAACCACGTTCAAAAGGACCAAGGACTGAAATGTAATTGTTAAAACTTGTTTGGCCTGTTCTGGACAGCCATACCGACCGCGTAAGACCACACAGGTCCCTTACGCGGGCCGCCTCAGACCTACAGCGACAGAAAACACTGGCAGCTGCCAGTTCAGGTTTGTTAACCGACTTAACTCGCTTGTTTTGCATACCAGGGGCTGCCCCAATGGTATTTCATGCATAGGGGGCACCTGTAAACATCTCATAACATGTGTAGAGTTGCATGGCATGATCCTAAGGCATTTAAACTCTCTATATAAGAAGCCCAAGGTTGCAACACCTGAGGACACTTACTTGAAACTTTCTTAAACTTATTCCTAGAGCTCTCTGGTCAGCAACCAAGCTTTCTTAGGATCCATAGTCGTGCATAGGACCCTTGTAAGTGTCCTTAACCATTATTAATTCAGTTTTGCTTAGTTAATTAGCCTAAAGTCAAATCGTAGTAATTAAGGTTTGACTTCGTGATTATTCAAAATTTGTCCAGTCAAATCACGAATTGAAAGTACCTATGAGTTGGTAATTATGTGGGTAATAAACCCTTAAAAGGGTACTCTCTGATTCCCACTCTAACTAGGTCAAATGTCGGGTCAAATTTAATCCTAAAAAGTCAACAGAAAGCTTATTTTCAAATTAATGCATAATTAGTAATGTAGAAGCCATGCAACCTGTTTTATCATTAATATAACTTGGTAATTAATGTAAGAACATGTCTAAACATGTTCCACCCGACAATTTTCAGTTTAGGCCCGGTTCGGAATCGAAAGTCGCATAATTTGACTTCTACTTTGACTTTCAGTTCTGACCCGTTTGAGCATAGTTTAGAAATGCCTTAGAGCCTTATTAGGACCAGGTTTCATGTTAGTGTAACCCTCTAAGGTTATACAACTTGGTTGATTAATTATCCGATTCATGTGCATGTTTCCGTTAAATGCTTAAAAGTTGACTATTATGCCCTTTTTACCTTAAATTTTGAAAAAGTAAAAGAGTAGAAACCTTCATTACTGATTTATAGACTTGTCCCTAAAATTTGACATCAGTTTGAGGTCTAGAATAGAAGTTATGCTCATTAGCATAAATGAAAAGCTTTTTAGTAATTAAACGGCATAATTAGCATATAACCTATCTAAACCCAATTTTTGATACCAAACTTTTTACCCACTGATATAAAATAATATTTTGGGATTTTTGAAGATTTTTATTTATTTTTAGGCTGAGCATAACATAGGGTTCTAAACTTAATTCGGTTATTGTCGGTTTTGCCCTTTTGCGCTATAAAATGAGTTTTACAAATCCTTTTGATGCCAAAACTTTTTCTACTGAACTAATATGATAAATAAAATATTTGAGACTTCTGGAATTATAAAAATATCAGCTTTCCTTTAAAAATCCGGAAATAGCTCAAAATCGTCTTTTTAAGCATTTTTAACGCATAGTATGTAATAAAACTATTTTAAACATATAAGGTTTGATGCCTACTGATATTTTCAGTAAATTTTTATATTTTAATAGTAAGCAAAAGTTTTAAACTCAGATTTCCAGTTTTGACCTTTTAAGCTTATGTGAAATTACCAAAATGCCCCTACGGTGCATAGTTTGGTTATAAATAGTAAATTTCACATATATGTAGTACCCTACTGATATAACTTATTAAAATAAATATTTTTACTGATTATATCAGATCTGAAACTCAGATTTATAAATAAACTCATTTATGAGCTTTAAAATGACCAAAATACCCCTACGGGGCATAGTTTGAGTTTAAAATCATTTTTGGGCATAATAGAAGATATCTTACTGATGTCACAGTATATTTAAGGCATATTAACTTAGGAAACCTGTATATTAATCATTTGGTTACCCGTTACGCAATATTCGCGTCCGGTGCGATTTATGTAACTAGTTTGCATAAATTAGCCGAAACGGGTCAAACCTTGTCATTTTTGTCTCAAAATCCAGAATGTGTTTAGTCTACCCATATTATACAAGTCTTCAAACTTGTTGGGTCTAAATCACATTCTATTCCGGTCTTCGCTTGTTCATGCGTTTGAACCGTATCTTCCTTTAAACTAACCGGTCTAAGTTTAAGCTTAATTAAAGACCCGTTAGAAATCTAATAGGTTATTATAAACCTTCGTTCTAGAATAGGAGACCCGGTAAAAGCTACGTGCACTTGCTATTTGTGATTATTACTTACAAAGGTAAATACTTTTAACTTATTTTCCCTTATACGGGCTTGGGGTACGGTATATAAAATACCGCTTGGTCGGGCATTGAATTTTTAATCGTACGAAGGTTAATTTATTGAAATGACCCGTTTAAATTGTTTTGTTTGCTTAAAACCTTTGGGGGGTTAATGACCATGTCCCGGATATCCTTGGCATCATTCTAAGAAATGGCCACGACCTAAGCACGGGGTGTAGGCGTACACCCGACAGTGCATATATAAATAATAAGGTATAACAGCCGGTTTCGGGAATAACCCACCGTGGGACTATATCATGTGGTGTGTCAATTAATCTTTAACCCAGTATTCAACCCGGGCTACTGAACGTATAAGAAACATGTAAATTGTAACACCTCGAAAATTTACGTCCTATAATGTCTTGACACGTGTCATAACCTTTAAACGTGTGAAAGAATACTTTCGAGGGACTAAAGTTGACAAACAATGAAACTATGTAAATATAAGGGTTCAAAGTGTCAACAATGAATAAATATACTTTACAATAACCCTACATGATGTTTATAACCTTAAACGAATGGATCATGGATCATACGAAGCGAATTGTGAAAGAAAGTGAGAGATTACAAACTACAGGGGTTAAATGTGTCAACATGTTAAGATATACCTCTGAGTGACCTTTTAGCAAACCCAAAGCCTTGTAACGATTAATTATGCTCACTAGAATGCACCATAAAAATTTCACCAAGTTTCGTTACCGTATGAGAAAGTTATGATAAAATTCGTGTGCGAGGGGTTAGAAGCGTCAACATGGAAATTTATGACTTTTCGGGTAAACACAAGGTGGCCAAGGACTTCACAAAGTGGGTATAAGTCTTAAAGCCCCTAAATGTCAATTTTAAGGGCTTAGAATGCAAGAAACATTGAGAAAGCGACGTTTAGGAGGACCGGGGACTGAAAATGCAATAAACAAGAAGTTTGAAACCTGAACCCAGATCTAAGGTGGGCCGCGTAAGATCATAAGGACCTTTACGCGGGCCGCGTGACAGGTACCAGCGACAGAAACATGACAGGTGCCTGTTTCAGCCTTGTAACCGACTTAGATTGATTTGTTTCAATACCTTGGGCTTCCTATACTTGTTTTTAGTCACTAGAGGCCACTTGTATGCATCTTGTATCAATCTTAGACTTACATGTCAACAATCAAATGAGTTTTGATCAATATATGAAGTCACACAAAGTTGCAACTTTGTGTTCATCCATTCCCTTCATCATCTGAGTTTTTCTGGAGCACAAGGATCATCTTCAAGCCTTTCTAATCGTTCATTAGACACGTGTAAGTATGTTTAACCTTCTCTAATTAAGTTATGCTTAGTATTTAGCTTAAAAGTCAAAACGTCGTAATTACGGTTTGACTTAACAATAAAACACAAACGGTCCAGTGTTTTGTCGAAATGAAAGTTGTTATAAGTTGGTAATTATGTGGGCTTTAAACCCTTAAAAGGGCACTCACTGATTCCTTTCCTAACTAGGTCATTTGACAAGTCAAAGATGCTTAGAAAAAGTCAACAGAAATGTAAACTTTGATTTAACGCATAATTAACGATGTAAAAGGCGTATCACCTATTTTATTATTCATATAACCTGATGATAAGCATAAGAACTTGTCTAAGCTTGTTTGATTCGACAACTTTCTGTTTTGATCCGATTCGGAACCGAAAGACGCAAAAGTTTGACTTTTACTTTGACCTCAGTTCTGACCCGGTTTAGATAGGTTTAGACATGCCTTAAAGTTCCATTAGGACCTAGTTACATGTTTGTATAACCATCTGCGTTTATACCACTTAAATCCTTAATTGTCCGACGTTTCCGTTAATCGCTTAAATATTGACCGTAATGCCCTTATGACCATAAAACAAGAATTTTGGAAATGTGAAAGTACAATAATCTTTGTTACTGGTTATTAAACATGTCCCTAAATTTTCACATCAGTTGGAGGTCTAGATTAGGAGATATGCTTAATGACGTAATTAGAACGCTTCTTAATAATAAAACGGCGTCATAAGCGTAAAGCCTATCTAAACCCAATTTGTGACACCAAACCTTTTACCCATTGATGTAATATAATATTTTGGGATTTTTGAAGATTTTTAATTATTTTTAAACTGATCATAAGCTAGGATTAGTGCCTTAATTCGGTAAATACCGAATATGCCCTTTTAAGCCATAAAATGAGTTTTACAAATCCTTTTGATGCCAATCCAATTGCTACTGATTTTAAATAATAAATGAAGTGTTTTGAACCTGTTTAACTAATCAGAAAACTCAGAATCCTATTTTAACCCGTACGTCGCTTAAAACGGCTTTATACGCGTATTATACGCATAGTTTGGGTTTAAAACTATTTTGGCATATAAGACTTATAACCAAATGTTATAACCTGTTAAAATAAACTATTTTACAGATTTATTCAGACCCGGATCACAGAAGCTTAATTGATCCCTTTTATAATCTTTAAATTGACCAAAATACCCCTACGGGGCTTAATATGAGATTAAACTCGTTTTGGGCATAATGGAAGGTATCCTACTGATATCACAACATATTTAAAGCATGTTAACTTAGGAAACCTGTTTAGGACTCTTATGGTTACCCGTTACGCTTCATACGCGTTCGGTTCGGTTTATGTAACTAGTTTACATAAATTAGCCGAAACGGGTCAAACCTTATCGGTTTTATCTCAAAATCCAGAATGTGTATAATATACCCATATTAAGCAAGTCTTCAAACTTGTCGGGTCTAAATCACATTCTATCCAGTCTTCGCTTAATCGTGCGTACGAACCGTATCTTTAAAACTAACTGGTCTAAGCTTAAGCTTAACTAAAGACCCGTTAGGATTCTAATAGGTTATTATAAACCTTCGTTCCAGAATAGGAGACCCAGTAAAAGATACTTGCACTCGCTGATTGTGATATATACTTGCTCAGGTAAATACTCTTAACTTATTTTCCCTATACGGGCTTGGGGTACGGTATATAAAATACCGATTGGTCGGGCATTGAATCTTTAATTGTATGATGGTTAAAGTATTGAGATGTCTCGTTTAATTTGTTTTGTTGCTTAAAGCCTTTGGGGGGTTAATGACCGTGTCCCGGATATCCCTGGCATCATTTTACGAAATGGCCACGACCTAAGCACGGGGCGTAGGCGTACGCCCGTCGGTGTCTCATATACATAATATGGTGTGTCTATTGATCTTTAACCCGGCTCGACCCGGGCTACTGAACGCATAAGAAACATGTAAATCCTTTACAAGTATTATATTCTAATAATTATCCCAAGTTATAAAATATTATTTGTGCCTTGTGCCTTAAATTCATTTTCTTAAACTCTTTTCAAAATGAGTCGGTTGATTGTATTTACCAGTGTAAACTGGCATATTTTCTCAAAAAGGTTAAGTGCAGGTACTACGCGTAATAGGCTGGCTTTTCTCCTAGCATCCACAATAAGTCTCGCAAGCTTGGATGTCATAGACTGTTGAACATTGTTTCCTTTTATTTTGATCTACCTGTGGATTTATATTCGACTACTTGTGATACTTAATATTACAATATTGTCTGGTTGAAATGAATCTATACTTTGCTTCCGCTGTGCATTTAAATATTGTGTTGTTTGACTATTATGTTACCAACCACGTCATGATACTCCCCTACCGGGCCCACCGGTAATACGTGGATATCTGGGGTGTGACAGGTTGGTATAAGAACCAACGTTGAGTGAATTAAACACTAGCCTTTTGTGTTTAATATCAATGACACAATTGCACATTCCTAAATTTTCGAGTCTAGACAAAGAACATAGGAATAATCCAAAATGTTTTTATTTTAATTTAAATTTTGTCCTTTATTTTTCCTTGTTATTACCTTGTTTATATTAACAGGTTTAGCAATGCCGCCAAGATTCAGGCGAGGAGATCGAGGAAAAGGGCCAATCAGCGCCCCTAACGACCACGAGGCCGGGCCTTCGCACCGGCGAACTCCTTCTTCTACAAGGAGTGCAGATCCGGAAGAACCTTGGAGGATTTATGAGGAGCATTCTAGACGATCTACGTCGTATAGCTCAACGCCTCCATACCATCACTCCTATGGGCCTCAGTCCGAGAATGAGCCCAACAACCCGCAACCTTCATACATACCACTACAGCGATCTTTATCGCACCGTTCCTTCGACGACCCTACTCCTGTCTTTCGGGGCCAGTTTAACCCGGCGGACTACCTACCAGAACAGGGGGCTTTAACCCACTAGGACCGGAGGATCATTTTTCAGGTGATCAAGCGATGGACATGGACGAGGACACAGATCCCGTCGAGCCTGCAACCGGAACCCGGAACCATCCTGTTGAGATCTCTGATGGTTCGTCTTTTCACGGAACACCATACCAAGGTCCGGATAGTCATCAGGCACGGTTCGACCGGTGTGAGTGGTACTTTACACCATCTTACCATTCATCGCCTCACCAGCAGCCGCAACAGCAGCAGCAAGATCCCTCTGGGGATCCACGTTTCGTGGCAGTCACGCCACCGCCTCCACCGCCGCCAGTTCATCTAGCGCCTCCAGAACCACCAAGACGTAGGAGGACTGGCGCACGGATGTCAGCACGAGGAGGGGAGTTTCATTTCAGTACCCCTCAACACTCTAGTGGCAGCCATTACCCGCCAATTTATGAAGACCCACAGATGGGTGGACCTTCAGTTCCAGTTTCAGAGGTGAATTCGGCACCTATTGCACCGCCATCACCGGGTTTTGGCAACCCTATCCCTGCTTATACTGCTCCGGCAACTTACAACCCATACGGACCGCCAGCATACCATAACTATAACTATGCCGAGGCCGACCCATACCAAGTAGCAGCAAACTACCTTGCCCAAAATCCTGAGGGACCATATGGAACCCCTTGGGGAATGGGACACCCAGCTCGTGGGTATCAAGTACCTGCTCAGCCACCGCTACAGTACCAGCCACCATGGTTTTCTCCACCAGAGCAGGGGGATCTCCGTCAAAGACTGGATAAGGTTGAGCGAGACCTCCAGAGTGAGCGTAGGAAGAATCAGGGATTCATGAGTGGTTTGGCAAGCTTGCTGAAGGGAAAGAAGAAACGGGATCGTTAAATCCCAATATGTATTATTGTATTTCCTTGTTTAAATCAAGTCCCTACGTGGACATTTATTTATGTGTGTATGTAGTCCCTGCGTGGACATCTATCTTTGTACTTAGTCCCTACGAGGACTTGTCTTTATTAGTCCCTGCGTGGACACTTATTTTTGCAAACAGTCACTGCGAGGACTTGTATTGCCAGTATAGCTTCTGCGAGGGCAAGTGTTTCTGTGAAAAGTCCCGTTTAGGGCAAAGTGTACTACTTTTAAATTTTAATGGAATGTAAGTTTATAAATTTCATCTTTGCTATGTTATGCATAATTAAATTATATATGAAATAAATAAATCGGATTCATTCCTTTTAAAAATCTATCTGCCTATTTTAATTTTTAATTAAGGATCTTAAAGGTATAACCTAGCCTGCATGTCATTTTAAGACCTGGCCAAGATGGTAAAACCCGTTAAAAAGATTCAAATCCCAGTTAACATCTGAAAACATGTTAACACTCCTGGCAGACATGATTCGTTAAAATTACACGTGTTATTATTATATAAGGATCTTTTCAAAGATTCCTAACCCAACTAAATGATCTCTGAATCATGGGTTAAATCATCAATAAATATGATCAGTTCTTTTTACCATCCATTGGTAATAGAATGCCTACGGGCCCTTCTCATTTTCATATGAGACAAAAGACAGTAATAGTCTGTGACCCTGTCTGATAAAGGTAATGAACTATGTTCAAACTTTAAAAAGCCTTGATTCTCTGAAATCATAGCTTATAATTTAATTTGTCCCTGTGACTAGGCCTTATGTGCTAATAAAACTGTTATTGTTTTATAATTAGGATGAATTATATTAGAAATCCTAAATAAATGTGAGTAATAAATTAACCATATATGGTTTATGTTTACCACGGTTAATAAAATTGCCATAAAAGACAATTCTATAATAAACTCACAAATAAATTATTGTCAATATGTAACAGTTCAAGCTACATGGCCGACTCTAACGAGATCAATAGTCACCCAGGGAGAGAGCATGATAATGCCCGAGTAAATGTAGCGGGTGCAGAATTACAGGCAATGATAGATAATGCCGTAAATCGAGCTATGGATAGACAGCTCCATGAATCCAGTGGTACCCGTGCAAGGACCCAATCTGCACCACACTCTAGAACACCCTCCAGGACCCACACTACCCACAACAGTAATTCTCACCACTCATCAAACCAGAGGAGTGCTCCATCCCAAAGAGTCGTACAGAATCAAGAACCCCGTAATAAGGGTTGCTCCTATAAGTACTTCGTTTCGTGCAAACCCAGGGATTTCACCGGGGAAAAAGGAGCAGTAGATTGCATGACTTGGTTGGACGACATGGATACGGTTGTGGATATCAGTGGTTGCAATAATAGGGATATTGTGAAATTCGTGTCTCTGTCTTTTAAGGGAGAAGCATTAGCTTGGTGGAGATCTTTGATCCAAGCTACAGGGAAATTCCCGTTGTACAATATGACCTGGGAACAGTTCATGTCACTGATTAAGGAAAACTACTGCCCTCAACATGAGGTTGAGAAGATTGAAGCTGACTTCTTGTCGCTGGTCATGAGAAACCTAGACTGTCAGGCCTACCTTACCAGTTTTAACACTTTGTCAAGATTGGTTCCATATTTAGTAACCCCGGAACCCAAACGTATAGCTCGTTTTATCGGGGGTTTGGCCCCGGAGATCAAGGCAAGTGTGAAGGCCTCCAGACCAGCTACTTTTCGGTCTGTAGCGGACATATCATTGTCTCTTACCTTGGATGCGGTCAGGCTGAAATCGCAGAGGAACACTGATACCGAAAAGAGGAAGCGTGGGGATGACAACTCACGACGTTCAGACAAGAAGCAGAAGGGAAACAATGACCACAAGAAGGGGTCAGGATTTAGGAAGGATGGTCAGCAGACGGGTGAAAAACCCAGATGTAAAATCTGCAAGAGACAGCACTTTGGGAAGTGCAGGTATGAATCGAATTCGAATTCACAATCGAAAACTTTTGCATGTGGGTTGTGCAAGTCCAAGGAACACAAAACCTTGGATTGCAAAAAGATGAAGGATGCGACCTGCTACGGTTGCAATGAAAAGGGGCACATCAAGACCAATTGCCCAAAATACGCCAAGAAGCCTGAAGAGGCTAAGAAGACCAATGCTAGGGTCTTCAGGATGGATGCTAAGGAAGCCGTCAAGGACGACAATGTGATAACAGGTACCTTTCTCATAAATGATGTTTATGCGAGAGTGTTATTTGATTCAGGCGCTGATAAGTCGTTCGTAGATAATAAGTTTTGTGAATTGTTGAAATTACCTATTAAGACTTTAAGTGTGAAGTATGAGGTGGAACTAGCAGATGGCACTTTAGAAACCGCCTCAACCTTATTAGATGGGTGTTTCATATCCATTAAGAACCACTCTTTTCCTTTGTCCCTACTTCCTTTGAAACTAGCCGGTTTCGACATAGTTTTGGGTATGGACTGGTTATCTCATAACCAGGCCCAGATTAATTGCAATAAGAAGAAAGTGATGATCAAGACTCCTTCTGGTGAATCACTTACTATCCAGGGAGATACCCAGTATGGGCTGCCTGAGAAAATGTCTATGCTCAAGGACTCTAAGTGTTTGAAGAAGGGTTGTGTCATCTACATGGCACAAGTGATTATTGATGAACCGAAGCCCAAGATTGGGTATATCCCCGTCATTTCTGAATACCCTGAAGTTTTTCCTGAAGAACTACCTGGTTTGCCACCAGATAGGCAAGTAGAATTCAGAATTGACATTATTCCTGGATCAGCACCAGTTGCAAGGGCGCCTTATAGGTTAGCACCAACAGAGATGAAGGAAATGAGAACGCAGCTAGATGATTTGCTAGCCAAAGGTTTCATCAAACCTAGTTCGTCTCCTTGGGGAGCACCAGTTTTATTTGTCAAGAAGAAGGATGGATCGATGCGTCTGTGCATCGACTACCGTGAGCTTAATAAGGTCACTATCAAGAATAGGTATCCTTTGCCCAGAATCGACGATATGTTCGATCAACTTCAAGGGGAAAGTTTCTTCTCTAAGATTGACTTAAGGTCAGGCTATCACCAACTGATGGTTAGAGATGAAGACGTGCATAAGACTGCATTTAGGACTCGTTATGGTCATTACGAGTTCCCAGTGATGCCTTTTGGGCTCACTAATGCACCTGCCGTGTTCATGGATCTCATGAATCGCGTTTGCAAGCCTTACTTGGATAAATTTGTCATCGTTTTCATCGATGATATCCTCATCTACTCAAAGAACCAAGCTGACCATGAGAAGCATCTTCACTGCATTCTGGAACTACTTCATAAAGAAAAGCTCTATGCCAAGTTCTCGAAGTGTGAATTCTGGCTTCGAGAAGTCCAATTTCTTGGACATGTTGTTAGTGAGCGTGGTATCCAAGTAGATCCCGCTAAAGTTGAAGCTGTCATGAATTGGCATGAGCCAAAGACGCCTACAGAAATACGTAGCTTCCTAGGTTTGGCAGGATATTATAGGCGATTCATTGAAAACTTCTTAAGGATTGCTGCACCCCTGACTTCGCTGACGCGTAAGAAGATTAAGTTTGACTGGGGTCCTAAGCAGCAGGAATCCTTCGATATTCTGAAACAAAAGTTGAACAATGCTCCAGTACTGACATTGCCTGATGGAATAGAGGAGTTTGTAGTTTATTGTGATGCATCACACACCGGGATGGGATGTGTGCTTATGCAGAAAGGCAAAGTCATTGCCTATGCTTCACGCCAGTTAAAGGTGCACGAAAAGAATTACACCACCCATGACTTGGAGTTGGGTGCCGTTGTATTCGCACTAAAACTTTGGAGGCACTACTTATATGGAATCAAATGTGTGATCTATTCTGATCACAAGAGCCTTCAACATATGTTCAATCAGAAGGACTTAAACATGAGGCAACGCCGTTGGATGGAAACTCTGAATGATTACGATTGTGAAATAAGATACCATCCCGGCAAGGCGAATGTAGTCGCTGATGCCTTGAGTCGAAAGGAGAAGGTGAAACCCATCCGAATCAATGCCAAGCGCATGGAAATAAAGAACAATTTGATTGAAAGGTTGTTAGCTGCACAGAAGGAAGCTGTGTTGGAAGCTAACTATCCTAACGAAAAGCTAGGGGTAACTGAGGAGCAGTTAACACTTAGCAAGGACGGAATACTAAGATTGAATGGACGAATATGGGTTCCAATTTATGGAGGACTTCGAGATGTTATCCTCTAGGAAGCCCATAGTTCCAAATACTCCGTTCATCCTGGAGCAGATAAGATGTACCAGGACCTAAGGGCAAACTATTGGTGGATAGGCTTGAAGAAGTCTGTAGCTACCTATGTAGCTAAATGTTTGACGTGTGCGCAAGTCAAAGCAGAACATCAAAAGCCGTCAGGTTTGCTACAACAGCCTGAACTTCCCACATGGAAGTGGGAGATGGTGACGATTGATTTCATCACCAAGCTGCCAAAGACAAGGAAAGGCAATGATACTATATGGGTGATCGTTGATAGACTGACTAAGTCAGCTCATTTCTTACCCATCAAGGAGACTTATAGCTCCGACATGTTAGCCCAGTTATACGTTGATAAGATTGTAGCCTTACATGGCATACCTGTGTCTATTATCTCTGACCGAGATACTAGATACACGTCACATTTTTGGAAAAGCTTCCAACAATCTTTGGGCACGCGTTTGAATTTTAGTACGGCTTACCATCCTCAGACAGACGGTCAGAGTGAGCGTACTATTCAGACGTTGGAAGACATGCTTCGTGCATGTGTGATTGATTTGGGTGGTAGTTGGGATAACCACCTACCACTAATTGAGTTCTCCTACAACAATAGCTACCACACCAGCATTAAGGCTGCGCCTTTCGAGGCCTTATACGGTAGAAAGTGTAGAACGCCCGTTTGTTGGGCGGAAGTTGGAGATGTCCAGTTATCAGGACCGGAGATAGTCTTTGAAACGACGGACAAGATTGTCCAGATTCGTGACCGTCTCAAAGCTTCCCGAGATAGGCAAAAGAGCTACGCTGATCCCAAGCGTAAATCTTTTCACTTTGAAGTAGGTGATAAAGTCTTACTTAAAGTATCACCCTGGAAGGGAGTGATGCGGTTTGGTAAGAAAGGCAAGCTAAGCCCGAGATACATAGGACCTTTCGAGGTTATCGAACGTATCGGGTCAGTTTCCTATAAGTTAAACTTACCTGAAGAGCTCAGTAGTATACACAATGTGTTCCACATCTGCAATCTGAATAAGTGTTTCGCTGACGAATCACTAGTCATACCACATACAGATGTGCATATAGATGAGAGCTTGAAATTTGTGGAAAAACCATTGTCGATCGAGGATCGACAGGTTAAGAAGCTTCGAAGGAAGCATGTACCGATTGTAAAGGTCAAATGGGATGCCCGTAGAGGTCCCGAGTATACATGGGAGGTTGAGTCCACGATGAAAGAAAAGAACCCTTATCTATTTCAGTAAATCTCGAGGTCGAGATTTCTTTTAAGGGGGTGAGGATGTAACACCTTGAAAATTTACGTCCTATAATGTCTTGACACGTGTCATAACCTTTAAACGTGTGAAAGAATACTTTCGAGGGACTAAAGTTGACAAACAATGAAACTATGTAAATATAAGGGTTCAAAGTGTCAACAATGAATAAATATACTTTACAATAACCCTACATGATGTTTATAACCTTAAACGAATGGATCATGGATCATACGAAGCGAATTGTGAAAGAAAGTGAGAGATTACAAACTACAGGGGTTAAATGTGTCAACATGTTAAGATATACCTCTGAGTGACCTTTTAGCAAACCCGAAGCCTTGTAACGATTAATTATGCTCACTAGAATGCACCATAAAAATTTCACCAAGTTTCGTTACCGTATGAGAAAGTTATGATAAAATTCGTGTGCGAGGGGATAGAAGCGTCAACATGGAAATTTATGACTTTTCGGGTAAACACAAGGTGGCCAAGGACATCACAAAGTGGGTATAAGTCTTAAAGCCCCTAAATGTCAATTTTAAGGGCTTAGAATGCAAGAAACATTGAGAAAGCGACGTTTAGGAGGACCAGGGACTGAAAATGCAATAAACAAGAAGTTTGAAACCTGAACCCAGATCTAAGGCGGGCCGCGTGACAGGTACTAGCGACAAAAACATGACAGGTGCCTGTTTCAGCCTTGTAACTGACTTAGATTGACTTGTTTCAATACCTTGGGCTTCCTATACTGGTTTTTAGTCACTAGAGGCCACTTGTATGCATCTTGTATCAATCTTAGACTTACATGTCAACAATCAAATGAGTTTTGATCAATATATGAAGTCACACAAAGTTGCAACTTTGTGTTCATCCATTCCCTTCATCATCTGAGTTTTTCTGGAGCACAAGGATCATCTTCAAGCCTTTCTAATCGTTCATTAGACACTTGTAAGTATGTTTAACCTTCTCTAATTAAGTTATGCTTAGTATTTAGCTTAAAAGTCAAACTGTCGTAATTACGGTTTGACTTAACGATAAAACACAAACGGTCCAGTGTTTTGTTGAAATGAAAGTTGTTATAAGTTGGTAATTATGTGGGCTTTAAACCCTTAAAAGGGCACTCACTGATTCCTTTCCTAACTAGGTCATTTGACGAGTCAAAGATGCTTAGAAAAAGTCAACAGAAATGTAAACTTTGATTTAACGCATAATTAACGATGTAAAAGGCGTATCACCTATTTTATTATTCATATAACCTGATGATAAGCATAAGAACTTGTCTAAGCTTGTTTGATTCGACAACTTTCTGTTTTGATCCGATTCGGAACCGAAAGACGCAAAAGTTTGACTTTTGCTTTGACCTCAGTTTTGACCCGGTTTAGATAGGTTTAGACATTCCTTAAAGTTCCATTAGGACCTAGTTACATGTTTGTATAACCCTCTGCGTTTATACCACTTAAATCCTTAATTGTCCGACGTTTCCGTTAATCGCTTAAATATTGACCGTAATGCCCTTATGACCATAAAACGAGAATTTTGGAAATGTAAAAGTACAATAATCTTTGTTACTGCTTATTAAACATGTCCCTAAATTTTCACATCAGTTGGAGGTCTAGATTAGGAGATATGCTTAATGACGTAATTAGAACGCTTCTTAATAATATAACGGCGTCATTAGCGTAAAGCGTATCTAAACCCAATTTTTGACACCAAACCTTTTACCCACTGATGTAATATAATATTTTATGATTTTTGAAGATTTTTAATTATTTTTAAACTGATCATAAGCTAGGATTAGTGCCTTAATTCGGTAAATACCGAATATGCCCTTTTAAGCCATAAAATGAGTTTTACAAATCCTTTTGATGCCAATCCAATTGCTACTGATTTTAAATAATAAATGGAGTGTTTTGAACCTGTTTAACTGATCAGAAAACTCAGAATCCTATTTTAACCCGTACGTCGCTTAAAACGGCTTTATACGCGTATTATACGCATAGTTTGGGTTTAAAACTATTTTGGCATATAAGACTTATAACCAAATGTTATAACCTGTTAAAATAAACTATTTTACAGATTTATTCAGACCCGGATCACAGAAGCTTAATTGATCCCTTTTATAATCTTTAAAATGACCAAAATACCCCTACGGGGCTTAATATGAGATTAAACTCGTTTTGGGCATAATGGAAGGTATCCTACTGATATCACAACATATTTAAAGCATGTTAACTTAGGAAACCTGTTTAGGACTCTTATGGTTACCCGTTACGCTTCATACGCGTTCGGTTCGGTTTATGTAACTAGTTTACATAAATTAGCCGAAACGGGTCAAACCTTATCGGTTTTATCTCAAAATCCAGAATGTGTATAATATACCCATATTAAGCAAGTCTTCAAACTTGTCGGGTCTAAATCACCTTCTATCCGGTCTTCGCTTAATCGTGCGTACGAACCGTATCTTTAAAACTAACCGGTGTAAGCTTAAGCTTAACTAAAGACCCGTTAGGATTCTAATAGGTTATTATAAACCTTCGTTCCAGAATAGGAGACCCGGTAAAAGATACTTGCACTCGCTGATTGTGATATATACTTGCTCAGGTAAATACTCTTAACTTATTTTCCCTATACGGGCTTGGGGTACTGTATATAAAATACCGCTTGGTCGGGCATTGAATCTTTAATTGTATGATGGTTAAAGTATTGAGATGTCTCGTTTAATTTGTTTTGTTGCTTAAAGCCTTTGGGGGGTTAATGACCGTGTCCCGGATATCCCTGGCATCATTTTACGAAATGGCCACGACCTAAGCACGGGGCGTAGGCGTACGCCCGTCGGTGTCTCATATACATAATGTGGTGTGTCTATTGATCTTTAACCCGGCTCGATCCGGGCTACTGAACGCATAAGAAACATGTAAATCCTTTACAAGTATTATATTCTAATAATTATCCCAAGTTATAAAATATTATTTGTGCCTTGTGCCTTAAATTCATTTTCTTAAACTCTTTTCAAAATGAGTCGGTTGATTGCATTTACCAGTGTAAACTGACGTATTTTCTCAAAAAGGTTAAGTGCAGGTACTACGCGTAATAGGCTGGCTTTTCTCCTAGCAACCACAATAAGTCTCGCAAGCTTGGATGCCATAGACTGTTGAACATTGTTTCCTTTTATTTTGATCTACCTGTGGATTTATATTCGACTACTTGTGATACTTAATATTACAATATTGTCTGGTTGAAATGAATCTATACTTTGCTTCCGTTGTGCATTTAAATATTGTGTTGTTTGACTATTATGTTACCAACCACGTCACGATACTCCCCTACCGGGCCCACCGGTAATACGTGGAAATCTGGGGTGTGACATAAATCTTTTACAAGTTTATATATAAATAATTATCCCAAGTTATAAAAAGTTTTGTGCCATGTGCATTCAAATCAATTTTCTTAAACATTTTCAAAACGAGTCAGTTAATTGTATTTACCAGTGTAGACTGACGTATTTTCCCAAAAAGGCTAAGTGCAGGTACTAAACGGAATAGGCTGGCCTCTCCTAGCATCAAATAAAAGTCTTGCAAGCTTAGATGCCTGAAAATCTGTTGAACAAGTTTCCTTTTTATTCGATCCGCCTGTGGATCTGTTTCAACTATTTTGTGATACTTGATATTACAATTTTATTCGGTTGAAATGAATCTATCCTTTGCTTCCACTGTGCATTATAATTGTGCTGTTTGACTATGATGATATCAACTACGTCACGATACTCCCCACCGGTAATACGTGGAAATATCGGGGTGTGACACTAAAATAAAATATTTAAATGATTACAAAAATTTTTGGATATCCGGATATGTTCAGAACGTAAGATATGTGCGAAAATGCAAACTTATGCACTTTTTTTTACGCTTTTAGTCCCTGTTGATCAAATAAGTTTATTTTTGTGCACCAAACATCTCTAAGCCTATTTATAAGCTATGTAAAGGATATTTAGGGCATGTTTAACTTATGATCAAGTTCTGGAATGTTCGTTACGATTTGAATCAGCAGACTTTTACAGTTTGACGCAAATAGTCCCTGCGATCGAATAAACTTGATTTTGTCATACCAAACCCTCCAAAACTTATTTCTAAGTTATGTAAAGGTTATTTAAGGTATGTTAAGCCCATTTCACTGTTCCGGAGTGTTTGTCACGTTAAACTGATTACGTTTACGTATCAGTTCGCGTATAACTTTCCAGAAAGCGATTTAGAGCTCGAAATCGAACGAGAATTGATATGTGCAAATGATACAGATATTTATACAAATCCCAAGTATGAAACACAATATTTCATTGATTTGGTATTTTTTTGATGGTCGTAGAGACACAGATGTCACAACAGTAACCGGTTCCCAAAATAAAAAAAAAACAGGTTCAAAATTTGAAACCGTAACCGGTTCCCAGAATAAAAAAAACCTTCAAAATTTGGAACAGTAACCGGTTCTACAGTAACCGATTTATTTCCTTGGCTGTTTGCTTGTCTCGGGTGTGGCACTTTCGCATGCGTTACGCTTTGGTGCGGGTACTTCGGTACAATCATCTTCGGAATCATTAGTGTCTACTTCATCTTCCTCATCTTCATCAATAATCTTGTGCTCTAACTCTACTTCGTCTTCTAGACTCGATTTATGTTGAACACGGGCAAATTGCCATCTCTAACGATCCGGTGTTAGTCTTGTTCTTCGAATGGACAATACCCTACCACTAAGAGAAAAGACACTTTCCGAAGCTACCGTGGAAGCTTGGACCGTTAGTATATCACGATCCATGGTGGCTAGAATTGGGAATTCCGATTCTTTTGATTTCCACCATGCCAAAATATCAAAGTTGGTATATTCCTCGGCAGTCATAGTACACGAATAATTCATTAACCGAGTTCACTTGATGGTTCGTTACCCCTGTGTTGCTTGGCCGTTTCGTCTCTAACGACATTCAACATGGTTATGATCAGGTCTCAAATCGTTTCATCATTAGAGGCCGACGATCGAGACTCAAACAAATTGGTTTGATGTTTTTCCCCATATTTTTTTAAATAATGATCATAAAGCTCGGACAAATACTTGTTGAATAATTTTTTCGTTTTATCTTTCAATGTTGGATCCTCCTCATGCATATCCAACTTGTCATAAATTTCTTCAATTAATGCTTCAACACCCGGTACGTTTAAAATTGGATTAAAAGTACATTAAAAAACGGGTGGTAATTCCAAAAAAATATTTTTAAAATTTTTCAATCATCGGTTTCATCATATTCCTCAACATGTCACTTGAATTTTCAAACTTTTTAAAATTTGTTGTTATCAAATACAATTCGGATAGAACTTGTAGGATAATAAACACCGGAAATCAAAGTTGTTGAGGTTTTGAAAACTTTTAAAAAATTACTTAGTTTTTGAATATTAGCCCAAGCCGTGTCGGGAAAAGGGTCGATTTGGTAGTCATCACTTAAATTTGTATGAAATGATTTTCAATAGTCCATTTGTTTTAAAGCCATTTCAAACATATGACAAGTTGAATTCCAACGAGTTGGAATATCCCAATTAGGTCCAATTATTTTTTTGTTAACATCTTTACAAAGTTTTTTGTAATCTTGATATCTTTCTTTACCACTTTTTAAAACGTCTTGAAGCATAGCTCTAAAAGCTATAATAAAATCCGATACAAATTTATCTTTTAAACCGGTTTGCACAACTAAATTAATAATATGTGCAACACACCGTGTGTGGAAAAAAACACCATCAACAATTGGTTTGTACTTCAACTTTAATTTATCGATCGCATTTGAGTAGTTTGAAGTATTATCAAATGATATTGAAAAATTTTTATCCTCTAAACAATATTTAATTATTGTGGCATTTATAATTTTATAAATATTTTTTCCCGTATGAGGAGATGGAAACTCGTCAAATGCAATCGTACGCTTCATCATTTGCCATGTATCGGGATCAACCCAATGAGCGGTGACACATATGTACGATTCGGGTAAACCGTGTGGAGCCGACCACACATCACTAGTTAAGTTTACACTAGTTTTTAAATTTAAAAAAACAATTAAATCTTTTCTTGCATTTTCCCATAAATTTAAACAATGGCGTTTTAAAGTACGACGACTTACATGTTTGTAGCGAGGTTGAAGCGTTTCCTTAATAAGCTTGGTAAGATCGGGGTTGTCGAAGTGTCCAAACGACAACGCTTTTTGAATCACCAACTTCGCCATCCTATCACGAGCTATCTTTTGTTTATAACGGAATATCGTACCATCTTTTGAGAGTTGAACTTGACCGGGTGTCAAATCTTTTAAAGCTTTACAATAACTTTTTAGCATGCTTCGTTAACGTGGAATTAGAGTCCTTGCTTAACAAGGCACCACAATGTTTGCATTGGGCCTCTTGCGAACCGTCACTCATTTCGACCAAGTCCCAATTGCACCATAGTTCAATATTGTGACTATGTGATAATGTTCCAACAACATATGGAGCGGTTTGAGCTTGAGGAACATTATTGACGGATGGGGAATTTGTGGTTTTAAAGTTCTTTGTAGCCATTGTAGAAAAGTATGTCAATAAGTAGAAGAAAATGATACAAGAAGAAGATGAGGATTGGTGAGTTAAAAAATGAAAATAAAAAACAATTTATAATAACCGGTTCCAATGGCTAGTAACCGGGTCCAACAGATAGTAACCGGTTCCAACGGTCACATTTGGCATTTAATGCATTTTGCAACCTCCAAGAATCGATCCTAACGTCTAGTAACCGGTTCTAACGGTAACTTATTACCGGGTACAATGGGACCGGGTACTGGAAGAACCGGGTACGGGTACTAACCGGGTACAGGTTTGGAACCGGGTACGACCCGTTTATTATCAAAAAATATGGAACCGGGTAAGAACCGCTGGGTATTTTGAACCCGTACCTGGTTCTTCTATACATCGGGTTGGAACTGGAACCGGTTACGGGTCGGTTCTACGGGTCCGGGTATTATGCCCATCTCTAGTGGTGGTGGGGGTAATGGTGAAGAAGTAATGCAGGGCCGAGTGTGGAGGAGCAGACCATCTTGTATTTGGAGGCCTAAAATCATGTGACAAAAGAGCTTCACTAAAAAGTTAGAATTAGGATTTCCATTGAATTCCCTCTTTTATAGGAAAGTTGAAATCCTTCCAAGACGTTATGGAATTTAAAACATTCCAGAGGAATGTTCAATCTTAAAAAATACCTTTCAGGTTCCATTGGTTTAGTTTACTAAAATCATTAACTATAAATAAAAAAGTGGGAAAATGAATACAATACGTCAAATATCCGTTTACTAACGCAAATTAAAACTAAAATAAAAACCATCATACACAATGTCGCAACCCCCGATCCCTGATTCCCGGGAACGGGCGTCCGCGAGCCAGTTTCGGTGGTATCGCGTATTGTCTAATTTGGCAGCGGAATTTTTCATCAGGACCGTAGTTAGGAAATATTTGATCAGAGTAAAATACCACATTTTCATAGTATTAAACATATGGGATAAAACCCAAGTTTGCATTACACACATTTTTATAGGAATAAATCCTATATTATTTAAGAAAAACATCTATTTATTTTTAGGTAACTTTATTGCCACTTTTCCAAGCCTTCAGTGCTGTCCAGCTGGCTTCTATTTGGTTTTCACATTTTGTTACCTGAAATGCGTTTTAAAAACATTTGTCAGTTGGAAATACTGGTTAGTGAATCCCAGTTTAATCAAGTTTCAATAAAAACCATTGTACAGTATTGAGGGCGATCCCGCAATTATATTTGTTTCCAAGACATCACAATTAACTTCCATGGTACTGTCAGACCCGACTTGTGGAAATGTTACTCCTTGACCAGGTGGTAACAAATTTTGTATACAAAACCCCAACATACTCATGATAATTGTATTCTTACAAATACTCAATAACTGCTTAATATATAATTAATTAAGTGAGATTTTGTAAAAACAGTTAACAAAAAGCGGATAAACTCACATTACTGTTTTAGATTTTTTCGTAAGGGTTTCCTGGTGACAATCTATAATTTATAGAAAAGCACACGTTAGTATAATAACCCATTTTAACATTAGTAATACCCTCCCCGAGACGGTATTCCAACGATTACGTCGGGCAAAACCACGACAGCCGTTACGGAACCCTAGATCAATCGGGCAACGTATCTAATACGTATCCAGGGGTTATAATACTTACAACGGAGCAGAACTTCACTATTCAGGGGGTATAATACCCGAGTATTATGCTTATTATCAGAAATTGAGATTGAGAAAGAAACTTTGAACGAATTCGAATGAAATCTGATGGCCTGCTTATATAGTTGCTGAGTCTGGTCCTCTCGCGGCCCGTGTAACATGAGCACAAGGCCTACGCGGCCCGCTTTGACCCTAGTCAACGCTATAGCTTAGCTGGGTCATCAGGTAGACTCGCCGAGTGTTGGGCCACGTGGCCGCACCGGGCTGTGCCACCTTTTAGCCTCTCGCGGCCCGCGTAAGGGTTATGGGATACCTTACGCGGCCCGCCTAAACTTAAAAATAAGATTTTTAATTATTTTTAATACTATTTAGGGTATTTGGGGCCCGTTTTCACGTATGGGTGTATTTGGGGACATTTTGGGATATTTTAAAATATATTAGGGTGTCGGAAAATATTCGAGGGTGTCGGTTTATTTAGGATTGTTACATCCTCCCCACCTTGTTTTAGAGCTCGTCCTCGAGATCTATTGGAACAAGTGTGGATATTTCCTTTGCATTTCTGATTCAAGCTCCCATGTGTACTCAGGTCCTTTTTTAGAGTCTCACTTCACTTTGACCAGAACTAATC
The DNA here is from genome assembly GCA_030545235.1 of Helianthus tuberosus. NCBI lineage: Eukaryota > Viridiplantae > Streptophyta > Magnoliopsida > Asterales > Asteraceae > Helianthus > Helianthus tuberosus. The sequence continues at coordinate 190,782,443 of CM060366.1, forward strand.
TTTTATGCTTGAGGTTCTTGACTTTCCTGTCTTCAATTTGTAGAGGCCTTTCTACAAACTTGAGTTGTTCATTTACCTCTATATTCTTAAGAGGTACTACTAGTGATTCATCAGTTAAACACTTTTTGAGGTTAGATATATGAAATACATAATGTATCCCTGCCATTTCCTCTGGCATTTGTAGCTGATAGGCTACAGGTCCTATTTTTCTAATAATCTCAAAAGGTCCAATATACCTGGGACTTAGTTTTTCTCTTTTGATGAATCTTACTACTCCTTTCCAAGGAGAGACCTTCAACAATACTTTGTCTCCTACTTGAAATTCTAATGGTTTGCGTCGGTTATCGGCATAATTCTTTTGTCGATCGCGTGCTGCTTTCAGTCGTTCCTTGACTTGAATAATCTTTTCGGTTGTTTCTTGCACTATCTCAGGTCCAGATAGTTGCTTCTCCCCAATTTCTGCCCAACAGACTGGGGTTCGGCACTTTCATCCATAAAGCGCTTCGAATGGTGCAGCATTGATACTTGTGTGATAACTATTATTATAAGAAAATTCTATTAAAGGTAAGTGATCGTCCCAATTACCTCCGAAATCAATTACACAAGCTCTAAGCATGTCTTCCATCGTCTGAATTGTTCTTTCACTTTGTCCGTCTGTTTGAGGATGATAAGCTGTGCTCAGATTTAACTTGGTTCCCATCGCCTTTTGGAAACTTGACCAAAAATGAGAGGTAAATCGGCTATCTCTATCAGAGACAATTGATAGAGGTATTCCATGTAATGAAACAATTTCATTTACATATAATTTAGCTAACTGTTCCATACTGTAGGTTTCTTTCATTGGTAGGAAATGAGTTGACTTGGTTAGTCTATCTACAATTATCCAGATTGTATCGTTACCTTTCCTTGTTTTAGGTAATTTAGTAAAAAAATTCATTGTTATCAATTCCCATTTCCACACTGGCATTTCTAATTGTTGTAATAAACCTGAGGGTTTCTGGTGTTCAGCTTTTACTTGTGAACAGGTTAAACATTTAGAAACATAGGCTGCTATGTCCTTCTTCATTCCTGTCCACCAGAAATTTTTCCTTAAATCCTGGTACATTTTATCATTTCCTAGATGCATCGTATATTTGGACTTATGGGCTTCTTCTAAGATACGATGACGTAGGTTTCCAAATTTAGGTATCCATATTCTCTTTTCATGGAATCTCCAAATTCCATCTGTTCCTTGTTTTAATTCCTTAATCATACCTTTTAGTTTTTCAGTATCATCCTTGATTACTGATTCTTGTGCTTCTCTTATCTGATCATTTAAATCTACTTGTAGATTTAATTTAAGAGAACGTACCATTTTTGGCTTTTCGTGATACTTTCGGCTTAAAGCATCAGCTACTACATTTGCTTTTCCTTCATGATACTGGATATCACAATCATAATCACTAAGCAATTCCATCCTGCGTCTTTGTCTCATGTTCAACTCCTTTTGCCCGAAAACATACCTTAAACTCTTATGATCTGTGAATATGGTAAACTTACTACCATAAAGATAGTGTCTCCAATTTTTTAAAAGAAAAATTATTGCTCCTAGTTCTAGATCATGGGTTGAATAATTCTCTTCATGATTCTTAAGTTGACTAGATGCATATGCTATAACCTTTTGGCGTTGCATCAACACACATCCATAGCCTAATTTGGAAGCGTCACAATAGACTACAAAGTCTTCAGTTCCTTCTGGTAACGCTAATATGGGTGTATTAGTTAATCTTTGCTTAAGAATTCTAACTGTTTCTTCTTGTTTTGGTCCCCATTCATATTTAATGGATTTACAGGTTAACTTAGTTAAAGGAATGGCTATTCTAGAAAAATCTTGAATAAATCTTCTATAATAACCAGCCAATCCTAAGAAACTTCTAACCTCAGTTGGTGACTCAGGGGTTTTCCATTTAGTAATCGCCTCAATTTTTGTTGGATCCACATGAATTCCTTCATGATTAACTAAATGTCCAAGAAAATGTACTTGCTCTAACCAAAATTCGCATTTTGAAAACTTAGCGTAAAGCTTTTCCTTTCTTAATAGACTTAAAAGTGCGTGCAAATGCTTTGCATGTTCCTCTTCACTCTTAGAGTAAATTAGAATATCATCTATGAAGACAATTATGAATTTATCCAAATATGGCTTACATATTCGGTTCATCATGTCCATAAATGCGGCTGGGGCATTGGTTAAACCAAATGGCATGACAGTAAATTCATAATGACCATACCTTATTCTGAATGCGGTCTTAGGAATGTCCTCTTCCTGTACCTTTAATTGAAGATATACTGACCTTAAATCGATTTTAGAGAAAAATCGAGCTCCTTGCAGTTGATCGAACAGATCATCGATCCTCGGTAATGGGTACCGGTTCTTAATCATGACCTTGTTTAATTCACGGTAGTCAATGCACATACGCATCGATCCGTCCTTCTTTTTAACGAATAAAATCGGTGCTCCCCATGGTGATGAGCTTGGCTGGATGAATCCTTTCTCCAATAATTCATCTAATTGTTTCTTCAGTTCCTGCATCTCTGCTGGTGCCAAACGGTAGGGTGCTTTGGCAATCGGTGCTGTTCTTGGTAGTAGATGGATTCTGAATTCGACTTCTCTATCTGGCGGTAGTCCTGGTAATTCTTCTGGAAATACATCTGAAAATTGAGACACTACTGGAATGTATTTTAGTTCTTCCTTTAGTGTTAGTGATTATAGAAATCAAATACACTATAGATCATTTTCTTATATAACTTGCATTTTTCATCACAGAGATGAATTTAGTGGATTTAGAGTTTATCTCCTTTAATTGTGATCTTTTCACCTTTTGGTGAATTTACTTGGATTGACTTTTGATCACATAAAATACTGGCTTTATTGGCTATTAACCAATCCATTCCTAAAACAACATCAAATCCTGCCAGATTCATGGGATAAAGGTTTGCTATAAACTTTTGATTTAAAATCTCTATTCTTGCTCCCTGCAAGATTTCAGAAATCCTACAGTTTCTCCATTAGCTGTCTCTACTAGACATTCTTGTGGTAGTTTAGTTAATGACTGATTTAGAAGTTTGCAAAATGAAGTATTAATAAAACTTTGGTTTGTACCAGAGTCAAATAATACTTTAGCAAAAACATCATTAACTAAAAACGTAGCAGCTATCACGTCTGGAATCATCTTGGCTTCATCTGCTGTCAGAACAAATGCTCTAGCATTTTTAGCGTTCTTGTTGTTCACAGCTGGAGCCAATTTTTGGACAGTTTGGCCTGATATGACCTTTTTCTCCACAGTTGAAGTCCATTACTGGATTTTCTCCTGCAATCTTCTTCCTTGTGTCCTGGCATCTTAGAGAAATTGCAAAGAGTGGAGCATTTTCCCAAATGCTTTTTCTTGCAGGCCTTGCAGTATGGTGAAGAGGTAGAACCCATATTCCTTCTATTGTAATTCCTAGAACGGAATTCTTGTGTAAGTCTCTGTGCTAGGTTTTTCCTCTGGTCTTCTTCTTTAGTACGGATTAATTCATCAGTCAAGGTGTTGGCTAGTTCTACAGCTTCTTCTATGGTTTGAGGTCTACCTGCCTTGACTACTTGTCTAATCTATCCAATTAATCCCCAGATATAACGGGAGATTAATACCGGCTCTGGTGATGCAAGGGTCGGTACTATTCTGGCATATTCGAAGAATAACTTTGTGTACCCTTTACTATCTACCCCGGTCATTCTTAAGTTCAAAAACTTATTTGCTATCTGTTCCGTTTCATTGGGAGGGCAGAATTTCCTTTCTACCATATTTTTAAATTCCTCCCATTCCATGTTGTATACCCTATCACTTCCTCTTGACTGGAGGATAGTGTTCCACCATTCTAAGGCTGAGTTTTTAAATAGATTGGAAGCAAATATTATCTTGTCCTCTTCCGCACATTTACTTATTTTTAGTACAGCCTCAGTCTTTTCTATCCAGCGTAGAGCTGCAATAGGTTCTTCATTGCCCGAGAATTCTATTGGTTTACAGGACCAGAATTCTTTGTAAGAACAACCATAAGGCATGGTTCTTCTTCTTTTGGGAATGGGCACTTGAAGTACAGGGCCGTTGTTCACACTGTTTTCTGGTTCAATTGGTCGCTTACTGCTATGTTTACTTTTATTATTTGCTTCCTGAACCGTTTGAAGAATAAATGGCATTGCATCTATAATTCCTTGTGCCACTATAGGTTGGATAGCACTATTATCCACTTGGTTTCCATTGTTATTGACGCTTGGATTCTCATTAACCAAGTTAATGTTACTCTGGTTATCATTATTCAGATTTCCTTGATTGCCTTCATCGGCCATCTGAATTTCAAACATTTACCCCGTATTAATAGCACAAAATAATATTTAATATAGTCAATCACATGACACACAATTTAGCCAAAAGCGTCGATCATAGCGACTTTACTATATTCATATACTATGCATCTATTACACACCAGTACTGAAATAAAAATTACAATACCGACTGAAATAAAATTACACTAGTAATAGTAGGCATCCGTACACACATATTTTATTTTTATTTTATTATTTTTATTATATTATTATTATTACTATTACCGTCTCCACCATCACATTATGGATATGGATTCATCCAAAAATCCATATTGCGCTCGTCATATTTCCAGACGAGTCGCTCTCCCACCTGTCTCATTCGTTCACTACTTTCTAAAATTTCCTCACCAAATGTCCTAAGTTCTTGTACGTTTTCCGCACTCATTGGGGGTGCAGGTTCTAGGACTAGGTTCAGAATCTGGGGTGCGGGTTCCTGGTATGGGGGTGTAGGTGCCTGGAATTGGTAAGGATCTTCTAAAATTTCCCTAATGTATTCATCGTGAAAATAGCGATCTGAAGGGTCCAAACCTAGGTAGGCTCCTATGTTTTGCATGGGTGTGTCTTCATGTATCGGGTAACGTTGCACATAGTCCCTAACATCATCCCACCAGGGGTCGTAATTTGGGTCTAGGGGATTTGGTGCTGGTACCCTAGGGATTTCTTCCGGGTTGAAGTCATGCATCTCTACTTGATTATTAGGGTTTTCTATCTCCATGGGTTGGTCAGGGATTGGTGGTTGTGGTTGGGGGGCTATTATCTGTTCCAGATTAGGGTCAACTGTAGTGGTTGCTAGGATGTGGATGTTAGCTATACCCCTATTGATCATGTCCTGGGCATAGGCATCTGTCTCTCTTTTGACTGCTGCTAGTGCTCTCTGGTCTTGTAACTTTTTCATACGTTTTCTACGCTCGTGTGCCCCTCTACTGAACCATCCCCTCTTTTTCTGAGGAAATGGCTCTTCTGACTGAGCCTTAAACACAAAGATTCCTTCTTCCGTATTAGCAGAGTACCCTGAGAGGGCAGGCTGAGAAGAGGAGGTGCCTTCGCTTCTAGGCGAACCAGACAATTGACGGTACGCGTCAGATGGTCCTTGGTCGCTCATACTGTAACCTAACAAATAGTCAAATAACACATAACAAATAAATACAGTTATGCACGTATCCCCTTAATTTATTTCCTAACAGTTTGAATTTTGAGGTCAGCAGAACACTTATGTGGATGAATCAGTGACTTAGCTCTGATACCACCTTCTGTCGCAACCCCTGATCCCTGATCCCCGGGAACGGGGGGGCGCGAGCCAGTTTCGGTGGTATCGCGTATTGTCTAATTTGGCAGCGGAATTTTTCATCAGGACCGTAGTTAGGAAATATTTGATCAGAGTAAAATACCACATTTTCATAGTATTAAACATATGGGATAAAACCCAAGTTTGCATTACACACATTTTTATAGGAATAAATCCTATATTATTTAAGAAAAAACATCTATTTCTTTTTAGGAAACTTTATTGCCACTTTTCCAAGCCTTTAGTGCTGTCCAGCTGGCTTCTATTTGGCTTTCACATTTTGTTACCTGAAACGCGTTTTAAAAACATTTGTCAGTGGGAAATACTGGTTAGTGAATCCCAGTTTAATCAAGTTTCAATAAAAACCATTGTACAATATTGATGGCGATCCCGCAATTATATTTGTTTCCAAGACATCACAATTAACATCCATGGTACTGTCAGACCCGACTTGTGGAAATGTTACTCCTTGACCAGGTGGTAACAAATTTTGTATACAAAACCCCAACATACTCTTGATAATTGTATTCTTACAAATACTCAATAACTGCTTAATATATAATTAATTAAGTGAGGTTTTGTAAAAACAGTTAACAAAAAGCGGATAAACTCACATTGTTGTTTTAGATTTTTCCGTAAGGGTTTCCTGGTGACAATCTATAATTTATACAAAAGCACAGGTTAGTATAATAACCCATTTTAACATTAGTAATACCCTCCCCGAGACGGCATTCCAACGACTACGTCGGGCAGAACCACGACAGTCGTTACGGAACCCTAGATCAATCGGGCAGCGTATCTAATACGTATCCAGGGGTTATAATACTTACAACGGAGCAGAACTTCACTATTTAGGGGGGTATAATACCCGAGTATTATGCTTATTATCAGAAATTGAGATTGAGAAAGAAACTTTGAACGAATTCGAATGAAATCCGATGGCCTGCTTATATAGTTGCTGAGTCTGGTCCTCTCGTGGCCCGCGTAACATGAGCACAAGGCCAACGCGTCCCGCGTTGACCCCAGTCAACGCTATAGCTTAGCTGGGTCATCAGGTAGACTCGCCGAGTGTTGGGCCACGTGGCCGCACCGGGCTGTGCCACCTTTTAGCCTCTCGCGGCCCGCGTAAGGGTTATGGGATACCTTAAGCGGCCCGCCTAAACTTAAAAATCAGATTTTTAATTATTTTTAATACTATTTAGGGTATTTGGGGCCCGTTTTCGCATATGGGGTGTATTTTGGGACATTTTGGGATATTTTAAAATATATTAGGGTGTCGGAAAATATTCGAGGGTGTCGGTTTATTTAGGATTGTTACACACAAGCTTGCTAACATAATTGGTCGAAAACCATTACACACAGAAGCTTGCAAAATAAAAACCCAAAAACCATTACATAGAAGCTTTCAAATAAAAACCAAAATATTTTCATTTACAGTTGTTGAAGCCGAAGACCAGGGTTTCAAATAATATTTGGGATTCAATTTGAAAGCATGCAACGATTCGATTGGAAACTTGGGAAAGGAATGGTTATTTTGTCATTTATCTCTAACATTCTAATTCTTTTTTTTACCAATATATCAACCAAACACATAGGAGATGATCGACAAGTTAAAGGATTGCCCAGGGAGTAAAGTGTGGAGACGTTTGGTGTATACGGTTAGCATGGCGACAGTTTGGAGAATCTGGGGAGCAAGAAACCAAAAGACTTTCCAGGACAATTTTGTTCCTTTAAGGAAATCGGTTGATCTTATTAAAGAGGATGTCTTCTTTTGGATAAAAAACCGTTCTAAGTTCTCGGTTCTTTCGTGGGATAATTGGGTAGATTTTAATGTTGTGGATCTTCTGTAATGGTTTGTTTTCTGTTTTCCTTTTTCTGTTGTTTGTAATGTTTCTCAGTTCCTTGCTGGCTTTTTATATATAAATATAAAGTGTTGTTGCCATTCAAAAAAAAATCAACCAAACACATATAATTTTGGACAGAATTAATTCAGGTTCCCACTAATTCTAGTTTCATTTGAACACTCCAATTTCTTTCAAAACATTTGATGAACCAAACGACCCTAAAGATTCTTAATGTATTTACATGGATGCAAACGTTGAATCCATAAGTTTTTGAGATATCTCAACTGTTAACTGCTTCGTCCTAGAATCTGGCTTTCAACACTGTTGTCTGGCCCAAAGACTCTAATAAGGATCTTCATTGTTTAAGTGTATCACTAAAATTATATGAACGAGCCATTAACAAGTTTAAAGGAGTCAAGTCAAGCTTCCTAATATGAAGATCGGCATCATCAAAGTTTATTCACTGTTGTGGTTCCAACCGATAATCTATTGGCCAAAGCAAACAGGGAGAAATCCAGAGAGAATTTAAGATAGGATTTTAGATAATTTCTTCTTCATACTTTCTTCAACCAAATACAATTGCCTTATAGGCTACAAGAATTTACGAAATGCATGAACATGAGAACATGGGAAACCACCCACTAACTTGGAATATATAAAACCACTACTACTAACCTACTGCATGAAATAACTAGAAATAATAATATAAATGAACTTGGGCAATGCATGTGAGATGGTATGGTGGCTGCATGACGTGGCACGTATCAATCCACCCCACTCGAATTCACCTTGTCCTCAAGGTGAAAGTCGGGGTAAACACAAACGAACCACCATTTCGCTTCCCAAGGCGGCCGCCATTCTGATTTTCCAGCAGTATACGGACTAGTCGCAACAAAGCACCACGGTGGCTTCCAATTGTGTTCCAATGATATGGTCAACACGTCCACCGGATAATTCTCAGCATTTGTTTGTTTCAATTCAGCATGTGCTTAATTCCTTTCAATGTCAGGATCGTGGGTAGCAAAAAAAGGGCGAATGGAATGCCATTTTCATCCATGTTCTAGTAGTGTTCCAGTAGTAGTTATTTCTTTGTAAACCCTATTTAAAGGGCTTTGTTCTGCAATTTATTAAAGCTGAGAAATTAAGTCTAAATTCCCTCTCGTTTTCTTTCAAGAATCCCTTCTATTTTCTCGCCATTTGGGAATTGGAATCTGATACATAACAATTTGGTATCAGAGCCGGCTTTCCTATGGATACCCGCACCAAATCAAATGCTGAATTCCGTCAAGATATGGAGTCCTTCATGACCCGCCAGCAATCCGCCCTGGACCGTCATGACACCGTTTTTGAAACCATTCTCACCAAACTACAATCCATGGAGGCCCGCCTGCAATCTTTGGAGACCAACCGCACCAGTGGGTCCTCCGATGGTTCCTCTGGTTCATCAAAAAAAGACACGACTTCCCCATTCGGTATTAATCAGCCCCAAACCAAACTTTTCTTCCCTAAATTCACCGAAACCGGCCCAGTTGGATGGATTTATTTATGTGAGCAGTACTTTGAGTTCGTGAAGATTTCGGTCGAACAACAAGTTTCATTGGCTTCGTTTCATTCAGAGGGAATTGCTCTTCAGTGGTATCGTTGGTATACTAAGTTGAAAGGGTCCGATCATGTGGGAGGAACTCACTCAAGCGGTTCTGCAAAGATTCGGGCTGACTGATTTTGACAACCCGTCTGAATCCCTCTCCCTTTTGAAGCAGTCGACAACAGTGGCGGCTTATACTGAGTCGTTTGAGCAGATTTCCAACCGAATCGATGGCCTGCCGGATTTTATTTAATTGGTTGCTATGTTGCAGGCTTGAAGGATGAAATCAGATTCGAGGTTAAACTTAAGAAACCCCAGAATTTGCCGGAAGCAATCGGGCTTGCACGCTTGATTGAGGAGAAGCACCATACACAAATGGACAGTCCATCTTTGACCCAACTACCTTCCACTAATGGTACTGGCCTCTTAGGTCCAAATCTTGCTCCTCCGTTAGCCCTTCCAGCCCCTAATCTGATCAGGCGACTCTCAAGTGCTGAGTTACGAGACCAGCATGCTAAAGGGCTATGCTATTATTGTGATGAAAGGTACCAACCGGGACACAAGTGTGATAAACTACAATTGTTTATGATAGTCGATCCTATGGACGAACCCAATCTTCACCTTGAGGACAAGGTGAACTCAAGCGGGGTGGAATGATATGGTCAACACGTCCACCGGATAATTCTCAGCATTTGTTTGTTTCAATTCAGCATGTGTTTAGTTCCTTTTAATGTTCGGATCGTGGGTAGCAAAAAAAGGGTGAATGGGATGCCATTTTCATCCATGTTCTAGTAGTGTTCCAGTAGTAGTTATTTCTTTGTGAACCATATTTAAAGGGCTTTGTTCTGCAATTTATTAAAGCGGAGAAATTAAGTCTAAATTCCCTCTCGTTTTCTTTCAAGAATCCCTTCTATTTTCTGGCCTTTTGGGAATTGAAATCTGATACATAACATTCACATTTGCTAGATCCATCCAAAAAAGGTTTTTTTCCTCATAGGAATCATGAGGTTTCAAAAAGTTGCTAAATCCATCCAAAATGACTAATACTCTAACAATACTAAGTTGATAGAGGGGTAATTTAGTCATTCTTTTAATTTATTTAATTTACCCTTTTTACCAGGTTATATCTTGGCCCCATTTTACCCCTAATTTCAAAGCTTGGACAACGAGTTCGTCGATCTGCAGTCTGCACATAAGAATTTTACTTGTTAAACGATTTAAAATATTGAAGGTGTGCTATAAGGTATAAACAATTGAAATACAAATACAAAGAAGTGAAGAATACCAAACTCAAGTTTTTCAGTGTTAAATGAATTTATTATCTCTTAAATGTTTGTATCAGTTTGTACTTGTGAATTGCTTGGAGTTTTGTGCAGATTATCCTTTTCAATAAACTTGTACATACTTTTATGTACTATGAATTGCATGTTACTACCTGATACAATAATGATTCTAATGAACAAAAACTCACATACAAAAGGCTGCCATTGATTAAAACCTCTATATAACTCTTTCCATCACAATTAAAGTATATATTTTAGAACAGTCCCTCCCCTATTCATTATTTTGTCCTGCATATCTGATTTCTGTTTTTCATTATTCATACATGGATGAAATGTGTGTGTAACTGTAAATGTTGAGTAACTTCATGAGCGATTTATAGTCCTATTAAAAAACAACATTCTTCATTCTTGTCAAAACTTGCTAGCAATCTAATACTGAATTGATATTACAAGTTTAACATCAACATTCTTTTGTAGTAAACTAGCAATGATGCTTGTGCTGGGAGAAAACTCTGGTGCAGTAGAAAGTTACAAAATCAAGCAAAAGGAGACTGCTCCATGATGAATCATAGCATGTTTGCAGCTGACCCATTTCAGACCAGCAACTGAATAACCCATTTCAACCTGACCATACCATTCAATGCTGAAATCATGTCATACCATTAACCAATATACCATCCAAAAATGACATCTAACTGTTAATACATGCCAACTGACAAAAAAATATACCATCCAAACAGTTATTACATACCAACTAACCAAAAATATACCATCCGAACAGTTAATACATGCCAAATAACCACATGTCTATCACAGTTTGACACATAAATGGTGAAAACGAACTGAGGGTGAAATTAGGGTTAAAATGGGGGCAAGATATAACCTGTTAAAAAAGGGTAAATTAAATAAATTAAAAGAATGACTAAATTACCCCTCTGTCAACTTAGTATTGTTAGAGTATTAGTTATTTTGGATGGATTTAACAACTTTTTTAAAAACTCAGTGGTTACTATGAGAAAAAAAAAACCTTTTTTTTTTTTTTTGATGAATCTAGCAAATGTGAATAAATATCAAGGACGATTTTAGCAATTTACTCTTTATTCTCTGATTTCGTTCGTAAGGCATTAGTGTTTTTCTTTGTTATTGATGACCTAGATCGCTTTGAAATTTAATGTTTTTATATTTACAATTTTCATGTTCTCAAAATTTTTTATTTTATATTGTCTACAACCCTGTCTATTAATTAGAAAGTTATAAAAGAAGAACAAAGAATTCTATGTATGTTGTTTCCCCCCAACTCTCCTAGTGTTAGTGGCGGAGCCAGAAATTTTTTTTATGGCGTCTTTTTTTATGGATACCCCGTTTTATAGTAACCAGGAGTCGAAGTTTTGGATCGGTTCGGATCTAGTTGGGTCAAATCACATAACAAAAGCAAATATCACAGTAAAAATACAATGTTATTGAATAAAAACACATAATAAAATTACAAAGTCATTTGAAATATATAAAAAAAATGCATTTAATAGTTGCTCTGTACACATTTTCATGTTTTGAAAACGATTCATAATGTTTTCAATGGCAACTTGCAAAAAAAAAACTCATTTTATTATAACAAACAAGTGCACGCATCATTCAAATGATTATCAAACATCCTGTTAGGTTAAACAATTGAAACAAAACCAATTAGACATGGGGCTATAATGCTTACTGGATTAGAAAAAATAAAATTAAGCATAGACCTTTAATGATTTAAGTATACTAATTAAATTCAAGTAACTGGGCTTAATTTTTGAAATATAAATTTGTTTATTATGTAATTCTATTAGAAGAAAACAAAACAATGGTGTCGGACAACACCGTTGTTCAAAGTGTGGCTTCACCACTACCTAGTGGCATGTTAAGTGATTATAGCTTTTCAAAACGTAATAACTCTCTTTTCTATTAGCATAAGGTCTTTCTAACGTGCTAACTTACTAACCACTTTTAGGGTTAGTGACAACTACTACTCTTTACTTCTACTAATTATGAGCTAAATACTGACTCTCTTTTTAGAATATTCCATTTTATCACGGACTTATAGGTATTTTGTAGTATTAATAGAGAAAGAACCAGTGAATATTTTATTTATATCTAAGAGTGAGGATCAAATATAAAGTTTATCTTGGCTAGTAAGGATAGAATGCAATAGGATTATGACATGTGGCAAAATTTAAAATAAATAGAAAGGGTATTTTTGTCAATTTTATGTGACATCTGTGCTTGTAATCATTGTATAAACTCTAATTTGTTCAATTATCAATAAAACGAAGTGATTTGTCCCCAATGTTTGTTTATTTATGTTTGACATTTTGCACGTTTCGATTTTTGTTCAATTTCAAACTCTATATCATTTTCGGGAAAGTTATACGCAAACTGATACGTGAACATAATCAGTTTAACGCAAAAAACACTCCGGAACATCAATATATGCTTAACATACCTAAAATAACCTTTACATAACTTAGAAATAAGTTTTGAAGGCTTTGGTATGGCAAAATCAAGTTTATTCGATCGCAGAGACTATTTACGTCAATCTGCGAAAGTATACCGATTCGTGTGGTAACGAACATTCCGGAACATGACCATAAGTTAAACATACCATAAATATCCTTTACATAGCTTAGAAATAGGCTTTGAGAGGTTCGGTGTGCTAAAACAAACTTTTTGGTCAATCAGGGACTAAAAGCGTCAAAAAGTGCATAAGTTTGCATTTTCTCGCATATCTTACATTCTGAATATATCCGGACATCCAAAAATTTATGTAATCATTAAAATATTTTATTTTAGTGATTGGCATGTTAAATTTCCATTCGTCGCGTAATTTGGATCGTTTTTCACGTCCTTTCGTGTTTCGTCGTAATTAACCGAACAACGCAACCGTAGGACCAAACGAACTGACATCCGAGATATTTTTGAGCATATTTTAAGTTCCCTATACTTTAACTTCATTTTAGAGCCTTAAAATGGGGTTAACGGGGCTTAAACGTGCCAAAAATGCATTGAAAACCAAGTTTTACACATTCAGGGACCTAAACTGTCAATCTGCCAAACTTGGCTAGGCGGGGCGCGTAGCCCAAGGCCTTCCCCTTATGCGGCCCATGCAAACTGCCTAGTTCAGCAAACTCAGTTTTCTGATTCAGCAGCTGGTTTCCTAGGTTTTGCACATGGTTTCTTCAATCTTTGAGCTGGTTTTAGGCACCCATAGTATAACAAATCAATGGGCACACTTGTAAGGCCAAGATCGAAGCTTGAATTCCAAGAAACAATCCTAACGGTTGTGGAAATCCTATAAATACCCACCTTGAATTCACTTGCATCCTCACACCTTGATTCATTTCTGCTCTAAGTTGGAGTTTCCACACTTCATTGTAGGATCGTTTTCAGACCCAAACGAGTCGTTCAGAGATCACGACCAATACAAAAGGCGAAAACAGATGTATTGGTGTTATTTCAGCTGAATTGCACAAGAAATCACTTTAAACTGTCTTTATATTGATATCAGATCGATTACAATGCTGTAGACACTTCGGCAGAGCTTCGCTACCGGAATCAGAATCATTACAAATGAATTGGCACAACAGGTATTTATAGGCATGGTGATTTCGTACGAAACAGAACAAACGAAATCAGTTTCACACGAAATAGTGATTTCGTGCGAAATAGCCATGTGATTTCATACGAAATGACTTTCATGTCATTTCGTGCTAAATACCCATAAACACACTTTTCTCGTATTTCGTGCCCTAATCTTTCTACACTATTACAAGACTCGATACAAGACGAAGTTGACAGACGTATGCACCAACAGACTCCCCCTCGGATGTTGACGAAGTCTTCGGTGTCGAGTCTTCGGTTGTCAAACCTTCAGTATTTATCAGTCTTCTCGCTCTTTCCAAAGATTCTCCATTGTAAGCGACCTCAATCAATCTCTTTCTCTATTTCTCTTTCTTCCAGAATCGCAACCTGCTTCTATACATCTCTTGATCAGGTCTCTTGATTCCTTAAGTTTATCAGCATCAGCATCTTGCGTGAACACATTTCCACGATCAGACACTGACTCTAACCACTTCAGACTCCCCCTTTCGACAAGCTAGGATCGTAGTCTGGCTCTTAGCTGCAATCTGATACTGATAATCCTCAAGAATTAGAACCTAGCTAACCTGCACATTCTCTACCTCAAAATAAATTTCTCATATTTAAAACTTTATAAATTTAGAAACTTCATAGTATGTATTGTTCAAAAATGATTTAATCTCTGACGACCACTTGTACAAACTAATATCTTTAAAAACACTCTCTTCCAAACCTGTTCATCATGTCCAGCTCTTGGAATTTTGAAAATTTGCTCTTCAATATCAGTTGTCAAAAATCTTTTTGAATTTTTCAAAATTTATGCTAAAACACACTGAAAATCTTTTTGGACTTTTGAATATAAAGGAATGCAGTAAAGAAATATATACAGACAATACTTTTTTTGTGAGTTTGTGTAAGAGGATCATATCAGTTTTTGAGACAAATCACCAACACCGTTAAGCTTTAAACATTTTAAGTTCTAAACGATTCACTTAGATTGTCAGTATACTGATCCACTTAAATTTTCACACAAAGTTCAACTGTTTTGAGATATGAGATTAATGTCTTCGAGACTTAAACTTATTCGCGTGTCCCACCTCAGAATATACTCCGGTATCCAGATCCCAATATTTAGTCTTACAGGTGAGTATACCTAGATGATATATGTAAAGGGTTAAATGCGAGGGCCATGAGAGCTCAGGCTATTACTTCCGCAAAATCAGAGAGATGACGGCTTCGACTTTAGGTGTGTTCCCTTTAGAGAATCTTTTCTTCAACAGCACATGATTAGCATTTTGCAATGTTTCATCATTTTTTATGCTGAGGTGGGGGTGCTATATTTCAAGCAAGCGGAAAGTATTATACGGGGACTAGGCCATTGCTTCCGCAAAATCAGAAGTCCCGGGATAATACCCCAGATATCATTAAGCATAAAGACCTAGTATCTCAGAAAGAGGGATTTTTCAAACAAGATTTCGGGGGTTACCCATATATCCGAGAGATATTCCCCACGAACTAACTAAGTTTGATATTTAGGTTTATATCTCGAACACAATCTACTAAATGTGCAAAAACCAACTGGCACATCATCAGTGAGACCGTTTATCACTTTTTACTTTCCAATTCTTTAGCGTGCTGCGATAGTCCACTGATGTACTATCATTTCCTCTTTTCTCAACAAAGCTCATTTTTTATTTTATCATGTTTTTGGTTTTTCAAATTTTCTAATGTTTTTGGATTTTCTGAAATTTCTTACTCCCCCTAAAATTCAAAACCATTTAAAGAAAAATTTGAAAACAAACTGTACAAATAAAGTGACAACTGATATCGAATCACTTCAATTTGCCATCCGTTTGGCATAAACAATCAGAACTCCCCCTGACAACAAACTATTTTCCCATTATGATTTCAAAACACTTAAGTTTGTTTTAATCAAATGGTTTTTTCTGGAAAATAAGTTTTGTTGAATTTCACAAACCATTTGTAGGTTAGGGGATCATTCATCACATTGTTCTTCAAAACTCATATGTATGAAAGTTAAATCAAGTTCAACTTAATGACCTTGACTAACCCCTTGTAGATATAAACAATACCCACTTGTAAGTTTACCAAACAAACATTATCAAGAATGATGCCGATTCATGCTCCACGCTTACCAACCTGAGAGCTCCGGCAAGTCAGGGTTTTTAATTATAGAGATTCTCCCAAGCCTGATTGTCCTTGGGAGATTCCAAGTTACCAACACTCGGTTGCTTACCTTCCATCTTCTTCTCATAGAACACCTTTACCCCTTTAACTTTTCCATCAATCATTTTTCCAAAAATGTGTTTCACTTTGGGGTTAAAAGCCTTTTCAATATCAAATTCTTTCTTTTCAGGAAAAAATTGATTTGAAATTTCAACTTTGCCAACTTTTGTTTTAAAATTTTCAGCCCGCAATGGTGGAAAATTTGCATCATCCATTGGCGGCACTGACTTAGCAACTTTTGACTCAACCTGTGGCTCCTCTGACTTTGTGGAATCAGATTCATCACCAAAAGATAGCTTCTCTGATTTTGTTGAATCAGAATCATCGCTAGAACGATTATCAGATTTCTTAACAATCCACTTGCGATTGTCAAGATTAACTTTCTTCTTGTAAACCATTTTTGAACATTCTCCAACCTTAAATGTTGAATTTTCAAAAACTTTAAATCTTTCGGTTGGGGGTTTACTTTTCTCAACAACTTTTTCTTTCAGTTTAAGAGACACTCCCTGTTGTGTGTTTATTGCCTTTAAACAGTTTCTGGCAATATGACCAACTTTATGACAATTGAAACAGGTTCTCGTCTCCGTCTTCTTCTGAGTAACTTCCTTTTCATTTCCTCTTGCTTCTTGGCAAGGAATTCTTTGTTCGTCTGCTTCCAGAATGAACTCTTTTATTCTTTTTCAGCACTTGTTCCTAAAACAAAAATAGTTTTTTATTTATAAATTTTCTCATTTTTATAATTTTCTGGTAAAATAAAACCCAAACCTTTCTTTTTGAAATTACTTTTATGGTTTGGTTTCTTTCGATAACCTGAACCAGAACTGTTACCCTTTTTCTTGTTTTCTCTTTGTTGCACTCTTGAGGTGTAAGGTTTTGGTTTTTCAGAAATATTTACATCTTTTATTTCAGAAATATTAATTTCTGTTAGTTTGAAAACCTTTTTAATCATTTCAGTTTTAACACCTCTTATTGGAAAATCTTCATCATAATATAATTTGTCAGAATCATTCAAAATATAAGCTATTTTGAATGTTTCATCATTCAAATTAGATTTTGATAACAGAAATTCTTTATTGTATACTCTTTTGCCCTTTTTGATTGTTGAATTTGACGTATCAGACTTTGACGCTGATTTTGACTCCGATTTTGACTCCTCGATTTCATCTTTATCTAACACCTGATAGACCACTTTCTTTATTAACTCGGACTTGTGATCAGTGTCGGACGATGTGAAAGTGACATCAATACTTTCTGGCAAATTTTCTGACAACTCAGATTCCCACTGTAAGTTGGTTGCCTTTTTTACTCTTTCTAAATTTGGATTTCGTGGAGAATATCCATTTTCAAGCGGGGGTGGACATTTGTTGTAACCAACACTTGGTTTCTTACCAGAAATCTTCTCTTCAGTAACTTCTTTTGTTTCAGAATCCTTTTCTTCAGATGTCTTTTCTTGAAATGTCTTCATGCTTTCCACTATAGGGTAAATCCTGTCAACCACAAAAGTAGAACATGAGTAACTTTTTAATAACCTATTCACTCTCTCTATTTCTATTCTCTGAGTTTCCAACTTTTGTTTAAGATAAGCACACATCTCAGTGTAATAATTGACACTATCTAGTTGTCTCATGTATGCTCCTTTAAGCGTCTTCATTGCTGTAGCTTATTCACTACTTGACTCATTGTATTGATTCATTGCTTTGTTTAAGACATCATATGATTCTTTCATCCTGTTAATGTTGTGAATCAATTCACTGTTTTGCTTCTTCATAATCTCACAGTTTTCACAATTTTCAGTCACTTTTTCTGCAACAGCTTCTTTTTTAACTTCAAACACTGGAATTTCTTTGTCTTGCTTCTTTTCCTCACAAACTTCATCTTCAGCATTTTCATATTTCTTGGCTTTATTTAAACGCTTCCTTATTTTTTCTGCCCAATAATCATCAACAAGATAACCATCACTATTATCATTAACAATTTGAGCAACACACGCTTTATGACCATACATTTTGTTAGGATCATAATCATCCCAACTGAAATCTTTCCAACTAAAACCCCCTGGAAGCCTTTCATCATCTTGATCTATCATTTTGTTCATCAAACTTGCTTTACTCTCTTCTGAAATATATTTATCCCAACTGTCTTCTTTTGATGAACTTCCATTATCTTGATTAACAAGACAAGCTTTCTTTGAATTTTCAATCACCTTCCTAGCATGTGCAGTTTGTTGATGTTCTTGTTGATACGGCTGTTGAGCAACTTGATGATAAATCGCCTTTCGATAGTAGCCATTGTTCCCGAAAGGATTTTGTGCTCCACTTGCTTCGCGGTTTGTGCACTCTCTCTTGAAATGCCATTTTTCCCTACAATAAAAACAAGTTACTTTAGATTTATCAAATCCTAAAGTAGAAACATTTGCATCACGGAAATCATCTATTCCCGTAATTTGTTTAAACTTTTCAGCTCTTCTCAACACGCTTGTCACAGCCCCCGACCCGGTTTGACCCGTTTCAGGAGCTGCGGGACAGAAAATCCCGTGGTATTTATTTAATTGAGTTAACAGCGGAAGATTTTAATAGGATCTTTTTAAAACTGCAATTTCCCGATTATTTTATTTCACAACTCGGGATAAACCCCGGTAATTTACAATCATATGATTTCACGGAGAAATCTTTATTTAAACATGTTTCTTTATTTTATACTGAGCCACTTCCTTAAGCTTGTAGTGCCTTGCGGCACTTTTCCTGGATCACAACAGATCACCTGAAACATGTTTGAAAAAGGTTTTGTCAGCGGGAAATACTGGTGAATCATTCTTTTTACTAAAACGACACGTTTGATATAATTTACAGTATTAAGAGCGATTACAATGTTTCCTGATATCAACCAACTACCCACAGTATTTGTCACTCGAACATCCATCGGTAGCCTCTTAGCCCGATGGTGTCTGTGACTATGGTCATATCACCCCTTGGCTAACTCGTTGTCCAATGGTGACGGTTATCAAGTAATGTATACAAAACCCCACATACCTGCTGTCATTTGGTGATTACAAACACTTAATCCCTGTAATTATAACCTTGAAAATAAACATGATTTTGAAAGTAATTTGATAAAAAGAGAATGACTCACATTGCAGATTTATTTTAGCAGAGCCTAGCCTACTGATTAGCCTTTTAACCTAAATTTAATAACATGCACACGAACTCGGTTAGTAACTAATACAGCATTTACGATAACTCACAAGATTAAACCTTCACAACGAATGACAAAGTGCGATACTTAAACATCCATCGTATTCACGACGAATGACAAAGCATAAACCCTAATGTGGGCAGCACTTAAACATCCATTGCATAGTTTAATCGATCGGACATTGAATTGTAGCAGCGATCGAGTTAATACCCGGTATCGGAGCAGCACCCTACTAATTAAAGTTGTATTTTCGACTTTTAAGTAGCCTGACTTCGTTTTTGAGTTTTAATTTCGACACCAGTGGACTGTGCAAGTGACGGGCTATTTATAGCTGAAATTAGGGCCTCACGCGGCCCGCGTAACCCATCACTTATATCTTACGCGGCCCGCATGGCCGCCCAGTCTACGTATAGGTTTGCATGGTCATGGGCTTTGGTTTGATAGGTGGATTATACGTGGCCCGGATACTTATCCGGTCAAACTCAGGGTTGACGCGGCCCGCGTAAGACATGTCTTGTCTCTTACGCGGCCCGCCTGAAACCTATTATTCTTGATTTTCTTGATTTTTATGTAAGGTATGGTTTCAGGGGTCCGGGTTTTTACTTTCGGGTATTTTAGGATAATTTTGAGAGTCCTTACATTCTCCCTACCTTATTTAGAATCTCGTCCTCGAGATTCATTGGAATAAGTGAGGATACTTTCGTTTCGTCTCTGATTCCAGCTCCCAAGTGTATTCAGGTCCTCTCTTTGAATTCCACTTGACTTTGACAAGTATTAACCGTTTGTGTTTGAGAAATTTCACTTTTCTGTCTTCTATCTGAAGAGGTTTCTCCACAAATTTTAATTTCTCATTTACCTGTATATCTTGGAGAGGTACTATCAATGATTCATCTGATAAGCATTTCTTGAGGTTGGATACATGAAATACGTCATGTACTCCAGCTAACTCTTCTGGTAGTTGTAAACGATAAGCAACTGGTCCTATACGTTGGATCACTGAAAATGGTCCTACGTATCTTGGGCTTAATTTTCCTTTCTTACCGAATCGAACTACTCATTTCCAAGGAGATACTTTCATTAGTACTTTTTCTCCAACTTGGAACTCCAATGGCTTCCTTCTATTGTCTGCATAACTCTTTTGACAATCTCGAGTCGTCTTCAGTCTTTCCTTGATTTGTGTAATCTTGTCAGTGGTTTCTTGTAGTATTTCAGGACCTGATAATTGACTTTCTCCTATTTCTGCCCAACAGACTGGAGTTCTGCACTTTCGTCCGTACAGTGCTTCAAAGGGGGCAGTGTCGATGCTTGAATGATAACTATTGTTATAGGAGAATTCAATTAATGGTAGGTGATCGTCCCAGTTTCCTCCAAAATCTATCACACATGCTCGGAGCATGTCTTCCAGAGTTTGTATTGTTCTTTCACTTTGCCCATCTGTTTGTGGATGATATGCAGTACTTAGATTCAGTCGGGTTCCCATTGCTTTTTGGAAACTTGTCCAGAAATGGGAAGTGAAACGACTATCCCTATCCGATACAATGGAGAGTGGAACTCCATGTAAGGATACTACTTCATCTACATACAACCTTGCCAACCTTTCCATACTAAAGGTTTCTTTCATAGGTAAAAAGTGAGCTGATTTGGTTAATCGGTCAACAATTACCCAAATCGCATCATTACCTTTTCTGGTTTTAGGCAACTTAGTAACAAAATCCATTGTTATAAGTTCCCATTTCCATACAGGCATTTCTAATTGTTGTAGTAGACCTGAAGGTTTCTGGTGTTTTGCCTTAACTTGTGAACAAGTAAGACACTTAGAAACATATCGAGCTATATCCTTTTTCATTCCTATCCACCAAAAATTATTCTTTAAATCTTGGTACATCTTATTGTTTCCAGGGTGCATGGTATACTTAGATTTATGGGCTTCTTCTAAAATCTTATTTCTTAAATCTCCCTGCTTCGGTACCCAAATTCTTCTTTTGTGGAATCTCCAAATTCTATCAGCTCTTTGTTCTAATTCTTTTATTCGTCCTTTCATTCCTTCAGCATCATCCTTGATTGCTGTTTCTTGAAATTGCTTTAGTTGTTCCATTAAATCTAACTGTAGATTTAACCTAAGAGCACGAACCCGTCGTTGTTTCTCATGGTACTTACGACTTAAGGCATCTGCAACTACATTTGCCTTTCCTTCGTGATACTGAATATCACAGTCGTAGTCACTTAGGATTTCCATCCATCTTCTTTGCCTCATATTTAATTCTTTTTGCCCAAATATATATCTTAAACTCTTATGATCTGTATAGACAGTAAATTTACTTCCGTATAGATAATGTCTCCAAATTTTAAGGGCAAAAATTATGGCTCCTAATTCTAAGTCATGAGTCGTATAGTTTTCCTCGTGCTATTTCAATTGCCTTGAAGCATACGCAATTACCTTCTTGCGTTGCATTAGTACACATCTTAATCCTAGTTTTGAAGCATCACAATAAACTTCAAAATCTTCAGTCCCTTCTAGTAAAGCTAGGATTGGGGCATTTGTTAACTTCTGCTTCAAGATTCTAAAGGCTTCTTCTTGTTTAGGTCCCCATTCAAACTTAACTGCTTTACAGGTTAGCTTAGTTAATGGTACAGCTATCTTGGAAAAATCCTTAATAAACCGTCTATAGTATCCGGCTAAACCTATAAAACTTCTAATTTCCATTGCGGATTGCGGAACCTTCCATTTGGTAATTGCCTCTATCTTAGCAGGATCTACGTGAATACCTTCATGATTTACCATGTGACCTAAAAATAGCACTTCCTTTAGCCAAAATTCGCACTTTGAGAATTTGGCGTAAAGCTTTTCTTTTCTTAGAAGAGTTAAGAGTGCATGCAAGTGCTGACAATGCTCGTTCTAACTTTTGGAATAAATAAGTATATCGTCTATAAAAACAATTATAAATTTATCCAAATACGGTTTACAGATTCTATTCATCATATCCATGAATGCGGCAGGAGCATTTGTTAACCCAAAGGGCATGACTGTAAACTCGTAATGACCATACCTAGTTCTGAAATCAGTTTTAGGTATGTCTTCTTCTTGTACCTTCAATTGATGGTATCCGGAGCGTAAATCGATCTTGGAAAAATATCTAGCTCCTTGAAGTTGATCGAAAAGATCATCAATCCTAGGTAATGGGTATCGATTCTTAATTGTAATCTTATTCAATTCTCTATAATCAATACACATTCTCATCGAACCATCCTTCTTCTTTACAAACAATACAGGTTCCCCAAGGGGATGAACTAGGTTGTATGAAACATTTACTTAGTAATTCATCTAATTGCTTTTTCAGTTCTAACATTTCTGTAGGTGCTAACCGATAAGGTGCCTTAGCTATCGGTATAGTTCCTGGAATTAGATGAATTCTAAATTCTACTTCCCTATCTAGTGGTAATCCTGGTAATTCTTCTGGGAATACATCTGGGTATTCAGAGACTACAGGAATTTCCTTAAGTTCTTTACCCTTAGAACTAATGATTACTGAAATCATATATACTATTCCTTGCTTTCGTTCATAACGAGCAACTTTCATTACTGATATGAACTACGTGGTTTATCTCCTGTAATCATGATTACTTCTCCGGTAGGTGCCTGAATTTCTATAGAGTTCTTATCACAAAGGATTCGAGCATGGTTGGCTACTAACCAATCCATTCCTAACACAACATTCATTGGTAATAGGTTTGCATGAAATTTATGACCTGAAAGTTCTATATGTTCTTTTTGCAAAACCTTATCTATTTTAATAAAATTCCCATCTGCTGTTTCGACTGTAAAAATTTGCCTAAGATTGGTTAAGGGTAAGTTAAGAGCTTGGCAGAATGAAGTATTTATGAAACTTTGGTTTGCACTAGAGTCAAATAATACTTTTGCGTAAATGTTGTGAACTAAGAACGTACCAGCTATCACGTCAGGAATTAACTCGGCTTCCTGAGTAGTTAACTGCAAGGCTCGAACATTCTTCTTAGTAGCTCCATCGGCCGGCTTGGCTTTGTTGTCTGCTGGTTTGATCAATTTAGGACATTCTGTTTTAAAATGCCCATTTTCTCCACAGTTATAGCAGATTCTTGTTTTCTTTCTGCAATCTTCTTCACGATGTCCTACAGCTTTGCAATAGTTGCAGATTACATTGCATCTACCATAATGTTTCTTTCTGCAATTCCTGCAGAATGGCGGGGCTGAAGATTGCATCTACCATAATGTCTACCATAATGTCTCGCAGCTTTAACGATATTGCGGATTTTGCTATTAATCCCCAAATATAGCGAGAAATGAGTACCGGTTCTGGCGAAGCCATTGTTGGTACCACTCTAGCATATTCAAAGAATGTCGAATTATACCCTCGACAATCTACACCCATCATTCGATGATTTAGGAATTTATTTTCCATTTGATCTTTTTCATATTCGGGACATAATTTTCTTTCTACAAGACTCTTAAATTCTTCCCAGTTCATGGCATAGGCCATATTTCTTCCTTTGGCTTGAAGTACTGTATTCCACCATTCTAGCGCCCCATCTTTGAAAAGATTCGACTCATACATGACCTTGTCGTCCTTGGCACATTTACTTATTGTAATTACTGCCTCGGTTTTTTCTAACCAACGCAGTGCCGCAGTCGCTCCTTCATTGCCTGCAAATTCAGCGGGTTTACAAGCAAGAAATTCTTTGTAAGTGCAACCAGGTGTTGCAGCTTTCATTTTCTTAGGGAGCGGAGTCTGCCGTGGTTCATTATCATGATTAATATGATTACCGCCTCCATTTACGCTATTACTGAAATTATCTTTAGAAATACGTTTGCTAGGAATGATTTGTTGGGGTTCAACAGGTTTCTGTGCAGCAGCAAGTATTGCTGGAATAGCATTGGCTAATCCTTGAGAAATGATATTCTCTATATCTTGCCTAGTCATAAATTGATCCTCCGGATGTTGCTCATAATGGTTAATCTCGTTTACTGGTACATTATTAGCGTTTTCCATCTGATAATTAATATATATAATTTATTAGTATCGAATAAATAACAATTATACACAAATAATCATATAAATTTCACAACACACATATAGTCAAAACTATCGATTTTCGATTCCCATTTTTATATTTCATAATATGCGTCATTATACACCTTTATCTTACCAAGTCTTATTTTATAGTTATTTTACAGACTATATTCTATTTATTTATTTTACAACCACAGTTTCATATTCTCACACCACACTATCCCTCGTCAGTTGGTATTTCAGTAACGACGTTCCCTCTCGTCATTTCCATGAGATCTGTTCTCCTACTTCCATGATCCTATTTCCTGCATCCACCAGCTCCTCGCCAAAGTGGAGGAGTTCAGCTAGATTTTCATTGCTCATCGGTGGATTTGGTATAGGTTCTGGGTCGAACTGAGGGAGAAAGGAATAAGGATTGTTGAGCAGGTTTTGGAACTGCCAATCATTAGTCCACCATTCATCCATTCCTAGAGGTTGGGTGTGAATTATTGGTTCTGGAATTGCTGGTTCTAAGTTTATAGGGAGTTGATTTTTAATAGGATAAGAGTAGAAATTATTATTGACAGGCCTGACTATATCACAGCTCGCCAATGCGCGATCCAATTCATCCTGAAATGGTAACCCCTCAACTTGTCTAGAGCTTTCCCCAAGTTCCATCTGATTTTGCCTAGAACCTTCCCCAAACTCTTTTTCCATCTGCCTAGAACTTTTCCTTTATCTAAGGGATTTTCTATTTTAGGAATTCTCCTAGTTGTAGGTTTCCTCCTGCGCACACGCCTCCATCCTACAAATCTTCTCCTTTTCTTAGGCTTGGGTTTTTCCGGAGGTGGAGCATTAAATTCCATAGGTTCTTCTATATCTGGTATATAACCAGTAAAATCTCTAGAAACCTCTATTTTCACCGGATAGATATTTAGATTTTGAAGAGCTTCAGACAAGTCGTTCATGCTGTTTAGCATATATGCAAAATACACAAAATGCTAAGTTAAAATTTTATAACAAAATTTCATGGATAACCTTTAAATATTATTGCATACCGTGTGACTAATTTAATACAAAAGACAACTAATAATTAAAACATATTAGGGTTTAAGGTAAACTTATTTATTTACTGGATAAGGTTTCTGGCTTGTAGGTGATAAGGGTGCTAAAACTTGAGTCAGAATATTTAAAGATTTGCATTTACGGCTACAGTGGCTAGCATATAAAGATCTGCCCATTTTTCATCTAACTTGTCTTCCCACGGTGATTTACTGGTTAATTCCTGGGTTTCCTGGTTAACTTTCTTTTCTCGGGCTTTCTTTATTTTCTCCTGACTTTTCCTAATAATCAAACTTCTTTTATTAGGAGAAAGTGGTTCCTCATAGTGTGCTTTACGAACAAAGATTCCTTCATCAGGATCTGTTAGGTATTTTGAGGAATTTGTTTGGGATGAACTTCCCTTCTCGTTGGAAGACCTATCTAATTTAAGATAGATGTTTGAAAGCTTTTGCTTACCCATACTGCAACTAACAAATAGTCAATTAATAAAACACATAATCATAGAATAGCAATTAGTAAAATTAAGTATTTTCTAAATACTTAAATGGGCTTAAATCAGTGGCTCTGATACCACCTTTTTCTGTCACGGCCCCCGACCCGGTTTGACCCGTTTCAGGAGCCGCGGGACAGAAAATCCCGTGGTATTTATTTAATTGAGTTAACAGCGGAAGATTTTAACAAGATCTTTTTAAAACTGCAATTTCCCGATTATTTTATTTCACAATTCGGGATAAACCCCGGTAATTTACAATCATATGATTTCACGGAGAAATCTTTATTTAAACATGTTTCTTTATTTAATACTGAATCACTTCCTTAAGCTTGTAGTGCCTTGCGGCACCTTTCCTGGATCACAACAGATCACCTGAAACATGTTTGAAAAAGGTTTTGTCAGCGGGAAATACTGGTGAATCATTCTTTTTACTAAAATGACACGTTTGATATAATTTACAGTATTAAGAGCGATTACAATGTTTCCTGATATCAACCAACTACCCACAGTATTTGTCACTCGAACATCCATTGGTAGCCTCTTAGCCCGATGGTGTCTGTGACTATGGTCATATCACCCCTTGGCTAACTCGTTGTCCAATGGTGACGGTTATCAAGTAATGTATACAAAACCCCACATACCAGCTGTAATTTGGTGATTACAAAGACTTAATCCCTGTAATTATAACCTTGAAAATAAACATGATTTTGAAAGTAATTTGATAAAAAGAGAATGACTCACATTGCAGATTTATTTGAGCAGAGCCTAGCCTACTGATTAGCCTTTTAACCTAAATTTAATAACATGCACACGAACTCGGTTAATAACTAATACAGCATTTACGATAACTCACAAGATTAAACCTTCACAACGAATGACAAAGTGCGATACTTAAACATCCATCGTATTCACGACAAATGACAAAGCATAAACCCTAATGTGGGTAGCACTTAAACATCCATTGGATAGTTTAATCGATCGGACATTGAATCGTAGCAGCGATCGAGTTAATACTCGGTATCGGAGCAGCACCCTACTAATTAAAGTTGTATTTTCGACTTTTGAGTAGCCTGACTTCGTTTTTGAGTTTTAATTTCGACACCAGTAGACTGTGCAAGTGACAGGCTATTTATAGCTGAAATTAGGGCCTCACGCGGCCCGCGTAACCCATCACTTATATCTTACGCGGCCCGCGTGGCCGCCCAGTCTACGTATAGGTTTGCATGGTCATGGGCTTAGGTTTGACAGGTGGGTTATACGTGGCCCGGATACTTATCCGGTCAAACTCAGGGTTGACGCGGCCCGCGTAAGACATGTCTTATCTCTTACGCGGCCCGCCTGAAACCTATTATTCTTGATTTTTATGTAAGGTATGGTTTCAGGGGTCTGGGTTTTTACTTACGGGTATTTTTAGGATAATTTTGAGAGTCCTTACAACGCTTGCCAAACACCACTTTATATCCATTAACTCCATTTCCTCAGCATCAACCTGATCGTAATCCTCTTTTGTCAACATTGGATTTCCGATCCTCCCTGCTACCAAACTACCATATGACTCTAACACAGTCACCAACAGAGACATATGACTTTTAGCAACTTCTTCTGAGTAATTTTAATCATTTTCAAGATTTAAAGCAATGTTGCACTGAAGCACTTTCCCACTCTTGGTTGATGAAAAATTTAGATCAAACGATGGATATGAAGAGAAACCCATTTTGCTACTTGATACTTGAGATGAACTTTCTGAAGAACTCTTTGCATTGAAAGCAGTTTCAATCTTTGGTGAAATATTGGTTTTATCACTGACACCACCTTTGTAATACAAACCAATGTCTTGTTCTCCATCATAATTCTTCATTCTCGCTATTTTTCGTTGTTCCATCTCTTGAGCTTCAAGCTGTTTAATAAACTCACTCAGCGTCATTTTGTCAAAATCCGGTTTATTTTTCAGCATCGTAAGATACATGCCCCAAACATCATGTGGCAATGCATCAGCTAACTTTTCAATCAATTCATCTCTATCTTTATTGATGCTCAATCTGCTCATATTCTTCAGTAAATTGCAATATCTTTCAATGATCTGCTTGGTGCTTTCATTTCTTAAACCACGGAATAAATCAAATTCCTTCTTCAAAAGTGACCTTTTGTTCTTGATCATCTCATCACTTCCAAGAAACTTTGATTCTAATTCTTTCCATATCGAACATGCACTTCCGTTGTGTTGAAGTAAAATCAAGATGTCTTTTTTAATAGCTTGCTGCAAAAGGCTAACTATCATTTTTTCATCTTTATATTTCTTTTTCTCTTCAACACTCATATCTCTAATTTCAATTTTTACTCTATTGTCATTGACTGATCTAACATATTGATATTCAGTATGTTCCCATGCATCTAAGTGATATGCTTAAACCCAGTTCCCAAAACGTTCGGCCCATCCACTGTACTCCTCGATACTCATGAGCTTAGGTGGTTTTTGTGTTGTTCCCGTTTCATTTTCAAGCAACGTACTCTGAGTAACAGTCATTGGACTAGCAAAGGCATTATAAAACTCGTTATCCATGATTTGGTTCTTATCAATTCACAATCACAGCTTGTTCAAACGAAATCAACTTTCAACGAAATACCCCCTTTCTCGCGAAAACAATTTTCACACGAAATGAAGTTCACACGGAATGAACTTGATGCGAAATAGACCTTTGGTGCGGAATGACCTTTTCAAGTGAAATAGCTGTTTCATGCGAAATCAAATGCTGATTTCGTACGAAATGATGAACTAATGAACTGCTTCACACGAAATAGTGGTTTCGTGCGAAATGAAATCTGATTTCGTGCGAAATCGAAGCAATGTTCAAACAAAATGATATTAGCTTTCGTGCGAAATGAAAGTTTCGGACAGTTTTTGTAAAAATTGAACCAGTTTTAAGCCGAATTAAGATCTGATTCTTTCTAGGGTTTGTTAAAACACTGTTTCGCACAATATATTTGAGAATCAAGACATTTTAACCGTGAAAATTTGTTAATTTTGAGAAAAAAAAATGTGTAGAAATAAGAATTTGCAGCTGAAATAGTAAGAACTCCTCCTCCTGAGCTCTGATACCACTTGTAGGATCGTTTTCAGACCCAAACGAGTCGTTCAGAAGAGATCTCGACCAATACAAAAGGCGGAAACAGATGTATTGGTGTTATTTCAGCTGAATTGCACCAGAAATCACTTTAAACTGTCGTTATATTGATATCAGATCGATTACAATGCTGTAGACACTTCGGCAGAGCTTCGCTACCGGAATCAGAATCATTACAAATGAATTGGCACAACAGGTATTTATATGCATGGTGATTTCGTACGAAACAGGACAAACGAAATCAGTTTCACACGAAATAGTAATTTCATGCGAAATACCCATAAACACACTTTTCTCGTATTTCGTGCCCTAATCTTTCTACACTATTACAAAACTCGATACAAGACGAAGTCGATAGACGTATGCACCAACATTCATACCTGAGCAACTTGAATCAAATCTCCATTTCTTGGACCTCTTGTAAGTTTCTTTCATTCTTTATGCGTTTTAAGCACGAAAGTCAAACAGTGTTTGATTTTCTGCATTGACCAGTCAATGGTCAAAACGAAGTTCGTTTGAATTTCACAACGTGAGCGTAATCATGATGGTCATGGTCCCTTGTGACTATACCTACAGATTACCACGTTGATTAGGCGTAGTGACGAGTCATAGTTTCGTTCAAAATACGTATTCATGCGTATTTTGCAACCAAACTATTCTTGGGTATCAAAACCCTTTGTTTTGATATTAAACTTGTTTTCTAACTTAGTTAGACATGTTTTAACATGTTTAACTCATCACTTTTAGTTTAGTGCTTATTTAAGGTCGTAAGATAAGCGGTCTAAACAACCGCTTAGACTTTCGAACCCGACCCGTTTGGTCGACCATTAGGATCCGACCAAACACATTTTGTGACCATAGTTGTATAGGGAATAACCTTCCGAGGTTATACCTTATGGTCACTTTGTTTAGTTAGTTGTATGATAGGTAGTTTATATGCCTTAGAAAAATGACCAAAATACCCTTTTTACGCATAATTTCATTTTAAGCATATGTAACTTAAATTTTGACATCTAAACTGATTAGGAAACATTATTAGACTTGTTAAGGCATATAATACTTGTCATAGGACTAGTTAGGCGATTCGAACGTGTTTTACGCGAACGACGCGTTAAAGTAGCGTAAGCTACCTAAACGGGTCGTAATGGGTCATAAGCACTTAGGTTAAGTTTCGATTTAGTATAAAGGCTTTGTTAAACCATATCATATGAGTTCCAATACTCATTTGGTTTACGAAACCTCATCCTATCTGATCTTCCGATTTAGGTCCGGTTTGTTAATGTAGTTACCTATATTAGGTGCCGATTAATTCCGTGATCCTTATAGCATTGCTTGGTTGTTATCTCAAGACTTTTAAGCAATCTCAAGTGAGTACATAGACCCCTCTTTTACTGTTTTCAAACATTTTAGGGTGAAACACATGTGCCTACTTGTTACTTTCGTCCTTTTCAAGTTTTTATATCATATGCTTGCTATGTTCATATAGTACATGTATAGTACATTATTTCATCCATGTTTTTGCTATGTATGTTTTATTAACATGCTAGTACATTGATTTTATAAACAAATTTGTTTCATATGTTCATATCAGCATATGTACACATTGATTTACATCATCTTCATGCTATGTATGTTCATTTTTGCATACTTAGTACATTGTTTTCACATAAACATGCTTACATTTGGTATGACATTTGGTTTGTTTAACGGGACAAAAATACGTTCATTAACATTAGCTACGCCGCTCTGTAGTAAGTAGTGGTATCATAGGAATTGACAACTCCCATTTCTGGCTTCCTAGGTTTGTTTAGAAGTCGGAAATGACTGAATCCGATATTCATAATTTTTGATAAACCTTTAATTTGTTTAAGGGTTTGTCTCCACAATCGCAAGGCTTGAATGTATGCGTTTTAACATTACCGCATAGATGTTTGTATCAGTAAAGCATGCAATTATTTTACAAAACATAACTTTTGATTTAAAGTATGATTTATTTCAATATATTGTTTTGTGCAATTTACTTACGGCTTAAGTTGACACCTCTCGCTTGCCATACATAACATTTGATTATACATGAACATGATTTACATTTGGTATTTGACATTGGTTACACATAAACATTTCAACATTGGTTTAAACAATTCATTTGGTGGTTTGTTTGGGTAAGTGATTTAAATAACGAGGCATGTGTAATATGATAAAAGCATGGTGGATACGCCGCTGGTACTTCCTATATATAAGTGCTTTTATGATATTACATGTCGTAGCATTATTTAAACCATTTCAATTTAGACACATTACATTTTATACAAAGAACATAACTTCACAAAACATTGTTTTACAAATAACATAATTTATACAAATTCATTTTACTTGGTTATTTATTTAACCACACATCTTCCTTTATTATCATCTAATATCTTATCGATTTTCATATGATTTACAAAGGAAAACACTTTTCAAGGCTCATGGCTAACTTTTGTAAATCAATTCTTCAAACTTACAAGTCATGAACCCTAAATTAATAAACCTATGTATCTCACAGGCATTTTTATGCTGACGTACCTATTTTCACATGTGTTTTCAGGAGCTGATGCATAGGCATGATCAAGATACACTTAGGTGGACCTGTGCCTTAGTGATATAAAATGAAACAAGACTAGTTTAAGTTATGTTATATTCTCTTGTTTCCTTTTTTTTAGATAATGTAACCCCTTTTGTTAATAAATAAAACAAATCTTTAAATACTATGGTTGTGAAACAATAATTATGTTGCTCGACTCCCCGACGTTTCCGTCGCGGTTTGTTGTTTTACGTGGTCGGGGTGTGACAGAAGAGTTGGTATCAGAGTAGTGAGTTATAGGGAATTAGGTTATTAGTAATGCTTTGACCTAGACTATAACTTTTCTAGGACCCTAACACAAGTTGTCTTGTGTTTAGATCTTAAAACATTACCGTCGTCTATCTTTAGGTGATAACCAAAACAAGAACACAATTTTCCAAAATGATTTTGAAAATCAATCATCTACTCTTAGATGATTTATTATAAGGTTTTGAACCCTCTAAGTTTTCAAAATCTCGTCAAGGTTTGGGTCTGAATAATGTGAACACGTGCAATCTGGAAGGGTGGATGCCTGTATCTCGAGTTTTCTGTCTAGGCTAGAGTGTTCGTACAAATCCACATAATCGGACCAGTCACTCTTACCTGGGAACTCTTGGGGTGAGTGTCCACTTATATGCTAAAGCATGTCTTCGCGATACATTATTATGACCCTTTTACTTTGATTAGTCAATGTGTGTCGTTTGTTTGCTTTGTGGTAACAAACGAACGACCACCATCCTTGCTTTTTGTCGATATTTGTATCATCTCATTTTTCATCTAATCATCTCACTCATTTTATCTCATGTTTCCTCTTTTAGAATGCCTCCTCGACGCGACATCAGATACCTAAAGCCGAACTGGCAGCAATCATTTCACAGCAAATGGCTGCTGTACTCCCAAACATCGTTGCTCGAGTTAACCAAGCCAACAATAACCATAATGCTCCATGCAACTTTAAAAGTTTCAATTCGGCTAAACCGCTCAAGTTTAGCGGTTCGAAAGGAGCAACTGGGCTCCTACAGTGATTCGAGAGTATTGAGAGTACTTTTCGTCATGTTCAGTGTCCTGATAATCGTAAAGTCGAGTTTGCTTCTAGTGTCTTTTCAAAAGAGGGTTCTTACTTGGTGGAATGGAGTCATGAGGGATCATGGTGCTAATGTCGCTTTGGGTCAGACTTGGGAAGAGTTTAGGGCTCTTATAATGAGGGAATTCTGTCCCCGTCATGAACAGAGGGCGTTGGAAAGGGAGTTTGATGATTTGAAACAAGATAGTGGTGAACACCGGGCTTATAGCGACAGGTACGAGGAGCTAAGTTTGTTATGCCCTACAATGGTTACCCCACTCGAGAAAGCGCGACTGTGCATCAAGTTCCATTCAGTTGTTAAAGAAAATTACATGGCACAAAGCCTATCAGCACTAACTACTCATAACCATCACTTCCATCATCATAATTGTGACACCCGTGTCGCTGCGACCATCAAACAAATTCCAAACCAATGAAATATTGTATTTCATACTTGGGATTTGTAAAAATATGTGTATCGATTTCACATATCAACTCTTGTCCGATTTCAAGCTCTAAATCGCTTTCTGGAAGGTTATACGCGCACTGATGCGTAAATATAACCAGTTTAATCCAACGAACACTCCGGAATAGTGAAATAGGCTTAACATACCTTAAATAACCTTTACATAACTTATATATAAGTTTTGGAAGGTTTGGTGTGGTGAAATCAAGTTTAATCGCTTACAGGGACTAAAGTTGACAAACTGCGAAAGTATGCCAATTTGAACTGTAACAGACCTTCCGGAACATGACCATAAGTTAAACATACCATAAATATCCTTTACATAGCTTAGAAATAGGCTTTGAGGGGTTCGGTGTGCTAAAATAAACTTTTGGGTCATTCAGGGACTAAAAGTGTCAAAAAGTGCACAAGTTTGCATTTTCGCGCATAACTTACGTTCTGAATACATCCGGACATCCAAAAATTTATTTAAGCACTAAAATATTTTATTTTAGTATTCCCCATAAGAAAAATCCATTCGTCGCGTCATTTGGTTCGTTTTTCGCATTCGGGACCAGATTCGATGTATTAGCCGTTGTTTAATTCACAACCACACATTCTAAACTTGCTTAGTCAGCGGATAAGGATGGAATTTTGGCACCATGACTTTGCAACACATGTATGGATGGAATTTAAACACCTAAACACCATGACTTTGCAACACATGTATGGATGGAATTTAAACACCTAAACACCATAACTTTTCAACACATGTACGGATGGGATTAAGGCACGTTTTCCATGAAACGATCTTAACGGTTCGGGTATTCCTATAAATACCCCATACCCCCCATTGCTAAAATCACTAGAAACTTGATTTGAGAAACTCTAAGTTGAAACATTTGTTTCATACCTGAGATTTTTGAATCGAGTTTAGCATTCGGGGACCCTTCGTAAGTATTCTTTCGTTCTTTTCCTTATTTTATTGCTTTTCGAGTCCGAAAGTCAAACTTTGTTTGACTTTCAGCATTGACCAGTAATGGTCAATGCGAAGTTCTTTTGAACTTCGCAACGTGAGTGTAATCACGTTGGTCATAGTCCCTTGGGACTATGCCCACTGATTACCACGTTGTCTAGGGTCGTAGGGTAAGCGATCTAATGAATCGCTTATACCTCGAACCCGACCCAGTTTGGTCGATCATTAGGATCCGACCAAACACATTAGGTGACCATAGTAGGTAGGGAATAACCTTCCGAGGTTATACCCTATGGTCACATCGTTTAAGTAGTTGTATGATAGGTAGTTTATATGCCTTAGGTAAATTACCAGAATACCCTTTTCATGTATAATTAGTAATTAAGCATATGTAACCTAAACCTTTGTCACATAACTGATTATGTAATATGTTTAGGCATATAACACTTGTCATAGGGCTAGTTAGGCGGTCCAAACGCGTTTCACGCGAACGACGCGTTAAAGTAGCATAAGCTACCTAAACGGGTCGTAATGGGTCGTAGACACTTAGGTTAAGTTTCATTTAGTATATAGGCTTTGATTAACCATATCACATGAGTTCCTACACTCATTTGGTTTACAAACCCTCATGCTACCCAGTCTTCCGATTTAGGTCCGGTTTATTAATGTAGTTACCTATATTAGGTGCCGTTTGATATTCCGCGATCTCTAGCATTGTTTAGTTGTCACTCCAGAACTACTGAGCAATCTCAGGTGAGTACATAGACCCCTCTTTTACTGTTTTCCAAACTGTTTTGGGGTGGAACACATGTGCCTACTTGTTACTTTCATGCTTTCCTGTTTTAACATCATATACTGCTATGTTCGTTAGTACATTATAGTACATGATTTTATGACATTTCATGCTAGGTGTGCCCAATTGTGTGCATTACTTAGTACATCGTTTTACATGACATTTTGACATAGACATTTGACATGGATATTTGACATAGACATTTGACATGGATATTTGACATAGACATTTTGATATGATTTACATCTTGACATGAACACTTTGACATATTACCCAATACATTTGACAATTGATTTAAACATAGACTTCTTACATTGGTTAGTTTGGTTTGATTAAGTGATTAAGTAACGATGCGTGTGTAATATGATACAAGCATGGTGGATACGCCGCTGGTACTTCCTATATATAAGTGTTTGTATGGTATTACATATCGTAGCGTTATTTGAATCATTTCAGTTTGAGACATATAACATTTTATACAAATAACATACTTTTCACAAGACATTGTTTTACAAACAACTTATCTTATACAAATCCATTTTACTATGGTTATTCATTTAACCATACATTATTCACTTATTTATACATATCATCTGAACTCATTGTTTTTCAAATGATTTACAAAACAAAGCAAATAACAAGGTTCATGACTAAACATTTTCTCAAACATAAGTCATGGAACCTATTTTCACAAAACCTATGTATCTCACAGGCATTTTTATGCTGACGTACCTATTTTCACATGTGTTTTTCAGGAACTGTTGCATAAGATGATCAAGATACACATAGGCAGACTTGGGCTTTAGTGACAATAAAAGATGCAAGACTAGTTAATTATGTTGTATTTCTTTGTTTGTTAAGACATTGTAACACTTTTAATCAATAAAATGAAACTTCAATTGCCATGGATTTGAAACAATTAATTCTGTTACAACACTCCCCGACATTTCCGCCACGTTTTGTATGTTCCACGTGGTCGGGGTGTGACAGAAAAGATGGTATCAGAGCCAATGGTTATAGGGAATTAGGTTATTAGTAATGCTTTGACCTAGTCTATAACCTTCTTAGGACCCTAACGCGAGTTTACTTGCGTTTAGTCATAAAACAATACCGTCACCTATCCTTAGGCGACTATCACAACAAGAACATAAATTTCAAAACCGCTTTGAAAACTAATCATCTGTTCTAGGATGATTTATTACAAGGTTTTGAACCCCTTTGAATCTTCAAAATCTCGTCAAAGTTTTGGGTTTTAAATAATGTGAACACGTGCAAACTGGAAGGGTGAATGCCTGTATCCTGGGTTTTCTGTCTAGGCAAGCACTTCGTATACATCTCATCAGACGCGAGACCAGTTGTGCTTACCTGGGAATTCTTGGGATGAGCGTTCACTTATAGGCGAGCATGTCTTCGCGATACATTATATTGACCCATTTACTTTGATTAGTCACTGTCTCATTTGTTTGCCTTTGGTAACAAACAAATGGTCACAATCTTCATGCGTTTTCATTTTCTCTCGACTATCTTTCCCTTGTTTCCTCCCATGTCTTCTATTTTCTTCATGGTGCCTCTTCATCGCAACAACAATGTCCGAACCAGGTGCTGCAATTACCCAGCGAATAGGCGTCGTACTCCAGAGGACCGTTGACTTAGCTATCACCATGACTCGCCTCAGGGATGAAGCCGTAAGGGAACTGCTCCTTGGTGCAATCAATGCAACTGTCATCATCCAAACCAAATACCCTGTTTCAAATGTACCCACGGTGGACGATGGAGACATTTGGTTAACATGTGCCGCTTTGCAATCCAAAGCAAAGCTGTTACAAATCCTGCTGCTGCTCAACCTTCAAACTCTGCTTCATATGTTGCTTGGCATATCTGGCGCCTCAACCTCATGAACTTTCTACCTTGTGTATCGAATTAAGCACGCCTAGTGCAAGGTGTCGGAACACCTCTCGTTACACAAATTCCAAAATCCATGTAGGATCTTTCTATCCTCATAATTAGATCCTTGTGGATGGGTATCATTCATCGGAATCCTTAATTGAATTCCTTGTATGATTCAATACGTACATCACAATTCAATAAGGACAAAGCCGAATTCCTATTAAGATTTTCCTATCTTCATAGATAGATTCTTGAAATGATTAAAGTGCCAAATGAAATCCACGAATTGGATTCCTGGTGTGCTTTAAGTATCCGCGTCCAAAGATAACAAATTAATAACCAAGTTAAACAACTATGTGATTATGTGCTTACGTGTTCCCTTTTTATGTTTTTGTGTGATCCAAATTCTTGTCATCCAAATCCTCGTAGAATCTTCCATATCTTTGGGTGCTATATTAAATCCTCAACGGGCTTGTACGTAATAGTAAAGACCCTTGGATTATATTGTACCATTCCATAATTAGACCCTGAGAGGTCTAGGTAAACAGATTGATCCAAAAATCTGGTTAGGAATATCATGTGATGATATAGCTGAAAGGACTCCTTGGTGGCCTAATTTAAAAAGGATCCTTTGTCGATCTAATTAAAAGGACCCTATGGTAGTTTAGTCACACTCATCATCAGGTTTGATTTTTCCTCCCCACAAACATTTCAAGACAAGTTGTGCGGACTATGCAAGGAATTGCATAATTATGGATGCATACATAATTATGAAATTCAGTGCACAGAAACCACAGCGAATTTTGTCATGTGTCTAGAGTCTATTCCGTTCATTTTTGTTTCTGAAGATGTAAAATGACTATTCCGTTCATTTTTGTTTCTGAAGATGTAAAATGACTATTCCGTTCATTTTTGTTTCTAAAGATGTAAAATGACTATTCCGTTCATTTTTGTTTCTGAAGATGTAAAATGACTATTCCGTTCATTTTTGTTTCTGAAGATGTAAAATGACTATTCCGTTCATTTTTGTTTCTGAAGATGTAAAATGACTATTCCATTCATTTTTGTTTCTAAAGATGTAAAATGACTATTCCGTTCATTTTTGTTTCTGAAGATGCTAAAGATGTAAAATGACTATTCTGTTCATTTTTGTTTCTGAAGATGTAAAATGACTATTCTGTTCATTTTTGTTTCTGAAGATGTAAAATGACTATTCCGTTCATTTTTGTTTCTAAAGATGTAAAATGACTATTCTGTTCATTTTTGTTTCTGAAGATGTAAAATGACTATTCCGTTCATTTTTGTTTCTGAAGATGTAAAATGACTATTCCGTTCATTTTTGTTTCTAAAGATGTAAAATGACTATTCTGTTCATTTTTGTTTCTGAAGATGTAAAATGACTATTCTGTTCATTTTTGTTTCTGAAGATGTAAAATGACTATTCTGTTCATTTTTGTTTCTGAAGATGTAAAATGACTATTCTGTTCATTTTTGTTTCTGAAGATGTTGTGGAAAATGACTATTCTGTTCATTTTTGTTTCTAAAGAATGCCTGTTGAAAATAACTCTGTTCATTTTTTTTTCATTTCTGAAAAATGTTCGTTAAAGAGAAATTACGGGATTAAGTCTTGTTCATCTTTGATGGTTATTTAACACAAAGTCACAAATAGACTCCTACGAACTAATTTCGGGACGAAATTTCCTAAAGTAGGGGAGACTGTGACACCCGTGTCGCTGCGACCATCAAACAAATGCCAAACCAATGAAATATTGTATTTCATACTTGGGATTTGTAAAAATATGTGTATCGATTTCACATATCAACTCTTGTCCGATTTCAAGCTCTAAATCGCTTTCTGGAAGGTTATACGCGCACTGATGCGTAAATATAACCAGTTTAATCCAACGAACACTCCGGAATAGTGAAATAGGCTTAACATACCTTAAATAACCTTTACATAACTTATATATAAGTTTTGGAAGGTTTGGTGTGGTGAAATCAAGTTTAATCGCTTACAGGGACTAAAGTTGACAAACTGCGAAAGTATGCCAATTTGAACTGTAACAGACCTTCCGGAACATGACCATAAGTTAAACATACCATAAATATCCTTTACATAGCTTAGAAATAGGCTTTGAGGGGTTCGGTGTGCTAAAATAAACTTTTGGGTCATTCAGGGACTAAAAGTGTCAAAAAGTGCACAAGTTTGCATTTTCGCGCATAACTTACGTT
Source organism: Helianthus tuberosus (assembly GCA_030545235.1). Taxonomy (NCBI): domain Eukaryota; kingdom Viridiplantae; phylum Streptophyta; class Magnoliopsida; order Asterales; family Asteraceae; genus Helianthus; species Helianthus tuberosus. The sequence continues at coordinate 190,821,589 of CM060366.1, forward strand.
CTGAATACATCCGGACATCCAAAAATTTATTTAAGCACTAAAATATTTTATTTTAGTATTCGCCATAAGAAAAATCCATTCGTCGCGTCATTTGGTTCGTTTTTCGCATTCGGGACCAGATTCGATGTATTAGCCGTTGTTTAATTCACAACCACACATTCTAAACTTGCTTAGTCAGCGGATAAGGATGGAATTTTGGCACCATGACTTTGCAACACATGTATGGATGGAATTTAAACACCTAAACACCATGACTTTGCAACACATGTATGGATGGAATTTAAACACCTAAACACCATAACTTTTCAACACATGTACGGATGGGATTAAGGCACGTTTTCCATGAAACGATCTTAACGGTTCGGGTATTCCTATAAATACCCCATACCCCCCATTGCTAAAATCACTAGAAACTTGATTTGAGAAACTCTAAGTTGAAACATTTGTTTCATACCTGAGATTTTTGAATCGAGTTTAGCATTCGGGGACCCTTCGTAAGTATTCTTTCGTTCTTTTCTTTATTTTATTGCTTTTCGAGTCCGAAAGTCAAACTTTGTTTGACTTTCAGCGTTGACCAGTAATGGTCAATGCGAAGTTCTTTTGAACTTCGCAACGTGAGTGTAATCACGTTGGTCATAGTCCCTTGGGACTATGCCCACTGATTACCACGTTGTCTAGGGTCGTAGGGTAAGCGATCTAATGAATCGCTTATACCTCGAACCCGACCCAGTTTGGTCGATCATTAGGATCCGACCAAACACATTAGGTGACCATAGTAGGTAGGGAATAACCTTCCGAGGTTATACCCTATGGTCACATCGTTTAAGTAGTTGTATGATAGGTAGTTTATATGCCTTAGGTAAATTACCAGAATACCCTTTTCATGTATAATTGGTAATTAAGCATATGTAACCTAAACCTTTGTCACATAACTGATTATGTAATATGTTTAGGCATATAACACTTGTCATAGGGCTAGTTAGGCGGTCCAAACGCGTTTCACGCGAACGACGCGTTAAAGTAGCATAAGCTACCTAAACGGGTCGTAATGGGTCGTAGACACTTAGGTTAAGTTTCATTTAGTATATAGGCTTTGATTAACCATATCACATGAGTTCCTACACTCATTTGGTTTACAAACCCTCATGCTACCCAGTCTTCCGATTTAGGTCCGGTTTATTAATGTAGTTACCTATATTAGGTGCCGTTTGATATTCCGCGATCTCTAGCATTGTTTAGTTGTCACTCCAGAACTACTGAGCAATCTCAGGTGAGTACATAGACCCCTCTTTTACTGTTTTCCAAACTGTTTTGGGGTGGAACACATGTGCCTACTTGTTACTTTCATGCTTTCCTGTTTTAACATCATATACTGCTATGTTCGTTAGTACATTATAGTACATGATTTTATGACATTTCATGCTAGGTGTGCCCAATTGTGTGCATTACTTAGTACATCGTTTTACATGACATTTTGACATAGACATTTGACATGGATATTTGACATAGACATTTGACATGGATATTTGACATAGACATTTTGATATGATTTACATCTTGACATGAACACTTTGACATATTACCCAATACATTTGACAATTGATTTAAACATAGACTTCTTACATTGGTTAGTTTGGTTTGATTAAGTGATTAAGTAACGATGCGTGTGTAATATGATACAAGCATGGTGGATACGCCGCTGGTACTTCCTATATATAAGTGTTTGTATGGTATTACATATCGTAGCGTTATTTGAATCATTTCAGTTTGAGACATATAACATTTTATACAAATAACATACTTTTCACAAGACATTGTTTTACAAACAACTTATCTTATACAAATCCATTTTACTATGGTTATTCATTTAACCATACATTATTCACTTATTTATACATATCATCTGAACTCATTGTTTTTCAAATGATTTACAAAACAAAGCAAATAACAAGGTTCATGACTAAACATTTTCTCAAACATAAGTCATGGAACCTATTTTCACAAAACCTATGTATCTCACAGGCATTTTTATGCTGACGTACCTATTTTCACATGTGTTTTTCAGGAACTGTTGCATAAGATGATCAAGATACACATAGGCAGACTTAGGCTTTAGTGACAATAAAAGATGCAAGACTAGTTAATTATGTTGTATTTCTTTGTTTGTTAAGACATTGTAACACTTTTAATCAATAAAACGAAACTTCAATTGCCATGGATTTGAAACAATTAATTCTGTTACAACACTCCCCGACATTTCCGCCACGTTTTGTATGTTCCACGTGGTCGGGGTGTGACAATAATCATTTCCATCACCATCGCCACCACTATCATCACCAGCTGGTTCTTCTTCATCAGATAACTCGACAGTCTCGGGAGGGTCTAGAATGGCCTTTAGCCGCTGACACCAGTCATCATGCTTCAGCGCCTCTGCAACTAGATCCATCACAGGCAATGATAAATGGTCATAGACCTTTTCAGCGCCGGCCAGTGCAGCATCAGCTTGATCAGTCACTGAGCAATGACTAACATCAAACGGCTGTCCTAATGCCTCTTCAACGTGCTGCGCACACTCTAGATAACCTCCACGGTGACCAACCGCGCGGGAGGCATCAATGAGAGCAGCAACAGCTCCATCCAACTCGGAAGCATTCAGGATAGAGTTGGCCATCTACAGCAAAGGCAATAGATAAGAAGCAAGTTTAACAAATAAAGCCTAAGGTAAGAATGGAGCCGTACCAGGACTACCCCTCTGCCGCGCATCTATTCAGCCTCAGAGACCAGCGTGTCAACGATACCTTGGGCCTCAGAGTAATTGTTTTGTGCTACATTGAGGGCAGATGTACTCATGTCTCACGTCTTCTCAGCCTTCTTCTTGGCCTCCTCAGCAGTGGTAGCTTTCACCTTCTCAGCTTCAAGGTCGATCTCCAAAGATTCGCTCTTGTCGGTTTGCTCTTGTAATCGACGCTTTAGCTCGGCAATCTCCACGTCTTTGGCAAGCAAGTCTTTATCCTTAGCGGCCACCTCTCCTTTCAACTCAGCCTGCGAAGAATTGAGTTATGGACTTAGAATTTTAACAAATGAAAAGCAATATGGAAAAGAAGAGTTGAAATTGTTGAACCTCAGAGCGCTCCTTATCAGCTGCAAGATCCTCAACCTTCTTCAATAATGCTGAATTATGGGCCTCAAGGTCAGTAATCTTGTTGCGAGTTGCAAACATGCGCTGATTATCTTTTTCACATATTTTCTTATAATCAGCACGCTCTTTCTCCAACAGATCTTCAGCAGCACGAAGCTTGCCTCTAAGGCCCTCGCGGCCCCACTCCTCCGATTTCCTATCGGACTCGAACTTGGCCTTCTCTTCGGCAAACGCAGCCTTAGGCTTTTCCCAATCACCCCGCTCTCTAACCATCGTACGCCACTCGCGCACGATTTGGTGGTTAGCGGCGCGGGTATTGGCTTCCCCAACGACATAAGCTTGATATAGCCCATCATAGGTTCGCGCTCTTTGCCGGTTGACCTCACCAGGAGGGAAAGAATTTAAGAACCAATCACGGCATGAAGCAAACTCCACAAATGTGTCCTTCTGTTTCAAGCCCCATGGAGCTCGGTGGGGAGCATCACCGCGAGTCTCCTCGGTATAAGTCTTATAATAGATGTCGCCTAAGGTATCCTTAGGACCAATAGGAGTTTGCGGCATAGCACCTACAGCACCTCCAGCACCACCAGCACCACCTGTGCCACCTGCGGCTGTAGCCGATCCCCCAGCAGAAGTGACTTGAGCAGTTTGGGTGGGGGCATCGACCGTTGCAGGCCTGGTTGGCTCGACGACCTCAGGTCCTTTACCTCGAGTGGTTTCCTTCTTTTTCTCATGAAGGGGCTGGTCAAGCCCCGTGATATGGACGACCTCTGGACCCTGCGCTTTTTCTTGGGTAGTAGTTGCAGCGGCCCTGGTCTCCTTAGGATTATCAACAGGCTTTTCAAACGCCTTTTTTTTCTCCCTCTCCTTCTCTTTCTCAACAACATTCTCAACAGGCTTTTCAGCAGCCTTCTTTTTCTCTCCCTCAACCTCCGACCCAGCAGGTTTAAAGGGTTTGATCACAACCCTAGTTCTCTTAGACGCCGGCTCTCGAGGGTCCTTAAACACAACACCCTTCTTTTCAGGGGTCTTCTTCTTGGTTTCTGCAGAAACTTAACGTTAAAAAGAGCTGGCAACAAAGAAAACAAAAAGGTAGTCAAGAGACTAACCTAGGAAGAATTTGTAAAGAGCGTGCAGGCTGCTCTGTTTTCCGATCACTGGGACTTCCCCAGCCTTCTGCGCAATAGAAGCACCAGCCGATGTCTCCTCCCTACTTCTTTTTTGGCTTATCAGCTTCTCAGCAGGCTCTTCCTCTTCTTCTTCTTCTTCCTCTTCATCATCAACCACGATAGAAGAGGGAGTAGCACCAGCATCTAGGTTTCGGGAACCCGCGCAACCTGAACTCTTCGAACCACCGGAGCCAGTCTTCTTTTCGCCTACACGCGAAAAACCTTCGAGTGAGTCACTAAGGACAACATAATCCTCTAAGTTACTCTGACGAAAGCGTAGAGTACCCTTTTCAGACGCACCAGCAGTCGCGCGGCTACTCCCGCCCTTCTTGCTGGTCACTACAGGGCGACAGTGAGCACCTTCTTCTTCTTCTTGGTCGTCTTCTTCTTCTTCTCCTCAGGGTCAATAACTAGGTTGCGCAACACACCTGCAAATATGTTAGACTACAAACTTAGCTCCCTATTCGAAGACCCTACAGACTCCTCACTGGAAAGATAAAGAATCTCTTTCCCAACGGAAGTCACAGCACGCAAGGGTCGGGGATTGGGAAGATGTGCACCTTCAGTTGTGGTAGGAGGATTGGCGAAAGATCCAGCTAGGGGATAAAGAAAATTACCTTTGATGCGATCATACCAATATTGCTCCCCTGGCCTCAGCGGGCGCACCCCCATGGATCCACCAAATGTGGGGAAAGCAGCTTGATAGAGGCGTGCTTCTGCATTCAAACTAAACAATTAAGAGCAACTGAATAAAAAAAGGAGAGTAGTCAAAGAGGTAACCAACCTCTATCTTGAAACTTCAAAACTGGAACTTCAGTGCTCTCCGCAGGCCACTGATCACTCATTTGCGCCGCTACCAGAACATTTTCACCAAATACCCGATTAGGGGTGGCAGTAAGCTTCACATACCAATCTTCATTCTATGGAATCGCCAGCTACTCCTTCTCGATCGTGTCCGGCGCGCGGAATATCATTGCAATCGGCATCACCTCCTCCCTAATGAAGAAGAACTTCTGTTTCCAGTCATGGAAACTCTTGGGTGGATTCAGAAGGATCTTCTTGGCAGATGCCCGGTTACCGAAGGAGTAGAACCCCATGTTCCTAATCAGCTGATAGAATACCCAGAATTTATCCACTGTGGGTTCTATATTGTGGGCTCGGCATAAAAATTCAAAATGTCTCACCCTCACCATGCCGGGTGGACTCATTTGTGAGATATGAAACCCATAATGATGTAGAATATGGGCCATAAACTGCGTCGCTGGCAATCGGAAGTTTCCTTGCAAAAAGAAATCTTCAAATAGTGTGATATACCCCGGCGGTGCATCGGCGGCCGTTTGGTTCTGGCCGGGGTATCGAGCATCCCACTTTGGTGGGAACCGGAAGCCTTGTATAATCTGTTCGAACAACCCCAGGTCCCATTTGAGGACATGGAGTGGACCTTCGTCACCTGGGTTTTCTCCTTGGGGATTTTCTTCAGCCATGGATATTCAAGTAGAAGCTCTGAATATTCTTCGGAAACGTTGAAGATCTTTGAATACCTTCTAAAGGAACTTGAAGATCTGCTACTGAACACTTGAAGATTTGAAGATTCAAAGAGGATATGGAGAAAATAAAGCAACAGAAGCAAAGGTTGTGATCTTCTCTCCCACCTCATGGACTATATATACTCATCGCATTTAATGCGATGAGTAGACGTGCCGAAATCACCGCGCGCGTACCCAATCAGCAACCGCCACGTATGTCGCAATTCCCGGAGTGACGGTTACCATGCACGCATGTACCTCATTCGACTAATGGAAAGCCAAACCGTCAGGGACAACTTGATGACGGCCGTGTCAGCAGTCAACTCAAACGTCGCCATCAACGACTTTTCTCACCAACCTGTCAGAATTCAAAAATCGAGAGTTTTCCCGCTCAAATCTACTACAAACTTCGTGTAGAAGTTACCCAGGCTGCGCAGCATTCACAAAAACCCAATGCACATGCGCGCTCACATTCAAAAGCAGAGAATTTCCAGCATACAAATCTGGTAGTCGCGCCATAGTAATTGACAAACAGTTACACGCGCGCGATTCACCAAGATCTAGGAAGCATTTTTTTTTCTAGCCCAACATTTCCTTTTTTCTAAGTCCAGAGCTCCGACCACTCACTTCGCGCGTGATGCAGCACTGGACTGGGGGACTTGAAGGGGTATGGTCCCAAAAATGTCGCGCAGGCCATTCTGGTCGCGCTTTGGACCATACTCCTTAATCACTTCGGTGATCAATCTTCAGACCCCGTGCGGGATGATCAAGCAGAGCATGATCCCGCGCAAGGTTAAACCAAGAGATAACGGCAGTTTCTATACTTGGCATTCTGAATGAGGACCTTCACCTCTCGCAGACCCGCGCGGGCTAATAACGTGCTCAGCAAAGGTCGCACAGGAGTAAAAAAGCAAGGCCACTTCAGAAGATACTAAAGGTACAAGTGGCATAAAGGCAAGCCAATCAGCATCCTCCAGGCTGTGCTCAATCGTGCTCCACGATCGTCTGACGTGCAGGAGACAGAAAGTACACAAGGACGCCTATGTGGCACCAATCAGGGGACGGCGACACCTGCCCCATGATCTCCACTTACCTGCTGATGGAAGAGGGACAACAAGGCCGAAAACTAGGACACGTGGCTCCAATCAAGGTGCGCCAGCACCGAAGATCTTCTAGAAGACACTAACGGTCGACACTAGTGAGAAAAACAACATATCCTCAATGTGGTAGCCTTCCGGCCCAAGGCCCATAAGCCCAACTCCTCTTACATCTCTCCGGCTATAAATAGGGACCTTCATGCACAGGTTAAACATTCTATTACCTCTGCTCTCACTCTTAACACACAATTATCTCCTCAAAGCAGATACTTATTCTCACGCTGGATCTGGTTAAGAGGGAAACCCCCATATTCCCCTCTTAACGAGCTAACGGTGCTCTGTTTTGCAGGATTAGCAAGTTGAATCGGAGCTCAAAACGTTGAAAGAAGATTAACCCTCAAGAAAGGAACATAAACCAAACTAATTAATCCTAAAATTAGTTCCGTGTTTCTTCAGTGACATAAAATGAAACAAGACTATTTTAAATTATGTTATGTTCTCTTGTTTCCTTTGTTTAAGACAATGTAACTCCTTTTGTTAATAAATAAAACAAAACTTTAAAAACCATGGTTGTGAAACAATAATTCTGTTGCTCGACTCCCCAACGTTTCCGCCGCAGTTTGTTGTTTTACGCGGTAGGGGTGTGACATTTTACCCAATATTTTCCCTTCTTCTTCTCTCTGTAACTTCAAAATCCACCATTTTCAAAACCCACAATCTTCAACCTTTTCTTCACTTTCTATCTCAATAATCACTACATTATAGTGCGATTTTCGTCACCAATCAATGATTCAAATACCCAATCAACGTGTTCTTCAACTTTTTTTGAAGAAACCTAGTTTAATTTCATACAATATCTCATTTTTTTCCTGCGATTTTGAAGCGAATCACTCGATTCGTTCGATTTGATCACTGATAAGTGTTTCTAACATTCAAATTTCTTCAATCGGTGAAGAAATCTTAAGAAATCGGCTTTGATCTATGTAAGAAATTTTTGAATTAAATTTTTACAATCTGGGTTTTTGAATCGAGTCATTGCGTTTTACAAACTAACCTTGGCCAGGGTCCGAGGGCAGCGCCCCTGGGAGCAGGGTCCGAGGGCAGCGCCCCTGGGAGCAGGGTCCAAGGGGCAGCAGCCCCTGGCGGGGTCCAAGGGGCAAAGCCCCTGGCTGCATCAGAAAATTTAATTTTCTGGAAATTGCCTCATTTCGTAGACAAAAATTCGTAGACAGTTTTCGATCTCCTACTTCCTGATTCAGACAATCGATCTCCGACCCCTTGCCCCCGGGAGGCGGGCGGCCGCGAGCTCGCACATTCGGTGGTATCGGTGTTTATTTAGTTTTGGCAGCGGAATTTACATCAGGACCGTAGTTGGGAAATATTTTATAAAAGTAAAATACCTTATTTTATAAATAGTAAACACATGGGTAAAACCCAAGTTTCCATTCATAATATGTTTGTAGGGATAAACTCTATTTTATTGAAATAAAACTTCTTCTTTATTTAGGTAACTTTTATAGCCACTTTTCCAAGCCTTCAGTGCTCTCCAGCTGGCTTCTATTTGGCTTTCACATTTTGTTACCTGAAACGCGTTTAAAACATTTTTGTCAGTGGAAAATACCGGTGAGTGAATCCCAGTTTAATCAAAACAAGTTTTATCATTTTATAGCATTGAGGGCAATCCAGCAATTACATTTGTTTACATCTACTTTAATTACCACCCACGGTACTGTCAATCATGACTTGTGGTCATGCTACTGATGTGTATTAGGTGTGATATGTTTTTATGTATATTTTAAGCCCTTTTTACACTTTAGTCAAGTTTTAAATTTATAAAACACGATATTCTACTAACACTAAACACACATATGGGCAAGTGCACCCATCGTGAGCGTAGTATAGCGTTGGTAAGATACCGAGGTCGTCCAAGGATATAAGAGCTTTTAATACCGGTTTATCCTCAACGTCTAATCAAATCAAAATTTTAGAAAATGTTTTAAACATGAAAATAAAAACTAAAAATGCTGAAAATAAAAATAAAATAAAATAAAAACAGATAGACAAGATGAATCAATTGGATCCGACTCGCCTTTAGTGTAACCTTTGATGATTTCCTCATTTTTGCACTTTTTAAGAGATTATCTTAGTTATAGTAGTAGGCCCCTCTTTTGAAGGTGACGTTACCCTCAGCCCATTAGTTTGAGTCAGCAAGGATACAATCCTAAAGGGTCGGAATATTGAAAGATAATTAATTAAGTTATTAATGTGTGATGTGGTAGGCCCCTCTTTTGAAGGTGACGTTACCCTCGGCTAAGTGGTTTGAGTCAGCAGGGATACAATCCCAAGTAGTCGGGTTAATGTATTAATAGTAGTTTACATATGAGGGGATCAAGCCATTCGCATCCCCCGCCATCCAATACCAGTGGGTATTGAAGGAGATCCTAGTAAGCTTGACCCAGGTCCTTGCAGGATCTATACACTGAACAAGGCAAGAACCTTACCAAACCATTCCCTTAACCCCCGACCAGGTAGCCAACATATCTCTATATAGACCGTAGAGATATGAATGGTGTAAATCTTTTATTTTATATAGACAGTAAAATAACGCCAAGACACCACGAACAAATGATAAGGAAGTTTCACCTTCAACATAAGAAACTAGTTATTAAAGTCATTAATACAAAACCAAATAAAAAGTGTGAAAAGGTTAAAAATCAAACATATTACACTAAATGCTTGTCTTCACCAAGTGATGTAAGAGACTTAGACAAACATGGCCTTTGATTGTCAAGAACTCTTACTATCAATCTTGGATCCCGAGACTACCACACACACTCTATGATGGATGATGGATGATGGTGGTGGATGTGGGTTGTAGTGGTAGTGGAGTGTTGGTGAAGTGGGAGAGAGGTGGTTTGCCAAGGGATGCCTTTGAAGTGAGCCAAGCACCTCTATTTATAGCCTGCACAGAAGCCCGGACACGGCCCCGTGTTCATTGGGCACGGCCCCGTGTCCATCCTCTTTCTCTTTCTTCATTAATTGTAATTTTTCTGCATTAGCTCCACACGCCCCCGTGTCCGCTGGGCACGGCCCCGTGTGCAGAAGCGTATCTATACTATCAAGATTTGCTTGGATTCTGCGAATCTTAGCGTTGACCACGGCCCGTGTCGAGCTAGGCACGCCCCTGTGTTGGGAATAGAAGCTTCTATAGCTTTTTCCTTTCTACAGACACCTGGCCACGCCCCCGTGTCCGCTGGGCACGGGGCCGTGGTCAGCCTTCTGTTTCTTTGTTTTTGCTTGGGAAGATGCTGTCGAGTGGTCGGGCATGCCACGTTTATTTCTTTCCTTGTATTTATGTTAGATTTTGCTACATATTTGTTGCTTTTGTTCATTTACGCTCATTTAGTCCTGAAAATACAAAAGGAAGACAAAAGCACACTTTTTTCAACATTAGTACTAAAAAAGAGTTAGTTTTATGCCTTAATTGATGTAATTTATATGTTGCATTTTACACACATCACTACTACTCACAATGTAGTAACAAGTTATGTATACAAAACCCCATCATATCAATGATAATTGTAGATTTACAAATACTCAATCACTGTTAATTATAGTTCAAAACAATTGAGGTTTTGTAAAAACAATTTATAAAAAGAAAGGATTACTCACATTGCTAATTTAGGTATTTCCTTGTGACTTCCTGGTTATAATTTATTAATTTAAACAATGCACACGTCAAATTTACATTAGATATACCCCCTCCCGAGACAGAACTCCAACGACTAAGTCAGGCAGAGCCTTGACATGCGTTACAGAGCACTAGATCAATTGGACAGCGTATCTAATACATAACCGGGGGTTATAATACTTACATCGAGGCAGAGCTTCGCTATTTTAGTTGGTATTATGCCCGAGTATTACTTTAGCTATTAGAGAATTTAGAGATTTGAGAGAGAATTTCGATTTTTGAACGATTCTCAACTGAAGCCAATGGCTTCTATTTATAGTGCTGATCCGCCACTCTCTCGCGGCCCGCGAGAGAGAAGGCTTTGGCCTTCGCGGCCCGCGAGGCTCTCTAGGGTAGGCCCTAGCTTAGCTGATTCGACCACTAGACCCAACACGTTAACGACATGTGGCAACACCAGGTGCCTGCCTAGTGTTGAGCTGTCGCGCCCCGCGACTGATGTGGCCAAGGGGGTCGCGCCCCGCGAGCGCCCCCTAAATTTTGTTTTTATTTAAATTTGTTAAATTAAAGGTATTTCGGGCCTATTTTTCGTATACGTGACGCATTTTAGGACATATAGGAGTGTTTATAAGTATTTTAGGAGAGTTGTTATATTGCGTTTTTTAAAAAAAAAGACATTTTAAGTGTTTTTTGGCCATTGCGTTTTAGAAATAAGATATTTCTTTGTGTTTTTTGTGCATTGCGTTTTAGGTAAAACACATTTTTATGTATTTTTAGTCCATTGCGTTTTAGAAAGTACACTTTATTTTGTGTTCTTAGGCTATTGCGTTTTAGAAATAAGACATTTATTTGTGTTTTCTGACCATTGCGTTTTAGAAATAAGACATTTCTTTGTGTTTTTTGTGCATTGCGTTTTAGAAAAAAAAATCATTTTTTTACGTTTTTAGTCCATTCCGTTTTACGCAACTGGGTTTTCGAAAAAATATAGCAATAGTATACCAGTTTTAAAGATAAAAAAACGCTCATTTTTTTGGTGCAATTTTTATAAAAAAAAAATAATGTCGTATGAAAAAATTATTAACGTTTAAAAAATGGGGGGAATTGGAGGAGAGATGAACTATTGTCCTAAATTGACTAGAATGCCCTTACACAAACTCACGCGCCTCTTCTTTTCTCTTCAATTTCACTCATTTCATCTTAGCCCTTGATTAAATCAATTGATGATCAAAATTACTTTCTAGCCTTCCTAACAAAAAAAAAAACTTCCTTTTATATCGTAACCCTTATATCTGAATCTTGTGTCTTCCATATATAATAATTGCATGTAATCAAAATTTTAGCCTATTTGACAAGCTAGATCGAGATGTCTTTTTTTACTTCCATTCCACTTATTTCTCTTCTCACAAAATAAAGACCAAATGGACCATTTTAGTCTATGTGGTTTAGGTTATTTTGTCAGTTTAGTCCAAAGGTTTCAATTTTCCTCTGTGGGTTCAAAAAGGTTTTATCGTTGTCATTTTAGTCCACTGGGTTAACTTCATCTATTTTTTCAGTTTGGGGTCGGCGTGTCGGGTGGCACTGAGCCCATTTTACACAGCGTCAACAGGGTTCTAAGTGAACGTCACACTGATGGGTCTCTTGCTTAATGTAGATTTTTCTAATGCTTTTAACCAGGTGGATAGATAAGCCTTACTTCGTGAGTTCAGGATGATGTGCCCTTCTATTTCTTTGTGGGTAGAATTTCTATACGGGCAACCAACAAGATTGTATCTTGGAGATGGGCACATTTGGTCTAGTATGGGAGTTCAGCAAGGGGACCCATTGGGACCACTTCTTTTCGCACTTGTTTTGCACCCCCCCCCCCCCCCTTGTGCATCAGATTAGAGACAAATGCAAGCTTCTCCTTCATGCTTGGTATCTTGATGATGGGACTGTCATTGGAGGTTCAGAAGAGATGGCTAGAGTGTTGGACATCATTTAGGTGATGGGTCCAACATTGGGTCTTGAACTTAATATTAAGAAAACAGAACTATTTTGACCTTCTTGTGATGGTAGCAAGTTTCGTGAAGGGTTATTACCTACGGACATCGGGAGGCCATTAATGGGGGTGAAGCTTCTTGGGGGTGGGGGCGTTAGTAAAGACGCAAGCTTTATTAGTAGGTTGACAAATTAAAGAGTTGCTAAGACAGTAGATTTGATGTGTCTTCTGTCCAAATTAGGTGACCCGCAGAGTGAACTACTCTTGCTTCGATCCTGTATGGGCATTGCCAAACTTTTCTTTGGCTTGAGGACATGCCAACTTGTACACGGGGAAGATGCGGCGTTGTTCTTTGACAAAGGTTTGCGTGAGGCAATTGAGGAATTGTTGGTTTGTGGAGGTCCTTTCTTTGGAGACTTACAGTGGCGACTTGCTTCCTTACCTATTAGGTTTGGGGTTGTATTCGACTGTAGAGGCTTCATCCTATGCTTTTGTGGCCTCGAGGGCCCAATCACGGGTGCTACAGGACCACATCTTAAAAGACAGTTGCATATATGGTATGGATTCTGATTATATTTGTGCTTTGGCTTGTCTTCGTGATATGATTCTAAGCTTTGACTTCAGCGGTTTCACTAATAAGGACACCGCCCCCCCTAAAGCTCAATATGCATTGGCGAGTGCTCTTTTTAGTAAAATTGTCCATGACATCGAAGTACATTTTGACTTGACCGTTAGACAAAAAGCCGTTTTTGAGTGTCTACGAGCACCACATGCACAAGATTTTCTTCTTGCTATACCTATAGATGGGTTAGGCCAGCATATGTCGCCGGTGGAGTACCGTACTATCTTTAAGTATCGGCTCATGTTTCCTTTATTCCAAGTTGATGAGTATGCCTTGTTTGTCATAAGGCGTGTTTAGATTCTTTTGGGGAGCATGCAGTTCATTGTAGAGAGCTCTCGGGGTTCAAATACCGACATGATTTGGTTAGGGATGTACTTTTTGACATATTCAGGCGCGCTGGTATTTCTGCTAAGAAAGAGGCACCCGTTAATTTCTTAACTAACCCGTTGGAAGGGAGATCTACCCTTCGACCAGCCGACATTCTGGTCTTTGAATGGGTAGGAGAAAAACATGCATGTGTGGATCTAATAGGGGTTTCCCCGCTTGTGGGCTTAGGGGGTAGTGCTTTCACGGTGGGTCAGGTTGCTTTAAATGTTGTTTCGGGTAAAGTGACCAAACATGAGAAAGTGTGCCTTGACAACCAGCACGTGTTTATCCCATTTGCTTTTAATACTTTTGGTTTTCTGGTGCCAGAGGCTGTGGACCTACTTAGTCGAGTTCAAATGGTCATGCATAGTAATGTTATGACCCCAAGATCTATTGATGTGGTTTTTAAAAGACTTGGTTTTGCTATTCAAAAAGGGGTAGCGACGCAGCTTGTTGCCCGTTTACCAACTATCTCGATGTAAATTCATAACACGAAAAATTTAAGGAAACTACTAGTATACTCATCCGGTGAATAGGTTTTGGGTGGTGAAAATAAATAAATAAATCATTTTTAGAGTAAAATATTAGATTACTTGTGTCATCAATTGGAGGAATCCGAACGCTTGATCCACCAGCCAACTTTGAAGTGGAAGGATTTAAATACGAAGGAAACCACATTTAACGATATCTTCAACCGAAAGGTATAATTTATATTAATAGTATTAGTTATTTTACTACAAATGAACTTAATCACATTATGCCACGAGAGATTCTAAGAAATCATGACATGTGGACGCCAGTTCCATTAATAGGCGTCACTTACGAGTCTTCATAGGGGGTGATTAGAGTTTTATTAACGTTTTAAGATGTTTGTACTTGGCTATTTATTATTGAACTAAGTATTTTATGTATTAATATTAGTTACTTTTTGTGTTATAAATTAAAATTATATGTTATTTATCTTTGCGATAGGAGGTGTAACCCACCGCATACAAGCTGGTTGGTGTAGATGGAGGGCAGCCAGTGGGGTATTGTGCGATAGGAGGTTCCCAACGAAACTAAAGGGAAAATTTTACAGGGTAGCAGTTAGGCCCGCTATGCTATATGGAACAGACTGTTGGGCTATCAAGAAGTCACAAGTACGCAAGATAGAGGTAGCAGAGATGAGGATGCTGAGGTGGATGTGTGGACACACGAGGTTAGATCGGATAAGAAATGAGGTTTTTAGGGAAAGATTAGGAGTGATTAGTATATCGGACAAAATTAAGAAGGGGAGATTGAGATGGTTTGGGCATGTGAGGCGGAGGCAAACGACGGCACCAGTTAGAGTAGTGGAAACTCTTACTGTGGAGGGGAGGAGAGGAAGAGGCAGACCCAAACTGACTTGGGATGAGCAGATTAGGCATGATTTACTAGAGTTCCATCTTTATGAGGACATGGTCCAAGATAGGATTTCGTGGAGGCGTAGGGTTAAGGACTTCTAGAGGATATTGAAGTAAGGTCCTAAGTGTTTTTTAGGGGTGTAGGTCTTTCTTATTCTTAAATTTACTTTACTGGTAATTGCCTTCTGGTGTTTATGTCCAAATGATGTTGTATGCTATTATACACGATTTACATTATACAGTGTCACTCTGATCACTTTTTTGGTATTGGTGGCTTCCTATTTACATTATATTATGTCCAAATGATGTTGTATGCTATTTCTATATTGTTTGACTTGGTGTGTTGGCATGTTGTTCGTTTTGGAGCCGATGGTCTCTCTGGAAGCAGCCTCTCTATCCATAGGGATAGAGACAAGGTCTGTCTACATCCCACCCTCTCCAGACCCTATAAGTAGCTTTGCTATTTGTGGGATTTACTGGGTATGGTTGTTGTTTTATGTTATTTATCTTTAGCATTTAACTCAAACTCAAATTAATTGTTTTAAGAAAAGTCTAGTAAACTCGAGGGAACTACAACTTGCCCCTTTAAGGACTATATGGAAAAAATGAGGTGGCAAGTTATTAACAAGATGAAAACGGGACGTGCAGTCCCGATTGAAAACACCACCACGCCCTTTTTGCTTCAAAATCTTGGTGGCTTTCCCAATTTGGTGACCCTCACACGTGCACACACACAAATATGTGTATATATGTGTATGTATATGCATATAAACCAAGCAATTTTTAAAATTTTTCCCCTTTTCTATATCATTGTGGCATATGGTGGTTTTTTGTGAATACCCTCCAATTTTATAAATTATGGGAGTTGGCGAAAAAGTTGATGTGGTTTTTGGGAATATTCATCAAAATTGGTGAATATTCCCTTCACCCTAAGAATCTTCAACAAGTTCGAAAGTATTTTGATTCGAGAATGACAACCTAATTTTATGTAATTCACTCGGTCTAACTTGTTGACTATTGAAAGGAAGGCTTTTTTAGAAAAAAGAATTGTTCGTTCACCAAAAATTGGTGAATACCCTCCACCTTAAGAATCTTAAATCTAGTTTGAAAGTATTTTGATTCGAGAATGCCAACCTAATTTTATGTCCTTCGTTCGGTCAAAATTGTTGACTATCGAAGGGAAGATTTTTTTTTCAGAAAAAAGTGTCCGTTCTTTACTTGAAAGAGAAATCCTTAAATTTCAAAATATCGCTATTCGTTATTAATAAGTACGTTGAGCCTCTTGCCATGCTTTAAAACAACTCAAAATGAGTAAGACATTCTCTTATTGATTTAGAAATTTCAACCATTTATTTTGAATAAATAATATATTTTGAATAAATAATATATTTTGAATAAATAATGTGGATTTACATATAATATAAAATGTTTGTGATCGTTGATGAATGAAATGTTTGCTATTCAAAAAGGTGTAGTGACGTAACTTGTTGCCCGTTTACCTTCTATTTCGACGTAGGATTTTATTTATTACTTGTAATTGATGAATTGGATGTAAAAAGGAACATGAAACTATAGTAATGTACAGTTTCTCCTACATTATGAAAAATATATTTGTCAGGATGCATAAAACAAACAAACAATCACCACTTCACTATTGAAATAAATGCAAGTATAGATTAACAGATGTTGTTTAAATAACAAAACCTTACAAACAATATTTAAATAACAAAAAGCTAGACCTTTTCTTAAAAATATTGGTGACAAATATATCAACATGAATCCCATAATATAACTTTAATGGGTGGGAGTTGGCTACAAAGTCCATTTTTCCTACAAAGTGTACAAAGTCATAAAACACCACAATTTCAGCCATAAAACACACTCAAACCCCACAAATAACAAAGTAAAGATTACTAGAATGCCATATTTGTGGGTTTTGTGTTGTGTTTTGGATGAAATGGCTTTGATTTTCGAATAACATTAGTGTGTTTTATGATGATCATCATGTTGTGTTTTATATTCATAGTTCTACGATGTTGTATTTGAAGTTTTTATGGAATGTTAGGGTTTAGATATTGTGTTTTAGTGATCTTCACACTGTTATTTGTGGGTTTTGAGTGTGTTTTATGATTGAAATTGTGGTTTTTTATGACTTTGTACGCTTTGTAGGAAAAATGGACTTTGTAGCCAAACCCCACCCTAACTTTAATAGTTTAAAAAGTATGAAAATTATTTTGAGTTTGACTTTTGATATGACATTAATACTGTGTGACAATCAAGGTTGTACATGTCTGTACGAATATAAATGAACAAAATTGACGAAGGCCCAATGATGGTGTTAGAACATTCAATCTGGAACCAATGTTGAATGTTGTTGTCCACATATCATTGTTCACCTTTGTTGACTAGTCATCTCGACTGCAGGATAGCAACTTTTTTTTTTTGGTAAATTATTTTTTGAGTCCATGTGTTTTATGGGTTTTAACTAGTTGAGTCCAAAAGCAAAAAGTTTAACGACCTGAGTCCCTATAAGCATTTTCTTTAACCATTTGAGTCCAAATTTCTAACACTGTTAGAATTTTTTGGTTAAGTATTGTTAAATGACCAAAATACCCTTATAATTAAAAAAATAAAAAATAAAATATTTATTCTTCCACAGTAGATTTGATCTCTCTCTCTCAACTAAACATTTCCACCACCACTACACCTCCACCCCACCACCACCATCACCACTGCACTCTAGCACCGCACCCCCTGCATACAATTTCGAACCCCCTGCATACAAACGTCAAAAGCAGTATATAAAGTTGAATCTCCATCTAGTCTGTCCACTAAATCTCCACCGCCACCGACCCCCCTTCCCCTGCATACAAACGTCAGATCTGCAACTTCATTTTAGATCTGTTTTGGTTGATATTGTCCAAAAAAAAACAGTTTAAATGTTCACACCTTCAACTGATATAAGCACAAAAACAATTTCGAACTCGTAACTCAGCAGCTGTTACAATACTATCAGCAGCGGTTACAAGCTCAGTTTCCGATTTCAGATCTGAATCTAAAAGCCATAAGCATCATACATGTCTGTTCGGATTTCAGACATGTCGAACTCGTAACTCAGCAGCTGTTACAATACTTACAATTTCGAACTCGATTTCAAAGCTGTTACAATACTAACAGACATGTATGTTCCGGCAGCATACTCAACGACATCCCATACCCAATCGGATTGTTTCTTATGGCGTTTGGATTGTTTTAGTTGCTTGCTGAGAAATTACACTCGTTCGATATCAATACCCCTACCGACTAAATTTGTTGCCACCAAGATTCTTTTGTGCCCTTCCTTGAACCCCTGGGAATGCCAGAATGGATGAAGATTGATGGAAATTACACTCCACAAGCAATTTGTTGAGCTCAGCTTCTCTGCTTACACTTTTGACAAATATCACGACTTGATCTCGCTCAATTTGATGTAGTGCTGCCATGAATAGATATGTAAGTGAAAATAATTTCAAAAATATGATATTGATAACGACTGGAAGAACAAGCGCTTACCTGTACGAGACCATGTAGAGTCAACTTTGCTTCATGACCTTTCGCCCAATTATTACCGGCACCGGACTACCCAAACATAACGTTATCCGGCCGGAAGATCTGGTCGTACGCTCCAGATCTGAGACTGTTCAACGTTCCTGGCTTCAGATCCATAAGCATGACGCGTGGAACAAACCTTCCGTCGCTAGCCAGAACTGTTCAACCTCCCAGAACTTTGCTCCAGATCCATAAGACTGTTCAACCTCTTGTTAGACTAGCTCCAGATCCATAAGACTGTTCAACCTCCCAGAACTTTGCTCCGATCTGGTTTCCGCATTGGCCACTTTGGATATGGAGAATTTCACGCATCTTCGTTGGTGCCGTAGATCGGAGTTGCAGGTTAGGGTTAGAGGTTTGACAAGAAGATAGTTATAATAGAGAAACAGAGAGAATGAATGATTTTTATATATATATTAAAAGTTTATGCATTAAAGACTTGTTCCTTGTACTTATGTGCATATTAGACTTGTACTTTGTGTGTAAATGACCAAATCACCCTCATAGTTAACAGACTTGATGGATGGAGTTAGAAATTTGGACTCAAATGGTTAAAAAAAATGCTTATAGGGACTCAGGTCGTTAAACTTTTTGCTTTTGAACTCAACTAGTTAAAACTCATAAAACACAGGGACTCAAAAAGTAATTTACCCTTTTTTTTTAACGGCAAATTTGGATCACTGACGGACCACTGGAGTATCATCGTGTCACCAGCGGAACCACCCGATCATATCCATCTCCACTAGGCAATAATGCCCATACACCAATTCAGGAGGAAACCAATAAATCTGGGAAAAACCCCCCTTGTGAGAATCGAACTCATGACCTAATGGTCATAAGCCTTATCCCACCACCAAGATACCACTAGGCTATAATGCCATGGGTACAACTTTTTTTTATTAAACTAGCAATTTGCTACACCAAACATACAATCCACTAAAACACACTTACAAACCAGAAAAAGAAAAACAAAAACAAAACAAAACAAAAGGACTATTGGGCCATGCCCCTCCACATTGGCGGATCTAGGAATCCGGCCAAGGGGTAACGTTTTATAAGTAACCCGTAACGAAATAAAAAAAAACGTCAAATTTTTTCAAAATTTACACTAATTTTTCCAAATTTTTTCCGACAAAGGGGTAGCGGACGCCACCCCTTAATAAGCTATAGGTCCGCCCCTGCCCCTCCAGCGAAATGCCTCAAAACCCAAGCAAACTAAAGGTCCCCACCGTTAAAATACATCAAACCTCTTCCAAGCTTCAGTAGTAATAGCCTTGATTTCTTTCCAGGGGCGGATCTACGTTGTATCCAGGGGATGCACGGGTTACCTCTCAACTTTCTCGTGTAGGGGATGAAGAAAGGGAAGATGGGTGAAAGAAATAAAAAAAATAGTGAAATAGAGCACAGTAAAAGTACTCGGTAGGTGAAATGAAACATGTTTCTATCCTACTCTCTTGTCCTATCTGTATATTTAAACTCTTATATTTTATTTTATACGCTTATTTTCTTTACTTTATATTTTATTTTATAAGTTTATTTTCTTTACCTTAAAATGACATTCATTTTTAGTTTAGTTTACGTGGTTAGGATCAAATACAAAGGATAAAATAAATAAGAATAGTAAGAAGGATTCTAGTCCATTGATCTTATATTTGAAGGGTTGAGATTAGTTGTAGAGAAAATAAGATAATAGAAGGGCATAAAGGGAATCCTATACTTATATATTTTCTCTCTCCACATGCAAGGCACATGCCAATTCTTCCATCGATTTAAAACGTCCATAACTTTTTCATACGACTGTTTTTTTTAATTCATCATAATAACGAGCGTTTTTTATCTTTAATATGAGTACCATATTATCATATAAAAATAAAATAAAAAAAATTCACTTTTACTGCGGGTTTTTTTTTTTTTTTTTTGCATTGTGTTAAAGTTTTCAGGTCATTGTGTCTTTTAACTGGGTTTTGGTCAGTAGAGTTTCTATACATTGTGTTATTATTAAAACCTATAACACGATGTTAATTTGGGTTCTATCCATTGCGTTTTTATAAGAACCTATAACACAATATATGACACAATGAAGATGGTGTTATATCTGGATTTTCTATAAATTGTGTTATTAGTTCAGGTCATTGTGTTTAATATGTTATTCATTGTGTTTTAATATGTTGTCCATTGTGTTTTAATAATTTGTTCAATTTTTTTATTATCTTTGTTCATTGTGTTTTAGTTTGTTGTGTATTGTGTTTTTAGTTTGTTTTCCATTGTGTCTTCATCTGCTCTCCATTGTGTCTTTTATCTGTTGTCATTAATTGTGTCTTTTATCTATTGTCATCAATTGTGTTTTTATTTAGTCTGATACTTATTGTGTTATATGTTATCACCATTGTGTTATACGTTATGGTCATTGTGTTTTAGTATGTTGTCCACTGTGTCTTTATTTGTTGTCATTGATTGTGTTTTTGATCTACTTTACGTTGTGTTTTACATCATGTCCATTGTGTTATTATCAAAACCTATAACACAATGTTAATTTGGGTTCTATCCATTGCGTTTTTATAAGAAATTATAACACAATATATGACACAATGAAGATGATGTTATATTTGAGTTTTCAATAAATTGTGTTATTAGTTCAGATCATTGTGTTTAATATGTTATTCATTGTGTTTTAATATCTTGTCCATTGTGTTTTAATAAGTTGTTCAATTTTTTTATTATCTTTGTTCATTGTGTTTTAGTTTGTTGTGTATTGTGTTTTTAGTTTGCTTTTCATTGTGTCTTCATCTGCTTTCCATTGTGTCTTTTATCTGCTGTCATTAATTGTGTCTTTTATCTGTTGTCATCAATTGTGTTTTTGTTTAGTCTGATACTTATTGTGTTATATGTTATCGCCATTGTGTTATACGTTATGGTCATTGTGTTTTAGTATGTTGTCCATTGTATCTTTATCTATTGTCATTGATTGTGTTTTTTATCTACTTTACATTGTGTAATATGCAACTGGGTTTTTTTTTTTTTTTTGAAAAATATAACAATATGGTACTCATATTAAAGATAAAAAAACGCTCGATTTTATGGTATAATTTTTTTTAAAAACAAATGATGTATAAAAAAGTTACAGACGTTTAAAAATTGGGGGGGAATAACATGTGACTTGCATGTGCATATTCTTTTTTCTCTTGTAGACAAAATTACCATTTCCATTTAATTCCCCCAATGACACTTGTCATTCTCTGATGACTTCTTACCCTTCTTATTTTTAAATACTTTGTATTATAACTCAACCCTAGTTTACGTTGTTATTTTTTTATTAAACGCCGTAAATGTCTTGTTACTGTATTATGTATAAAACATCTTTTACTAAGTGTTAAATATAAAACGATAAAAAGAATTTCAAATATGTGACTTTAATATTACAGCTATGTAGATAAAGTCATTCGTATTTTACTTTTATGTAGAACATTTTTATTGACATGTGCTAATGGAGATAAAAAAAAATATCTATTGTGACCTTGCGGATTAAAATACCTGGTTTCATCACTATCCTTGAACATACACTATAAAAGTTTCATTGGTTAAGAATGTAGGTAACAAACATAATTTTGAGATACCCCTGAATTTTTCTTCTAGTTCCGCCACTATCTCTTTCACTTGTCACCGAAACTGGTCTTTAATTAAAAATTTAATTGTTACTCATCTTCCAAATACTCCAAATAGTAGTCAGAAAAATAGCATACACAACCTTCATTTTCTTTTTAGACCCGCCAATATGATGGTGAAAGTCCACCACATCCTTGAAACAAAACGGAAAGAATGGTGGAGTTTACACCAATGAATGACTAACTGCCAAATGGTTTGTGCAAACTGCAAGTTAACGAACAAGTGTTCACAAGACCCCTTAAATAAGCCGCACACCACACAATCTTCCAACTCAACCTAAATGCCTCTTGCCACCAACGCATACTTGGTAGGGAGGTGCTCCACACCAGCCCTCCATGTCACAATACTAACCTTCGGAGGTACCCAATTATTCCAAGTAAAAACTCTACTCAGTTGTAACCTGTTGGAATGTTGAAAGAAGGCTTTTAAGCTGCTCGTAGAATACATACCAGAGGAATGTAGATCCCATGACCAACTATCCCTCCCAAGAGATAAAGTGACACCCCGCAACAAAATGTTAATCTGTTGCAAATCCGAAAATTCACTCGGGAATGTCACTAGCCTTTTCCAATCCCAATTACACCCCTAGCCATCCGCCCTTGAGACCACCCGCTTCGCAACTGATGTCATGTGAATTAGGTATAATAGTTAGCAATATAAAGAAGTGTGTTAAGTTAACAACTTTAAAGTATGATTATCTAGTTTTAAATTTATAAAAGATGGCTTTTATTTAAATTAAATAGACAAAATGGGCATAGAACCCACCGCATATAGTATAACTTTAGATAAGCTGGATAGTTAGTTAAACCACTGTTACATTGAAACTACTTCTAACAAAGTAAAACATCTGGATTTCCAAAAATGTTGGAAGGGTTCCCGCACTTTTGAAATCCAGTACTTCTGGTCTTGTGTTGACTTGGTCTTTTGGTCTTCAGTCTTGACTGTGTTGACTTATTGACCCAACATTTTGAACTTGTCTTGAGTATTTGTTTGATGTAGCAGTTATGTTTAAGCAGTTGTTTGGGAAGCCTTCAAGGCAGGAAACTTCTAGACTCTTGTTTGTAAAACATATGATATTTAAGGTGTTAAAAAACTAATTAATTAATAGCAAACTACTGTTCGCACTGTACACACTAAGGATTTGTGGTAAAGGTGATGTTTCCAGGAAAATTTAAGTTTTTTGGGAAAATGATGTATTTTTGAGAAACCTTTAAGTTTTCGAAAAATGAAGTTTGCGGGATAAATTGAGTTTTTGAGAAAACTTTAAGTTTTCGAAAAAATGTACGTAAACCTTTAAAGTCGTAAACCACTAAACTCCGTAAACCAATGATCCGCAAACTGTTAACCCGCAAACTCAAAACGAGAACATATTAAACCGTAAACTAATATACCAGATAAGATTTAGTTTGAAATCTATGGGATTAAAAATCATATGATTTCGGTTTAGATTTTGAAACTTTTAAGTATATCCAAGGTTTATTAGATTTCAAAAATATTGTATTTATTTATTTTAAAGATTTCGAAAAAATCTAAACATCAACCAAAAACTTCGAAATGGTTTTAATCAAGATTACATCTTAAAATAAGGGGATTTTCACGAAATTTATGATGAACATCAAGAAACTTAGGTTGAACATCTTCGTTTAGTACATTATTTTCTAAGAGCGAAACCTTTAAACCTCGTATTATTTCCAGATTTCGAAAATAACATATGATCTCGAATATAATGAGATCATAATTTGATTCTTATAAAACACCCTTTATTACGCAAAACGGTGAGGCGTACAAACGATTTTTCTATACGAATTTTACCAGGTTTTAATCAACAATAGTTTGTTTTTCGGTTTTAATTCTAGATTCATGGAAACCAACACAACTATAGAGCAACATATACTCTGATACTACACGTTGATCAGTTCTGTAATAATTGTATTGAAAACATGATAAAAGATTAATACCTATCACATCATAGAGTCCAGTAACTACAACAGAGAGGGAAGTAGACGTCATCACGTTAGCTTGGTTGAATTCCTGTTTAGTGTGTATAGTTTATAATGGTGATTATGTGTTCTAAAGAACACGATTGAGAGAAAGAGAGTAGGGAACTATGTCGTGATGTTAATGATTGTGTAACCTTTATCTCTCTAGTTATCTATCCCTATATACACTCAAGGGGAAACCCTTGATTATTTTATAATTTTTTTTGCAACAACGTAACCGTCGATTAGTTAGAAAGGGTAATTATGTACCAACTAAGCTAATAAGAATAATATTAAAATTTTAATCAGTTATATAATTTAAATGATAATGATGGTCATATAAATAAATATATTAATATATGTATTATTCTTTCGGATTAGTCTTGTAATTCATTAATGTATGTGGTATTGTCAACATATTTATAATACAAAGTATCTCACAAGTCATAATTTTGTCATTATCAAAAAAGAGGGAGATTGTTTCGATGATAATGAGTTTAGTTCTAATCATGAGACATAACGATAGTAATCAAAGTAGGTTACAGAAGGAAAATTTAATCTTCAATTGAAATGATAGAAATAGGATAAAGCTAAGGCTCGTATGTGATACATAAATCACCACACAAACAAGGAATATGATGAGAATATCCAACCAAAGATACATATACACCACTACAGTTAGAGATTCAGTCTAGGAACACCACCCAACGTGCTAAGGTTGAGTTATCATAGACAAATTAGTTTGACTTATAATGATTGAGAAAAATCAATACACATCGATAACAGGGTAAGTATAAGCATTTACTCTCCTTCCTAAGAGCAGCAATAGGATTCCCTTCCCAGGAGCAGCAGTTGAAGTTTCCTCCCCAGAGCAGCAGTATAAATATAAGACAATTCCCACTCATTCAAGACACCTCATATTATCGAAAGTTCCATCATTCACATATGTTTGCTTCTCCTTAGTTGATCAAGCAGCTCTTAGCTACTGAAGCACATTTCTTTCCAACTTCTTGTTTTGAATATCCTAAATTTCAAATACGAGTTCTACTAATGAAACACATATCCAGAATTCTAAAAAAAAAAATCAAAATAAGAGTTCAGAAAAAAAAAACATTCTTAAAAAAATTGGATAGTTTTTGCGACATAGCAAATAACAAATGAAATATATGATGTTCCAAAAAAACAAACCCACACAATTCATTGTTAAAGATAACATTTTTAAAAGCTACTTTCAATGAATCGATATTGATATGTAAGGCCGTAGGTTTACAAAAGATCTTCGATGTTGAGGTGAAACAAAAATTCTTAAAAACTAAAGTGAAACAAATCACCTATAAACTAAACTAAGTTGATGTGAATCGATGTTGTTGTATAAAACCTGCAATGTTAATGTGTAAAATTCTTGAAAACAAAACTGAAGCGAATCACCTACAAAAGATCTTTGATGTTTACAAACCTTTGATGTTCAGATTTTGGATGTTGAGGTGTAAAAGAGGTGGGTCTTATTAGATATAAAATCTATAATGATATATATACACCTATATTAAAAAAAAAGTTTCGGGTATCGGATATCCGAAATATCTGAAAATTTCCGAAATCACTATCCGAATCTAAAAATTTGGATTATCTAAATTTTGAATATCCGCATTTTCGGATAATTCGGATTCAGTTTCAGATTCGGATGATTTTGAATACCCATACCCATTACGTTACTATCCTTTTTTTAGATAACAACTCTGACTTTGTGGGAAGCCACAATAATAACAATGAAAAGAGAAAATATTGACAACCATGAATTCACAGAAGCAACTCATCTACACGCTATCATTTGTCAAAGGATCATTATCCTTGGGATATCATCATAAAATACCCGAGTCTCCACTATTAATAGATGATATCTCGGTCGGCTTTACTCTGGATCTCTGCAGTCGTCGAACAAAGCCATCACCAAACCTTGCCTTGATCACCTTCGACATCACCAAACAACGTTTGCATTGTGTTTTAGTCTGTTATATATTGTGTCTTTTATCTGTTGTCATCGATTGTGTTTTTAGTCTACTTTCCATTGTGTATCTAGTTTGATGCTCATTTTGTTTTATGTTATGTCCATTATGTAATATGCAACTCGGTTTTCGATTTTTTTAAAGTATAACAATAAGGTACTTGCATCAAAGATCATAAGACGCTCGATTTTATGGTATAATACTTTTATAAAATAAATTACGTATAAAAAAGTTATGCATGTTAGAAAATAGGGGGAATTGCATATGACTTGTATGTGCATGTTTCGCAGCATGTGCATGTTGAATTTTTTTCTCTTAAACGAAACTACCATTCCCACTTGTTATTCTATTAGACACTTGTCACTCTCTAATGACTTCTTACACCTTTTTATCTTTTAACCTCTTTATACTATAACTCAATTCATATAACATAAACCAAGAAAGAAATACTTTTATTAACATTAGTTGGATATAAGACTGATGCGGGTAACAATCCAGAAGCTGAACCCATTCCGGAATGGGTTTCAATGGGATCCAGGTTGAAGATTATGTCAAGATTTAATAATATTTAATTCCTTAATTATGGAGTCTTTTATTAATTATTGTATCTTTTATTTTATTTAGTTTATTCATGTCTATCTTTAAGGTTGTTAGGGTCCAGTATAAATAGTGGTCGTGGTTTAATGTTTATGATTAGTTTTTGGTTGATTATTAATATAAAGAACTTTGTTCTTGGAACCTTTGGGTTCGTTTTTATCGTCTTTGATTAATCAATTGTTCTTGAGCCATTTGATTGCACGAGAAACTGCATCATCATGCAGGATATATACGAATATTATTTTATATTTATTTCAAATTTTAGTTTCCTAATATTTTGTTATTTAGTTTCCTTTTGGATTATGATTCCTATCATATAAATGGGATGTCTAGGGTTATTGTTTAGTTTAGTTTTTGATTTGATTATTATAAAAGAACTTTGTTCTTGGAACCTTTGGTTCGTTTATCAGTCTTTGATTAGTCAATTGTTCTTGAGCTATTTGATCGCACGCGAAACTGCATCAGTTGGTATCAGAGCTTTGGTTTTCAAATGGCTCTACGTGAAGGCGGGTGTTTTCTTGTTCGAAGAGTCGCCGACCGAGGCATCGACAAGAACATTGGTGATTCACGTGTTCGTGGAGATCGATTATACCGTGACCGTAGATCCACCGGGCGAGGCAACGAGAACGGAAACCGTGATCCACGGGATATTCTTAAGATCAAGAGACTCCGACAACGAGTCCGCGACCTTGAGTTACGACACGAGATCCGGCAACTCAAGCAAAGGATCCGAGATCTTGAGGACTCATCGTCGTGGAAGGAAACAGAACCGGAAAGCCCCATCTGGGACGAGTTAACTGGGGATGAGGAGCATCCTATCCATGGCGACTTTATCTATCACTCACCTCCTTGTTTTGATAATTACGAGGACGAAGAGGTGAGCTGGGAAGATTATTTATGGGTCACAAAGGCCTTGAACGGATCAGAAGATGTCGAAAGTGGTGACGGAGAGGCAGAAAGGAATGACGGGTTGAAGACCGGAGTGGATGTGGGTGATGGTGTGGTAAGAAACATGGGTAAAAAAAACCATCCATAGTGGTGATGGGGTGGCTGCACGTGGTGGTCCGGCTCAGGACTCGTCAGGAAGTGTGCGTTTGATGAAATTGTCGGACTTCGCTCAGGTTTCTATCAGTAATCTGGATGATCACTCGAAGTCTATTTTGTTAGAGGGTGGCCGATCCAAAGATTCATCATCTTTGGTGAGTAATTCAAAAATCTTGATTGCCGAAGAAGAGGTTGAATTTCCCGAAGATATTGTTGGTAACCAATTTGGTGAAGATTTGTATTCATATATTGAAAAGGTTCTAGATGATAAAAAAATTGAGTTACCACATGGACATGTGGCATATTTCAAATTTTGTAGGTGCATGGATGTTATGCATACACGTGGGCTACATACTAATATTAGTGAGGCAGTGGTGGATGTAGGCTCGCATGTAAATTCACATTTAAATGTTAAAGAAGGGATAGGAGTGTGGGGACCCAACCAAGCTATGGGGGGTAAGGGTTCAGTTTTACTTGGTGGACTCTCTACTTCGGGTTTCGGCAAAGCCCAACGTATACGATTTGGGCCCAATCCAATGAAGGATGATAAACATGATGATCCCGGTGATACAAGTTTCGAATTAGGCCAGATGACTCGTGAAGTTAGGATGTATATGTGGCTTATAATGTTAATAATAAATGGGATACGGTTTGATTTTCCTTTTGATCCAGGTGGCCTTGATCCGAAGACAAAACTCGAGGATGAGTTTTTTCGAAGACGGGGAGTATGATGCGGGATATATACGAATATTATTTTATATTTATTTCAAATTTTAGTTTCCTAATATTTTGTTATTTAGTTTCCTTTTGGATTATGATTCCTATCATATAAATAGGATGTCTAGGGTTATTGTTTAGTTTAGTTTTTGATTTGATTATTATAAAAGAACTTTGTTCTTGGAACCTTTGGTTCGTTTATCAGTCTTTGATTAGTCAATTGTTCTTGAGCAATTTGATCGCACGCGAAACTGCATCAAAGACTATAGGGTGTGGAGGAGGTAAGTCCTTGGAGGATGCCCCTCCACATCATCGCCACGTCAACATCCAATGAGAATGCCTCTCCAAGGATGGACCAAGGGAAATGAAGGACCCCCCCCCCCCCCTTATTTTTTTAAATTCAACATTTTTTCAACTTTTAATAAGTTATAAAATAAAATCATTAATATTAAAAAACAAACATTATGTAACTTAAAAAAATATAACTTAAAAAAAATACTAGATTGGTAAAAATTAAAAATTCTAAGAATTCCATTTTTAGCGATCTTTTCTTTCATTTTACGCAAAACTGGACGGCCTTCTTCCGGATACGAGTTAATATCGGTTGTCATTATCTCCCATTCCTTTAGTTCTACCGCCTCTTGCTTCAACCAAACCCGTTCATCCACTTCACGTTGCTTCGCTTGTACCTTTTGGGTTGTGACCTCGGTGTATGCTTTGAACTGTGCCATCAAGTCGTCCATTTTCGAATCGCCCCCCGATGAGGCTGGTTTTTTTTTGCAGTCACTGCCTTTTTGGCTTTGTCCCTACCATACAGACGTGCCTCCTCTAGAACTACATGCTCTTCGTCGTCAAATTCCTGCTCGTCGTTTATATTTATCTGACATCGTTTGTCTGAGCCCCCTACACTATAACTTCCAGTCTCCGAGGTTTTTGTTCGTTTAGCGCTTGCAACCTCGTTTGGAACCGGTGCCGACTTCTTATTGGTTCACATAATCTCCCATGCTCGGACGTGTAGGAAAATGACCCGATGCTCATCTTCATATCTACGCCTCGCCTCTTTAAAAACATCTTCGCCACTTCACCCACTAGGACGATTAACATATTTTTAGTATAAAATTTATATAGTTTTACATACCAACAATGGGGCATTTTGACATGTTAATTCACGCGTTAGCTAACGCCTCCTCCTCGATCTTTGACCAAGGTTGTGGCTTGGCTCTTGAAGGTTGATCACCAGCTAGACGCGCCATTGGCTTCCCTTTTTTCCGTTTCGAGGTTTGGGGTTGCGTCTCTGGAACATATTCTTCAACTTCATCTTCTACGGGTTGAGACGATTCTACCGGCGGCGGTGAAGGTTGTGGCTGCGATTGCAATTGTGAGTTGAACGGGTTTCGCATTAGCATTTGGTTCATTTGAGCGAAGGCGTTGGGGATTTGTTGGAAACCCGAGAAAGAAAATTGCGATGCCAACCAACTCGGATCCATTGTTGGATAGTAGCCGGGTACCGAGAAAACCTTTCGGGTCTGGGTTTGTGTTTGGGTTTGCGTTTGGGTTCGTGTTCGGGTTGTTTGGATTGTATGGATCCATGACAAAATTTATAAATAAAAAAAAAAGATTGAAGAATTTTATAAAGTTGAGAGAGAGTTTGGGATGGAATGGTTAAAACATAAGGTGAAAGATGTGTATTTAAAGATAAAATAATTAATTAAATTTTTTTAATAGCCGTTAGAGAGATAGGGGCATTTAATTCAATTTTTTTTTATAAAATACTAGCCGTTAAACGGCATTTTTTTAAATTATGGAGGCACGGCGTGAACGGCTTGGGGAAGACGCTGAGGACGGGGACGCACCTAGGGGGCGGTGTGTTAGGGCGTCGCCGGCCCTAGGCTGCTCCCCACACCGAGTAGCAAAATATGGGTGTCTAAGTTTAGGAAAATAAAAACATTTTCATATGCATGAAAAAAAAAACTCATTGTTCACTACTTTTCCCAACAACTTATATAATCATTATTTGTTATTCAGTTTATTACAGAATTTAGATTTTGAGAAAGGAAAACCAAACTGAGAATACAATGACCAACTCGGTTTCGGTTAAAACCGAACAGGAAACTGAATCTATATGTAATTCGGTTTGGTTTTTAATTGGTTTCGGTTCAGTTCAGTTTTCAGCTTAATCAGCTTCAAACTGAATAATGAACACCTCTACAACATACTGCTACATAGAGGTAATGTCTGTCGAAATGCGGAAACAGTTAGTCATAACTTGATGTTAAAAACTCGAAACAATCAAAGTTTTACCGGTAGGTAATCGTACACCATCATTTCAGTACATATCATGATAAAGAAATGAACTTTTTTTCCTGGGCACTTGGGCAGAATTGTAAGACCCAACTTAAAATAACAGGATTTATGACATTTATCATGCATTTAGTACAAAATTTTTCGAGTTTACAAAAACTTCATGGTTTTAAGATCATACTTGATCATAACATTCAAGCCTACATCATGCTAGATAAACTTTCAAAACATAATTTCAAGTGTTTACATGTCAGTAAAACAAAATAGACAAAATGCGGAAGCTTTGTTCGGTGTGTTCGGTTCTTGACATGGCTTGATCATCCTCCGGGGTCTTAAGAGCATCTTTACCTATCATACAATTTCATTTAAAAGATTAGAAATCAAGGCATTTGAACAAAATAATCAAATACAAGAAATTATATATTTTGTTTTCAGCCCCTTCACCCGGCCGTGTCAAAAGATCACCCGGCCGTGTCAGCTTAACATATATTTTTCACAGCCCCTTCACCCAGCCGTGTCAGAAGTTCACCCGCCCGTGTCAACTCTGCACGTTTATTTTTCATCAAATTTGTATCCAAACCTATCCAAACTCATTTTAATTGCTTGGGGTTCGTTTCTTAACATGTCTAAGCTATCATCCATTACCCGGATCCATTATTCATATAGTTTACGCTCCCGTTACCCGGTTTACGTTTTTCTTTATTACACTTAAGCCAACATTTTACCAACTACTTTATTTTGACCCGTTTAGAAGTTTTCATGCATTTAAGCATCAAACTCGCATTTCTCTTTGTACACTTCGTATTTCCATTTTTAAATAGCCTCTTATATTCCACAACAACTATTTTGTAGTGGATTTAACATAACGGACCGTTATCCTTAATCTTACCCTTTGGATAGTCATTCTACGTAATTGACCGGTTCTTAGGCATTTGACTCTCAAGGTTTATACTTACAACTCTTACATATATCTAAGAGTTGCATAATCATAATACTAGTATCTAAACGACCTCTAAGGGTCATTTGCCCGATTTACAAATCATGGGCGTTTTGGTCATTTTTAGTCCCTCATTTACGACAAAGGACTCTCGCTAATTATTTGACCCATATTTGCATGTTTAACTAGCAACTTAACTATGTGTACCTGGCTCGAGTCATGGAATTGACCCATTTACATACCTTTTGCTATTTATTTCTAATCAATAGCAATGCGAACCATGGGTTAAATTCCTGCGATTACAAAACTCAATACTCGATCATAAGATATTATTGTCAAATGGTGTTAACAACACCATTTGACCCGTTTAGTCGAAACGACCAATTATAATTATGAGATGGTATTTAATTACCATTTCATCCCTTTAACCTATTCCGATTTACTCTTTGAATTCATCTTGCTTAAAAGTCGTTTCTTGCTTTGTTTGACCCATTTTGACTTATGCCAAATGGTGTCCTTTCAAATCCTTTTTATTTATTCGTTAACCCATGTTCGGATTACCATTTTACCGTTTTTGCCCTTTACGATTCACCCCATAACGTATTGTTCAAAATCCCTTATTTACTAGTCTTCACCCGACTAGTTTACCCTTTTACCCCTTATTACCATATCTTATGGTTTCTCGCCAGTTTTACTTATTCCGACTTGCATAGTATCATGTCGGACTTCATATTTCAAATACTTAACATAATTCACAATCAATGTTCACAAGTAAATGTAATGTAATTAAAAAGGGGGTGTAAGGTTAACTTACCTTGCATCCGAAGTACCCTTTCCCTTTACACTTGATTCGTTTGACCCGCTTCCTTTCCAAGCCTCCATCTAGCTTGTCAAGCGTCAAACTATCATCATGATTCGTAAGACGGTTAGATTAGTCATAATCATTTACGGCTATTCCATCCTACGGGTTTTATGTCGGATTTATCATTCGACCATATCAAAATTATCATTCGATCTAATCATTGGTCGGTTTGACTTTTTAAAAGTCAATTGACTTATCAACATATTCATATGCACATTTGGTTCATTGAACTCACTTAGGCATATTTCATCCGAACTCTTAACGAAATCAAAATTTTACATACTAACTAGTAAGCCGCGATTTCATTTAGGCATTTCATATCACTGAAAATGGGTTGTTTTTGGTGACTTGTTTAACCTGTTTACAAGTCTTCAAAAATTATGATTTTTTTTGTGTGGCGTACCTCTCGGAGGGTTAGCCCTTGTGTTAAAATTTCAAGATCTAACTCTTTACCAAAAATTCGTAAAAATTCATTTACTAAGCTGCAATCAGATTCGTCACTTCTGACTGCAGCTTACGGAAAAATTCATTTAAAATTCCTCGTTTATCCGATTGACGAAATTCCAATTGGCGATTCTTTTAATCACTTAAAACTTTCTACTGTAAGAATTTTAGATCATAACTCAATTCCTAAATTGAGTTATGACATTCGTAATGGGCTGCAAATTCTGCCAAAAAACGCAGCTTGAACCTTTGATACGGAAAATTCATAAAACGCTCAATTTTCGCCGAAAAAATGCGATTCCAGTGGGGTTTTAAAGATATTTCCTTGAATTACATTTTAGACTCAAGAAACACATGATTTTATCACATTTTGTCCAGGTTACAGCCAATACAAATCGTATGTAAATTCTGATCAAGAATCGTTTGAATTCAGCTTTCAATTTAAGCTTGTTCTTGACATCATAACACTATTTTTTTGCAATCAAAACCCTAAAAACATCTCATACATGAATTTAGTATCAACAAAAACTTGAGCTAAGCATGATTTCAACATATACTTGTCTAGGGTTTACTCCTAGACACTACTATGTTCCTATTCTATCCATATAACAAACATGCAACCATCAATTTCGAATTTTCTAAGATCACCCATAAATTCAACTAGAGATTTCTCATGAAATTCACATACCTTATGACTCCTTTTTCAGTGGAGATCACTATTTCGTGCTCGGATTTCGTTTTGAAACAGGATTTGGCCTTCAATTTGGACAATTTGCATGAACTAGGGTTTGGTGGAGGATGTTTGGTCGCCCCCTGCATTCTTGATCGAACCAGACACAAGTTTGGTGTTTTAGATTTTGTTTTAATAATATTAGTTTCAAACTTAACACCTTTGGTCCCCAAACTATTATTAGGTTCTTGTTTTAGGTGTTTTTAACCTTCTAACATATTACTACAAGGCTTCTTTCTAACTAGGTTATTTTTATTCCTAGTTATTTTAATGGGTTCGGGAAATTATAACCCGTTTTATTTTAAGTCCCGTTAACTCGGACCTTATATATATACTTTGTTTCCTCAACAGCCTTTATTCCTTTTTATTTAATATTAGGTTTCTTTATTTAATCCCTAATATTTACCGGGTTAACTTCACCACTAACGGTACTTTACCCGTTCATAAATATTAACGTGGTTTGATTACCAAACCCGTTTTCAGGGTGTTACAAGAATAAACAAGGACTCTTAACTGTATATATTTGTTATAAAAAAAACTCATTGATTAATGTATACTATGTGTGTATTAGAAGAGAAAAATGTGTGCTGGAAATGGAAGAAGAAATATACCTAGCTAGATTGAACCAAAACATAATCATAAATATTATAAGTTAAAACTTAATTTCTACTAAGAAAGAGGCTCCTGTGAATTTTCTCACGGACGCTATGGAAGGGAGATCTACTCTGCGACCAGCGGATCTGCTTGTCTTTGGCTGGGCTGTGGGGAAACATGCTTGTGTGGACCTTATGGGAGTTTCCCCTTTGGTTGGTTTAAGGGAAAACGGGTTTGTAGCTGGACAAGCAGCAAGAAAGGCAGAATCAAAGAAAGTGGATAAACACCCTAATGTAAGATTAAATATATATTATTTTATATTTAATCTAGTAGCCATTATAATCATTTACATTATATGGATCAAAATATATAACAATCCTATTAAATAATTAGTTGGTAATTGTTGATGGGACAAATTACCCTTATTAACTAATTAGGGTTTCCTCTTGGGTGCATATATAAGGAGATAATTAGAGGGTTAAAGGGTTAGACTAAAAACACAATAACATCACTCATGAAATCGCCCATCTCTCCTAACCGAACTCCCTTATTCGGTTTCCCTTACCACCATCATTAGATTGCACCCTAAGGAGGAACCAGATCAAGCTGACAATCATGTCAAACACTGTTGTTGCGTCTCCATCTGGATTCTCTGCTAGCCTGTGCTGATGCAATCAAATGTATGTTTTCATGTTTTCCATTATGTCTAAACAGAAATGATCAACATGTGGTATCAGAGCATATGTTGATTAGTCAGTTCTGTTTTCGTATCCATCATTCTGGAATTAAAATCTGGAAAACATA
Source organism: Helianthus tuberosus (assembly GCA_030545235.1). NCBI lineage: Eukaryota > Viridiplantae > Streptophyta > Magnoliopsida > Asterales > Asteraceae > Helianthus > Helianthus tuberosus. The sequence goes on from CM060366.1 coordinate 190,856,819, forward strand.
ATTTTGAAAACCTAATAAAATTCGAAACTCTGTTTCGAGTCATTCCTAAAAGATTGTTTTCGGATCTTATGTTATGATGTTTAAATCATTGTTCCGAAATCAAATGTGTTAAGTTACTGTTCCGAAATCATTAAAATCCCAGATTTCGGGTTCCAGAATTATATTTATTTTTTAGGGTTCATAATGTTCTTAGTTAAAATTCGAAATTTCCTTTATGTTTTGGAATGTGTTTTGAATTGTGGAATGTTTTCCAAATTTTGATCTTATTTTATCTAATAAGTTTTTTCGAAATCTGTTAATAAGATAAACAAATTATGATTTTCGAAATTTTATGATAAAATTAGATCAATGTTATAATAGGAAACTCTATCACAATTCTTAATTTTCGAATTTTCAGTTATGTTATCACAATAAACAGCAACTGGATCGCACAAGATAAGATCACATAAGAGATGATCTGATCGCACAAGACAGTCGCACAAGATTTGTACAACTAATTAAGCATATTGTACAAGTTAAGACTGCATAATCGCACAAGATTTGTGGATCGCACAAGACTTGTGGATCGCACAAGACTTGTGGATCGCACAAGGCATTACTGATCGCACAAGTTTTTTGGGCATTACTGATCGCACAAGTTTTGGGCCTTACTGATCGCACAAGTTTTGGGCCTTACTGATCGCACAAGTTTTTTTGGGCCTTACTGATCGCACAAGTTTTGGGCTTTACTGATCGCACAAAACTTGGGCATTACTGATCGCACAAGACTCACTGCGGAGTTCGATCCGCGCTAACGGGTGGTTTGCTATTAAATAATTGGTTTTTGTAAATACTTAGTTAATTAATAAGGATCAAATAATGTTTTACAAAACCAAAATGGCTTTACTTGAATGAGCTTCTGATGTATCATTTCTGGCCAAAGCTGACTTGATACATCTACTTATCATTCAAGTATTACGAAAGCTATGTTAAGTGTGCATCATAAACATGAATGTCTTAATATCTGGCCAAAGCTGATTTAATTCCTTCATAGATGGCATACTTAACAAGTGCATAACTAAAGTGATTGTCTCAATTTCTGGCCAAAGCTGATTTTTTACAACCACTTTGCACACATGCTTAAATGATTACACTTCTGGCCCAAAGCTGATTTGTTTTCGTTTAAGTAGAACTTTAAATAAGTCTATTATTTTGATGTTAGTAATAGACATATCACAACCTCTTCACATAATGATCCTTAATTAATTTTTATGATCATTTCGTCTGCCTTATTCTTAGTACCCATAATTTTACTCACTATAATTTTCTTCTATAAATCTATATCTCATCCACTCTAATTCCTAAATCTAATATGTTATGCTTAAAGTTTCTATTAGAATTAGCTCTTTAATTAAATCCTTGATTATCTCTTAAGACACGATAATCCTATTGCTCTCTTCTGATAAAGCACTACAAAAGCAAAGTAGAGCATTATGATTAGGATAAATCGAACATGATGATTCTTATGATAATCAAGAATAAGTGCTGTCACTAAAAGTTATTCCAGATTAAGTCTTTCCTAAGACTGATCTATTATTGTGGAATAATCACAAGAATTCCTAATATGCATGCCTTCATTTAAAATTCTAAACTATAAGCTAAGTGGTATATATGTGAATACATAATAATGTACAATACCATGACCCATAAAGTTAAGGGCTTACGCATGGAAATAAGTATATTTTTCCAGTACATTACATACTAAGATTCTCACTTGTACAATTTGATGCCTTATAAATCAACTATAACACTCAAAAGTACCAAAGTATAATGAGTGTGTTGATAAGCAATATATGTACATAGAAATAAATGTTTGAAACTGGAAAATAAGATGTTATTCACCTTACAACCACTAATAGTTTAAAAGAGGATTGTTCTAAGGTCCATAGACAAATTACAAGTGCTAATTCCAACTTTAAGGTTCTTCAATGGAAAATCTCACTGCATAATTATGTCATTAGATTAGGCATAAGCAACGAGACTATCCATTATTCTAAAGAACAGTTGGATAAATTAATTAGATAGTCACTTACTAATGATATTTAAGTCTGATAATTCTTTAATATTCCTATTAACACATGATTAGTTGACTCTAGTTTTAAACGTTTCCTTACCAGAAGTCAACAAATAACTAACGTGAGAGTTAGTGACAAAATTAAATGTTAAGACTATAAGAACCATAATAAGCAGTCTTCTGACAACGTTTTTCGATACCTTACATATTCTGAAGATTAATCAGAATACAATATCATTACTTAGGCTATGTCATGAAGGTTGTGAGGTTTGCATAGTCAACATAAAGTCACACTTATCTTAAACTCCCATCTTATTTGTTCTAATTATCTGGATTGAAACATTACTAAGATAAAACTAGATGATACCTTACATTTTTCACAACTTTTGTCATCATGTAAATGAGAATTTGACAAAAGGAAAATGAGACTTATAAATTTCATCCATTACAACCAAAATTCATGAGAAATCATGACATGGTTAATGAGGATGATTATTCAACTAATCTCATTCTAAGTGATCTTAAATCATGACGTTACAGCCCTAAATATTACTGGGCTTAAGGAATAAGTATGGGTCCATCATAAGTCATTCATTGACATTTGTGGAACTTATTCCAAATTGAATATTCAGACATAATTCATTTACCATTTAAAAGACTATCAACTTGTATTTAAATTTTGTCGCATATGGCTCATGGTCTTAGAAGAAATCTATTCATATATATACTTAATAAGATTTCTATTAAATATGTCCCTAAAGTTTCTTATGATATTTGGACATTAAAGAAATCAAATAAAGTCTAACGTATATGTGATAGGTTCCCACGTCGCAGCTCATTGAAACTTCTCTTGTAGCATTCTAGAGATATTAAAGATCAGTGGAAGCATTCAGTGTCTTAATAATAACTTGCAATAGTTGCAAGAGGTGGGGGAGTGAAAACTTCATATTACCTCAATTTGCACCTCATGTACAAGACACCGCTCCATCACGACACTGTTCCATCAATACTTGTCTCTTTAAAATCTAAAGCTACTCTTACAAAAGTTTCATTGTTGCTTAATTGTGAGCACACTTAGATTTCTTACCTAAACTAACATACTCCTCAACAAGAGAAACTACAACGATTAACGTCATTAACTTGTTTCTCTATTAGAATTTGTTGGTCGTTACATATTGACCCTAAGCATGCTGAGTTCCTAAAGTTTTCTAAGGTCAGTGTGAGCAGTCAAAGTCCTTATCATGATTTGCAAGGAATACAAGAGGCGGGGGGAAGAGTGTCATTAAATTTCACTCCGAATTTAACTCCGATTACACCTCTTGTACACCATACTGCACAAACTCTTACAAACTTAGAATGAAAACGATAGCAACCTAACCAAGAGCTAATCCATAAAACTGAAACTTCTAATGAACCCAATAATCAACTCAGGAGGTCATCTAGGTTTAAAAAACCTACTAATTTTGATGATTACATAACCTCCCTAACTAAAGTTGAAATGGATTTGGAAAAGTTTACCGATCCTATCTCTTCAAATTAAGCCATTAGTGTCAATCAATCTTCTAAATGGAATAAAACAGTTTTCTAGTAAAACTGATTTTATGTGTTCGTATAACGTTTGGGATTTGATTGAGTTACCTAAGAGTGTTCATAACTAAACCAAATCCTGATATATAAACGTTAAGACACTCAAAAGCATGATTGATTGTCAAAGGTTGTACTCAGGAAGAGATAAATTATTAAAGAATCAAAGAAAGTGGATAAACACGCTAAAGCTTGCATAGAGAATCAACATGTCTTTGTCCCTTTTGCCTTTGATACATCTGGCTCCCTAGCGCCAGAAGCTATCCGCTTTTTGACCAGGGTCCAACGGGTTATCCACAGCAATTGTTCAACCCCAGGCGGGCAGGGGTTTATCTTTGGAAGGTTAGGGTTTGCAATTCAGAAAGGGGTGGCGGCGCAACTTGTTGCCCGTCTACCTTCTATTTTGATGTAACTTGGCAAGTTTTTTGGTGGAAAATTGAATTGACTTAAAAAAAAATTAATATATGTTGGCCATCACGGGGAATAAAAAAATCAAAATTTTCTGAAAGAGATAACTTCATCTAATTCAGATATATGTAATGATAAGCTTAATGTTATTGTCTTAAGTTTCAAAAAATAAATCATTTAAAATGTTACCACGGTTAAGTTTTATATACTTTTTATATGAATAAAGTTTGTAAATAAATTATATTTATATATATATTTGTTTAGGAAACAGGAAAGAAATAAGAAGGTATCGAGAAGGAGGTGATATCACATGTTACAATTAAAAAAAACAATGCATCATTCATGTGTTAATGGTTGCATCATAGGAAGCATGTTGGGAACTACCCAAAACACATAATTATTTGAGAAAATTATCGAAATATTAACAAAAAGTCAAAAGACATAAATATGCTCCTGGGAAAAAGCAGGATTTATATTTAGTGGGTTGAAAATTCTTAATGTGGAAATGAAAATGACATTAAGATCTTTCTACATCTCTGAATAATTTTAAATATTTGAAAAAAAAAATGATTCCAGAATTAAATATATGAAGAAAATCTTGATGATTCAAACATATAATGAGTTAATTAATTACACAAATAATGGTGTAATTAAAGATATGAAGAACATCACTAGCTTTTGTTGTTATTATAAAATGAAAACCACATAATTCGAATATACAATGTAAACGTAAACCCTAAAGGTGTGTGTGACTATAACTAAAATCATAGAAACTATTCATCTAACTAGCTATTGTAATAAATAATTATAATTATTCACATGTGAACCCATTATAAACGTTGTAATAATAAAAAGAAAACATTTAGTATTGCAATTATAAGGAAAAGGAAGATTATGATGATCATGGGAGAAGAAACATTTTTAAGGTTTGATAACATGATTCTCTTTTCAAACTTTCGGCCCCCACTAATCTCGTGCAAAATTCCAAAATGCAAATAGTCAATATAAGTGAAAGAAATTATTGCTTTGTGATCATGAATTTAAGGAAGGGAAATTCAGTTTGGATATCTTTTTGTTACATTTTGACCTAATTTTAGTTTAAAATTGGTGAACTAGAGACAAAAACATACCAAAAATGTGGTTATAAAATTTTGCTATGGGTATTTAAATAAGATGCATCAAAGCTCAAATGTCGTTTCTCGTCTTCAGTATGGTCAAAACATTAATTAATAATATGTTAAAACGATTTTCAAAAAAAAATAATATGTTAAAACCGCTCTATGATGACTAACTATGTCTTTCACAACGTCTACATCATACTTTATTTATGGATATTCAGAAATAATTCATACAAGTTGAAAACTTATAACAAAAACAATTCAAAACCTCCGGGCGTAATTTTTCCAAGTCAAAATAACTTTTATCTTGAGATTTCTTTTTTTACGTGTAGCTAACTTATATCTCTTCTAATTCTGCTTAAATTTACATCTTCAACTTAAAGGAATTAATATCTTCAAATAACACATTGATACCGCTATACTACAAGCAGTTTAGTATCTTAAGATACTGTAGCACTAATAATTGAATTGGGACCAGAATAAAATTTTTGAGACTATGGATATTTTATGGTAAATTTTAGAAATCAATTTAAAATTGTAAGAATTCATGAAAGAAATCAAGAATGATATTACATTCTAAAATATTATCTCGCTTGAATCTAGATTAGCTTAAGAATGATAGTCCCCTAGCTCAAGTCTAGATTAAAGCTTCTATAATAAACAAGTTCGAGTTGATTTCTAGCTTGACTAAACTCGCAAGCCTAATTGAACTTATTATTTATACAAATATAATAACTTTAATTTCATATAAATATATATATAAATATATATATATATATATATATATATATATATATATATCATAATTATATTTATAACTATAATAATAACTAAAGAAACTGTATACAATAACAACCATACATAGAAAAATATTTATATACTTATATAGGTAATTAATTTAATAATTAAAAGTTATGATTATATACAGCAATGAGCAACCCATTGTTCTAGTATTCACCCATGCTAGCAAGCCCAATGCATCGCCGCCCCAACAGCGTAGCCCATATTTAAATTTCAATCCAATTCGGAACTGAAACAATAAAACTTTTCAGGGACTCGGTTCTACTTCACTTTTAGTAAAGTGTCAAAATATCTTTAGGTTTTGTCACTTTATTTCAAAACTCAACCTTTTTAATCTGAGTCCCTGTGGTTTCGATTTTATTGCCATTTTCATCCAAAAGCAAATTCTGGTCAGATTTTTAAGTTAACATCCAGTTTTTTTTGTCTTTTACCTCCCTTTTAATTAAGGGTAAAATGGTAAGATATTTTTAATTTGTTATAATAAAACGTTAGAATACCAATTTGTCCTTCATTAAAGGGAGAAAATGTAAAAAAAAAATTGGATGTTAACTGAAAAATCTAACTAGATTTTGATTTTGGATGGAAATGATAACAAAATTGAAACCACAAGGATTCAGATTCAAAAGATTTGAGTTTTGGACTAAAGTGACAAAAGTGACCAAACCTTAGGGACCATTTTAGCAGTTTACTCTTACTTTTAAATTTTTAATTTAATTTGTCATTTTAGTTCTTGTGGTTTTGGTCATTTTATCAGTTTAGTCCAAAGGTTTGAAACGTTGTCATTTTAGTCCGAATATTTTCAAGCGTTGCCATTTTAGTTCAATGAGTTAACTCCGTCCATTTTTTGTGTTAGCTAGAAGGGTAATTCGATCATTTTATATAGTCGACTTGTCTTTCTAGTTAACAGAATTACATTTAAAATGACCGAAATGCCCTTCTAGTTAACAAAATAAAGGGATGAAGTTAACTCAATGTACTAAAATGGCAACGTTTAAAATTATTTGGACTAAAATGTCAACGTTTCAAACCTTTGGACTAAACTGGCAAAATGGCCCAAACCACATAGACTAAAATGGCATTTAACTCTAATTTCTAAGATAAACCTTTTTTTACACTTATAATAGTTCATACCAGTTAACCTTATACTTATAAGAATTTAAACTCACAAATATCATATTACTAGATCATGGATTTATACTTTACTTTAATTTCAAGTATGACGAAACAAGTAGGAATGTATGTCCTAAGTTTACACCATTCGTTCACATTAATATTATTATTCCACCTTTGAGGAAGGATTAATACAAATCCTCCCTTTACAAAACTTAATGATGACAAGTAGAAAATTTGGATCAGTTTAATAAGGTGGAACCTAGATTTTGGTTCCACCTTTGAGGACGGTATGCATCCCTCATATTCATCCTTGGGTAGCATTTGGTATACAGGAATGAGAGGTGGAACCGTGGAATGGAATGGACCATTGCGAGAAAATGAAAAAAAGAGAGTTTGGTTGGTCAATGGAATGGAATCGTCCATTCCAAAATGCATTCCATTCCCTCAAAATCATTCCATCCGCCCCCCCTGTTTTTTTTTTTCCATTTCATTCCCTCTTCGCCCTTTATTAACAACCCCACAACCCACCACTGTTGCCACCACCCACCACCACCACCATCCACCGCCTCCTGCCTTCGCCACCCACCTCCGCCGCCACCCATCGTCGTCACCGCTACAAATGCCACCGCCGCCAACTCCAACCTCCACCACCGACGACACCACCACTGCCAACACTGCCACTGCAACCATCGCCGCCGCCACCATCGCCCGACCCGCCGCCTCCGCTACTGCCACTCGCTGCCACCCACCTCCATCCCCATCGCTGCCACCGCCGCCACCCATCGTCGCAACTGCCACATCCGATCACTGCCGCTACCCACCTCGGCCACCACCGTCGCTGCCACTTTCAATCACCGCCACCACCAACGTCTACCACCACCACCCACCATCCCCGCTGCCCCCCTCCGACCACCACCGCCACCCACCTTCGCCACTGCTGTCCACCGCTGCCGCCACCACCCATCGTCGGCACCGCTACCACTGTCACACCCCAACCGATGGCGGAAACATCGGGATGAGACGAACAAATTGCTCAAAACATCATAACACTATGTGACAATATTTAATTAAACTCAAATTTCATTGCAATTGCTAAATTGTCATACAACATATAAAAATGGAAATAACAACATTGTTCAAACTCAAATCAACAAAAGATAAATAGATTAAAGGTGTGTATCTAGTCCACCCTACACTTGTTTCATCAATCGTTCATACTTCATTAATCAACCTGCAACATGTATTAAAATAGAGTTTCAATGCAAAGGCAATGAGCGAGTATACAAGTTTGTCTACATAGCATAATAGAATAAAAACTCAATCCAACATGATTCATAATATGTGATTACTAGTATGCAATTTTGGCGTACAATATGATCAAACCCTAGAACACAACGCATAAAATAGCCTAATCCCAATAGTTCAGCGGGGTGGTAACTTAACAATACCCAATAGTTCAGCAGGCGGGGCGTTAATCCTATAGCGCTATAATTGTTAAGGTGGGCGAACAAATCAATGAGCATATAACGTTCCAAATCGTTCATAGAGCATACAAGAATAGCAAGTAAGTCACATAGGTTTCATGCTTCGTTCAAAGATTGAGTATGTTTAGTTCAAAAGTTGCTTGCATAATTATACATGTTGCATCCCAAAGTGTAAAGGGGAAAAGGGATCGAGTATACTCACGGTGGTTGCAAGCTTTCCTACTTGGAATCCCACGAGCGAGTTTGGTGGATGGATTAAGTTGGAGCACCTAGTCCTTCTACACGAGGAAACATAGGTGTGTGAGTTTGGCGTTCAACGGAAGATTATAAATTTGGAGTTTTAATATGACATAAAGTAGAATAAAATATGATACGAAAAATAATCATCTTTAACTTAGTAACCCTTGTATGACACTATGTAACCAATATGGTTAGAATGTTTTCATGGGTAATACGCCCATTAGAATCATACTCAGTGTTTTAGGTTTTAGATGATATTCTACTACTTTAACATATAAACACAAGTTCAACATTAAAGGTTCGAATATATATATATAGTTTCTAGGTTATGTATTACATATTACTTAGTCCAATAATTCATGTAGGAGGTAGAAGATTAAGATCTTCATTTAGGCACCTCGAGTTATTCATGGATGTCATGTATGGGGTAGGAAGAATAAGCTTCCGTTTAGGAACCCCTTGAATGTTCACCACTTCTCTTGATGTAAAAACAACCAAGGAGAGTCACGAACTAGGATTGGTATAATAATATAAGCAATCTAACTAAGAGAAATCATCAAATCATGTGAGGATTGTATGTTTGGAACAACCCAAGTTGTTCCATAATCACTCATTTATCAAGGTCTAAGCTTGACATGACTTGTGGGTTAAATACCCTAAACAAAACAGAAAGTTATGAGGTTTAATCCTCTGATTTCAAGTGTCTCAACCATGTTTTTAAGCTTAACCAACCATAAAGCATTAGGACATTGGTGTGAGATGTGTTAGACACAAGTTGGATGAAGTTTAAACAAGTTTGAAAGAGTATGTAACAAAACAGAAAGTTCTTGGACCATTTCAGGGCAATTCCAGGTCTGATTTCTCCAAGGAGAAGTCAAGGAATCAAACCCCATGATTATCCAAGCAAGTAGGAAGAAGAATCAAGTAATTTCGTTAAGAAATGAGCAAGTTATACTCACTTTAGTGCAAGAGTATGAATCTGTCCGAATTCTGAATTTGCAAGTGATTTGAGAGTGAATTTGGGAAGATTTGAGAGTGTTGAAAGTGTAGAAATGCTTGGAGAAGGGTTGTATTTATAGTGGAAGAGGTTAGAGATGATTGGAGGTGTTTAGAGGTGGATTAGAGGTGATTGGGTGAGTTTAGATGTTGGGATTTTGTGCCAAATTCGCGTCAAAATGCAGCTGAATGAGTTTTCTGCGAATCTGATGCCCATGCGGGCTGCGTAAGGGATCAAGGTAAGTCCACGCGGGCCGCCCGGACTTACTGATTCAGAAACAAGTTTCAAAATGTTACAATTTGGCCCCCCAGACTTGTTATTTTGATGTTTTTAGGTCTTTTAAGGACTATAAATGCCACAAAAACATAGTTTAAGATAAATCCAAGTATGAGGAATATAACCCAAGTATAATTAAGCGTATAAGTATCGAAATCAAGTGTCGTTCTCGTTCAAAACAAGTTTTATGCATATGTTTAGATTAATTACAAGTTTGGCACATAGTTTCCAAGAATAATGATTAAGCTCCAATTGATTTACCGTTTCGAACATACGAGCATATATAAAGTGTGTATAACATATTTGTAACAAAATACGAGTTTCATTAATGATCCAAGTCTCGGTTTTACAATGATTACAAGGAAAGGACGATTACAAGAATACGAGGTTTCCAAAAATAGAAATACGAACAAAACTTTCTATAAATGGAAAATACAAAAGAGTCGGGCGTTACAGTCTCCCCTCCTTTAGGAAATTTCGTCCCGAAATTTAGGAAGACATAGGGAAAAGATGAGGGTACTTCGTTGTTCGAGAAGACATGGATGTTGAGTGCGAGAAAACGATAATGGAAAGTAAAATTCTATGGTGATGGACTTGCCATCAAATTTTTTTGACCGGAAATGACATAAATCCATGTTTAACAAATACAAAGTTTTACGCGAATAGTGGTAATAAGGTTGCTAATGAGAAAGCGTATCCTCACTGTCTTCGTCGTCATCTTGGACTTGCTGCCGTTCTTGATTCCATAGAGAACATTGTGGCCGAAGATGAGTAGTGTCTCCACACTTGTAGCAAGCGCGTACTTTGTTGACTGACTCTGTGTGTTGAAACTTTCGTTTCCTGCCTTCGCCACCACTTGCTTGGGCTTCACGGTCAGTGGTAATCTGATTGGCTATCTTGGTAGCAACCTGTTTATCGCGAATGCGATTGTTGTTTAGGGAAGCAGCGAGACGGTAAACAGCTTCAATATTATCGAGTTTGGCTGCCTCGATGGTATCACGCATAGCAGAGGGTAACCCATTGATGTACTTCCTTATCTTACGATCGGTGGTCATAACAAGGTGAGGAACAATGAAGCTAAGTTGTTTGAAACGGGTGGTATAGGCTAGGTTCTCATCTCCCACTTGCTTTAGTGCCCAAAATTCTTCCTCTAGCCTTTGTTGCTCATGTGGAGGGCAAAACTCGTCCATCATTAGGGCCTTAACTTCTTCCCAAGTCAACGCATAGGCCAGTTCGTTCAAGCGGATGTTTCTTTCGTTCGTCCACCATTCGAGAGCTCGGGCTTGGAATACCCCAGTCGCACTACGCGTTCTGAGCTCATTGGGGCAATCACTATTGATGAACGTGACCTCCATGCTATCAAACCATTCGAGCATGGCGGTCACCCCATCATTGCCGGTGAATGGCTTAGGGTTGCACGCTGAAAAGTGCTTGAAGTTGAACGAAACGGGCTTGCGTGCTTCGACCTTAGAGTCGACGGAGGAGTTCGGAGTTTCAGAAGCTCGAATTTCGGAAATGACCTTTGGAACGACGCGCGCAAATTGATCGGCCATGAAAGCCATCATCTTCTTCGTAGCACGGGACTTTGACTTTTTAGATGAGTTGGAGTGACGAGAAGACATCTAAGATTCAAAAGAACGAATAGGTGAGACTTGATCATAATGTTTGTTTAAGAAAAATCGTTTGCATAAGTTGATTCACATAGCATAAAGTGTCACATAGCATAAAAGTTTCAAATTGATTCACATAACATAATGAGTTTAGATGTCACATATAGCATAGTCATGAGTCCAACATAGCATAACATGGATAATTGAAGGCTTTGTAAATTTAGTTTGTTCACGAGGGATTATTATTGTTTGTGATTGCGATAACGTGCGAAATGATTAAAACGAAATTTCGAAATGAACGATCGTTCAAGTATAAAATCACATATAAATTGAGATACATAAAAGAGAGGCTCAATAAAACATTGGATTGTTTCGGGTAGAGAAACGCCGACTATTCCAAAGTGGGTCGAAAGTTCTTTCGAATTAGAGAAAACGTGCTTTGGCCTATAGGTAAGATACTCTCGTCGAGAAGCGATTAACGGTATCTTACCCTTCCGGTTACTACACATCTCTAATTGATTGAAACATTTGGGACTTTGGCGAGATTGAAAATCGAGGAATGGGACTTAATCGACGAGATGCGGGTTTCACCCCTAGCTTGACGATTTCGTACCCTAAATGTGGTTGGTACTTGTCGGGTTAAAATAAAAATTTCGACACCATGACAAGGGTCCACTAGAGTTGAAATGGAAATTACCATTAAGTTGTGGATTTCACTCCTAGCTTAATGGTGAAATTTCGTGCAAAAGAAATAGTTTAAGGTAGAATGAGAGTCGTTTACCAAATTGTGGGTTTCACGCCTATTTTGGTAAAGTTGTCTCGTTTGTGTTACAAGAGTATACAAATAAACAAAGTGTATTCATGTTAACCTTAGGAAAGGCATATAAATTTAATCAACAAGAAGTGTAGCTAGGAAGCATGCATGGTAGAGTACAAAAGTTTTAAACAACACATAAGAGGCAAAATTCCTAAAACTATAGATTAGGGCAAAAGCATGGCAATTTTCCCAATTCCCTATAGTTATGGCTCTGATACCAATCTGTCACACCCCAACCGATGGCGGAAACATCGGGATGAGATGAACAAATTGCTCAAAACATCATAACACTATGTGACAATATTTAATTAAACTCAAATTTCATTGCAATTGCTAAATTGTCATACAACATATAAAAATGGAAATAACAACATTGTTCAAACTCAAATCAACAAAAGATAAATAGATTAAAGGTGTGTATCTAGTCCACCCTACACTTGTTTCATCAATCGTCCATACTTCATTAATCAACCTGCAACATGTATTAAAATAGAGTTTCAATGCAAAGGCAATGAGCGAGTATACAAGTTTGTTTACATAGCATAATAGAATAAAAACTCAATCCAACATGATTCATAATATGTGATTACTAGTATGCAATTTTGGCGTACAATATGATCAAACCCTAGAACACAACGCATAAAATAGCCTAATCCCAATAGTTCAGCGGGGTGGTAACTTAACAATACCCAATAGTTCAGCAGGCGGGGCGTTAATCCTATAGCGCTATAATTGTTAAGGTGGGCGAACAAATCAATGAGCATATAACGTTCCAAATCGTTCATAGAGCATACAAGAATAGCAAGTAAGTCACATAGGTTTCATGCTTCGTTCAAAGATTGAGTATGTTTAGTTCAAAAGTTGCTTGCATAATTATACATGTTGCATCCCAAAGTGTAAAGGGGAAAAAGGGATCGAGTATACTCACAGTGGTTGCAAGCTTTCCTACTTGGAATCCCGCGAGCGAGTTTGGTGGATGGATTAAGTTGGAGCACCTAGTCCTTCTACACGAGGAAACATAGGTGTGTGAGTTTGGCGTTCAACGGAAGATTATAAATTTGGAGTTTTAATATGACATAAAGTAGAATAAAATATGATACGAAAAATAATCATCTTTAACTTAGTAACCCTTGTATGACACTATGTAACCAATATGGTTAGAATGTTTTCATGGGTAATACGCCCATTAGAATCATACTCGGTGTTTTAGGTTTTAGATGATATTCTACTACTTTAACATATAAACACAAGTTCAACATTAAAGGTTCGAATATATATATATAGTTTCTAGGTTATGTATTACATATTACTTAGTCCAATAATTCATGTAGGAGGTAGAAGATTAAGATCTTCATTTAGGCACCTCGAGTTATTCATGGATGTCATGTATGGGGTAGGAAGAATAAGCTTCCGTTTAGGAACCCCTTGAATGTTCACCACTTCTCTTGATGTAAAAACAACCAAGGAGGGTCACGAACTAGGATTGGTATAATAATATAAGCAATCTAACTAAGAGAAATCATCAAATCATGTGAGGATTGTATGTTTGGAACAACCCAAGTTGTTCCATAATCACTCATTTATCAAGGTCTAAGCTTGACATGACTTGTGGGTTAAATACCCTAAACAAAACAGAAAGTTATGAGGTTTAATCCTCTGATTTCAAGTGTCTCAACCATGTTTTTAAGCTTAACCAACCATAAAGCATTAGGACATTGGTGTGAGATGTGTTAGACACAAGTTGGATGAAGTTTAAACAAGTTTGAAAGAGTATGTAACAAAACAGAAAGTTCTTGGACCATTTCAGGGCAATTCCAGGTCTGATTTCTCCAAGGAGAAGTCAAGGAATCAAACCCCATGATTATCCAAGCAAGTAGGAAGAAGAATCAAGTAATTTCGTTAAGAAATGAGCAAGTTATACTCACTTTAGTGCAAGAGTATGAATCTGTCCGAATTCTGAATTTGCAAGTGATTTGAGAGTGAATTTGGGAAGATTTGAGAGTGTTGAAAGTGTAGAAATGCTTGGAGAAGGGTTGTATTTATAGTGGAAGAGGTTAGAGATGATTGGAGGTGTTTAGAGGTGGATTAGAGGTGATTGGGTGAGTTTAGATGTTGGGATTTTGTGCCAAATTCGCGTCAAAATGCAGCTGAATGAGTTTTCTGCGAATCTGATGCCCATGCGGGCCGCGTAAGGGATCAAGGTAAGTCCACGCGGGCCGCCCGGACTTACTGATTCAGAAACAAGTTTCAAAATGTTAAAATTTGGCCCCCAGACTTGTTATTTTGATGTTTTTAGGTCTTTTAAGGACTATAAATGCCACAAAAACATAGTTTAAGATAAATCCAAGTATGAGGAATATAACCCAAGTATAATTAAGCGTATAAGTATCGAAATCAAGTGTCGTTCTCGTTCAAAACACGTTTTATGCATATGTTTAGATTAATTACAAGTTTGGCACATAGTTTCCAAGAATAATGATTAAGCACCAATTGATTTACCGTTTCGAACATACGAGCATATATAAAGTGTGTATAACATATTTGTAACAAAATACGAGTTTCATTAATGATCCAAGTCTCAGTTTTACAATGATTACAAGGAAAGGATGATTACAAGAATACGAGGTTTCCAAAAATAGAAATACTAACAAAAATTTCTATAAATGGAAAATACAAAAGAGTCGGGCGTTACAACCACCTCCGACTACCGCCCACCACCATCGCCACCGCCGCCCCCCATCTCGTCGTCACCCACCACCGCCGCCGCTATCACCACCCGCCGCCATCACCACCTACCACCGCCGCCACCCACCGTCGCCGGTACAACTGCCACCTATCTCCACCCACTGTCAGTGCCCACCACTAACCACCACCATTTGATTTTATTCCTTCGTCTTTTCTTGCCAACCAAATAACAAAAGGTAATGATTCATTCAATTCTCACATGGCAACCAAAGAATACATGGAATGGTAGTGATCAATTCCATTACCTCATCCATTCCATTACCTCGTCCATTCCATTCCACCGTCTATTCCATTACTCCATACCAAACATACCCTTGTTGTTTTGACGCTAGATTTTGGTTGTTTGTTAGTCCTCTTGCTCCATCTTATTTTTTGAGATTGCATTTTATTCTTATAACAACACATTCATTGTTTTCTGTTCTAGTTTGAGCATTTGATTTGCTCATGCTTTGACTATATGGGAATATTAGATAGAGTATACTTTAATATTTTTATCATACCCGCATAAGGCAGCGAAAAAAGATGCATGTATTGCAAAATAAGAAACACGATCAGGAGAAAATGATTGGAAGTGTGAAAACAGTGAGAACGGATGGCAGGGGCGCTAAATGATATGCAGGGGTACGATTGTCATTGTCCACGTTCCCCTCCATAAATCACGTTATAATTCCCTTTCAAATAAAACTCCAAAAATTTCGTACTAGCAGTTACCTCATTTCCAAGCTTCCGAGATCTATGGCGTCTAACGTGGATTCCGTTCTACAAAGTAATATTTGTTGACGTTTTCATATGTGTTCCAACAAATCATGCAACACATATGCAACAGATATGGCATTTTGTTCTTTGTGTTTGTTTCAATGTTGTTTTTTTCAAAGTAATATTTGACAATGCGTTTATGTTATATATCCAATATTTGGCGTTTTCATTACTAATGTTTACGATCAATGGCATTTTACACCTGGTTACGTATATCTGATTAGTTTTGAATTTTTTGCGTTAATTTGTAAACATCAGTTCTTACTATTTGTTAATTATTCAACTAATGGTGTTAATTTGTTAATTTGTTTACATTAGTTTTGTTAATATGGCGTTTTCATTAACACGCTTTAGGAAGACAGTAACAACAGTTCTTCATATTGTTAATTATTCAACTAATGTCATTTTCATTATATGTTTACTAGGTCTTGTTTGTTACTCAATTAATGGTGTTTTCATCAATAATGTTTTAAGGAGACATTTACTATTTTATTGGCGATTTTCTTAATTTGTTCTCACCGTGTTTTCTCAGACGAGGGTGTTTCTTCGAATGAAAGTTTTTGCCCAAAAGCTGGTTTTCCATTTATCGTTCCCGACGTTAGTTAAGAGATAAAGCCCAAAATGGACATGATATTCCCAAGCCTCGATGATTGTTATTCAATGTATGTTAGGTATGCGACGACTTGTGGTTTTTCTATTAGGAAAGGGACTGAAAAGATAAACGCCAAAGGAGAAAAACATATTAAGTATTACATGTGTACGAGATCTGGGGTATATAAGGACTATAAGGTTGATACGTTGGACCTGAATCAAAAGGAAAGGATAGTGCGATCTAACTTTTCAAAGAGGACGGGTTGTGGAGCACAATTATGTGTAATTTTTTAGGCTGGATCATGGAAGGTCTATAAGTTTGTTGAGGAACACAACCATGATTTTGTTGAACAGGCTGATAAACATTTTCTTCCGTTTGAACGACAGCTCACTCAGCTCCAGAAGCATGTTATACATAGCGTGTCTAAGTTGAATTTGGGACCTGTTAAGGGGTTTAATGTTATGAAGACTTGTTTTGGCGGTTTTGAAGACGTGGGTGCAAGTTAAGTAGATTTTAAGAACTACAAGAGACAAATACTTGTTTATAAGGGAATACGACGCTGAGATGGTTGTGAGACATTTGCATGAAAAAAAACAGTCCCAACTAATTTCTCGTAAGATTACCTCACAGACAAAGATAATCGTTTAAAGGGACTTTTTTGGTGTGATGATCAATGCAAACGTAATTACCACGTGTCTGGTGATGTGATTTTGTTTGACATCATGTATCATTCCAACAAGTAATATTTATAATTCTATTTTTTTGGTGTTTTCACTGTTTAGATGCATTGGCGTTTTGTTCTCGTTTTATTTTTTCAATGGCGTTTTCACATGTAGATACTCTATGGTGTTTGTACTGTTCACTGGTATAGACAATCACCACTGCAATGTTACAATTGGTGCTGCATTATTGGCGTCAGAAACTGCTGATACGTATATATGGTTGTTGAAAGTTTTTCTAAAAGTTGTCGGTTATCAACAATAGTTGTTACTGACCAAGATCCAGCAATGAAGAAGGCTATTTCTGTTGTATTTGTTGAAATGAGGCATTGGTTATGCATGTGGCACGTGATGCATAAACTTGCTCTAAAGGTTGATTTTCTTATTTTCATATGTTTGGCGTTTTAAGATATATGGCATTTTGCCATTCATAACTGTTTTTCATGTTAGTTTGTTGTTTCTAATGTATCTATTGCATGGCGTTTTCGTGTTTTATATAGGTTGGTGTTAGGCTATGCAATTCCACCAATTTCAAATAACATATTTGTGGTGTTGTGTGGACGGATATTCTTACACCCGAAGAGTTTGAATCAGGATGGGAAGAAGTTATTGAAGAGTTCAATTTAGATGATAATGACTGGCTTTCTGATATTTTTGCACTTGGGGAATCTTGGATCCCTACATACTATAGAATGGAGGAACTGTCGGGCCTTATGCGTACGACATCGAGGTCAGAGAGTGGGAACCATTTTTTTGGTCAAGTGTGCAATTCAAAATCTATTCTTGTTGAGTTCATGACTCATTACGAAACTGCAATAGAAGCACAACGTCACACGCACCGGAAAAATGGTCATGATCTCGATACAAACGCCCCCAGTTGAAAAGTAATTATAGTGTTGGAGAGCCAAGCTGCTAAGATATACACAAAACATATATTTTTTTGTGACATTCAAACTGAGCTAATTGGGATTGGGGATTGCTTAAATCAACGTTATGAAGAGCAGCCCGGTGGGTTTGTTAAGTTCTTCATAAATGATTTCCAGCAGCCTTGTACATCATTATTCGATGTAAACAATGACGTTTTTCGGGTATTTTATTTGGTATTTTCTGAATATGACGTTTATTATACGAAGAACATTTATTTTTTATTATTTTTTTGCATGGGGTTTTGTGTTTGTTGTTTGATGGCGTTTTATACAAACATTGTCTGCATGGCGTTTATACATACATTGTTTTTGGTGTTTTTTCAGGTAATGTACCGTAAGTCGGATTGCACCAGCACTTACTCAAGCAGGCGATTTGAGCAGTTTGGTTTGCTATGTAGACATATATTTTATGTTTTGAGAAGTTTGGATATTAGGGAATTCCCAAAACAGTACATTTTGAATAGATGACGTAAAGAGGCTTCGCCAAATTGCTCTTCCGATTACTCAGGTGCTGTTTGTTTTTTGTAAAAAGCTCTTCTAGACCACTTAGACCATGTGTAGTGGTAAATTGTTATAATGCCCCCACCATGGGGCATTATCCGACACGTGTCATCCCAGTCAACATGGGGCATTATAGCAAAAGTGGTGTAGTGGGGCATTATTCCAATAACGCCCATGCAATCATTTGACAATTTTTTTTAATTTAAAACATAAAAATCTTCATTAATTTAAAATAAAAATTACACTACTTGAAATAAAAAAAAAACCAAAAAAAAAAAAAAAACAGAAAATTAAAAAACCGAAAAAAAAAACCGAAAAAAAAAAACCGAAAAAAATAAAGTTAAAAAAAAGAAGATGATCTAGAGTCCATATTTTTCTCGAATTTTTTGTTGATGCATTTGCGCAAGGATCAACGCGTCGCCTTGGAGGTGGTCGATCGATTTGGACAAAAACTCAATGTCCTTTTCCATTTGCCTCGCCTCTTGCATTTCGTTAAACTTTTTGGTTTCGGCCACTCGTTCTTTCATAATCTCCCAACGTTTGCGGGCATCCGATGTCGGAGTTGAAGGGTCAACGGAGGATGATGTTTTTGACCTTTTAGCTCGACGTCTACTACTAGACGTCATTGGATTAACTAGCGCCCACTTTGGACTTTTTCGTAGTAGTTCCCAACACTTATAGCACGTGAAAGGGCATTTCGTCCTATCGAACTCCTCCAAAGTCCTCGTTAAAACCCCGACGTCACTTTCACCGCTCGGGCGATTATCGTAGTTACGTTGGTAAACTTCTTGGAACGCGTGAGACTTGTTGTTGATGTCGGTCCATTTGCTAGAAATGGAATCTTTGTCCCGATGTTCGCCTTGACCCCACGTGCTAAAAAAGAGTTCACGAACCCTATCCCAAAAAACGGGACCCGTTTAAAAGTTTGCTACAAATTAAAAAAAAAGTAAAAATATAACTTGTATGTTAAAAATAAAAGTAAAAAATAAGTAAAAAAATAATAATAATAAAAGAGTTACCCGTTTCTTCGTCCTCCGAAACGTCGAGCCACGCCCGAGTCAACGTGAATTCCTCATCCTTCGTCCATTTAATGATAGTTTTTGTACGTCGAGGTTCGTCCTTATCCTTCTTCTTATGCGACCTTCTGCCGCGTTTTGATTTGTCTTGCACCGGTTCGGGTTGTGTCTCCGGCACGACATCGACATCGGGTTCGGTTACGGGTTGTTGTTGTGACGGCTGCGACCCGCCGGCTTGACCATAGCCGAAGGTGGGAGGTACAAACGGAGTGGCGCCAGTCAAGTAAGCCGCGTACGGTAAAAAACTCGGGTCCATGTCTTGAAGGTTATACGGGTTTTGCGGTTGGGTTGTGTTCGGGTTCGTGGGTCTTGCGGGGACACCAAAAAGGGGTCGGTATGGATGCATGATTCTATAAAAAATAGGAGAAAGAGGGTGTTTTTTATAAAAAATAGAAGAAAGTAGAAGAGAAAGTAGGAGTTTTTTGTATAAAAAATAATGATAAAGTGGGTTGATATATATAGTGGGTAAATTTTTAAATTAAAAAAAAAATAACTATTTTGACCGTTTGGCAACGGTCTAATCTCGATCCCCACAATTTTTCAGCGTTTTAATTAAAACGCCACATCCATTTTTTTTCAAAAATAACGCCCGGTAACGCCCAGTGTAATGGCGACCAGGGCGTTATACGGCGTTTTTTTTGAAAAAATTTTAAAAGTCACGCCCTATTACGGGTGGTCTTATATCTGTCCCACGCAGACCACGATGTTTAAGTCTGCAGTGTGTTTGTTTTCTCGAAGAGCCTGCTAGACTTTTTGGTACAGACATCGATGATAGTCTTCTAACCTCTTCTCTTCTTCTCTTCAGCCCTCGTTTCAAACACACAGGTGTAACACACACAAACCCTAATTTCTCCTTCAACATTTCCTCCTCCCAGTCGTCACCTCCATACCCGCCGCCCACCTCCCCATCTGCCGCCGCCCACCTCCGCCACCTCCTCATCTGCAGCCGCCCACTGCCCCATCCGCCGCCACCCATCTCCCCATCCGCAGCCGTCACCTCCATACGACGTTCTCCTCCTCCACCTCCATACCTTCTGCCGGCGACGTGCTCCCCCACCTCCACGACCTCCGGTGACGTGCTTCCCCACTTCCACAGCCGGGTATGTTGATGATGATTATGATTGTTCTAATTTTTCTTGTTTAAATTCTAATTTTTGTTGTTTATATTCTGATTTTGATTATGATTATGTTAATTTTTGGGGTTTAAATGGAATATAGATGTTGATGTTGCTAAATTGTTTGATTATAATTATAATAGATGTTGGTGTTGATAAATTGTTTGACTATAATTGTGCATCTTGATATATGTATGTTTGAGTATGTGTATGTGTTCATATCGAATCTATGTATTTGATCCAGTTTATTTGATTGTAAGAGCATTCGCATCATCAACCCTATACATGCCCCTACTGCCAAAATTCAAGGGAAATAAAGAAAACTTCATCTTTCTGTTCCACATCAGGAACTCCATTCCTATTTCTCATCCCATCCAACCTATGGTATGCTTATATGAGTTTTGTTATAAAGTATTTTGTTATATTGAAAAATATTATGAAAACAAGACACCCTAATTGGAGCTATTTTAAATCCTCCTGTTCCAATTCTTACATTGCATATTGTACCATACTAACCATTTTTACATCATCAGTTTTGGTCACTTTGCTCTATAATATTAACATGACACCAAAAACTCCCATTGCATTACGGATTGGACAAGAATTGATGTGTGATCACCAATACTTGTGCATAGGTACTCTTCTGATACAAATTATTGTCTGCAAAGTATCTATTAAATCTATTTTTTTACTCTTCAACTGTTACCTGTGTACTGTTTGTTCAAATGAATCATAACTTATGTGTGATTGGCTCGAAAATTGCATAGTTGACCCGTTACCAGTTACCTACTTTTTAAAATTTCACCTTTTTGTTATGAAATGTTGATAACTTTACTTGTATATATAGGTTTATATACTCGATATTTGATCTGTTGCCATTTTGGCTATATCTTTTAATTTGACCCGTTTGAGAATTGGATAGAAATGTGATACGATAGAAAAGCGATATGGGTGATCTAAAAATGGCCGTTTTCTAGTAGTGTGTTCATAAGTTAATTATTAATGTTTATATTCTGATTTTGCTTATGATTATGTCAATTTCTTGTGTTTGTTATGGAATATAGATGTTCATCTTGATAAATTGTTTGATTAGAGTTTTTGTTTATTTCAGCAGTTTGCAGAAGTTAAAAAACAAACAGTTTTCTTCTTGCAGACTGCAGAGGTTTGGTCCACCTCTTCTGCTACAGATGTCTGCAAATGTGGTCCGCAGACTGTAGACGTTTTACCTCTGAAAAAACAAACAATACCTCAATGAGGTGGCATATGACTGTGGCCGTTTGCCAACACTGCCTGACCACGCCGTTTCCACACCCCGCTTTTTTGGGTGGTCTAACGGAGCCCACACTCGCCAACGTGAGGAATACCCCTACCCAAGCCCCCACACCCCCATAGTCTTAAGAAAACTCGCCGGCGGTTCTCTACTTCTTCTTAGATGGAAAAATCAGAAACCCGAAGTGCAAGAGAGACTCCGATTTGCCGGAAACGGCCTCTTAGGAGCCGGACTGTGGATACCCTTCTTCATATCCTCTCACTCTGCTCTGATCCTCTCATTCAGAATTCATATTCAGGTATCTTCTTGTATCTATAATCAATTAGCTTTTCTTTCTTTACTTTACATCACTTCTTTAGCTAGGGTTTAAGGCTCTTATGTCAATTAAATAGTTTTAGGGTGGGTAATTATTTTTTCAATGATATAAAGTGTGATAAATTGCCTTAATTTTTCTACCTTTTCTCATTGGGGTGTATAAAATCATAATTAAGTGTTTAGGTTTCTAATGTATGTTTTCTGTTTCTCACTTGTAAGATCTACTGTGAGTTTCTGATCAATTCTTTAAGTTTAGAACCTTACATAATTAGTTTAGGGATACCATTATGACTAAATATGTTTGGAAGATTATGCTAACGCCCCACTTGCGGTATGCGCATATAATATACATGTGTGTTGGCCATCGGGGGGCAAAAGTGAAAGTGCACTAATTTTAACATCGGGGGGCTAGATATAATATGTGCTCTAAGTTTATGCCTTTTTCATCCCTCACAACAACCATGCCAAACATGTTTCGATCTTGCAAATGCTTAAAAGAACACTGTGTTTTCTGAAGTTGAGTGGTATTGGACCTACTGTGGAAAGATGAATGCAAAAAAGAACACTACGCTTCATCCGTTTTGACCATGGAATTTTTATGCATTGTAAATTAAAATAGAGGAACGTAGAATTTTGTTATTCTAGTGCGTCATCGGTTTCAAAATCTTGGACCCGAGTCCTCTAACTAGGCCTCTAAATGAACCGAATGAACACGGACAGAGGCATGTTCGTGTTTGTTCATTTAACTTTAACCAAACACGAACATGAATTTTTTTTTGTTCATGTTTGTTTATTAAGAAAATGGCCATGTTCGTGTTCGTTTATGTTCGTTCGTTTAAAGCCTAAACGGACAATTCACGAACATAAACAAACAAATAAACTTAAATGAACATAATTTAACAAACAATAAACAACACAAATGAACATAATTGAAGAAACATTTTATATAAATTATTGATTAATTACGAAAAATTCCATTGGAAAACCCATTTTTATTACTATAAAGCCCAATTACCAATTAGTCATATTTATATAAGTAGTTAGAAAGTTCCTTTTATGTTTAATATTATATAAATATTACTACTTATGTATTTAAAATTTAAATTGAAATGAACATAAACGAACAAACATAACCAATTGTAAATAAATGAACGAACATAAACGGACGTTCACGAACATAAACGAACTTTTCGCCGAACACGTTTACGAACAGTTCATGAACGTTCGGTTCATTTACAGGCCTACCTCTAATATTGTCAGGTGCAGTCGTTCAAGAAGCCAATAACTTTCTCGTTTGACGTTACATATACTTTCTTTTCATGTAGATAAGCCCATAAGAACCGATGATTGCACTGATAGCATACCTAATGAGTCCCTATTTCAAGAACAAACGTCTATGGATGAAACCCAAGTGGTTTTGGATACCCAAAAAGACGGTTTATATAATAAACACGTGGAATCACCAAAACATGATCCTAACATATCAGGAGAAAAGGACCTTTCTCAAAAAGTCAACACCAATCCTTCAGTCAACGTTGATATAAAAAGTCATGATAATTACGATATGATTTGTTCTTCTCCTCATTTACCCACAAATGAAGATGCTGAAGAAGGAGAAATTGCTGGAGATTTTATGGATGTCATGCCCGAAATCGATACAAAATCTGTAGGCGAGACTGAGACTAATCCCGAGCCTCGAGATTCTATATGCACCAAAACAGGACTTAAAGATGACAGTAATATAATCCCGTTATTTACAGAAGCAGTTAAAGATGGTGGTATAGATGCGGCGGGAGTAGTAAATAAAGCCACAAGAAATTTGGTGGATTATTCTGAAATAGCTGTTCATGCGAAATCCCACGAGTCTGCAAAGCAAGCAACTTTAAAAGTCAATGCAACCAAGAATCAGGATCAAGTACACCTGGTGAAGGTTAGCGTTCTTTTAACAATTTTACTCGAGTTCTCAACCGATTACATAGCGATGAGAATATGGATGGTTGTGCACTGGGTCAGAATATGTGGTATGGTTTGGGTTGGTTGCATTGAGCGGGAACACCTTTCTCCAAAATCTTTATCTATATTATATAAATAATTAGCGTGGAAAATTTGATTACAAAAATTCATATTGTTTTATTAAAAATTTGGGTTTTTTTTAATTATGAGTTAGAGAATTACTTTGGGTGACTTTCAGCCATGGTTGTAAGAATCACTAGGCACTAGTCAGCCGGTGGGGTACCAATTAGCGATTAGTCGGGATTAGTCGTGATTAATCGGATTGGGATTTTTATATGTAATTTTTAGTTTTATACATATATATACACATTTTTATATGTATTTTTTTAAGTTTACAGGTTTTAACCCCTCATCTACCCATTTTCTTAAGTATACAGGATTAATCGCCAGAATTCACAGGTTTTGGCCGGAATCTGGTTGGAATCTGACCGGAATTGTCTAATTCTGGCCGACTAGGGCCGATTTTCGGCTGACTAGCGATTAATTCAACGATTACCTAAAAATTAACTAGTGGCCGACTGACTAACGACTAATCGCCGATTTATCCCTATTTTTGCAACACTTCTTTCAACCCTTCGACTTACACTGTTTCAAACCATACATCCAAACACCTCTTATTGTAAAATGTTTAATTGAATAAATGAGCATTGTAAAGTAACTCTATACCTGGCTATGCAAAACTACTTTTAATTCTTCAAGTTATAACGATCACTTTTATTCTAAAGATCAGAAATGAAGAATAAAGAGACCGTAAACTGCAAACAGATACCCTTTGTCAAGATTCTAATACGTCTATAACCGTAGTAAATAATATTAGTGAAGAAAAACAATAATAACTGCATTCAACTTGCTAAATCATTTTCCTTTGCATTCTGTGTAAATTTGGCAACGTCTCTTGAACAAAAAGCTAAAAATCACTAGTTTGCAAATTGCAAGAATCTATTTGGGCATATTGTGAAAAAAGTGTATATTCAACAGAACCCTTCATTCTTCACACTTTTTTTTCATTATTAGCTGTTAATGGCAAATAACGACAAATAGCGATAAGGTACTACCTATATGCTACATAGCGAATAGCGATAAATAGCGGGCGGCTATTTTATACTAGAAAAAGAATATTTTTATGTATATTATATCAAAATACCCTGGTATATATGCTATTTTACATGTATATTTAACAAAACCTAAAATCTAGCTATTTTATAGCTATATTTAATTGCTACTTATATTAAAAAATAAAAAATTAAGTGCCGCTATTCTCGCTATCCATCGCTACAACCCTAATAGCGACACTAGACTTATACGCTACGTAGCGCGCTATAGCGATCGCTATTCACAACTATGCTGAACAACAATGTTTTTATTAAAACAAAATTACATGATTACTTGATAGTTGATACCCTGTTTGACATGGTTACTTTTGGCTCCTATATCCATGTATAACAGGACAGTGGTGCCCAGAATAATAAAAAGAGGCAGGGATTGTGCATGCAAGAAGAAAGAAGAAACAAAAAGTCAAAGAAGTCTGTTGACCCGACAATCTGTCCTGAAAATATAACATTGTTTGGTGAACACCTCCAAAATGCCTCTCAAGAAGTTGTTGCTTCTGTAAACAAGGTACTATTTTTTTTAAATTACGACTTGAATCATCTCCATTTGCATTTTGATGTTATTTATTG
The DNA here is from genome assembly GCA_030545235.1 of Helianthus tuberosus. NCBI lineage: Eukaryota > Viridiplantae > Streptophyta > Magnoliopsida > Asterales > Asteraceae > Helianthus > Helianthus tuberosus. Next base: position 190,883,027 of record CM060366.1, read on the forward strand.
GTTGTCATCGATTTAGTAGCTGGTTTTTTTTCTTAAACAGGATGCCTGTAACGAGAAGAAAAAGAAGCGGGTTGTGACCAAGGAAAGAAAAGCAAAGAAAAAGGTTCACCTTTTATTTACCTATTTGAACATATTGAATTGTATTTTGAAATTAACTTAATAGATTCACATATGCTATAGTGTTGCTGGTTAGTTTTATCAGTTAATCCATTATATGAAATACTCCAACAATCCCGTCATCATTATAACGTTTTACAGATCAAGGATAGAATTAAACGAGCTGAAAAGAGGTTAAAACTTGGTGTCAAGAGGTTGAAACTTCAACCAGTGGTTAAAGAGAAAAAAATAACATATTGTCGTCACTATATGAATGGAAGATGCCATGAGGTTATCTACTTATCTTATAATTTCATTATCTTTTTCTTTCTTATTTTCATTATTGAAGTTTATTTCTTGGTACTAATTTAACAGTACAAATCTATTCATATATGACAGGGTGAGAAGTGTAAATTCTCTCATGATACCACCCCTTTAACAAAATCCAAGGTATGTGATTCGGTTTTTGATCCATTTATTATTAATTGGTCAATTTGGGTTATTGTTTTTGTGATTAATGTTTACTGACTTCGCAGCCATGTTGTCATTTTGCACGTCACGCTTGTATGAAAGGTGATGATTGTCCATTCGATCACGAACTATCCAAATATCCCTGCAATAATTATCAAACAACGGGTTCTTGCAATCGAGGTTCAGATTGTATGTTTTCTCACGAGGTATTATTTACATCATTTGTACTTATCATCTACTAGAAGTCAAACTCCTTATTTTTCTTTAAATATTACAGATATACCCTTCTAAATTATGAAATATCATATTTAGCTTTTTCAAAACACTAAGATTATCATATTTATCCATTATATAGAAATCAAAATAGAAGTTAGTTATGTGTAACAATTTGTGTCATTGAATAACAAGGAGAACATCATATGCTGAGAATCTGAAACGATCAATAGTAATAACGTTGTTTTCTTATCTCTTTATGCAATTATAAAAAAGAGTAAAATGCCATTTTTCGTCCCTGAGGTTTGGCTAGTTTTGCGACTTTCGTGTAAAGGTTCGTTTTTCCACATCTGGATCCAAAAGGTTTGAAATCTTGCCATTTTCATATGGCTCATTAACTCCATCCATTTTTCTCCGTTAAGCCAGGGGAATTTCCGTCTTTTTTGTTAACTTAAAGGGAAATTCGGTCTTTTTCAGGGGTATTCGGTCTTTTTACATGAAGTGAAAAAGACCGAATTGCTCTTTAAGTTAACAAAAAAGACGGAAATACCCCTGACTTAATGGAGAAAAATGGATGGTGTTAACAAGCCATATGAAAATGGCAAAGATTTCAAAGCTTTTGGATCCAGATGCGGAAAAACGAACCTTTACACGAAAGTCACAAAACTGGCCAAACCTCAGGGGTGAAAATGGCCTTTTACTCTATAAAAAATAAAGTTATAAGTGTATTTTATTCACTGTGAAATTAGTAAATATGATACTTGTGTTTTAGAAGTGTAAATACGATGTAATGAAATTTAGAAGGATATGTATATAAAATTCTGACCTTTCAGAAGGATGTATACGAAGTTAATTATCTTTTTATCATTATTTTCAGATACAGCTGGGTGAAGACTCCTTAAATGAGTCAAACAAGTCAAAGCCCGAACAAAAACCTCCTTCAAATTCCGGTTCTATAAAAGTAGAAACAAAATCTCGTTCGGTACCCAAATTTGTTGATATTACACCAAAATCTACCCACCCACCAAAAGGTATGAACTTTCTTTCACAAGAAAAGTTGCCACTAGTATCCCGACCACCGAAAGGTATAAGCTTTCTTTCACAAGAAAAGTTAACACTAGAATCCAGCCTGGCTCCTAAAGTAGATTCTGAGGTCAAGGAAATTACCAAAACACCCCCGCTTCTCCAAGATTCTGAAGAAAAAACGAAAGTTCCCCCAGTGGTACTACTACATGATTCTGAAGAAATTACCAAAACGCCCACTGTAGTTCCGCGTGGTATTAACTTTCTGTCGTTTGGTAAAAAACCTGGTTTGGATTACTCAAATGGTGGATATTCTTTAAGAATTAGCAACAGAGTTGAAAAGTCTCGGTTAAGTAATGTAGTAGGTGAGGGTTTAACGCCTGGTTCAACGACAAATGTGGTGAACGAAGTCAAAGTTGACCGTTCAACAGATGGACCGAGTTCTTCAAAAAAACCAATGCTGATGATATCATTCATGTCAAGTACATCACAGAAAGCACTCCGGTCAACTTTGGCTTTTGCATGTGAGTTAGACTCGGGTGTAAAGTCAAAAGTTTGACCATTATCTGCCATGAAGACTGCGAAATGGAATACATCCTCAAGGATTGATAAAAGTTTTATTTTTGGGCTACAATTTTGTGTAAATAGACCGACTGCGACGGATTTTGGTTATTTTTACAACTGAACTGTAAGTAACATGTCATATTTTAGTTCCATATAGTTTATGCTTATAATCGTTATCAATAATATTATCGTCTACCTTACTATCGTCTATGTCTGAAATTTTAGGTCATGGAGTCGGAAACAGATGTTAAATCCTCCAAGAATGATCGGTTTGGAACAAGTTGCGTTTTATCTAGTCCCATTAGTTAGCTCGGTATTATCGGGCTTTGTGAGTTTTCTGGTAACGGGTTGTCACAGTTATAAAGAGAAATATAATCAGTTTGAGATAAACAATTTTATATTGCTTATGGAAACAACTTGTTTCACCATCAAACAAGTTGATAGTTATACATACACTTATCTTTCATCTGAACACTTACAATTGGTTATTTACTTTAAAAAAAGTAACTATATGGGCTTTTTCAGGACAATCGTTATGGTTAGTTGCAGTAAATTAGTTAATCTGATTTCAAGATTTGGTTCTCATTGTTCTAATCAATCTCACAATCATAAGTACAACATCAGAGCCTTTTAGAACCACATTTTGTACAGCTAATCAATGCAGACTTCTGCTAGATCCTTTCAGTTTACATGTATATAGATATTTTCAACTTTTAAGCCTTCACCTTTTGTATGGGTACAGCTGATTAAGTTTTTACCTTTGTACTTTTCTTATTACGGGCGAGACACTCCCTACTTCTACACCACCTAAATACCCATAATAGGGCTTGAACCCTTACCACTTTATAAAGTGTAATTCACCAATGCCATTGGGTCAAACACTTTTTTTTAAGGTCAACGAATCCCCCAATTGAGCTACTGGCAAAAATAACCACATTGGGATACATCCGTTTTCGAACCGGGGAAAACCCTCACCTAAGGCCAAAAGCCCATGAACACTCGCCTGAAGGCACGACTGTGCAGTGAGGTAAAACCAATTCAGTTCAAGGATCGAACTAGCGATCACCACCTATTCGCCTAGTCTCCCATCATCACCCAGTGCCGCCGAAACTGATGGGGGAAGCAGGAATTGAATCTGGGTCACTTGGAACACCAGGTCTCTTTTACCACTCCACCACCAGCTCGTTGGCACTTGGCGTATTTTCTTGTTGTGTACTTTTCTTTTTTGTTCTTTGAATTTGGTGTACATTTATATGCTCAAAATTCAGATAGCCCATAAAGTCCATTGCAAGCATGGCCACTAAGGGGTTTAAAGTTGTCCAAAAACCGGACCAGAACCAAAAATTTGAAAATATTGGAACCAAGAACCAGACTTTGTATCCAGTTATGAACCGGTACCTTACTTGTCCCAGTACAGTTCTGGACCTTCTGGTTCAGATTGGATATCCTGACGGTTTAGGACTGAGGTTTGCATACAGTAGGATTAAGTTGTGACTTGTGAGACCACCTATATACTTCATTAGTTGCCTATTCCAAATGAATTAGGAATATGTCGAGGAAAAAAACGACAAATCTATTATTGTTATTTTTCGTTCATGTTCTTTTTATTTATAACATTTGGCATTTATATTTATTTTATTATATTTGTATTTGAATGAATTACACTGGTGGTCTATATGGTATGTCTAAATTTTGGTTTTGGTCCTCATGTTTGAAAAAAGTATACGGTTGGACCAAAACTATGCATGAACATAATAGATGTGCGTCAAGTACTTTGTCAAGTGTTAAAAACGACTAAAAATAAAAAAAAATATTTCGGAATCCGGATTATATACGATAAAAAAACGTATATATATTTTAGTACAAATTTTGTGAGACCCATCAAACACAAACTTACCCAACCCCCTTCCTCAACACAGAGTGATTGGTTTGCATATGAATTTCTCGCCGCAACTCGCGGTAACAAAATCCTAGTTATACTCAAAAGCATCAAATTTTGTGAGTATAACTAGGATTTTGTTACCGCGAGTTGCGGTGAGAAATCCATATGCAAACCAAACAATAAAGATCGATTTTAAGCAATTACACACACATATTAAAAACCAACTTGTTTTAATTAACATTGTCTCGTATAAAACATTAATTTCAAATAACATAAGAAAATACAAAATGCAAAGTGTGCTGGAAATTGTTTTAGTAGAAATATTTATTTTTTTGTCGTAATTTTGTTAATAATAATTGTTACTATCATTTAGTTGAAATATATACTTATATATTTTTAATTATAAAACAATTATTATTATCATAAAAAATGTGAGTGCGAGTTTACAGGTTTGGTTCTATAAACCACTTTATACAAAATTAATATTTTTCATAGCACTTTTTGCAGAATTTCATTTTATATTAAAATTATTTTTAACTATTGTTTAAATAAGAAAACTAAAGTATAATAGAAGTAATGAAAAAAACAAAATAAAAAAGAGTTAAATGTGATTTTAGTCCTTGTGATTTGGGTGATTTTACCAGTTTAGTCCAAATGTTTCATTTTTTTCGCATGTAGGTCCAAAAAGTTTCACTGTTGCCATTTTAGTCAACTGAGTTAACTTCATTCATTATTTTTGTTAACGAGAAGAGTAATTCAGTCATTTTATATGACCGATTTGCCCTTTTAATTAACGGAATTACATATAAAATGACCGAATTGCCCTTCTCGTTAACAAAAATAATGGATGAAGCTAACCCAGTGGACTAAAATGGCAACGGTGAAACCTTTTTGGACCCACAAGTGAAAAATGAAACCTTTAAACTAAACTGACAAAATAGCCCAAACCACATGAACTAAAATAACATTTAACTAAATAAAAAAATACATAATAGAAGTGGACCCTATTCCTCATGACAATTATATCCTTATCCACAAAAATCAAACAAAAATATTCTTCACAATATATATGATGGTCTTCTTGTAATTAATATGAACAATAAGGGTTTTAACTTTTAACTCTTATGATGTTCTTTAATATATACTAGTTTTTCTTACGTTGCGAGTTGCGGCAAAACCGTGGAAATGATAATGTAAAACAAACATGATTTGAAAATAAAGCATGTTATTTAGAAAGCCAAACCATTAGAACGGTTTAATTTATTTTCAAATCGTTTTATGATACCATATAAATACTTTATTTTGAGTACAACTTCGTTTTTAACAAAACTTATAACGGAATGTCAGGGAAAAAATCAAACACAACTACGTGCTTAAGTTTTTAGAAAAAAAGTTATAAACGTAAATTATTAAAAAAGTATCAAATTAATCGATAAATTAATATATGTTCTAAAAAAAGAAAAAAAAATATTAAAGAATTTTTAAAAGAGGAAGAAAAAAAATAAAAGTATGCTATTAATAGTAAATATAATAATAAACTATTAAAATATATGATAGAAAAAATAATAAAAAATTATATATTATTATAAAAATAAAGTTACTATTTATCGTACTTCGTTAACAATATATATATATATAATATAATAATTATAATATAATATAATTGTGTGTGTAGGGTGGAGTTATTGTAAAAAAGACCAAAAGTGTGAGAAAGGTAAGAAAGAATCTCAACCATTAGATCTAAATTAATTGAAAAGGGTATAATTGTAAATGCATTAACAAATTCAAATATGGTAATCCTTGATTTAAGGATTTGGAGAGAGAAAATCCTTAATTTAAGAACTTATAACCGTCCATAAATATAACACCATTCAGAGCATGTTCATACATGGTGTTTTAAATATAACACCATTCAGAAAATATAACACCATTCAGCACAAATATAACAACATTCAGCACAAAAAAAAAAAAAAACACCATTCACACAAAAATAACATCATTCAGCACAAACATAACACCATTCAGCACAAAAAAAAAACACCATTCACACAAAAATAACATCATTCAGCACAAAATATAACACCATTCAGCACAAAAAAAAAAAACACCATTCACACAAAAAATAACACCATTCAGCACAAAAAAAAAAACCATTCAGCAGTAAATAAAATAAACACCATTCAGTACAAGAATATAACACCATTCAGTAAAAGAAATATAACACCATTCATAAAAAGAAAAAAAACACCATTCAGAAAAGAAAAAAACACCATTAAGAAAAGAAAAATAACACCATTCAGAAAAGAAAAAAACACCATTAACAAAGGAAAATAACACTATTAATGAAAAGAAAAATAACACCATTCAATAATCCTTACATCTCTGTATCATCTTCTTCTCCGCTGCCGGCACCACCACTGCCGGTCCGCCACCGCCGTCGTCGAAATGGGCCACCGTCATCGGATTATTTTCAAAACCTCTACACCTGTTCTCGAAACCTAGTTACCGATGTCAACGGACTCCACAAACGCGATGGCGAATCATGACCATATTATTGTCGCCGGTTAGAAAAACCTCCATCAGTGACGGTACGAACTTATCTACACCGACGTGGTTGTCAATTGCACCTTTCCGTTTCCCGTTGGAGACAACAGAACTAGTCGACGATTAGTCATTCACGTGTCCACTTCCGGCAGTGGCGATCTGACCTAGACTTCACCGACGCCATGTTTTTTTTACGTTTCCGATTACATATTGTTTGCAGGGATTCTGTTCTGAATATGGAAGAAGAAAGAGAGAGAAAGAGAGAAATTAGGAACGTATGATAGAGAGAGAACGAAATTGCAGGGATTTTGATTTACAAAATGAAGATAAAAAGACACAATTGCCCCTAGATATTTCAATTCAATCCAAATTAATAAAAATATTATACATTTTGGTCCCTATTGATCTCAACCATTAGATCAAAAGATCTAATGGCTGAGATTCTTTCTTACCTTTCTCACACTTTGGGCCTTTGATCCTAACTCTGTGTGTGTATATATATACTTGTGTGTAGGGCTGTCCAAACTGCTCGACGATCGAAGATCGCTCGAAAAATGATCGAAAAATGCTCGTTCGATTCCCGCTCAGTTTGTAAATGAGCCGATCGGATCGGTTCGATTCAAATTCAATCCGAGCATGAGCAAGGCTCCGCTCGCTCGGTTTTGCTCGAATTATTTTTATTAATAATTAATATATATATATATATATATATATATATTATATTTTATAGATTAAAAACCCAAAAAATATAATAGCCCAAAATAATTAAAAGCCCAAATAATATTAGCCCATATTTAGTATAAAAATCTAACCCTAAGAGCATTCACATTCAATCCATCAAATTATACATACATTCCACTAAAAAACAACTCCTATATCAATATATTTTCACTAAAAACAAATACTTTTTCTCTCTCCTTTCAATTAAATAATATTATCATTACATTTTTCTCTCTCCTTCACTCACAACCACTTTCAATATATATTAAAAAAATTATACTGGATGAACAGTGTCCCCCCAAATATACAGATGAACAGTAACATTTTCTCTCTCCTCCACTCACAACCACTTTTTATACCCTTTATAATATAAAAACCTCTCCTCTCATTATTTGATGGATTGAATGTGAGTGCTCTAAATCTATTTCCTATAACAATTCACTCATTCAGTCGCCGCTCTCAAGTCTCAACTGCTTAGTGTCTCCGTTGACTCTCAGTCTCCCTTTCCAACTCAATTCATCATCGGCTCAAGTGTCTCCGACTTAATTCATCGGACAATCATCGGCTCAAGTGTCTCCTAAAAGGTTAGTCGCTCCTGTTTCAGTTCCTGCAACATATCGTTAAATATATGTATCCGTTCATTCTTCAATAATCGTTAAATATATGTTTCTGTTCGCTCCAGTCTTTATTCGTCGCCTCGTCGGACTTGTTTCAGGCTTCAATCGGTATGTTTTTTTGTTAATTAATCGTTTCAGGCTTCAATCGGTATGTTTTTTTGTTAATTAATCGTCGGACTTGTTTCAGGCTTCAATCGGTATGTCTTTATTCGTCGCCTCGTCGGACTTGTTTCAGGCCCCGTCGCCTCGAAGATCGATCGAAGATCGCTCGAAAAATTCAATCCGAGCATGAGCATCACTTTTGCGATCGGTTTTACAAATTTGATCCGCTCGGATCGGATCGGTTGTAATTCAATCCGAGCATGAGCATACCCTCGATCGGATCGGATCGGATCGTGAACACCCCTACTTGTGTGACGAAAATATTATGTATCTTGTAATTGGCGTATATAGAAAGGTAAAATTTGTCAATTAGATAACCGGCGTATAGTAAAGTAAGTATAGTATAAAATTTTGTTTTTTTGGTTTGTATATACGTGGAGTTTTGCAAACTGTAGATGGATCATCATCTATGGTTTTGTAGGCCTTCAGTTACCGTACAAACATCAATTCAGCTTCCAGAATATCTCTTTTTTTCAAACTGGGATTTTGCGGCACTGTTTCATGCAAATAGAATGCCTTGTCTACCTATGCCTATATATATATGTACTACTTTTCATGCACCCTGTATAACCTTCATTTTGCCAGATTTTAATTTAAATATAAATAAATGATTTAAATGTCATTTTAGTCTATCTGGTTTGAGCCATTTTGCCAGTTTAGTCCAAAGGTTTCATTTTTGGCAAGCGGGCCCAAAAAGGTTTTACTATTGCCGTTTTAGTTCACTGTGTTAACTTTATCCATTTTATCTGTTAACGAGAAGGGCAATTCGGTCATTTTATATGGCCGAGTTGCCATTCTAGTTAACAGAATTACATATAAAATGACCGAATTGCCGTTCTTGTTAATAGAAAAAATGGATAAAATTAACCCAGTGGATTAAAATGACAATGGTGAAACATTTTTGGACCAACAGTCGAAAAACAAAACTTTTTCACTATACTGGAAAAATGGTTCAAATCATAGGGACTAAAATGACATCTAACTCTAAATAAATAAATAAATGTACTTAATTATGTACATCATATGTGAGTTGTCATGTCAAATAGAAAAATAAAGCAAAATTTGCAGTTTGACAACCCCATTTGTCAGTCTTCCTATCATCTCTACCAAAAACACTCACAAACATATGTTTAATGTGTGTATATATATATATATATATATACATGCATACACATGGTACCACACCATCCACATTCCTAAATGGATAGAAGAAGGGTCATGCTAGCTGCACACGCCCAAAATTATTTTCACACCCCAAAGCGCCGCGCTATGGCCAAAGCGCGGCGCTTCGATCGACAAAACGTGCTTCGATTGACGTTTGAAACATTCGATACTGTTTGACAGACATAAAGCTGATTATGATGTTTTGTCGGTAACCCTAAGCGCCGCGCTTTGGCCATAGCGCGGCGCTTCGACCCCAAATTTCACCCATTTTACCTTTTAAAAGCAACCTCTGAGACAGAAGTGCTTCGACCCTATACATTTTCATTCACAGACACTTCGATATACATTCACCCATCCGTTGTGTTTCTTCAAAATAACGCGCGGTTTTGCTGTATTAGTTACATCTCTTGAAAAAACGATGTCGTGGTTAAACAACTATATTTTCGGTCAATATTCTGACGAGACAGTTGTTCCTGATTCTTACGAGGGGACCGCTATTTCTGACTCGTATGAGAAACCGGTCTCGTCCAACTTGAGGGAGGCAGAGGTTGTATCTGGCATTCATTATCGTGATAACACGGTGACGCTGGATTTGAATACCCCTGTGGAGGACCCATACGCACAACAAGGTTATTCGAATTTCGGTTACGGTGGCGAGTACAGCTTTGTACAGCAGGAGTGTGGTCCAAACGACAGTTACGGTTGTCAACAGAGCTTACAAGGTTATTCGAATTTCGGTTACGGTGGCGAGCACAACTTTGAACATCAAGTATATTCGGACCTCGGTGACGATGGTGAGCCGGGGGATGTGTCTGTTGACGAGGAAGGCTGTTACCCGGTTACGTTTTCGTTTGATACGACGCAGACCTTTTCGTCACGTAAAGAGTTGGTGCGTTGGGTACAAGACACGGCAAAAGACAACGGTTACCTCATTGTGACTAAGAGGTCGAATAAAAGATGAGAGAATTACAAGATTTGGTTTCAATGTACTTTTGGTGGGGAGCACAAGAGTATAGCTACACAGAGGAAAACGGGTAGCAAGAAAATAGGCTGCCCGTTTGAGATGATCGGGTTTTCGGAATCATCCGGAAGTGTTTGGAGGATCGAGGTGACGAAGGCGAAGCATAACCACACTCCTATTGAAAACTTAGAGGGTCACGCGTATGCGAGAAGGCTTTCTTCGGAGGATACAAAACTGGTTAAGGAGCTGGCAGAGCAAGACATACCCAACCAAAGTATCTGGCGAACGCTGACAAAAAACAATCCGGCTAGAAAGCTTATTCCGAAAGATATACACAACGCTGTTCAGAAGATCAACGCCGAAAAAAATGTCGGTAAGTCTCCGATGCAAAAACTTGAAAGCATTCTTCTCGAAAAAAATTACACTTATTACATGCGCACGAATGAGATATCAAACGAAGTTGAAGATGTCTTCTTTGTTCACGAAAGATCATTCAAGATGTGGTGTGCCTTCCCGCATGTGCTAATTATTGACGCCACCTACAAAACGAACATGTACAACCTGCCATTTGTTCAGGTCGTAGGCATGACGTCGACAAACAAATCGTTTACGGCTGCTTGTGCGGTAATTTCCGCTGAGAAGTCAGAGAACTACCTATGGGTGTTGCAGAGGATCAAGTCTATGCTGGTAGGATGTATGGAACCGCGCGTGATTTTAACAGACAGGGATTTTGCGCTAATGAACGCGTGTGAACAAGTTTTTCCAAAAGCGCATAAGTATCTTTGTCGGTTCCATATTCAACAAAATATTAATAAGAACAGCAAGAAGAAATTCTCTGACAAGGATTGGAAAGAATTCGTACGTAGTTTTTGGTTATTGTGCGAGTCTACGACCGAGGAAATATACATGTATAACTTGGAAAACCTTGAAGCACAGCTGAAAGAAGATGACCGTGAACGTAGGTATTTCTTACATAATTATGTTCAAATTTTATATAATAACAAAAACTGACTATTTACGTTTTTTTTTTAATTTTAGAGGTTTTTGATTATATGAAGAAATCCTGGTTGGATCCGTACCGTGAAAAGTTTGTATCATGCTGGATTAACAAAACTATCAACTTTCACCAAACTACGACCAACAGGGTTGAGGGCATGCATGCAACACTAAAAAGTCACTTTCCAAGTCATCGCAACACACTGGATAAACTTGTACTGTATGTTGATCATGTTGTTGATAGACAATACACCGAGATTAGTATAAGCTTTGAAACAAACCTCCGAAAAGTGATGACGCACCACAGGAAGCAGCCCATGCTTGCATATATTCTCAGAAAGGTTTCAATATATGCGATTGAGCTTTTGAGTAGGGAACTAAAACGTAAGGAAGACGGGTTGAGAGACTACGGTGCAAGCTGTGGTTGCCAACTTTTTACCAGCTGTGGTTTGCCATGTGCCTGTCGTTTGGAAAAGTTGGAAAATAAAGGTAATTAATATCTTTGACCTTTCTCGTTATGATTTTGCCACCTAATTTGTTTTCATCCACAGGTCAGCAACTCCGGATCACACACATAGACGTGTTCTGGAAGAAGCTTAACTTCAAGCCTGCAAAGACAAACATAGAGGATATCGATGTAGACGCGGAATTTGAAAAATTGAAACAAAAGATCGATCCAACACCCCCTCAGGTGAAAAGGAGCTTCTTTGAAAAGTTTCAGCAAATCCTCAATCCAGGGAACAATAACAAAAAACCTCCTGCTGTTCTGAAGAAAACTCGTGGTCGCCCAACATTGAAAACGCAGGAAGAAAGAAAGGTTGAAGCCGCTAGAAAAAGCTCGTACATTCCGTCGGAAGAAACTTGGGTCGAGGCCTCAGATGATCTTCCCCGTCACAGCTCGTACATATCACTCGAAGATTCTAGAAGACAAAAGAATACCAAACCGATCAACCTGCACCCTGATTTCCCGATGATCAAGCTCGGTCCTAAGACGGATATAGCGATCCGCAACTACGCATCTCAGATTCCCGAAGTGATCCATCCATACATCGTTAGAATAAAGGACGTGAAACCAGATGGTCATTGTGGGTTTCGATCGGTGGCTGTTGGGTTAGGAGTGAAACAAAATTCATATTTGATGATCCGGAAACAACTTATAAAGGAGTTACGTACGAACGAATCGCTTTGGAGGCAGTTTTTCGATCCGGAAAACATAGGACATTATGATGCGCTGCTTAGACGGATCAATTTCAAGGGGGTGGGACGAGCAGATATCGAAAATTACATGACGATGCCTGACACGGGGTTTCTTATTGCCCAACGATACGGTGTGATTGTTCACAGCTTCGACATGCGTGGGAGCTGTACAATTTTCCCTCTGCTGGGCGGGCCAAACGAAGCTGAGGAACCTCACCTGGTGGTTGCGGTTGTGTTCGTCGACCATGGGCATTTCATACATGTAGAGCTTGGAGGTTGTTATCCAATGCCTCCCCCAAACCCACTCTGGACAGCACACAGAACAGAGCGCGCAGCAGCCTGGCATACATTATACAGGGATCAGATCAACACGTACGAAATGCTTACGTATCGTGCCCCTGACCTTAATGTAACCCCATATGTTCACGATGTATGTTAAATGTGTTTAATAATAATCAGATTCAATACACACTTGTACGACCCAAAATGACAATATACATCATAATACTACAATTAATGAAAAAATATGTCATGTTCAGTTACGGTAGGCGGCTGATACACATAACACCTCTCACAGGAGTACTTGTGCTTTCAAACCAAAATGATACGATATAACGGAATAAGACATCACACGTAACAGATTTGATCCGGAACTTGCAATATAGTCCATATATAATAAAAAATGATGTATAATGGAGAAAACGTAAAATTTAGACTATTATCGACGCGTTTGTGAATTAAAAACAATTTTAAAAAATTTAAAAAAGGCCCAAAGCGCCCCGCTATGAGCATAACGCGGCGTTTTGAACCCGAAGCGCCCCGCTATGGCCAAAGCGGGGCGCTTTGGACCCTCGCTTTAGCTGAAGCGGGGCAGCCTTCTCCCCCATTTCAACCCACACACACACACACACATTAAGGTGCGATTTACACACACATCAACGTTTTCAAGGTTTCAATCGCTAAAAGGTACGATCGAACTTCATTTATTGTTTTGGTTCAAGTTATGTGTTTCATTTTGTTTGAATTTTGTTTGATTTGGGCGGTATGATCGATCTTTGGGGGCTGTTCTTCAAAACGAAGAACTAAAGCGCCGCGCCGAGGCCAAAGCGCGGCGCTTTGGTTCATTTTAATTTTTTTTTTAATTATTTGTTTAATATTATTTGTTTATTATTTATATTTAATATTATTTGTTTATTATTTATTATTTATTTTATATTTAATATTATATTGTCAACGTGCAGGGATGGATTCCTCCGATGACGAGATTGAGCATATGGAGGCTGAGGTAGATGTGGGCGAGGAGGGAGAGCCGGCATGTCCGTACCTTCAGTTTCCGCCGGGGTCACGGGCGAGGGGGAGATGCGCGAGGTTGCGCACCATCCCCCTTGGGGAGCATGTAGGGATAGATTGGAGCCTGCTGGAGACCGTGGGAGAGGCCGCGCGGGCGCGTGAGATAGTTGGACTAGATACTCCTTGGTCGCGCCTATTTGAGTTAGCGATGGAGGACGCGTACCCTGAGCTGACGTGGGAGTTTCTTTCCACGTTTACATACGCGCCGCATCCGGCGGATTACGTGGAGGACCCGGATTTTCCTGTCCACGAGGTTACATTCCGTCTCGCCGGTCAGGAGTTTGAGATGAGTGTGCGGCAGTTTGCTGTCCATACAGGTTTGTTTAAATAATATTATTTATTATTTTATATTTAATATCATTTGTTTATTTAATGTTATTTGTTTATTTAATATTATTTGTTTATTATTATTATTTGTTTATTTAATGTTATTTGTTTATTTAATATTATTTGTTTATTATTATTATTTGTTTATTTAATATTATTTGTTTATTATTATTATTTGTTTATTTAATATTATTTGTTTATACAGGTTTGTACACAGAGGCCGAGCTCGATACTGATTTATATACGCAGGCAGTTACGATGATGGACAGGCAGACGCTTATCAGTTTCTGGAGGGCCATTTCCAGGGCTCCCTTTGGGAGATCCTGGCAAAAGGCCACCACCATCAAAGACCTCTTGTTCCGATACCTTCACCATGTTATCGCGTCAACTATCGTGCCGCGGGAAAACAGCAGGGAGAAGGTCAACCTCAGTGACCTTTTCTTTCTATACTGTCTACTGCGACGACAGCCCTGCGATCTAGCAGCCAGCCTGGCAGATTACTTTGCCACAGCATACCACCGGCAGCTCCGCGGGTGGGTGCACACTGGCTCATACATCACCGCCATCGCACGCTCGCTCGGGATCGTGCCCGAGGGAGATCCGGTGCTGTCCGATCCGGTCCCGTCTACCAGGTTGGGCCGCGCGTCAGTTTCTAGCATGCAGATCACCCGTCGCTTTGATGTTGGTCTGAGGTTTAGGGGCGGAGACGGGCTGATTTGGCAGCCGGAGCCGGTGCCGGAGGTCATCCCGGTTGTTATTGAGTTGAGGCCTGGAGTGTTGGCCCCTCCTGCTGAGCAGGCGGCCGCTCGGCAGGCTCAGCTACAGGCTCTGGGACTCGATCAGTTCCCGGGCCAGCCTCAGGCTGAGGCTCAGGCTCAGGAGGAGCCTCAGGCTCAGGCTCAGGCTCAGGCTCAGCCTCAGGCTCAGCCTGTATTAGAGGATCCGGCTCAGGAGGAGCATATCGAGGAGATCCCGGTACCACCAGTTCAGCCAGCTCCTGAGCCGCCACAGTACCCGCAGCACGTTTACGCTGACCTGCCTCCGGTAGCGCGTGAGGTGGCTCGGGACTTCGACCGGCGCCTCAGACGCCAGGCCGCACGCCAGGACTGGATCATCGAGACGCTCGTTTCTCTACGAGAGCTCGCTGGGTTGCCTCCACTTCCCCTCCCACCGTCCCCACCGCACGAGGATTAGTACCTTAGTTTGTTTGTATAGTGTTTTGTTATGTATTATGTAGTCAGTTGTACCTTTTTGTTTTGTATGTACAAACTGATATATATTTACATCACGTTGATTTTGGATTGTTTACGTTTAATTCTTATGGCTTTCTGTACAATTTATTTAACGTGTTCGTTTAATTTAACAAAGCGCCCCGCTATGGCCAAAGCGGGGCGCTTTGAGTGTGTAAATAGACAAAGGCCGTGTGCGAATAGACGAGGCCTAGAAGAATTTGGTTGTTGATCATTGTCTGGCAAATAATAATGATGAGTTGGGTATGTGCAAGAAACATGCATTTTGCACCATCACATGATCTCCAACACCAAGGTTTGTTAGTGTCATTTTTAATTTTTATACTTGACTTTTTGTAACACTATAATTCTAACTAATTTGTGACATTTTCACAGCCCAGATTTTGCAACCTCCTCGGACTCCTATTGACATGCAAGAGGTATATTGTGAACTAAAATTATAGTTGGAAGAAAAATGTAAAGGTGGTAAAGCGGGTTGAATAACGGGTCTATCCTATATTAACAACTTAAGATTTAACACATTTTGTTACTTGTTTTGATTCTTTAGAATTGAATTTGTTATTCAAAAGGGGTTGCGGCGCAATTTGTTGCCCGTTAACTGCGATTGTTATGTAATCTTCCTATAATAGTTATAAGAATTTTCATTCTTTAACTATCATGACACATAATTTCTTTTAACAAAATGTGACATTTTTTTTTTGTGAAATATTTATCAGGGAGCAAAAGAAGAGGAGGTGGTAAATAGAGTTGGGTCAAGACCACCAAGATGTGAGCACAAGTGTAGAGGGTGCGCACCATGTAGCCCAACTCAAGTCCCAACTGTCCATTTTGGTCTACAATATGCTAACTATGAGCCTGAAGGCTGGAAATGCAAGTGTGGTTCTGTTTTTTATAATCCTTAACCCTTTGTAACATGCACAACTTTCTTTTTTTTTTTTTTAATTATTTGATGATGATTGTTTAGTGGGAATCTTAATTAGTGAAAGATTTAAAAGGTTTATTGGTTCCACTCTTAAAAAATATTCATATCATTTCAATATCTACATACATACATCACATGAAAGAAAAAAAGAAAACAGCATAAGGATATGATATAACAAATTAAGTTAATTTCACATTATAAAGATGGTTTGAACATCATCAAAACCTTAAATACTTATAATTTTAACATTCTATACTTGTTCTTTTCTTGTCACTAAAGAGCGTATTTGTAAACCATAAAAAGTTTTATTGCGTACACATTTTTATGATTTACAATGAGCAACTTTTATTTATATGTAACGTGTAAAAAGGATTGTTTCATGACCATCGGACTAGGAACGGCCGAACGGGGTGCCTGCCCGACTGGCCGGTCCTTATGCCTCTTTGAACTAATTTCAAGGTTACTGGTCGGACTGAGTTTTAATTTTTTTATATATATTCTTTTTGCGTTCTACATCTCATTTACTGATTTATTTGGTACATTAGTCTCCATATTTATTTATTTTAAGTCTTTAAAATTGCAAATTCATACCAAAACTTATAGTATTTTCATTTTTTGCTTTAAACTATATATATTGTTTATTTTTTTTTATAATATCTATGACTAATCCGGTTGTAAAACTATATACTTGAGGTGTTTTTTAGATAGTATTTTCATTTTTTTTTGCTTTAAACTATATATATCATAGGATTATAAATTTCCTCTTGATAATTTTTATGATAGTGGGTCATCCATTTAACCAGTTATTTATGTGTGAAAAAAAACCAATGGACTGAGGATGTGACTGTGGTCGTGAGAAGTTGAAATAACTAATTGAGCGTCCGACATTTAATTAAGAAAGGGTAACAAGCAAAACTGATGTTAAAGTTGAAACATCATTTCTTGCACACAAATAGGTAAAACAGGGATAAAAAAAAAAAAAAAAACTAATAATCTATATCAACATGAACGTTCTACCATTTGACATTCAACTTTAGTTTTTGGCATTAAAACAGTTATTGAATCGAAGACCACTTTACTAGATGACGCAATAATTTGTTTAATAAGCTAAAAAGATATATTATAAGTGAAATGAACGTAAATAAAAGGAAAATTTTAAAATTATAAAGTTATATAAATTTTTTTACTATTAAAGTGTAAACAACACCTCAAGTATAGATAATTACATATGACATATATGGTTCAGTGTTGTGCGAATTCTCCTATATATTAATACTTCAACGTTTTGAACAATTACATTGAAAAAAAAATAGCATTTCCATTTCTAACATATACAAACACAAGTTTGATGATGTCAGTCGGCAATATGAAAAGAAAATGGTTGGCTAGGGGTGGCGGCCAGCTTTATCTTTTTTAATTTTTTTTTACACAAAATAGGTATCACCGTGCCATTGGTTGAAATGGGCGGCCGTCTCTCCCTCATTGGACTAACCATTTTATTATTTTATACACACTTTAAAATTACGTTTTCGCCCTGCAATAGTGTTTCTCTCCCATTGGTTCAAATGGGCGGCGAACAATACCTATTGGAACACCCAGTTTATTATTTTATATCCACTTTAAAATTACGTTTTTGTCCCCAGTTAAAAAATACGGTTTTCTCACAACTTCAAAATACATTTACCCTTTTGCCCCGAGCTAAAAAATATGATTTCGCCCTCGGTAAAAAAAATACGCTTTTACCCTCAGCCAAAATTACGTTTTCGTCCCAGTTCAAAATAAAATTTTATTTTTCCCCCGGCTTAAAATTACGAATTTACACCACTTTATTATTTTATACCTACTTTAACATTACGGTTTTACCCACAGTTTAAAATTACGTATTTGCCCCCAGTTCAAAATAAATTTATGCTTTTGCCCCCAGCTAAAATTTACGAATTTCCCCTTGGTTCAAAATTACGATATCACCCTCAATTTAAAATTACGTTTTTGCCCACAGTGCAAAATAAAATTATGGTTTTGCCCTAGCTAAAAATTATGATTTTACCCTCGAAAAAAATTGATTTTTCCGCCAAGTAAAAATAAAAATATGACTTTGCTCCCAGCTAAAAATCGTGTCAAAGAGCTGCCTAATTAACACTCTTTTTACTTTTTATTTCTAGCAAAACTATAGTATTGTTTTTTTAATTGGCTGAGAATAATTCGGACATCGCCCCGCAACGTGGGCGGGGCATCACCTAGTTATCCGTATACGAACCACATGGCAGGGAATAGTATCACCCTACCATTGGTTCAAATGGGCGGCCGCCCCTCCCCTATTGGACCAACCAGTTTATTATTTTATTCACACTTTAAAATTACGTTTTTGCCCTGAATAGTGTTTCTCTACCATTGGTTCAAATGGACGGCGATACCTATTGGACCAACCAGTTTATTATTTTATATCCACTTTAAAATTACTTTTTACCCCCAGCTAAAAAATACGATTTTGCCTCAACTTCAAAATACATTTACCCTTTTGCCCCGAGCTAAAAAATACGATTTCGCCCTTGGTAAAAAAATACGCTTTTACCCTCAGCCAATATTACGTTTTCGCCCCAGTTCAAAATAAAATTTTGCTTTTCCCCCCGGCTCAAAGTTACGATTTTACACCAGTTTATTATTTTATACCAACTTTAAAATTACGATTTTGCCCACTGTTTAAAATTACGTATTTGCCCCCAGCTAAAATTTACGAATTTCCCATCGGTTCAAAATTACGATATCACCCTCAATTGAAAATTACGTTTTTGCCCCCAGTGCAAAATAAAAATATGGTTTTCCTCTAGCTAAAAATTAAGATTTTACCATCGGGATTTTTTTTTTTGATTTTTCCCTCAAGTAAAAATAAAAATATGATTTTGCCACCAGCTAAAAATCGTGTCAAAAAACTGCCTAACACTCTTTTTACTTTTTCTTTCTAGCAAAACTATAGTACTTTTTTTTTAATTGGTTGAGAATTATTCGATTATCGCCCCGCAACGCGGGCGGGGCATCACCTAGTTAGATTTAACTACAAAGTCATCAAGATGCAACATGTGATTTAAAAGGCGTTCACGTCACAATTATACACGATGTTAAGTAATTACTCAATCATTTATACTTGGTTACATAGAATATAATGCAACATATATAACACCATGCGTAGTGGCAAGGGCGTAGGATAGTGGGGGCGGGAGGGGGCGGCCGACCCCCCGAACTTTTCGCTCAGTAGTGGAGTATGTAGTTTTGTAAAGAAATTTTTGGGTATATACATTTTCGACCCCCCGTTTTATAGAAATTTTTGGGCGTGTACGTTTTCGACCCCACGGTCGGAAATCTCAAGCTTCGCCACTGCGTAGTGGTAAGAGTGAATAATGCCCCCACTCTTGGGTGTTTTCCGCCATGTGGCAGTACAGTCAGCAAAGAGCATTATTAGGCGTTTTTCTAAAATGGGTGTAATGGGGATGTGGACATTATGTTAAAAAGGTGTAAACAATTAAATAAAAATAAAAAAAACCAACAAAAAAAGCTATTGGACTAAAAAATGAAGCTTAAATCTGATTGGCCAAAATAATGTCCCCATAGCGTGATTTAAATCACGCCAAAACAGAAAAATCAGCCAAACACGCCCAGGGGTGGTTCCCCGGCGTGTTTGGGCGGGATTGGGAAAAAAAACTGGGCAAACACGTCCAGTACGCATGGTCTAATAATTATTCTATTTATGTTTATAATCACGCATAAATATGATTACACACCATACATTGACGATCTTTTTGAACATTAATTTGTATAAAGCATTAAAATACTATTAGACTCAAATCAATAAGAATAAAATGTTTGATTTTATTTTAAATAATAAAATACATAAAAATTATTTTCCATATAAAAATTTAAATAGTCCCAATTATGTCAATATCTAACCCCAATCATCTCAACCAATGTTTTACCATGTCAAAAGTTCAAATCACTTTGTAGTTTGTAGATTTTAAAGGTTAAAAACACTTTGGATTTGATCCCATTGTATGTATGTGTGTGTGTGACAATAACTCTTATTGTAGTGTTATTAGAGGTGTACAAAAAAACTGATTACGGAATCGAAACCGGAAAAAAAACCGAAATCGGTTATTAAAAAAACCGGTTTTTTTTGTAACCGGTTCGGTTACAGACCGGTTATACATCGGTTGCAAATTTTTTTGGTCGGTCCGGTTATAAAACCGGTTAAAAAACCGGTTAACTATTAACGTTCAAAAAAAAAAAAACCGGTTAAAAAAACCGGTTTTCACTTGTGCCGCCGCTCTAAACCCTTGTTTTAATATTTTTGGAACCAGGTCTTTGATTGAAAAAATTGCACACCAATTGAATTTAAACACCACTCAAGAACCAAACTTTGGTGAAGTCGCAAAATCTCGTTTCAACGATCAACTTTCAAAATTGTTTGATGTTTATGTAACAAAATATGGTTCAACCTCGTCACACATTCACGCGTCAATGAGAAACGCCGCTTTCGGTGAAGGTTCAAGTCAAATGGAAGATACCGATTTGTATGTTTATAACCAATTGTATGATGAGTCGAGTCAAATGCATCGTGGTAACACTAGTAGTAGTGAACTCGGTCGGTATGGTGGGTCGAACTTTCTACAAATGATGAGTTCACAAGACTTTAAAATTTTTGATTTGTTGGCTTGGTGGAAAAGTAAGGAAGATCAATTTCCGATCTTAGCCACAATGGCCCGAGATTTACTAACGGTCCAAGCTTCCACGGTAGCTTCGGAAAGTGCTTTTTCTATTAGTGGTAGGATGATTTCGATAAGGAAGACTCGACAAACACCTAAGGCGGTTGAGATGTCGATTTGCTTAAAAGATTACTTGGATGCGGCGGAGAGAGTTCAAGACAAACGTTCACTCGAGGAAGAATTAGATTACGAAGAAGAAGTTTACGAGGACGAGGTCGAAGCCGAATTGACAACCCCAATGACCGACGAAGAAGCCGAATTAGATGAATTCCTACGCAATAGTTCGGGTTCGGGTTCGGCCGAAGAAGATTAAACGAGGGTTCGGGTTCTCAATATTGTAGTTCCACTAAAAAAAAATATAAATATTAGTGGACCTTCTTGCGGATTAATATTTTAAGTTTATGTAAAACCGTTTATCGTTTGTTACGTTTATCGTTTGTATTTTCATTATTATGTAAAACCGTTTGTTGCGAGACTTAATGAATGTTTTAACTTATTATACTTTCATTATTGTTAAGTTTTTATCTAAAAAATTGAATTTAAAAAAAAAATAAAAAAAAACTGTTAAAACAGCAAAAACAGCAGGAAACCACAAAAAACAGCAAAAAAAAACAGCTTCTGGGCCTTCTGTGAACATTTTCTGCAGGACCGGTTATTTTACCGGTTTTTTTAATCGGTTTCTACAAACCGGTTTTTTTAACCGGTTAACTTGAAGCTAAAAAACCGGTTTTTTTATCAACCGGTTATAACCGGTTAGGACCGGTCAGACATTTCCATACTTATAACCGGTTAAAAACCGTAACCGGTTAATGAATAACCGGTTTTTTTTTTTGCCAGAAAAACCGGTCCGGTTAATAACCGGTTTCGGTTACTCAAAAAAACCGGTTTGTACACCTGTGTTATTCATAGGTCTGAACTCATTTGTAGTTTTTGATGTTTAGTTTCTCAAAATAAAAATATTTCATGTTATTTCCTTTTTATAAACTATGTTTATTTTCTCACATTTCTTATTATCCCCTTGTTTACTTTACACCATTTAAACATTACACAACCTTAAAATTGCTTCTAACAAACATCAAACACAGAGCTAGAAAACCATATATGATGATGAACATGATCATCAACAAACAAGAACCAATTATAAACATCAAACTTTCTCATTGTTTCACAATTCCAACCTTAAAACCAACCTCAACAACATCATAAAATAAAACCATACATAAAAACAATCAAAAACCAAGATCCATCATGAGCTTTTTTTTTTTTATTTATCAAAGAATTCTAATCATTACTCACAGGGGCGGACCTACCATATACCCGGGGGCAACGCCCGCTACGGCTTGGCTCGGAAAAATTTGGAAAAATTAGTGTAAATTTTGGAAAAATTTGAGGTTTTTTCGATTTCGTTACGGCTTATTTATAAAACGTTACGGCTTGGCGGATTTTCTAGATCCGCCACTGATTACTCATTAGGTCATGATCTTTAAATACTTATCTGTAACCCATCTTAAGCTCTTTTTAATTGACCCTTTGACTTTTCCTTCCATTGTATAAGCCTTGTAGCTAGCGACCCTTTTCTTCCTCTGCAATTCAGGGTCACTAAAGCTCCAACTTTTTGACGTTGACCCGTTTGTTGACTTGCTCTTGTATTTTGGAATGTTGTGATCCATTTGGGCTTGAGAACTTCTGAAATCTTGAACATTTGTGTTGTTGTAAGGCTGTATTTGTGTCCCATTTGCATTGTAGGATTTAGATCTCAAATCTTCCATTTGACTTACTTCCTCTTTCTCTCTCTAGAAACTTGTTTTTCTCTCTCTAGAAATAAGCATGCATGCATATATACAGAATATGGTTTGTAGTGGAGATTGGGTTCATGGGTTGAATCCAGTTTGATGAGACTCTGTGTGGATTTGACGCCACTGTTTTTGTTTATGGTCTGTGTGGAGATTCGGGAAATTTTTTCTTAAGATTATTTATATAATATTTTAATTTCTGTAGATTGAGGGTCACCAATTTAATTATTCAGTCACTCTTTTAATTTTTTCTAGAAAAAAAATTGTATTATGTTAGCAACCAGAGAATTTATTGTATTAATGTGGGAGAACCAAACTTGCACTTTTAACATCAAGCTGGCTTTAGTGGTGTGACGCACATGGACACATCAGCCAATAGGAGCGCTAAACACCGCGCGGAAGGGGCGCCAAAGGGGTACTAAGGGCTTGGGTGTGAAAATGATAACGGGCATGAAGAGCTTCGCTATGGATGTGAGTGGATTTTTTTTCAGCCAATGAAAACCCTCCAAATGGAGAGGGGGTGGGGGGGGGGGGGGGGGGGGTTACGAGTCATGCCAACTTTCAATAAATATAGCCACATTTCTGGTTTTATCATATATATGTATAAAATGTGATGCGTATTCATAGTTATGAATTAAGAGATATGTAGGATCCACATTTCTGGTTTTATCATCTCCAGAATCAATTATTATTACTACTACTTCAGTTTGATTACTTATACAACTATAAGTATGCAAGAAAAGTTGGCTTACGTTGGATGTTGGACGCATAATAAAATACCCAAAATATATTCTTAAACAAAAGTAATAGTAAAATATCATTAAGAATACACCAATCTTACCTGCAAAAGTAACTGCAATAAATCATATTCTAGTTTTGAGGGATATTTATTTGGTGTTGACTTTTCTATTCATCAAGTCATGGTAGTAGAGTAACACAGACATGGGTTGACCAAGAATGCAAAAAAAGCACCAGAACATCATGTTTCCCACCTGAAAACAAAAAAAACAAAACAAAAAATGCCCCTTTATATTATATATAAAGGTGCGAAAATGGGTGGTCCTGATTGGTTAACGGGTCAAGGTGGGTTAAAACCAGAAGAAATAGTTTTTATGTACTTGTTAAAACAGGCGGGTCAGATTGGGCTGGTTCGGCCAACATTTTCTATTGTTTGTTAAATAATTAATGTATTAAATTAAATATGAATACAAAATACAATCTAGACTGAACCAATTAACGTGGTCGACCAACTGACCCGTAATCAATTAAGTGCAACCCAAAAATTACTTGCTTCCATATATAGGAATGGGTTATAATTAGCAGCTCTAGACTGAATATTGTTAACAGATACTAGAAATCAATTACGTACCATCGAATTCTGGAACTTGCGTTGCAAGAAATCTGTGACCAACGCCAATGGCACCTGATGCAATAAGAACAGATGGGAAGGTCAAACTGGTTGGGTAACGAGCCAATAAAAAGTTTGGTTTGATACGGGTCAGTTTTATTACTAGCAAGGTTATGTACTTATGTTGACCCATAAACATTTTTTTTTTCATCCAATTTTCAAACTTTTTTTATAGAGTAAGATGCCATTTTCGTCCCTGAGGTTTGGCCAGTTTTGCGACTTTCGTCCAAAGTTTTGTTTTTCCGCATCTGAATCCAAAAGGTTTGAAATCTTGCCATTTTCATCCGGCTCGTTAACTCCATCCATTTTTCTTTGCTAAGCCAGGGGCATTTCCGTCTTTTTCGTTAAATTTAAGGGCAATTCGGTCTTTCTTCAGGGGTATTCAGTCTTTTTACATAAAGTGAAAAAGACTGAATTGCTTAAGTTAGCAAAAGAGATGGAAATACCCCTGACTTAACGGAGAGAAATGGATGGAGTTAACAAGCTGGATGAAGATAGCTTTTGAGCAACTTTCAACACTGTGTGTCATTATCGTAAGCTTCTTATTCACATTATATAGAGCAAAGTGAATAAGAAAAAGAATGTGACCTGAAGCATGATCCCAAGAAAGGCCCAAAACTTAAAAATATGGCAGGGAACAGCAATACAAAGCTGGTGAATATAAAAACATAATCAAATGTTAACATTAACTGATTTAAAGAATCAGTTTGACGTAATAATGTGAAAATCTTTTTAAATAAGGAAAATAATATTAAGTGATATATACCTCATGGAACACTGCAGACATAAAGAATGCAATCAAATGGGCACCTCCCTGAATCCAAGTGTCTCATATTTCAAAACTTTATAATACGAAATATCAAGTTCATGGTAGTTTATACTTTATATCATGAACTTGATATGTCAAATGATATAAAACAACTTTGTTACCTTGGGTATTCCAATCCGTAAGCATGGAAAATATATATGACGCACCATCCATTTATGAACAGGCTGCAAAAAAATGAAATATATAGGGCGCGATCGTATTTTTATAGAAAAAATATTTAGCATTAAGCTTACCATATTCCAAAGTCTCCAGTACTAAAAGCAGCACCAACACAATAGATGCACAAAAGCAAGTCAGCAACTAGTTTGTAGCAAATGGAATCTCAAAATAGTTTTTTTGTAAAAAAGAATTCTGAAAAACGTGTACCTCGTCTACTGTTTGTGCATTCCACCAATCTTTATAGAACTCACGGTCACCAAAACGAAGAACTTCAGCAAGTATATTTAACCTATATTAGCAGCATTGTTTGTAATATAACTAGCACAATGCTGAACAAGAACAATAAGTAGAAATAGTATGCAAAACAGAAGAAAAAAATTAGTAAATAAAAGAAGGCTTACCAAAGGTGAAAAAAGCAATAAAACATACACAGCCAAACGTATAAATTTGGAACTGAAAGCTTCAAAACACGTTCTATAGCGTATAAAAAGTCCCCTTTTAGTGGATGCCGCGAGTTTCTAACAATGGGGTTAATATACTGCATACAAACTTGATAATGTTACAATAAGGTTGAAATTACAGGTGGCGATTTCGACTTGTTTACTTATGGACAGACTGATACGGGCTCAGTTTTGCCTCAAATCGGTGAAATGATTTATATAAAAATAATGTAGCTAAAAGCTGAAAAAGTCAACGGGTTGAAGTCGCCCAAAATCGTTTTACCTAAAGATTCAAACTATTATTGTATTGATATTATTCTTGTAACCCTAACTAATTAGTATGTATAATAAAAAGCTATAAAAGAGTAAAATGTCATTTTCGTCCCTAAGGTTTGGCCAGTTTTGCGACTTTTGTCCAAAGGTTTTTTTCTTTTTGCATCTTGATCTAAAAGGTTTGAAATCTTGCCATTTTCATCCGGCTCGTTAACTCCATCCATTTTTCTCGGTTAAGTCAGTACAAGGTTGTACATAAAGTGAAAAAGACCGAATTACCCTGTAAGTTAACAAAAAAGACGGAAATACCCCTGACTTAACGGAGAAAAATGGAACGATCCGGGTGAAAATGGCAAGATTTCAAACCTTTTGGATCCAAATGCAAAAATAAAACCTTTGGACAAAAGTCGCAAAACTGGCCAAACCTTGTCGGGCCCATTTTGAACAAAACTAAAAATGGTTCGTTTCCACCCAAACCCAAATTATGACCCGTTACTCAACAGGCCCATCTTGCCCCCTATAATTCATCATCATCATACTCAGTAAATCCCACCAATAGCAAAGCTAAGGGAGGGTCTGAGGAGGGTAAGATGTAGACAGCCTTACCTCTACCCCGTAGGAATAGAGAGGCTGCTTCCAATGAGAGCCCCGGCTCCATAGTAGTTTTGCATCAAGCCTTGAACATAAGGCAACTCTCGGCAAAAAGGCCGATTAGTGCATGTACCCCTTGTCTTTCGGCTATCAACGCCACTTCATGATGCATGATTAACCGCCCCCGCTTTTAACGTTATTTACACGAAATTAGTAAAATAACGATAAAATTAGTGCAATTTCACTTTTGCCCCCCGGGGGCCCACACATATATACATTATATGTGCACACCGCAAGCGGGGCGCTAATCTTGCCCCCTTATAATTGCAATGCATATATACAAAAGCAAAGAGGATGAGATCACGAAATATTTAACATTTTATTAGAAAACTTACTTGTTCAATTATAAATCCCATCACCCCTGTAAATATTATGAATTTGATCGTCTGCCTTAACACCCAACCCTTTCGGATACATGTGGTGCGAGGATAGGTTATCTGCAAGTAAAAAATACTAGTTGATTTTTTTTACAATTTTGTTAGGATGATGATTAATAATTATAGTTAATGAAAGGTGTTATGTACCTGGTAACATAATGTGGGAGCAACCATGAAGTACACCAAACTATTAAAGTTGACATCATAAAAGTACTCGATATTTGAAGATGCAGATTTCTCTTTCTCCTGACACGGTAGAGTGATTTGCGAAAAATTTTCCACGAATTATCATTAAAGGTGATCATGTCGTATAATTGTTACAAATTTAGTTACCTTATCAGCTGAGTTCACTAGCATGCGCATATCATAATTTGCATGCACAAAAGATACCAACTTCAACCAATTTACACAAGCAAACAACATCAGTGTCACGCCTGATAGAACGGCTGAATCAAACCTGCAAAACTTTAAACACATACTTAAGAATGATTCATGCATTTACTATCATCTAACTATATAATTTACCATACTGTAATTATAAATAAAAAAACCTTGTATACGCAATTATAAGCAACTAGTACACTAACCTCATGATCATAAAAACTGGATACAGAATGGCTATTGTAGTTATTATAATATGAAGAGTGATAGCAGCCTACAAGTGTACATCAAGTACAGAATATCATGAACCGGTGATTCTTTTACGAATGAACATCGCTTGGAAATTAAAACCATGCACTTACAGAGTCGGCTATACGTTTGGTCCATGCAAATTTCTCAACGATGTATGCAGCAAGTGGGAAGACTGGAAGTGACAGACTATAGGAAAAAACACAAAACGCTTTATTTAGCTTACAACCCACATAAGAGAAGTGGATAGTAAACTTTTCAAACACCATTACCAGCACATAAGAAGTGGCCAGTCTCTCAATGATCTTGAACTAAACCAAAAATTTGCATTGATCAATAAACCATACTGTAAAAGTAATATAGATTAATCGAACAGCAAAGTGGAAAACGTAAAATATAAAGTTAAGATCAACACAGGCACCTTCATAAGATTTTCAATGATGAGCCTGCTGTTTACAGCAACAAGCACCACTATGCAGAGGTTAAATAGGCCTGCATGACTCTGCTAAAACTTTCTAATCAGACAATTCAGTTATAAGATCAGATCATAATAACGGTAATAAATAAAAATTATGTAAGTATGTGGAATCATAAGTTCCAAACACATTTTGCTATAAATGTAATCTACAGGTTTATCTCCTATTATTCTTACAATCAACTCATTTAATTTGAATCAAGCAAGCACAAAACCTAAGGCTAACACGCATATAGACTCACATGCAAGAAATAACACCACGCATAAGCCACGAAAAACCTAAGCTCTTAAAACAACAAGGATCTAATACAAAACCGTATCATCCTCCTAAAAGTCCTTAACCTTAATTCTATGCCTTCACGAACTCCTATCTTAGACCATATCCTCAGAGACGATACGCATGATGCACAAAACCGGAGGCTAAACAAGCAATTGAAGAAGCAGACTATATATAAATTGCATTTCACTATCTTAGAAGTCCGAAAGAAGAATTAGGTAGATTAAAAGAAAATAAACCTAATGTATTACCGGATTTTGAAGGTAGATTAAAAGAAAACCTGTTTAAAAATGGCGTCAGAGCTGAGAGGAGACTCTTTGATTCGGTTATGAGCAGGAGTGCAGGGGCGATAGGCGTAATGCATGACGGTTCTTCTCCGATCGTTTTCACCGTTTGGCTTCCGGTGAGCAACAGCGATCTGGTCATTACTATTGAAATCGACATCCGGTGATGGTGAAGAAGAGGAATCCGATGTTCCGTCAGCGGCGTTTGTGATCGGACGCCTACGTACGTCGGATGACATCCTATGATCCTGACGTCTACTAAACACTGATTCTGATATGTTAATCGAGTGGAAGAAGGTGAAATAGGGTACGTATCAGAAACGGTTACTCAAGCTGACAAAACTATAACGGTGGATTCAAGTCCCATTTCTTCGATTTTTTCAATACAAACAAACATATATAAAACGGAATAAAGTGTCATACTTGTACCAACTTTGATTGCATAAAATTTAAATAAATTAAGTGGTCCGTCAATTATTCAAAATTTGCTGTCAGGTTATGTGGATTTGGGTCATAAACTGTCAATGACAGGACTAAAAACGTGGCTAAACAGATTCAACCCTATACACTTGTTTATAATAGATATAACTAATTGGATTACCCGCGCTACGCGTGCGGGGGCTTGATTCTCGTAAGATTTAAATCGAAAAGTAATATGAATGCAAACAATAAAAAGTAGAGGGTTGATGGTAATAAAAAAAAGCATTTAACAAAATCACTAAATGACAAAAAAAAATACTATTCACAAATTATAAAAAGTATAGAGCTCATGGTAATTAAAAAGTTATAAAAAAACAATTAACAAAACAACTAAATCACAAAAAAAATACTATTCATTAAGTTGGTAATTGTATATATAAGAGCATTCTCATCCAAACCATCAAAATATGTGTAGGTCCCGTGAGCCGTGCGGATCGTAACAGAATCGTCTATCCAACCTAGAGTGCGGAATCCTCTAGATTAGATTTCACAGAAAATGAGTAGAACACCGAAATCACTTTAAACCCGATCTTTATTGATTATCTTCTAACGATTACAATCAATCAAGATCTCCAAATTCGTCCAAGCCTTTGTCTTTCACGAATTCTCTCCAAGAGTGATTAGATGATTAACCTAAACCCTAATGCTAAGCTTTGTTTATATAGGACAAAGCTTTGCACATGGGCTAGGTCATGGGCTAGGCCCATTTCGCCTACCATCCCCATATGTGGGTTTGGTTTGGCCCAATCACTCTTAATTAACTATTACAAAGCTAAACCCGCTAACTGTTTATCGTTTTACTAATTACAAGATATCCAAAGACCAAATCTAAGTTGTTGTCACAAATATGCACCAACAAACTCCCCCTTGACAATAGCTCGCAAAGGTAACTTCAGTCTTCAGAATCTCCAAGTCTTTTGGTCTTTGGATAGCTTCAGCTTTAACAGCTTCTGTCAGCAACAGACTCCCCCTAAGCTGATGCATCCAATCACCAAATCTTCAAAAACTTTAGCGTTAGAGTAAACTCCAGTTCAGCATTTGTATAGCACTCTTCAACTCTTCAACTTTGTCTGCAATGTAGAAAGGAGGGTCTACCATGCATCCAATCAAACTCTCATCTTCACAGCAACTTCTCAGCAACACACTGCTTCAATCTGTTTACTATAAAACAAACATCTCGAGAAACCATAAGAATTTTTCAACATAAGTTAAACAAATTATTATTATTCAAGAGATTTGTTAAACTGTATAACAGATTAAGCACTTTCCAATTCAACACCAACACGCACAAATTTTTAAACAAACACCTTATAACCTGCATGATTTAAAAATTTTGAACCCACTTTCTAACACTGTCCCCTATCGGTAACAACTCCTCCAAAAATAACAGTTTCCCGTACATTAAGAATTTTAACAGAAAATGACACTATTTTTGTATTTTTGTATTTTCTGAAAGCAAATAAATACTAAAAGCAATAAACACTCTATTTTTGTGAGAATCACCAGTAAGAAGATCATATCAGCACAATCAAACTGTTTTCACACTATTAGATAATTATTTATTTAATTTTTCGCGAAAAGCAGTCCAAGACGATTACCAGTATGTTTGTCCACTTAAACAAAATGCATGAACATTTCAAGTACCATTACCGTTTGATACGTTAAGGTAATATTAATTCTGATATACTAGTGTGTCCCACTTCAGGATATACCCCCGCGATCAAGGTATGCACAAAGATTCATCGTAGTAGGTGAGTATACTGAATTCATCCGTTTTGTTTTTCAACGTTTAGATAATTGGTGAACAGGTCAGTACTTCCGTACAGCAGAGAGACCAAAATATCTAACGAGGGCTAAGACAAATACCATTTTTGGTACGATTTATGCATTTTGCACATTTGAATAACTCTCTTTGAGAGCTTCTTCATTTAAGGGTTTTGGCATATTTAGCTCTTTTAAGATATCCTGGGTGTGTCTATGTCACACCCCGAAATTATCAGAGCTGGCGTGACTGGACTGGTATCTTCATTGCACAGCGGAAGCAAAATAAACTAAGTCTTTTAGTAAATTGAACGCCCACTAAGTACTCGAATCCCCAATGGTTCTCCTATTCCAACCGTGCCTTGTCTTAGAACTGTAACCTGAGAAAGAAGCATGCGAGAAATCAACATAAAGTTGAGCGAGTTCATAGTTTGTTTGTAAAAGATTTGAAATAAATCTTTTGAATAACCGGTTTGTGAAATAATATTGAGAAAACGAATTTAGAAATCATTTTCTTGCCAAGTTATATGGAAACGTTGTATTTGTAACCATGTATTTGTAAAGTCTCGTATTTGTAATGTTCGTATACCCGTCAATGCCCACCCTGACTTTGACTTCATGCCCGCATAATCCTATGCTTTTTGAATTTGTATAAAAACATGACATCTAATTTGTATAAATCAAGTATTTCTGTGAGTATGTATAAACCTTTCATGTATGAATAAAAGTCCCTGGTATGTAGCATTAAGGAAAAAGAGATCACCAATGGGTTGCAAAGCCACTGGTATGTGTGAAAAAGTGCAGGGAAACTCAAACCTAGCAAACTTGTTACCGGGCTTCCGGCTGGAAGACACAGTCACCTCTATGGGCCGCCCCGGCCTCACGGGTGTGGGCTCGCTACACCCAAATAGATCTATCACTCTTGTGTCCCTCGGTCCTATAGTGAGGATTAATGGCCTCAAGTGTTGTGCCCACCCTTCACATGATCTAGTCTAGTAGTAAACCCTCCTTAGGCTAACCATACCATGTATAAAAAAAAGTCTGTAAATGTCTGTAAATGTCTTTAAATGTCTGTAATAATTGTAACATGTATTTTACCCCAGCCTCTAAGGCTGAACCTCCCCAGCCTCTAAGGCTAACTTCCCCTAGTCATAAAAATCAATCACTTTTCGATAATACGCATTTGTTTTGTAAAAACCGGTATATTTAGTATAAAGTTCATTCGTAAACCGTTTGAGTTCCTTGAAATCCGTTCGTAACATGATTTAGAAATGTGAGTTTTCATTCATTCGAAAACTTTGTATGTTCTTGCAAAACGTGCTTTGTCTAAAATATGCAATCTTTGTTTATCGATAACCTTGTATGTTTCTGAAAAACGTGCATGTCTTTCCACCCCGAAAACATTTACAAAAAAAATGTAAAACTGTAAAAGGTGGGGTTATGAACTCACCTGGATTTCCATGTGCAAAGCTAGCTATATACGACTTTGTGATGTCGTGATGTCGTTTCCAAGACTTGACTTGCTAGCGTGCATTCTACAATATTCCTAACACGGAATATCTTATAAGTTTCTAAATAAAAGCGGTAACTAGTCTACGTGTCGCCGAGCTCTACCGAATCATTAATCGAACGATTCAACGGTAAGTAGTTAACTTATCGGAAATGATTAAGTCATGTTTGATAAGTATCGTTTTATTGTCGATAATAATCAATAAGTCTTGACAAGACTTGATTCTCTAGAG
This sequence comes from Helianthus tuberosus, assembly GCA_030545235.1. Lineage (NCBI taxonomy): Eukaryota > Viridiplantae > Streptophyta > Magnoliopsida > Asterales > Asteraceae > Helianthus > Helianthus tuberosus. The sequence continues at coordinate 190,915,819 of CM060366.1, forward strand.
ATTTGAAAGTAAATAAATATTTATATCAACATATATAAATATATCGTTGTAATTGCGTTAGCCGTCTCGGGTAGTCGTACATGTATGTATCGAGTATTCGTATGAAAATAATATATAATAACTTGTATTATATATATCGCGTCTTGTGTATAATTGTCAAAAATATACGTATATGCCATTTAGGCGTTTGAAATAAATATAAAACCATATTTATTTTTAATAAGGGAATTCGTATTGTATGATACTTGAAATAAATATTCAAACCATATTTATCTTTCAAAAACAAATTTGTGTCGTTTGATACTTGGAATAAATATAAAAATTATATTTATTTTATAAGGCAAAGGCGTGTTCGGCGTTTGAGACAATACAAATAATTATATTGATTTCATAAAAGATTCGTCGGATTTTCGAAGTTTAAAATAAATATAATAACTATATTTATTTGTTTTAAATAATTTCCGAATCGTTGATATCGGAAGTTGTAAGTTGTTGTCGAAAGAGGTTTTATATTCGTATTTGTCTTTATAAAAGCTCCTCGGATAAAAAGTTTCGTCTCATAATAAAACGTGTTTTGTTTACGGGTTTTCTCGAAAAACGGGCAGAGTTTCCTCTGTTTTTGGACGCCCCGACAACACAAGTTGTCGTTACTTTTATAAAAATTCAATCAATAATCAATATATAAAATAAATATATAAGATTTCGTTGAATGTAAAGATATAAACTTCATTTTTAGTCGATCGGTTCGAGCTCGTTTCACTAAAATAACGAAAACTATATAAGTAATGAACTAAATCGTGCCGTAAAATCTTTACCCATCTTCGTGTCGTTTTCGTTGACTGAGTTAACTTGCTATGTTGACCGAGTCTCGCCGAGTTGACTCGGTGAGTTGACCGAGTCGACCTGTACCACTTCTGAAACTGAACCGAGTCCAAAACAATCTGATCCGAACCAAATCGTGACCCGAGATGGACTAAGTTTGACCCGTAGCCTGTCTCGTTGAACCAAACCGAACTGAGACCCGAACCACCACCACGGCCATCGGCCGGCCCCACCGTCGCCGCTGCTGTGAACTCCGGCGGCTGCACCGCCGTCGTCGACCACCTCCGTTAGCCATCCCCTCCCTACGAAAACCTTCAAATGATCCTTCCCATTAATCGAGCCAAGATGCCAAGAAAAGAAACGTAAAACGGAACCGGAAAACTCACCGGAAAGTAAAAACCCTCAAAACTTTGCAGAAATCCTCCAAGGGTCCCGATCTAAGCATGCACGGAAGCAAAAGTTCAAAACGTGATGGCCGGAATCCTGACCGGAACTTCGCCGGAGTTGATACACAGTCCAAACGGCTTGGTTTCTTTGAAAATGGACACCGTCATTGTGTCGGGAAGGCTCGGTTTAGTGGGGGTAGGGTGTCGGATCAAAATAAGTCGCCGGAAAATCACCGCCACCGCCGCCACCGCTCCGCCGGCCGCCGGACCTGCTGCCATGTTCTTGAGAGAGAGTGTATTGAGAGAAATTTTAAGTTAGAGAGAGAGTGTAGGTGAATAATGAGAGATTTTGGGTTAAAATCCCTTTATATAGTGAGTGCTTTATGGGCTTGGGCCTAAGGCCCACAAGCCCGTTTCTAGTTATTTCGAACGGCCCGAGCTCGTTTCTGAAGCCCGTTTTCGTACCCGAACGTCATGGAAATATCATAGAGTATAATTTAATACTAAAACACGTAAATTAGGGTCGGTAGTCGCTGTTTGCGTGTTCGTTCGTCGGTTGCGTAAAAATCACGAAAAATTATATCGTTGTCGTCTTTGATCCGTTTTTCGATCCGGTTTCGACTGTAATTAATAAAATTTTACTACGGAGCTAAATATAGCGTAAAATATAAGTTTCGAAGGTGACAGGCGTCTCCGTCGCTTCCGTTTTGTTGCCGATGCGTTTCCTATCATCGCGTTTTTAGTTCACGTTTGCCTTTGTGTCGCACGGAAGCCCAATAAATTCACAAAATCAATTTATAAGCATAAAATGTTCGTGTAACATCCATACTAGTCGGCGTTGTCAGTATTTTGTACGGAATCAGTTCGTTGTCGCGTAGTATTCAGCAGATTCCCCGTAAATCACCATACGCGCACTGTAAAGTCCGATAAACGTTCCTAGGCATTCCAAAGGCCTAATTAAGTTAATTTGCGCTGTAAACACTAATTATTGTCGCGTTAATCATCTGCTAATCACGTAATTAAGAGCCGCAAATCACGGGTTGTTACATTCTCCCCCTGTTACAGAAATTTCGTCCTCGAAATTTAGACTATGTTATCTCCTCAGAATTGTGTTGTTCGCAGGTAAGTCCGAATAATAACAAAGTGAATGACCGCGTAATCGAAACAAGACTTATTCGAATCATGTGAATTTAATGACATTCCTCAACAATAAGAACCCAACGGTAAAAGCAATGTGTCTCAGTAATTGATGTCAAAGGAAACGAGGCGTAATGATACAGTCACCAGTGCGACTAAGTTAACAAGGATCCAACAATGAACAGGAACTTCAACCAATCGAATTCCATATGGACGTTTATAACATGTGAATGAGTTCTAGAAGCAATAGCATCCACTGGATGAACTTAGAATCAACAATCTCAAATTTAATAGTTTGCATGAAACGCTCGATCGTGATCAGCACAAGCTGCAAGTTATACCGACGCAACATGGTGTCGCAATGAATGAAACAATTCAATAATAGGGGTGATTGAACAAGTATCACCTGTGTTTTGCATGAAACGCTCAATCATGATTAGCCCAAGCTGCAAGTTACACCGACGCCACATGGTGTCGCAACGAATGAAACAGTTCAATAATAGGGGTGATCGAACAAATTCACCGTGTTTGAAGTCAAATGAAAGCACAATGAAGTAAATATGAATGTTTGTTCCAACAAACATCGAAAGATTTTCAATTGAAAATGGAACATCAAAGAAATAATGTTTTCGATCGAAGATAAAGAAGCAATGAAATTTTGCAAAGCCTTCGATCGATAATGAAAGAACCGTTAATAGGTACACCGGAATATAGAAATAAGTTTGTGTACCACTGCCTTAACACACCATTGTGTTAAGACTGTTGTAGTGTGATAAACCAAAGCGGATTTAAAGCAATTCAAGAAATAAATAATTAAATCCGCGCATAAGATATGTAAACGAGTTTAGCGCAAAGTTCAAATAAGTGGAAATACCACCACAAGGTGTCGAAATCAACAAACAATTTAATGGAGTCGATTTCCAAACAAGTTTACTTCGACTCGGAGCAATTGGAACACTTGTTAAAACGAATTTTGAATATGATGCTCTCAATACATCATATGATGCTCTGAAGTGAATATGTGTAATGGACAAGTTCAAACAGTTGGACTTGGTTTTAGCGCAATCCGACAATAAATACATGTATCGACAAGAAAACTTTCGGCATGGTCACAACAAAAAAACCATGTATGTAACTTGTAAAGAAATGATCGTGATACAATGACCATTAAGAGGAGTAGAGATACGAAAATCTACTCAGTAAATGTGAAAGCCGAAATTTCAATAAAGGAAATTTGAGGACTTTACCTGGGGTTGCATGTGATGTCCGGTTGTTAGGTGACATTACCATGGAATGTCAACATAGCGTACTTGTCGTTATGAGTTAAGGGGGGGGGGATGCGGAGACATACGCCTTCTCCTTGGCGTGTTTCGTGTCGTTTGCAGGACCGTGTGCCAAGTTGTATTTGTCGTCGTTGAATTGCGCCATTGTGTCTTTTCAAAGGCCTCGCCTCGATAGTTGTATGTGTCGTACTTCAACATTCGTTGATGTATAGTTTAAGTTTCACGTATACCTTTGCACTAGCGTTGTGTTCCGCGTAGAATGTGATGTACCCCGACATTGGTTGACGTAAAAATTGAATTCCATGTATTCTCGTAGGCTGTCTGCTCGGGAAATTAAAATATCATAGACAATATGGATAATAGTGTGTACCCGAGTTAATATTCATGGTTCCTACGTGATGACCTTTAATGAACTTCAACATAAGTTTTCGAAGGTTTTAAATGCATGTCTCCTAAACTCTCAGAGTTGTGTGTACTGTATGTAATCGTTTCGTGTACCGTGTGTAAAACACAACTTTAGCGTATGTTTGAAAACACAATTTTGACTGTTTGTTTTTCGGCAACGGTTGGAGACCATACTCGAGTACTAGGCGTTCTGTATGTATTCAACGTCTTAATAGTCTAAGTCCCAGAGAAAAGTGAGTTAGAGCCTAGGTATCACAACAGAAACCTAATTCGCTGTAACCTATAGCTCTGATACCAAGTTGTCACACCCCGAAATTATCAGAGCTGGCGTGACTGGACTGGTATCTTCATTGCACAGCGGAAGCAAAATAAGCTAAGTCTTTTAGTAAATTGAACGCCCACTAAGTACTCGAATCCCCAATGGTTCTCCTATTCCAACCGTGCCTTGTCTTAGAACTGTAACCTGAGAAAGAAGCATGCGAGAAATCAACATAAAGTTGAGCGAGTTCATAGTTTGTTTGTAAAATATTTGAAATAAATCTTTTGAATAACCGGTTTGTGAAATAATATTGAGAAAACGAATTTAGAAATCATTTTCTTGCCAAGTTATATGGAAACGTTGTATTTGTAACCATGTATTTGTAAAGTCTCGTATTTGTAATGTTCGTATACCCGTCAATGCCCACCCTGACTTTGACTTCATGCCCGCATAATCCTATGCTTTTTGAATTTGTATAAAAACATGACATCTAATTTGTATAAATCAAGTATTTCTGTGAGTATGTATAAACCTTTCATGTATGAATAAAAGTCCCTGGTATGTAGCATTAAGGAAAAAGAGATCACCAATGGGTTGCAAAGCCACTGGTATGTGTGAAAAAGTGCAGGGAAACTCAAACCTAGCAAACTTGTTACCGGGCTTCCGGCTGGAAGACACAGTCACCTCTATGGGCCGCCCCGACCTCACGGGTGTGGGCTCGCTACACCCAAATGGATCTATCACTCTTGTGTCCCTCGGTCCTATAGTGAGGATTAATGGCCTCAAGTGTTGTGCCCACCCTTCACATGATCTAGTCTAGTAGTAAACCCTCCTTAGGCTAACCATACCATGTATAAAAAAAAGTCTGTAAATGTCTGTAAATGTCTTTAAATGTCTGTAATAATTGTAACATGTATTTTACCCCAGCCTCTAAGGCTGAACCTCCCCAGCCTCTAAGGCTAACTTCCCCTAGTCATAAAAATCAATCACTTTTCGATAATACGCATTTGTTTTGTAAAAACCGGTATATTTAGTATAAAGTTCATTCGTAAACCGTTTGAGTTCCTTGAAATCCGTTCGTAACATGATTTAGAAATGTGAGTTTTCATTCATTCGAAAACTTTGTATGTTCTTGCAAAACGTGCTTTGTCTAAAATATGCAATCTTTGTTTATCGATAACCTTGTATGTTTCTGAAAAACGTGCATGTCTTTCCACCCCGAAAACATTTACAAAAAAAATGTAAAACTGTAAAAGGTGGGGTTATGAACTCACCTGGATTTCCATGTGCAAAGCTAGCTATATACGACTTTGTGATGTCGTGATGTCGTTTCCAAGACTTGACTTGCTAGCGTGCATTCTACAATATTCCTAACACGGAATATCTTATAAGTTTCTAAATAAAAGCGGTAACTAGTCTACGTGTCGCCGAGCTCTACCGAATCATTAATCGAACGATTCAACGGTAAGTAGTTAACTTATCGGAAATGATTAAGTCATGTTTGATAAGTATCGTTTTATTGTCGATAATAATCAATAAGTCTTGACAAGACTTGATTCTCTAGAGATTTGAAAGTAAATAAATATTTATATCAACATATATAAATATATCGTTGTAATTGCGTTAGCCGTCTCGGGTAGTCGTACATGTATGTATCGAGTATTCGTATGAAAATAATATATAATAACTTGTATTATATATATCGCGTCTTGTGTATAATTGTCAAAAATATACGTATATGCCATTTAGGCGTTTGAAATAAATATAAAACCATATTTATTTTTAATAAGGGAATTCGTATTGTATGATACTTGAAATAAATATTCAAACCATATTTATCTTTCAAAAACAAATTTGTGTCGTTTGATACTTGGAATAAATATAAAAATTATATTTATTTTATAAGGCAAAGGCGTGTTCGGCGTTTGAGACAATACAAATAATTATATTGATTTCATAAAAGATTCGTCGGATTTTCGAAGTTTAAAATAAATATAATAACTATATTTATTTGTTTTAAATAATTTCCGAATCGTTGATATCGGAAGTTGTAAGTTGTTGTCGAAAGAGGTTTTATATTCGTATTTGTCTTTATAAAAGCTCCTCGGATAAAAAGTTTCGTCTCATAATAAAACGTGTTTTGTTTACGGGTTTTCTCGAAAAACGGGCAGAGTTTCCTCTGTTTTTGGACGCCCCGACAACACAAGTTGTCGTTACTTTTATAAAAATTCAATCAATAATCAATATATAAAATAAATATATAAGATTTCGTTGAATGTAAAGATATAAACTTCATTTTTAGTCGATCGGTTCGAGCTCGTTTCACTAAAATAACAAAAACTATATAAGTAATGAACTAAATCGTGCCGTAAAATCTTTACCCATCTTCGTGTCGTTTTCGTTGACTGAGTTAACTTGCTATGTTGACCGAGTTTGACCGAGTCTTACCGAGTTGACTCGGTGAGTTGACCGAGTCGACCTGTACCGCTTCTGAAACTGAACCGAGTCCAAAACAATCTGATCCGAACCAAATCGTGACCCGAGATGGACTAAGTTTGACCCGTAACCTGTCTCGTTGAACCAAACCGAACTGAGACCCGAACCACCACCACGGCCATCGGCCGGCCCCACCGTCGCCGCTGCTGTGAACTCCGGCGGCTGCACCGCCGTCGTCGACCACCTCCGTTAGCCATCCCCTCCCTACGAAAACCTTCAAATGATCCTTCCCATTAATCGAGCCAAGATGCCAAGAAAAGAAACGTAAAATGGAACCAGAAAACTCACCGGAATGTCGCCGGAAAATAAAAACTCTCAAAACTTTGCAGAAATCCTCCAAGGGTCCCGATCTAAGCATGCACGGAAGCAAAAGTTCAAAACGTGATGGCCGGAATCCTGACCGGAACTTCGCCGGAGTTGATACACAGCCCAAACGGCTCGGTTTCTTTGAAAATGGACACCGTCATTGTGTCGGGAAGGCTCGGTTTAGTGGGGGTAGGGTGTCGGATCAAAATAAGTCGCCGGAAAATCACCGCCACCGCAGGCGGCGGCGCCGCCACCGCTCCGCCGGCCGCCGGACCTGCTGCCATGTTCTTGAGAGAGAGTGTATTGAGAGAAATTTTAAGTTAGAGAGAGAGAGTGTAGGTGAATAATGAGAGATTTTGGGTTAAAATCCCTTTATATAGTGAGTGCTTTATGGGCTTGGGCCTAAGGCCCACAAGCCCGTTTCTAGTTATTTCGAACGGCCCGAGCTTGTTTCTGAAGCCTGTTTTCGCACCCGAACGTCATGGAAATATCATAGAGCATAATTTAATACTAAAACACGTAAATTAGGGTCGGTAGTCCCTGTTTGCGTGTTCGTTCGTCGGTTGCGTAAAAATCGCGAAAAATTATATCGTTGTCGTCTTTGATCCGTTTTTCGATCCGGTTTCGACTGTAATTACTAAAATTTTACTACGGAGCTAAATATAGCGTAAAATATAAGTTTCAAAGGTGACAGGCGTCTCCGTCGCTTCCGTTTTGTTGCCGATGCGTTTCCTATCATCGCGTTTTTAGTTCACGTTTGCCTTTGTGTCGCACGGAAGCCCAATAAATTCACAAAATTAATTTATAAGCATAAAATGTTCGTGTAACATCCATACTAGTCGGCGTTGTCAGTATTTTGTACGGCATCAGTTCGTTGTCGCGTAGTATTCAGCAGATTCCCCGTAAATCACCATACGCGCACTGTAAAGTCCGATAAACGTTCCTAGGCATTCCAAAGGCCTAATTAAGTTACTTTGCACTGTAAAAACTAATTGTTGTCTCGTTAATCATCTGCTAATCACGTAATTAAGAGCCGTAAATCACGGGTTGTTACAGTCTAGGTCAGCATATATCTGGATGCAGCAGAAGGACACCCCTGATATCCCTAGATGAAATAACAGTATAAAGACCCAAAACTTCAGATCTTGGCAATCTATCAACGCAAGATTTAAGGTCATTAAACCATACACCACTGATGTGTTCCCCACTCATACTCAGTGCATTTATGTTTATATCACTTTGGTAAGTTGATTATTTCAAGCTTTTGCCTACTGGTATATCATATGATGAAGCTGCTATCACACTTAAGCATTTTAATTCAGTTTGAGTGTGACAGTCTAACTTGCTGATGTACTATCATTTCTTCTTTTTCACACAGTGATAACTCATTTTTGATTTTCTATTTTTTTATGTTTTTGATTTTTCAATGTTTTTGTATTTTTGATTTTTAAGAAAAACAGTAAACTATTTACAAAAATTCTTATGAAAAACTAGTTATTCAGGATTCCTCATCCCGTTGAGTTCGACTAAGTGTTCAAAGCGAGCTCGATCAAAAGCTTTAGTGTAAAGATCAGCAAGGTTATCTAGTGTGTCGACTCGATGTAATTCAATGAGTCGTTTTTCAGCACAATCCCGTATAAAGTGATGACGTATGTCAATATGTTTAGTTCTACTGTGCTTTACGGGATTGTTTGTGATTGATATAGTGGCATTATTATCTATCATAATAGGAGTACGAGTGAAATCCAAACCGTAATCGCGCATCTGCTGTTGAATCCAGAGAACCTGAGAGCAACAGCTACCCGCAGCAATATATTCAGCTTCACACGTAGATGTAGACACACAGGATTGCTTCTTGCATTGCCAAGACATGATCCTGCCTCCTAAGAACTGACAACCACCTGTTGTAGACTTTCTGTTTGATTTGTATCCTCCAAAGTCTGAATCAGTGTAAGCAACGAACCTCAAATCACTATCAGCTGGATACCACAACCCAAGTTTAGGTTTCCTCTTCAAGTAACGAAGAATACGCTTCACTGCTTTCATGTGTGACTCTTTTGGATTCGCCTGATATCTGGCACACAAGCATACGACAAACATGATGTCAGGTCTTGAAGCAGTCAAGTACATTAGAGAACCAATCATCGCCCTGTATTGTGTAGGATCAACATCTTCAGTGCTTTCATGATCTGGGCCGAGATTGTGATTTTCGCAAATGGGTGTGTTGAAAGTAGAGCAATCATTCATTTTGAACCGATCCAAAATGTCATACACATACTTCGTTTGATGAATAAACATCCCATCCTCCTTCTGTTCAACTTGTAATCCCAGAAAGTAAGACAGCTCACCCATAGCACTCATTTCAAACTTGCTCTTCATCACCTGTTCAAATTCCTTACACATGTTCTCATCAGATGACCCAAAGATGATGTCATCCACGTATACCTGTACCAGCAGAAAATCATCTTTCTTCCTCTTTATGAACAGTGTACTGTCAATCTGACCTCTTTCAAAACCATTCTTGATCAGATGTGTAGACAATGTCTCATACCACGCCCTGGGAGCTTGATGTAACCCATACAAAGCCTTATCAAGTTTGTAAACTCGATCTGGATAGTCTGGATCAACGAACCCATCTGGTTGTGAGACATACACCACTTCTTGGACTTTCCCGTAAAGAAATGCACTCTTCACGTCTAGTTGGAAAACTTTGAAGCCCTTGAATGAAGCAAAAGCCAGAAACAAACGAATTGCCTCCAACCTTGCCACTGGTGCAAACACCTCATTGTAATCTATTCCTTCTTGCTGATTGAACCCTTTTACAACCAACCGAGCCTTGTTGCGCGTGACAATACCTCTTTCATCTTTCTTGCACCTAAATACCCATTTAGTGCCAATCTCTCTCTCACCTTTAGGAAGGTCCACTAACTCCCATACCTTCAACTTCGCAAACTGGGCCAATTCTTCTTGCATAGCTTCAACCCATGAATTGTCTTTAAGAGCCATATGAATGTTCTTCGGCTCCTCTTGGGAAATAAAGCAACTATACAAGCATTCATTCACTATCCCAGTCTTCTCGATCGAAACAAATAACCCAGAATTCGCTGCTATGCTTCTTCTCGTCTGAACACCTGCAGTAGGATCTCTAAGTATCATGTCAACTGGATGATCCCTATTTGCTCGTGTAGTAGCAACGACATCTACTTCTAGATTATCACCCAGGTTTGATCCAACCTCCCCCTGAATATTCTGATTTGCAAACGGATTAACAAACTCCTCCCCCTGAATGGGTTCAGATTCACTATCGCTTGAATCAGGATCAGCAGCACCTTGGGAAGATTCCGGAGCATCTGACATATCAACATTCGATCTAGGCATAAACTCGCCTTCATCGTCTTCACCAATCACTGTTTGAATCAGCTGAGAATCACCTGCATCAGAAACCTCAGGAATATTAAATGATTTAAACACACTTTCATAATCATATAATATAGCAGGACCACTCGTTGATTGTTGAGGTTTGTAGGAAGTAATTTCCACATTAAAAACAACCTCAATTTTACCAGTTTTGAGATTAAAAACCCTTTTATTTGGTGTGCCAGGCACGTAACCTAGAAAGTAGCCTTCGTCAGCCACCTCACCGAATTTTTGTTTATCTTTGTTTCTCACATTGGTGCAGGGTAATCCAAATGGTTCAAAGCCTGTTAAGTTTGGTTTCTCGTTAAACATTAACTCATGACAAGTTTTGTTAAAACGTTTAATGGTAAAAACTTTGTTTAGAACGTAGCAAGCTGTATTCATAGCTTCTCCCCAGAAAAGAACCGGTAGCTTTGAATCTGAAAGCATAGTCCTAGCGGCTTCAATCAACGTCCTGTTTTTCCTCTCAGCGACTCCATTCTGTTGAGGAGTATAAGGAGCAGAATATTGATGTTCAATTCCCTTTCGAAGACAGTAGAGATCCAGAATCCGATTCTTGAACTCTGTGCCATTATCACTCGTTATCCTCTTAATCCTTGCATCATGAACGTTTTCCAATTTTGTAAAAAGATCTATCAGCATCTCTGCCGTCTCATCTTTTGTACCTAAAAAGAAAACCCATGAATAACGTGAGTAATCATCAGTGACAACCAAACAGTAGTATTTTCCACCTATGCTCCTCACATTCACTGGACCGAATAAATCCATGTGAAGTAATTCATAAGGGGCATCTATGGAATTTACTGTTTTAGACTTATGAGGTTTCTTGTGTTGTTTTCCTTTTTGACATGGAAGACATTTATCTTCCACTTGAAACCTCAGCAATGGAACCCCTTTCACTAGCTCATTTTTAATAATGTAATTCATTTTGCGGTACTGAATATGGGCCATGCGTCTGTGCCACAACATAGATTCAGCTTCAGATGCTTTTGACAGTAAACACGCCACCGCAGCAGTTGGATCCTTGGCACCCATGTCCATGACATAAGTATCATTTTTCCTTGGTGCACGCATAACTATCCCATCGTCCGGAATAACCAAACCCGGTTTCAACACCAATGCCTCAGATTTTGTAAAGTGGACCGAGTGACCCTTGTCGCAGACTTGTGACACGCTCATCAGATTGTGTTTAAGCTGCTCAACATAGTTCACTTTGTCCAAAGTGATCTTCCCATTCGTCACTTTTCCTCGTCCAGTAATCCTACCACCTTTAGCACCAGCAAAATTAACATGTCCACCATCATATTCTTCAAATTCAGAAAACAACCTCGCATCCCCCGTCATGTGCCTGGAGCAGCCACTATCAACATACCATAAGTTGATAATCCTCCTTAGCAGCTCCTGCACATACCAACCAAAATATTAGTTAGATTGGGGGACCCAAGCCTTAATGGTCTTGGGTCTTCCAGATTCATCAACTACAGGAACATCCATCCAGTATCCATCACTCCTAACTGGAGTCTTGGATCTTGGACCTGTTGATGGAAATGGGTTTTGATTTCCATAAGGTCTCTGGTCCTGAAGGTACCTATTTGTGTTTGGACTATGTGACCTTTGAAAATTTTGATTCCAAGAACCTTGATTGTTGTAATTTCTAAAGCCATTGTTATAAAAAGTTCGACCACCATTATTTTGGTATCGAGTTTGATATTGACCTTGACTTCTGAAATTATTTGAATTTTGATTATTCATTCTTGGTGAACTACTTCTAGGTCTTTCATATCTGCCTGATGTAGATTCAGGCTGAAATCTTGGTTGATTTCTTTGAAAACGAGGAACTTGTGGAGTTCCTTTTTCAGCCTTATCTACACCACCAGCAACACCCTGTTGTTGCTTTGGAGCAGATTTCTTTGGAGAATTTGAGACTTTCTCCTCATTATCACCTTTCTTTTCTGGTGATTTTCCTCTTTGTTTCTCACTAACTTGTGCTTCAATCTTTTTATTAGGACAACAGCTAGCTACATGTCCCTTGGTGTGACATTTGAAGCACGATCTCTTTTTCGAAGACTTCTCAACTGAAGCCTTTGAACTAGATTCTGGTTTTGATGATGATGCCTTAGAAGGATTTGGTTCAGTTTGCTTAGTTTCAAGATTTTCTATGTTTTTGTTTTTAGCAAACTCTACATTTGATTCATTTTCAATAACAGCTGTTTCGTTTTTCATATCACTTCCTTGAACAAAATTAACCTTTTTAACAAAAGTTTGATTTTTGTTTTTAGAAGGTGTATTATTCTTTTTCAAAACAGGTTTGCTGTTACTTTCCTTCTTAGCATCATTATTTTCAAACACATCACTTGGTCTGGATGTGAAACTACTTGGTGATGTTGACAGAAAGTCTGTGAACTCATCTTCATCAGGTAAGAAAGAATAGTCATGACTAAGAGGAGGTGGGACTTCATTGAAGCCCTTGAATCCCACACTGGTCTTGTCATTACTCTTCTTTAACCCACCCATCATGTGTTTCATAACAAAAGTAGAATCCCTGAATTGACCTAATTTCTTTTCGAGTTCAACAATTTTGAGTTGTGCATCTGACAACTCTTTGCATTTTTCAGAAATTTCTTTTGTTTTCTCAGCCATCATGTCATGAGCTAAGTCTATGACTTGAAGTTTTTCGTTTAGTTTGCAGGTTAAAACTTCAATTTCAGCTTCATAGCCTTTTATCTTTTTCAAATATGATGACTCATTTCTTTTAGCAAAGAAATTTGATTCTTTTACGTTAGATATTTCGCTCACCAGACTTTTGTTTTGAGTTGACAACCTGTTAACTTCACCCTGTAATTCACGACACTTTAAACAAACAGAAGTAGCAGAGTTACTTACCTCTCCTGTTGATTTGTCTGAGTTGGCCATAAGAGCAGCAAGTTAAGCTTCCATTCTTTTGATGATTTCATCTTTTGCTTCATCTTCCCTTTCATGCTCAGACTTTGGTTTTTCTTTTTCAGCATCTGTTGTCTGATCAGCCTTATCTACCTCAGCTTCACTTTTCTTCTCAACTTCAACATTCACGTTAGCTTCAGCAACATCAACGGGTACAATCTCTGCCATGAATGCTTGAGTGACATTCTCATCATTTTCCAAATGAACACTCCAGTCGTATGAACCTTCTCGTGCAGTAGAGATCAACGCTCTTGAGTTAGAGTTGTTTGATAACTTTCTATTGTTTGAACTCTGACTTGAGGTTTCATGCTTTTGTTTCTGACATTCCCTAGCAAAATGACCATAACTTTGACAGTTAAAGCACCTGACTTTGGTCTTGTCAAAACCAACAGTTTTCCCTACAAACTTCCTTCCAGTTCTGTTCATGAACCTCTTCACCCGTCTAGTAATCATGGCCATTTGCCATTGCAAATCCATATCTTCAAGATCATCAGGGTCAATCTGATCGTAATCTTCATCTAAAACAGCAGGATCAGATATCTTCCCCTAAATGTAGTTTTCATAAGAAGCAACAAACGAAGCAAGTAGAGCAAGATGTTCTTCAGCTGACTTAACACTCATAGGCATCGACTTTGCACTACTACTTTGCTTAGAAGCTGATGTTCTTTTGGCTCCTGTTGAACCTCCTGAAGCAGCTACAAAACGCACATCACCATCCTCATATACTGTGACCTGCTCATTTTCATGTGAGAGAAAAGCAGTGGCTGAGTCGCTAGAAGCATCATGAGATGAAGAAGATGTAAGCCCATTGTAAATCCCTGGATCTTGAACCTGATCATATCCAGTGTCATTCTTCTTCATGCTGAGCTCATAAGCTCTTAGTTTTCCAACTACTTCTTCCAGTTCCTTTGTTTCATAATCAGCTTCTCCCTTTATCATGAGAGTGTAAATATCCCATTTCGCAGGTAGAGCATCAAGCAGCTTGTCATTTTTCTCTATGTCAGAATAGCAATCTATGTCATAATTGTCCAATTCTGACATCAGATGGTAGTATCTAGTGATGATGTCCTCAAGTGACTCATTTTTCATAAACTTGAACACAGCAAACTGCTTCTTCAGTAGATCAACTTTGTTCTTCTTGACATCAGGATTTCCCTCATATCTCTTCTCTAGCGCATCCCACATTTCCTTCGAAGTAGTGTACTTCTTAAAGGTATGTTTGATGCTATCAGGTAGGGACATCTTGATAGCAGCCAAGACTCTCTTTTCAGCCTCATACATCTTTTTATCATTCTCTTGCATGTTCACATAGGCTGTGACACGCGGTCTGCCCTCAAAATCATGTGTTGGGTTTGTGTACCCATCTTCAATACAGATCCACATACGTGTGTCCTGATACTCAATGAAGGATTGAAACCTATCCTTCCATGTCAAGTAGTTCTCCACCTTCGTCATCTTGGGTGGTTTGTTGGTTGTGCCAACCTCATGTTCCATCCTCAAGAGTTCGTTTAATTTAGACATATTCGACATTTTAATTTTAGCAGACTGTTAAAACCGTGCAAATTTTGTTCGAAACCTGTTTTTACCAAATTATACCGTTAGATTCGTTTCGAGATTACGATTCCAATGATATATAATGTCGAAAACCTATTTTGGGATTTTCCAGAGTTTTTTTTTTTTTTAATTTTGTCCTAAAAATCCAAGGATTCCAACGGTGCGAACGGTTTCCTGAGATTAGTTACGGATGAATTCCTAAACGCGAAACTGTGAAATTTTTCTTACACAAGCCTAGAAAAATTCCACCTCTCGTCCGAAATGGTTCTAAGTCCGAAATGGTTATCAGGAATAGTTCTTTGTCCGAAATGAACTACACTAGTCCGAAATGGGACTGTCTGATCCGAAATCAAGCTTAACCGGTCCGAAATGCAGCCTACTGATCCGAAATGAAATCAACTGGTCCGAAATGCAGCCTACTGATCCGAAATCAACTAGTACTGATCCGAAATCAAATCAACTGATCCGAAATGCAAGTCAGGAGATCCGAAATGCAATTCTGGAGATCCGAAATGCAGCTTTATGATCCGAAATATAGGTCTGATGATCCGTAATGCTTGTTTCTGGTCCGAAATTGATGCTGTTTAATCCGAAATGACCGATTTCCTGTCCAAAATCAATCCGAAATGCAATATTCCTATCCGAAATCCTTGATTTTTGTCCGAAATCAGTAGCAAACCCTAGAAGAGTCGTCAAAACACGTCCAAAACTTCGATTTTCTGCAGAAAACGATTCTGAACCGAGCAAATCAAGAGCCAAACGCTCTGATACCAATTGTAGGTCCCGTGAGCCGTGCGGATCGTAACAGAATCGTCTATCCAACCTAGAGTGCGGAATCCTCTAGATTAGATTTCACAGAAAATGAGTAGAACACCGAAATCACTTTAAACCCGATCTTTATTGATTATCTTCTAACGATTACAATCAATCAAGATCTCCAAATTCGTCCAAGCCTTTGTCTTTCACGAATTCTCTCCAAGAGTGATTAGATGATTAACCTAAACCCTAATGCTAAGCTTTGTTTATATAGGACAAAGCTTTGCACATGGGCTAGGTCATGGGCTAGGCCCATTTCGCCTACCATCCCCATATGTGGGTTTGGTTTGGCCCAATCACTCTTAATTAACTATTACAAAGCTAAACCCGCTAACTGTTTATCGTTTTACTAATTACAAGATATCCAAAGACCAAATCTAAGCTGTTGTCATAAATATGCACCAACAATATGTGAGGGGTAGTTTTTATATTATAAAGGGTATAAAAAATGGTTGTGAGTGGAGGAGAGAGAAAATGTTACTGTTCATCTGTATATTTGGGAGGACACTGTTCACCCAGTATAATTTTTTTAATATATATTGAAAGTGGCTGTGAGTGAAGGAGAGAGAAAAATGTAATGATAATATTATTTAATTGAAAAGGAGAGAGAAAAAATATTTGTTTTTAGTGAAAATATATTGATACAGGAGTTGTTTTTTAGTGGAATGTATGTATAATTTGATGGATTGGATGAGAATGCTCTAACTAGTTGATGCCCGCCCGCGTTGCGGGGCGATAGCCGAATAATTCTCAACCAATTAAAAAACAGTACTATATTTTATTTTTAACTGGGGTAAAATCATAATTTTGAACTGATAGTAAAATCGTAATTTTGAACTGGGGGCGAAAACGTAATTTTGAAATGAGGGTAAAATCGTAATTTTGAACCAAGGGCGAAATCGTAATTTTTAGCTTGGGGGCAAAAGCATATTTTTATTTTTTACTAAGGGCAAAAATGTAATTTTAAACTGGAGGCGAAAAACGTAATTTTAAAGTGGGTGTAAAATAATTAACTGGTGTAAAATCGTAATTTTTAGCTAGGGGAAAAACATATTTTTATTTTGAACTGGGGCAAAAACGTAATTTTGGCTGAGGGTAAAATCGTATTTTTTTTACCGAGAGCAAAATTGTAATTTTGAGATGGGGGCAAAAGGGTGAATATATTTTTAACTTGGCCAAAAAACGTAATTTTAAACTGGAGGCAAAAACATAATTTTAAAGTGGGTATAAACTAATAAACTGGTTATGGCACTATTCCCCCAGTATTACTAATTTTAACACAAAAAAAAAAAATCTAATTGATTGCCGCCACTTTTGGCCAATCAAATAACACAGCTATTCCCGTCAGGGGAAATGTATATGTTGTATAATATAATGTATTTAACTCGTCATGTTAAATAGGTTAATGACAGGTTTATGATTTTATCAAAACGAAATAGTTGTTTTTAAATATCTAGTTAATTATGTCTTATTATTTCTTAACCATACTTGGTATTTGTGGAGGAATGTATCGGCTAGGTTATTACGGGTCGGGTAAACCATCATTAAATAAAGATATTAATTACAATAATATCTCAATATTCTCATGCAAATAGAAGATTTGTATGATCTTCGAGAAAGTAGGAGACGTTGCATAACCAACTCTCCGATTTAAGAGGAAACCCTAATTAACCAATAAGTATAAATAGAAGATGCATTCGCAAGGTAAAGGTACACAATTCTCTCTCAAAACACTTTTACTCCTACATACAAATACTTATTCTCACGCCAGGGGTGGTTACAGGGATAACCTCATTCCTGTAACAAGTGCTAACGGTGTTATGTTTTGTAGATCAATGGTCGGATCACTCTCAGTCGAGTCACCCAGCCAAGGGACGTATCTCAGGTGACGTTTCTACAGTATCGATATTCAATAATCATGTCATCCGTATTATTAGATTGTTTATATTAAATTCTGTGAAACGTGTTGTGTCATTCAAGTTATTAGAACTAGTTACATGTTTTAAACATGTCACATCATATAAGTTTGTATACATGTCCACTAGTTGACACATGGATATTGGACTCTGAAGCTACCTTGCATATGACAACTGATCTCTCAATGGTACGTGATTCTAGATGTTACAACACGTTAGTGGTAATATGCTACCTAATCCCCTTTGCCACTACTTGAAACATGTTGTAATGGTGTCACATTTGTCTTATCAAACAAATACACGTTCTAAAAATGTTATTAGAGTATAGTTATAGCGGTTTAGTTTAGCTTAGATGGAGCTGTAAGCAACAATTGTTAGTTATTTAAAAAGTTAGAGCGATATGTTAAAATCTATAAATATAAATATTAAAAAAAACTACATATATTTAATGATTTATATAAATCATTAAATTAGAAAGGTTTCTTCTAAATAAGTGCATAAATTCATACCCTACTAACAAAAGGTACACTCTCTAGATAAACATTTAGTTAAATTTATCAAAACAATAGTTTAAACTAGATCAAATCAGCAACATTTGATGGCAACACCTCAACCACCACATTGTAAAATTTCTGGATATCTGCAAGCATTCTGGTGTCATCCAATGTCAAAAAATTAATTGCAACACCTTTTCTACCAAATCGACCACTACGCCCGATACGGTGGAGATAATTTTCGGGTTGAGTAGGCAAATCATAGTTGATAACAAGTGACACTTGTTGTACATCAATACCACGAGCCAAAAGATCGGTTGTGATGAGTACACGTGATGACCCGGACCTAAACTCACGCATGATAATGTCACGTGTTTTCTGGTCCATGTCACCGTGAGTGGCTGACACAGTGTGATCACGACTTCTCATCTTATCATTCAACCAATCAACTTTCCGGCGAGTGTTGACAAAGATGACGCTTTGAGTGATTGCTAGGGTTTCATAAAGGTCACAAAGGGTCTCGAGTTTCCACTCTTCTTTTTCAACGTTGACATAGAATTGTTTCATTCCTTCTAATGTGAGTTCGTCACGCTTCACTAGAATTCTTACGGGTTTATTCATGAATTTTCCTGTGATTTCAAGAGCCTAGGGTTGCATTGTTGCGGAAAACACTCTAACCTTTTGATAGCAGCGGGTTCGGGTCACTCGAAACGGGTGGGCCAATGACCATGGGTTACGGTTGCAGCAAAAATGGAGCCATGTTTTATTTTCTATTTTACTTCCAATTTATTTTCTTTAATTCTCATGTTTAGGTAGTTGTTTATTTTTCAGTTTTATTTAGATTAGTGGAGTTTATGTTTGAGAAAAGAATTTTGTTGATTTATCTCTTCAGTGTGAGAGTTAAATTAATTGTCTATGCTAGCTCAATTTTGGCACATTGGGTGGTGTTCTTAGACACGATTTCTGAACCGAAGTGGTGAATCTGTATCTTCGGTTACGACATCGCAGCCCTACCGTTTGTTTGGTGGTGTTTTCTGTATCCAAACGAACCGTAGAACTATCTTAAATTTTATTGTTTGTTTTGAACCGGTGATTCGAGGGTCATACTCCTATCACCTTTGGTGGGAGTAATTGAAAGATGTCATAAATATGAAAAGGAAAAACTGTCATTAGGTATTTAATCCGGTATTTAAAACAAAATGTTGTTTAAAAGAACAAACCTGATCCTTAAAACCTCTTGAAAGCATTTCATCAGCCTCATAAAGTACAAACATTTTGATGTTATCAGAACGTAATGACCGTCTCCTAAGCATGTCAAACACACGTCCAGGTGTACCAACAACAACGTGTACCCCAACAGAGAGTATACGTTGATCTTCACGAACACTGGTACCACCAACACAAGCATGTACCTTCACACCAAGGTAGTCCCCAAGGGCTCGCACAACCTTTTCAATTTGTTGTGCAAGTTCACGAGGTGGAGCTAAAACTAAGGCCAGACATTCCACCACGTTGTAGTCGAGTTGTTGAAGAATACCCGAACAAAAAGTTGTGGTTTTCCCCGTACCAGATTGAATTGTTGAATTACATCTAGACCCTTGGTGAAAGGAACCATTCCCCTTGAACTCGTCCATTTTTGTATCGAAGTGACTGGCGAGTATCAAACTGAGATCCTTCTTGTGTTAAAGCTGCCATGACTACAGAAAGAACAAAAACAACTATTCTAAGCAATAGTAAAGATGCAAAACCATAATCACACTGATTTTTGTAATACATAATCACAAAAATATTGCAGGTTGTTGTGTTCAGCCTTTAACCCAAGATTGATAAACCGACACTTCTATAGTTGTATGTAGACCGGGCAAAACAAGTCCATCCATTCTATTTTGAGTTGATATGGGTATTTTAAATTTTATGAAGTTGTGGATAAAAAAAAGAGTAGGTCAGGATGGTGTTGAGATAAAACCCAAGCGGGTCAGGATGGGTATCAGATAAAATCACTAAACTAATTACTACTCGTAGATATCTCCCGTCGTTATTCGTTTGAAAATAATAAAAATTTTAAAAGTAATAAAAAAATCAAAAAAATTGTAAAAAATAAAAAAATCCAAAAAATAAAAAAAATTCTAAAAAATCATAAAAATTCTAAAAAAATCCAAAAAATTCTAAAAAATCAAAGAAACATTCTAAAAATTCCAAAAAATTCTAAAAATAAAAAAATCTAAAAAATTATAAAAATAAATAAAAAATTTAAAAAATCAAAAAAAATCCTAAAAACTAAAAAAAACCTAAAAAATCAAAAAAAATTCTAAAAAATAAAAAAAAGTCTAAAAAATCATAAAAATTCTAAAAAATCCAAAAAAAATCTAAAAAATCATAAAAAATCATAAAAATTCTAAAAAATCAAAAAATAATTCTACAAAATCAATTAAATCTAAAAATAAAAAAAAATCTAAAAAAGAAAAAAAAATCATAAAAAATCAAAAATATTCTAAAAAATCAAAAAAATTCTAAGAAATCATAAAAACTATAAAAAATCTAAAAAAATCTAAAAAAAATATTTTACCCTCAGCCTCTGACATTATAGCAACGTTTGGGGGTAGAATGGGTTACATATCAAAAGTTTGAGGGTTAAAGAGAAGTTAGAATGTATGGGGGCCTTTTTGTCAAGTTAGAAAGTAGGAGAGTCATTATTATCAAGTTAGAAATTTGAGTAGTGAATTTTGTATATTTGGAAAAGTTAAGGGTTATTTTTGTTAAATCGGAAAGGGGTTGGCACCGACCTTTCAATTTAAGATTTATTAACCCGTGCGGTGCATTGTGGCGGCAACGTCACATTTGTAACTTTGTTACAGGCGTTTTTTGACTTTGTTAACGTATAGGGCCCACGCGTGATGTGACACGTTAGTAACATTAACGTGGTTAGGCATTGACAAAAATAGTATAATGTCTCGCACATTGCGGTGTAAAGACGTAAAAGTAATTTAAACAAAGGAATTGAAGTATTAGTGAAGATGAGGTGTGAAGTTATTTTGTATGGGAGATCAAAGTTTCTAAATACCAAAAGTTAGGGGTTAATGTGTCGTTTACTAAAAGATTGGGGTTGAATATGTATATCATTTACATTGAAACGTTAAATTATATCGATACGTACACAAAAATAACCATGAGAAAACAGATTTTTTTTTGGTATTTTAAGCTAAAAATGAAAATACATGTGGTAAATTTGAAAAGTTAAAACATAAGGGTTGAAAATGACAATTTATAAAGTTGTTAGAAGGTTTCCAAAAGTATAAGGGCTGGTTTTGTAAATTTAGAAAGTTCATTTTTTTGTCTTATTGTCTCTGACTTGTAATTTAAGGGTATACATTTTTAAGCTAAAAATAAAAAATACATAAGATAAATTTGAAAGGTTAAAACTTAAGGGTTGAAATGACAATTTATAAAGTTGTTTGAAGGTTTTCAAAAGCATGAGGGCTGGTTTTGTAAATTAGAAAGTTTTTTTGTCTTACTGTCACCGACCTTCATCTTTCATATTATATAAATAAATTGTATTTGGTAGAATAAAAGGGTACAAATCATTTGCTATTAATAGTCATGATCGGTGTATTATGGACTGAACCTGGAAAGATATTTTTGAGCCATTTTGGGCAGCGGGGTATCACTGTTATTCTGGAAAGAAAGGTGCGCAGGGGATGAACCGCTGATTAGCAAGTGTCCAGAACTGTACAACTTGGAGCAGTCGAAAAACGCTAAGGTAACAGAGAGGCTAGAAAGTAAGCCTAGGCGGACGCGACAACCCTCGACGTAGAGTGAATTTATGGAGCTGCAGAACCTTCTCGGGGAGGTGAACGTTTTCTCAGTGGATACCGGGCTAGATTGATGGTGTTGGGATTTCGACGTTTACTGTTAAAAGTCTTAAAAATAAACTACAAGTCGCAAGGTTTTCAAACTTGGGGAATGATCTCGTATGGAATAATTAGACCCCCTCCAATGTAAATTTCCTAGCTTGGAGGATTTAGTTGGGTGGAGTGCCGACTCTTGTCGCTCTTGCCCGCAGAAACATTCAAACGGGATCGGTACGGTGCAAGATCTAGGAGATGGAGATGTGGACCACTTGTTTGTTAGTTGTCCAGTGGCCATGTTGATATGGGACTCTATTTCACAGTGGTGTAGAGTGCCCAACATATAAAGACCTTTTAGGGTGGTATAAGCAGGTTCGTGATAATGAAAAAATGGAAAAAGTTGGTGTACTCGGTTATACAAGTGGTCATTTGGGTGGTGGAGGAGCAGGAACGACATGTACTTCAATGGCCATCAAGTAAACTCGGCTCAGATGATTCAAGAGATTAAGCAACTTGGGTACCTATGGATTAAAAGTCGCTCGGGTTTGAAGGATATAACATGGTGTAGCTTTGATATGTCGAGTAAATTACTTAAATATGGTTCCCCTTTGGTTTGTTGTATGTATCTTTGGTGTGGGCTAACACAGTGTTAGTCCGTATTTTTGAGTTAAATAAAAGTAGGTTTGTTGGCTGTAAAAAAAAATAGTCATGATGCCACTAAATTTCATGGACATATGATTCAGGATTTAAACAATGGTGTCATAATTCATGTTCCTGTTAAAGCCAACCAATAGATTGTTGTCTCTGACAGATCTTCGTTGTTGGCTAAAGTGGACCAGGAACTTCTCTTTTAAATCCACCCATGACGTTAGCTTCCCAACCGGTAAATTATCGAACCACAACAGTGCTGCACCTGTCAAGGTTTGGACGAATAGGTGACACCACATAGGCAAAGTCCAACCCCCTACCAGGCCTGCACTGGTAAATACACGAAGATGATCGTTTGGATTTGACATCCCATTGAATTTTCCGACATTTGATGGTAGCTTCGCCCTTTCAAGGGGAACTAGGGAGATTTCACTGATAAATTTCGAGTTCTCCGCTGCCTCTGTCGGGCGATAGATTAAGTTGTAATCATGCTCTTCATCCGGATTATAAACCGCGCGAGGTTTATAATTTTTATGGTCCCGCTGCAACCGGCTGAACACACTTCTGTTATCACCTTCTTGATATGTTTTGTCGTATTCATCAGTTTGGGTGTCCCACTTTTGGTAAGAACACGGGCCCAACCGAGAATGGACTGACTACCTTCTATGAGAATATGGCTCATCACGATAATCCCTTCTTGAGTCTCGGATTGAGTAGATTCATACCTGGTAGGAGATCTGGAGTAGACTTCTGTGTCGTCTACATGTATTCGTGATGGTGCGTCATGGTGAGATGTACGTGGTGCAGATGGTGCCCGTACATGAGATGTAGATCTTCGAGATTGAGTTGCATGAGGAACAGTCTGTGCACAAAGCTGTGCATATACTGCATTTAATGCCCCCTGAGACCTGACGTACCATGAGATGGGGGTTTCACCGGGGGGTAGGATTGAGCTTATCGGGACCTCGGGTTGTGCTCCTGGAGTAACGGGATCATTGTGTTGGACCTCGTTATCGTCCGAGGCTTCTTCTACAATCCCCTCGACATGGGGATCATGAATGAAGTTCGTCGGTCGAGAACCTGACGGTCAATTTGATGGAATCTCTGCCATGGAACACAGAGGCTGAAGAGAAATGAATCGAAACGAGAAGGTGAGAATAAAAACTGAGAAATCAGTGGGGGCCAATGAAGAAACACTAGTTCAAATGACCAGAATTAGTCGGACCAGGGGTTTAGTTCTGCATAAAAGGGGTGAGTCCTCTCGTTTGATTCTGGGGTTTGGCTAAGCTCATCCTTCAGATGATAATTGCAAAACGAACAGCCGTTAGATTCGCCACGTGGAGAATGGGGGTTCTCACCATGACCACCCTCCGGCGTGAGAATACGTACAGGTTTCAATGAAGAAGGAGAAGTAATAGTGAAAGTGAAGTGAGAGTAACTTGAGAGATTGTACCTGAATTGCCTTATTTATAACCGAATTTTGGGTGGGAAAGTTTGTTGACGGGAGAGATAACGGAAAGTAATTTCCGTAAGCGGTTACTTCCTCACCGTTAATCACTAACGTGATGTATATGCACATGGATCGTGGGTATGATCAACGGCTGGGGAGATGCCACGTGGAAAGTGGACAAGTGTAGATCTTTCTTCAATTCAGTGCCATCATCGTGACTTTGAGGAATGCTCAGGACGATGCCACGTGGCCATTCGTTTATAACCGAATGGCTGTGCACGATAGAGCCTTCTAGAAGGTTTACAGCTGTAATCCTATGTGACTCTGCCTCATGCTAATTCTATTGTGATAGAAAGGTCTTTTCTGTTTAAGTCTGGGTTGCAATTTGCACGGGGGTATTTTAGCCTTGACCATCATGAGTTTGTTGCAAGGATGCATTATTAGTTTTTACCTTGGCGCGCGGATGTTGACGATTGCTCTTTTTGATGTTTTCCTTTTAGAGCCGGTGCGCAGCTGTGCAGGGTTCTTTTTAAGGAGGGTTTTATTGGTGAAGATGTGGTATGGTCCAATTGTGCCTGTGCGAGGTTTTGGGACCATACCCCTTCATGTTAGCTTTATTGTATGTTGTATCACATTTGCTACTTAGGGGTTGTTTTTTTTTTTTTCCAAGAAGAGCTTTATTGTATGTTGCTACTTAGCTTTATTGTATGTTAGTTTTCTGGCCTCTTATGCCTGCGTCGCTCAGACCACGCGCGGACCTTTGGGTCTGAAGAGTGTTTGTTTTCTCGAAGACATTTCATTAAAAAAAGGTCCGTGCGTCCTCTTTTTTGGTGCAAATGTGGGTCTAGGTCTTCTTACCTCTTCTCCATTTTTTTTTGTTTTTTTTGCCAGATACCACAAAAAAAAAAAAAAAAAACCCTAGCTCCTTCTCCATCTCCTTCACCCTAGCCATTGCAGCTGCTGCTCCTCCTCCTCCTCCACGCCACCGCCGCTGCTCCCAGATCGACCATGGTCCTCATCAAAGTCGAAATTCAGAGCCTAAGTGGTTGTTGCATATCTTCATTCTCAAGCATCTCGTGACTTCTCATGCGGATCTCCTCCTCGGACATGAAATCCCCGACCCCATTGCCCTGGCTGTTGTGGGACTAGTCTTCAAATGGGTTCATATTGGGCTGCTGCTGAACGGATGTGTTCATATGCTGAAACGATGATGATGATGATCTTGGAGGACCGGGAGCTAGCCCAGATCTATTATCATACCTGTTGTTTTGTATCTGCTGAGAATTGCCAATGTGGCGACCATTTGAAGCAAAATTAATGTCGTACTGACCATGTGCATTGGCATCCACAAGTGGCCCAGTTTGGTACATATTATCCTGATTGTTATAACCTGAACCGAAATGATAAATAGGTATTAATTAAATGATGGATATTAATAATTTAATACTCCAAATGCATATACATGAAAGATGTTATGTGTTAGTATATTAATCATCTTGATAAATTGTTTGATTAGAGTTTTTGTTTGTTTAATTATAATTGTTATTCATCTTGATAAATTGTTTGATTAGAGTTTTTGTGTTTATTTCAGCAGCTTGCAGAAGTTAAAAAAACAAACAGTCTTCTTCTTTCAGACTGCAAAGGTTTGGTCTATCTCTTCTGTTACAGATGTCTGCAGATGTGGTCCGCAGACTGCAGACATTTTACCTCTAAAAAAACAAACAACACATTAGTTAACCTTTTCCTAAAATGGGTCATTTTGAGTCATACCCATATCGGCCTTACACCCTTACGCATTTCTGTATGAACCAGCTCTGACCCAAACCAAACTGACCATTCTATGAAACAGACTATTTTGACCTGATCTATCACCCCGACCTGGACATTTTGCAAAGTTTTAGACATTAGCAAGCATCGTAAATTTTTTGGATATCGGGTGTTAGCTCCTCAACAACCACATTGTAAAATTTTTGGATATCAGCAAACATTTTGATGTCATCCAATATCACAAAATTAACTGCAACGCCTTTTCTCCCAAACCGCCCGATTGAGTAGGTAAATCATAGTTGATAACAACCAACACATGTTGCACATCAATTCCATGGGCCAAAAAATCGGTTGTGATGAGTGCACAATATGACCTGGATTGAAACTACTGCATGATGATGTCATGTGTGTTCTGGTCCATGTCACCATGCGTGGCTGACACAGTGTGATCCCGGCTACTGGTCAACAAGTCAACTTTCCGGTGTGTGTTGACAAAGACGATTCTTTGGGTGTATATGATTTGCATTTGTTGTGTCCTGACAAATATCTAATATATATTTTTATATAAAATCTAATTGTAAATGATTTATTTTATTTACTTTTAATAGTTTTCTTTTATTTTAGGTATTAACTTCAATTATTAATGTTTGAAAATTGAAAGTTGAAGCTTAAATTTTCATATGGGTATTCTATTTTTTATTCAACCCAGGCCAAAACATTTTGAGTATTCTCAAAGACGGCCTTGATTACTGATAAACACTTGACAAGTATTGCGCCGAATATGGGACATATTTTTACAATCAGGTGTGGAGTTGAGATAAAGAAATATATATTTTTTTAATTAAATAACAAGTGTATTAATTTACAAAGGATGAGGAGATGATCATAATATACTTTTTACTAAGGCTATGTGTATGGGGCTCATAGTGAGACTCATGGAATGCCTTGAGGGACATGGAACCTGTGGTACACCGCACCTTCCTCTTTCATATGTGGAAAGCATGCCCCTTCCTCTTTCATGTGTGGAAAGCATGGATATATCCACGCACACTGATGCGTGTGAAGTATCGTATAGTTTTTAATGTATATTTTAAGCCCTTTAACACTCTTTAGCCAAGTATTAAATTTATAAAACACGATATTTACTAACACTAAACACACATATGGGCAAGTGCACCCATCGTGAGCGTAGTATAGTGTTGGTAAGATACCGAGGTCGTCCAAGGACACAAGAGCTTTTAATACCGGTTTATCCTCAACGTCTAATCAAATCAAAAGTTTAGAAAAAGGTTTTTAACTAGAAAAAAAAAAATAAAACTAACTAAAATGCTGAAAAATAAAATAAAATAAAAACAGATAGACAAGATGAATCACTTGGATCCGACTCGTGTTTAGTGTAACCTTTGATTATTTCCACACTTTTGCACTTTTTAAGAGATTATCTTAGTTATTGTAGTAGGCCCCTCTTCTGAAGGTGACGTTACCCTCAACCCAGTAGTTTGAGTCAGCAAGGATACAATCCTAAAGGGTTGGATTATTGAAAGATAATTAATTAAGTTATTAATGTATATTGTGGTAGGCTCCTCTTCTGGAGGTGACGTTACCCTTGGCTAATTAGTCTGAGTCAGCAGGGATACAGTCCTAAGTAGCCGGGTTAAAGTTTTAATAGTAGTTTACATATGAGGGGATCAAGGAGTTCGGACCCCCGCCATCCAATACCAGTGGGTATTGAAGGAGGTCCTACTAAAGTCAACCCAGGTCCTTGCAGGATCTATACACTGAACAAGGCAAGACTCTTACCAAACCGTTCCCTTAACCCCCGACCAGGTAGCCAACATACCTCCATATAGACCGTGGAGATATGAATGGTGAAAATCTTTTATTTTATATAGACAGTAAAATAATGCCAAGACACCACGGACAAACGATAAGGAAGACTCACCTTCAACATAAGAAACTAGTTATTAAAGTCATTAATACATAACCAAATAAAGAGTGCGAAAAGATTAAAAATAAAAAGTATTACACTAAACACTTGTCTTCACCAAGTGATGTAAGAGACTTAGGCAAACATGGCCTTTGATTGTCAAGAACTCTTACGATCAATCTTGGATCCCGAGACTACTCACACACTCTATGATGGAATGATGGATGATGGTGGTGGATGTGAGTTGTGATGGTGGTGGTGGGTGGGTGAAGTGTGAGAGAGGTGGTTTGCCAAGGGATGGTTTGCAAATGAGCCTAGCACCCCTATTTATAGTCTGCACAGAAGCCCGGACACGGCCCCGTGTCCACCCATCTTCTCTTTCTTCATTAATTGCAGTTTGTCTGCATTAGTTGACCACGCCCCCGTGTCCGCTGGGCACGACCCCGTGTGCAGAAGCGTATCTGTACTATCAAGATTTCCTTAGATTCTTCGAATCTTAGAGTTGACCACGGCCCCGTGTCCGCTGGGCACGCCCCCGTGGTGGGTGATAGAAGCTTTTACAACTTTGTCTTTTCTGCAGACACTTGGGCACGCCCCCGTGCTCATTGAGTATGGGGCGTGTTCAGCCTTCTGTTCTCTTGTTTTGCTTGGGAAGATGCCATCGGGGGGTCGGGCATGCCACGTTTATTCCTTTTCTTGTATTTATGTTAGATTTAGCTGCCTTTTTGCTTCTTTTGTTCATTTGAGCTCATTTAATCCTGAAAATACAAAAGGAAGACAAAAACACACTTTTTCCAACATTAGCACTAAAAAGGGTTAGTTTAATGCCACATTTGATGTAATTTATATGTTGCATTTTGCGCACATCAAATACCCCCACACTTGAATCTTTGCTTGTCCTCAAGCAAAACACTTTATAATGTGGCTTTACACTCCCAAATGGAACGGGTAGAAGAGAAGGTTTTTGGGCTTGTCATAGAGTGTCGGGATTTCCAAGATTCTTTATTAAGTTTTATTTTTAATTATTTACAATCTTATTCATCATGATTTATTTAAAACGTTTCATAAGAGAAATTATTTATTAGGGCATAACATGTCTTTTTAAAATTCCATTTATATACAAGTTCACATACCTCACGGGGGATCACTCAACACTCGGCCGAAAATGTTTTTTAGTGAAACACTCGAGAGCGGCATGGAACTTACTCCTACCATAAGCTTGTCAAGCAATCAATCCTCCTCCTTTTTAACTATATACCTTTGTAAATATCAAGAGGACTTTTGGGGGAAGGGTTAGGCTTGGGTTAAAGGTAGGTGGTTGGGTTAGTGGTTAGTAAAGAAGGGCGAAAGGCGTAAAAAGCATCGGTTTTCGTAAGAATTTTTATTTTTGTAACTTTTTATTTTCATGAAGCAATTCTTCAAACAAAGTTCTTTTTGATAAACTTGTTTGTTTATTTCTTTTGACTTCATCATCATTTTTTTTTGATAAGGAAGGTCATATGAAAAACCGAGCTTTGTTACTAAAATAAAGGGTTTAAAATGAAAAAGTGTTTTGGTGGGTAAAAGGGTGTTTGTTTTTGGGTTAATAAATGAAAAGGTTTAGGCTCAAAGGGGTTAACTAGGGGGATTTTGGGTAGGTGGTAAAAAAAAAATAATGGTGTTGAAATAAAAAGGGTTAGTCCTAATGCCTCCATCATTTACTTACTCGGGTTTAAGTTGGTAAGGACCGGGAATGTATCATCGTGGCAAGTTCTAGAGTCGTAAGAACCAAGCGGCTATTCACACAAGAAACGAAAAATGAGCATTTAGTTTAAATATGTGTACTTGTATGCTCAATAAAGGCTCAAAACTCACTTTTTGTGGGAATGGGTTTTTATGTGATCAAGTATATATAATCAAATTTTAACTAGATTTGTCATGCCGTTTCATAATTTTCTTATGCTGGTTCTTTTTATCACGACGCTATCGGTTGTAAATTTGTAAAAATATCACCTTTTTAGAATTTGAAATTCCCAAATTAAACCTAGACAAGTAAAAAAATGAAAAATTTTTGAAAAAATTTGGGGTGTTTAGCGGTTCCAATAGAGTTTTGTGTAAGGCTTGTAATTAGGACTTGCAAAATTCAAGGTTTTAGCATCCCCCCCCCCCCCCCACACTTAAATTACACATTGTCCTCAATGTGTCCCAAAAATAAGTTTTTAGGTTGATTGAGTGTGTAAAAAGATGTGAAAAAGCCAAATTTATGTTACTGGGCGTCTGGACACGACCCCGTGGTGTCCGGGCACGGCCCCGTGTTCAGATCGCCAGTAACAGAAAAGAAAGTAAAGTAACAGAAGGCTGGACACAAGGGCGTGTTCAGTGAGCACGCCCTGTGTCCAGGTACCTGAACTGGGCATTTTTCTGCAGATGGTTGAGCACGGGGCGTGTTGGCTGAGCACGGCCCGTGCTGAACTTGCTGTAATGAAGAAAAATTGTCGGGTGGCCTTGTTTTTGTGCATGGGGTGCTGGTGCAAGTTTCCCTTGGTATCCTTCACCATCCCAAGTGTGTTTTTCCCTGAAAATTAAAACTAAACTAGAAAGCATAAAAATTAATCTAAACTAAACTAAGGATAGTTCCGCGACGTTTATAAGGGTCCTTAGCTAGACCCAAAGCCTGGTCATATGTTACCCAAGTGGGATGTTTTGCATCCCATGTTGCACCGTCGGAGAGCATCATCCAAACTCGAGTCTATGACCTTCATGTAATTGTCCGGTTCGTCGTCTTCTACTTTCTTTCCAACTCCAAACTTCATTTCCTTGTCCCCGATCCTCAATGTTAGTGTTCCACCATTCATGTCTACCACTGCTTGGGCCGTAGCTAGGAATGGCCTCCCTAAGATGAGTGGTACTTCGGTATCTTCCTCCATATCTAGTATGACAAAGTCGGCCGGGAAGACGAATTCGCCGACTTTGACCAACAGATTTTCAGCGACACCTTGTGGACAGTGCCGGCTCTTGGGGTAGTGAAAGCAAGCATTTTCTTTAGGCCTCCAGGTGAATAGGGCCCCCAAACCTTTTTTTAATTAATGTAATTTGGGCTTTGGTGAGCAACTGGCTGGCGTATCCAGGAACGGAGGGAAGAGCTGATATACAATAGAAGTCAAAAAAATTTGAAAATTGATTAGTTGATACATAGTTAGGGCCTCCGAATTTTGTTTTGCTTTGGGCCTCTCGATTGGTTGAGCCGGCCCTGCTTGTGGATATTTGGCGGACCTATCGGCGATTTGTATGCTCATTTTTGTAGGGCTTGTTTTCCCTAGGACGAGTCGGTTGAACATTGATGCGGGCATGAGGTTGATGCTAGCCCCTAGGTCGGCTAGTGCATTGCGAATGGGGGATTCCCAATCGAACAAGGAATTGTGAAGCTTCCAGGGTCAATCTTCTTTTGGGGGAGTTTATTGAGTAGCAAGGCGGAGCATTCTTCGCCTAAATTAACTAATTGCAATGATTCAATTTTTCTTTTATGAGTGAGGAAGTCCCTCATAAATTTTGAATATTTAGGCATTTGAGTTAGGACTTCGATAAATGGAATATTAACATGCAATTGTTTTAGCAGATTTTCGAACTTTGCGAATTGCTCATTGGTCTTTTGGCAAATTAACCGACCGGGGTACGGAACCGGAGGATTCTTGGTGGGCTCTTGAATTGGTGGAGAAGCCGTCTCTTGTTGGGGTGTGGGTGGAGTTGTGGCTTGGCTAGATCGGCTCTTTTCAGTTTGAGGCAATGGAGCTTCCTCGGGACCCACGGTGCGGTTTCTCAATGTGATGAGATGTACTTGTGCTTTTGGGTTGGTTTCGGTATTACTTGGTAACGTGCCTTGTGGTCTCTCGGAGAAATTTTGAGCTAGTTGATTTAATTGTTTTTCAATGTTTTGAATACTAGCTTGTTGATTTCTAAAATTCGATTCCAATTGTTGAAATCGATCCGAGTTTTTCTTTTCGGTGTCGGAGATGAGGCGAGATACTGTATATTCAAGCCTTTCTCGTCCCCCTTGTTGTTGAGAGAAATTTTGTGACTCGTTTCTTGGTTGTTGAAAGTTTGTTCATTGGTTTAGATTTTGTTGGTTACTACTATTGCCGGGTTCTCTCCAACCAAGGTTAGGGTGGTTACGCCATCCTTGGTTGTAGGTACCCGTTGGAGGACCCGACGGCCTAGGTCTATTATCAATGTAGTTTACCGATTCTGTTTGATTATCTACTTCTTTCATACAACTCCAATTTTCATGTGGTCCACCACACCCCTCACAAGCCATAACCGAGGCCGTTTTTGCCACCTCTAGCTTTTTGATTTTTGAAGAAAGGGCCTCGATTTGAGCTTGTAAAGAAGTGCTTTCATCAACTTTATGGGCGCCTGGGGAAATAGATTTATTGACTCGGGGAGTGTGCCACTGAAAATTGGTTTGAGCAATTTCCTCAATTTGATTATATATTTCATTTGGGCGACGATTACCTAAAAGTCCCCCGGAGCTAGAGTCAAGTGTCTGTCTTGTGTGTGGCAACAACCCATTATAGAAAGTGGATACTTGTTGCCATACCGCAAGACCGTGATGAGGACACTTTCTTAGTAGCTCCTTGAACCTTTCCCAAGTTTCATATAAGGATTCCCCATCCTCTTGTGAATATGTATTAATTTCAGTCATTAATTTAGCCGTTTTAGCAGGGGGAAATACTATAGAAATTTTTGGGCTAGTTCATCCCAGGTGTTTACCGAGCCAACTAGGAGGGTATTAAGCCAAGCCTTAGCTCGGTCTTTTAGTGAAAATGGAAACATTCGAAGGCGGATGGCGTCGTTTGATGCTCCAATGATCTGAAAGGTATCACATATTTCTAAGAAATTAGTAATATGTAGATGGGGATCATCATCCGCAAGCCCATGGAAAGTTGCGGAGTTTTGAAGCATTTGTATCAAATGCGGCCGAAGTTCGAAGTTGTTGGCTTCGACATTCGATGCATTGATAGCGGCGCCGAGATTACCTACGGTGGGTCATAGGTAATCCATGAGGGTACGTTGGTCCGCCATTGGAAGTGGGCCCCCCGAAACTTTCTATTGGGTTTTAGCTTTAAGTCTTCTTCTTAGAAAGCGTTCGGGCTCGTCTAGGGGTTCTTTTATGACTCTACTAGAAATGGAGCTCATACACTACGTGGAAAGTTCAGATGTGGCACCTGGGTTCCAAATCCTGCAATAAAAACAAAAAGAACGTTGGTCAGAAGCTTCACCACGGCCCCGTGCTCAGATGAACACGACCCGTGGTTGGAGATGCAGTGATTGCTTTCCGGATCCTTGTTACTGGGGAATTCGACACGGCCCCGTGTTGCACCGACACGGCCCCGTGCTCAACTCTCTGTAACTCGGAAAATAAAAACTGCCATTAATAATGCTGGGCACGGCCCGTGTCCGACCCGGCACAGCCCGTGCTGAGCTCTGCAGAAGCTGGAAATCTAAAAAAAAATCCTAAAAAAATAGAAAAATAAGAGAAAATGATTAGGCCGTTGATTCCTAACTTTCTAAAAATCCTTGTGTCCCCGGCAGCGGCGCCAAAAACTTGATGCGTGTGAAGTGTCGTATAGTTTTTAATGTATATTTTAAGCCCTTTAACACTTTTTAGCCAAGTTTTAAATTTATAAAACACGATATTTACTAACACTAAACACACATGGGCAAGTGCACCCATCGTGAGCGTAGTATAGTGTTGGTAAGATACCGAGGTCGTCTAAGGACACAAGAGCTTTTAATACCGGTTTATCCTCAACGTCTAATCAAATCAAAAGTTTAGAAAAAGGTTTTTAACTAGAAAAAAAATAAAACTAACTAAAATGCTGAAAAATAAAATAAAAACAGATAGACAAGATGAATCACTTGGATCCGACTCATGTTTAGTGTAACCTTTGATTATTTCCACACTTTTGCACTTTTTAAGAGATTATCTTAGTTATTGTAGTAGGCCCCTCTTCTGAAGGTGACGTTACCCTCAACCCAGTAGTTTGAGTAAGCAAGGATACAATCCTAAAGGGTTGGATTATTGAAAGATAATTAATTAAGTTATTAATGCATATTGTGGTAGGCCCCTCTTCTGGAGGTGACGTTACCCTCGGCTAAGTAGTCTGAGTCTGCAGGGATACAGTCCTAAGTAGCCGGGTTAAAGTTTTAATAGTAGTTTACATATGAGGGGATCAAGGAGTTCGGACCCCCGCCATCCAATACCAGTGGGTATTGAAGGAGGTCCTACTAAAGTTGACCCAGGTCCTTGCAGGATCTATACACTGAACAAGGCAAGACTCTTACTAAACCGTTCCCTTAACCCCCGACCAGGTAGCCAACATACCTCCATATAGACCGTGGAGATATGAATGGTGAAAATCTTTTATTTTATATAGACAGTAAAATAATGCCAAGACACCACGGACAAACGATAAGGAAGACTCATCTTCAACATAAGAAACTGGTTATTAAAGTCATTAATACATAACCAAATAAAGAGTGCGAAAAGATTAAAAAAAAAGTATTACACTAAACACTTGTCTTCACCAAGTGATGTAAGAGACTTAGGCAAACATGGCCTTTGATTGTCAAGAACTCTTACGATCAATCTTGGATCCCGAGACTACTCACACACTCTATGATGGATGATGGATGATGGTGGTGGATGTGGGTTGTGATGGTGGTGGTGGGTGGGTGAAGTGTGAGAGAGGTGGTTTGCCAAGGGATGGTTTGCAAATGAGCCAAGCACCCCTATTTATAGTCTGCACAGAAACCCGGACACGGCCCCGTGTCCATTGGGCATGGCCCCGTGTCCACCCATCTTCTCTTTCTTCATTAATTGCAGTTTGTCTGCATTAGTTGACCACGCCCCCTGTCCGCTGGGCACGACCCCATGTGCAGAAGCGTATCTGTACTATCAAGATTTCCCTAGATTCTGCAAATCTTAGAGTTGACCACGGCCCCGTGTCCGCTGGGCACGCCCCCGTGGTGGGTGATAGAAGCTTCTACAGCTTTGTCTTTTCTGCAGACACTTGGGCACGCCCCCGTGCTCATTGAGCACGGGGCGTGTTCAACCTTCTGTTCTCTTGTTTTGCTTGGGAAGATGCTGTCGGGGGGTCGGGCATGCCACGTTTATTCCTTTTCTTGTATTTATGTTAGATTTAACTGCCTTTTTGAT
The DNA here is from genome assembly GCA_030545235.1 of Helianthus tuberosus. Taxonomy (NCBI): domain Eukaryota; kingdom Viridiplantae; phylum Streptophyta; class Magnoliopsida; order Asterales; family Asteraceae; genus Helianthus; species Helianthus tuberosus. The sequence goes on from CM060366.1 coordinate 190,950,882, forward strand.
TCTTTTGTTCATTTGAGCTCATTTAATCCTGAAAATACAAAAGGAAGACAAAAACACACTTTTCCAACATTAGTACTAAAAAGGGTTAGTTTAATGCCACATTTGATGTAATTTATATGTTGCATTTTGCGCACATCACACACCACGAGCCTATTTGAAGAAATTGATGAATTTGATTTGTGGTGGAGGATGATGGTGGGCCATCACCACACCATATATTGTGATGATGGAGGATGGTGAATAAGGATGGAGTGATGATGTGGAAGATGGTGATAATGATTAGAGATATCACCACACCACATAACCTAAAATGTATAGCTACATTGTTCCTACATACATAAATATTATTTATTAAATAATATATAAATGTTGGTTTTAATAACAGACTAGTTTATTTTTAGGTCGTGTGTTGCGGCGAAACCGAGCAAATAATAATGTAAAACAAACGTGATTTGAAAATAAAGCATGTTGTTTGGAAAGCCAAACCATTATAACAGTTTAGTTTATCATCGTATCGTTTTATGATACTAAATAAATACTTTATTTAGAGTACAACTTCGTTTTTAACAAAACTTATAACAGAATGTCGGGGAAAAATCAAGCACAACTACGTACTTAAGTTTTTAGAAAAAAAAGTTATAAACGTAAATTATTAAAGAAGTATCAAATTTATCGATAAATTAATATATGTTCTAAAAATAATAAAAATTACTAAAAAATGGTATAGGAAATATATGGTTTTAAAAAGGGAAAAAAATAAAAATATGTTATTAAAAGTAAATATAATAATAAACTATTATAATATATTAAATAAAAGAAAAACAAAAAAACTATATATAGTTATAAAAATAAAGATACTATTCATCGTCTTTCGTCAATAGATACCAAATAAATACTTTATGTAGAGTACAACTTCGTTTTTAACAAAACTTATAACAGAATGTCTGTCACACCCCAACCAATGGCGGAATCATCGGAGTGGGACTAGTTCGAGATTGCAAGAGACTTCATAACACTACTTGTGACAATATTTAATTCAACCGATTTCATTTCGTAATCAAATTGTCAAAACATTACATGGAAATTGAAATAACAACATTGTTTATAACATAAACATAACAAAATTGATACAACACTTTAAACCTAAATGTCTAAGTGAGTATCTAGGCATCATTGCTAATCCGTTTCATAGCATCATCAATCCTCAACCTGTAACATGTTTAAAATACAATTCAATGCAAAAGCAAAGGCGAGTATACAAGTTTAAGAATAAGTATAAGCATAAGTTTAAAAGTTTAAAACGAATCCACATGGCAACTTAGTTTATACATGAGCATCATACAAAGCATGCAATATTTCTAGTCAACCATCTGTTTACGCAAAAATGATGTAATTCAACATGACCTCTCGTTCACGGGTGGTGCGTTACTCCTATAGCGCTATACATGTCAAATGGAGGCTAGTAATAAGCTAATGACTATTGTATCACATAAGAATCACCCAAGTATAATCATCAAGTATAACAAACATAGTATTCATGTATTTGGATTGTTTTCGTGCAAGTAAAGATTAAAGTTTAAGTGTAATTTAATAATTTAACATGTTACACCCCAAAAGTGGTAAACATAAAAAAGGGGTTTGCGAGTATACTCACGGTTTTGCAAGTCTTCAACTTGTGAATCCGCGAGTGAGTTGTTGTTGGAGGTAGGAACACCAAGTCCTTCCACATGAAGAAACAAAGTGTATGAGTATTGGGAATTCGGAAGATTAATGATTAGGAATTTAAACAACATGAACTTAGACATATGAAAATAATCATCTTTAACACATATGATGCTTTTAGATGATAAAACCAACACTTTGACAAATGAACATTAGTTCATCATCAAGGTTGATTACTTAGATAATATATAGGATATATAATATATTAATATGTCCAATAGATCAAGCATGAGGTAGGGGGATGAATCCTCCATTTAGGAACCTCTTAAGTGTCATAGAATTCATGTAGGAGGTAGGAAGAAAAGTCCTCCATTTAGGCACCTCTAAGTGTTCACCACTACACTTGATGTTATGAACATAAAAGGAGGGTCATGAACTTACAAGTAATACAAGAATATGAACAACCAATCTATGAGAAATCATCAAGCAATGTGTGGATTTTTAAGTAGGATAACCCAAGTTAATCTTAAATCACACAAATATCAAGTCTTGAACTTGAACATCACTTGTGGGTTAAACCCTTGAACAAAACAGAAAGTTTGTGAGGTTTATACCTCTGTTTTTGAATGTCTCAACCTTGTTTTTAACCCTAACTAACCATAGAAGTGGTTATAAGCATAAGGACATAGGTTTGAGATGAGTTAGACTCAAGTTGAATCATGTTTAGTAAAGTTTGAACCAAAACAGAAACAATCAGTGAACTTTGGAGCCCTTTTGGCGACATTCCAGGGACTGGTTTTCTGTGAAAAACCCATGGAATCGAAGCTAAGGTTAATCCAAGCACATCAGAAAAAGAATGGAGTGAATCGGACAAGAATTGAATGAGTTATGATCACTTTAGTGCAGCTTGAAGAATCTGCTCGAACTTGTGTTTGCAGCAACTTTGTGACTGATTTGAGAGAGTTGTGAGGGTGCTTGTAAAGTGAAAATGGCTTGGAGGCACTTGGGTTTATATAGGGAAGGGTTTAGGGTTGTGTTAGTTGAGTAATTAATGTCCAAAACTCGTTCAAACTCAAGTTAAACCCGAAATCCCACTCAAATTCGCGAGCTGAAATGGGATTCTGATCTGGGGAGTGGCTCGCTGGGTGCGAAGTCCCCTATCAGATGGGTCGCGGACTACGACAAGGGGTGGTTGGGTGAGTCCAAGTTTCACTTATTGACACTTTGGCCCCTAGAGTTTATTATTTAGGGTTTTTAAGTTATTTAGGGGTTGTTTTTGACATTAAGCAAAGTATAAGGGTAAATTAAGTATGGAGAACATAAACCAAGTATAATTAAGTGTATGAGTGTCGTATTTAAGTATCGTATACGATCAAAAGATGTTATGTGCATAATTTTCACGTATTTGCAAGATTCAGACATAGTTTCCAAGATTTACGAATAAGCATCAATTGTTTCATGAAATTAAATGCATGAGCATGTATAACACGAATTAAAGAAATACAAATTTTTTTTTATGATCCAAGTCTCGAATTTTACAACGATTATAAAGAAAGAACGATTACAAGAACACAAGGCTTCCAAAAATAGAAATACAAGCAAGACTTTCTAATTATGGAAAGTACGAAAGAGCAGGGCATTACAGTCTCCCCTCTTTTAGGAAATTTCGTCTCGAAATTTAGAAAGAAGTAACAAAAAGATGCGGATACTTCGTCTTCATGTCACTCTTGAGTTCCCAAGTAAATTCAGCGCCACGTTTTCCCTCCCATCGGACCTTGACGATAGGAATTTTGCTGCGCCTCAATACCTTGACTCCTTGATCCATGATTTCGATGGGTTTTTCCACAAAATGCAAGGTCTCGTTAACTTGGAGGTCCTCGAGTGGGACTTGAAGTCCTTCGTCAGCTAGACACTTCTTTAGATTGGATACGTGAAAGACCGGGTGTACATTGTTGAGTTCTTCAGGCAGGTCCAGTCTATACGCAACCTTGCCAATCCTTTCAAGGATCTTGAAAGGACCAACGTAGCGAGGTGTGAGTTTACCTTTCTTACCAAAACAAACCACGCCCTTCCAATGGGATACCTTGAGAAGTACGAAGTCACCTGTCTCGAATTCCAAGGGTTTGCGACGTTTGTCAGCGTTACTCTTTTGTTGGCTCCTGGCTTTCAGTAAGTTGTCTTGAACCTGTAAAATCATGTCCGTTGCTTCTTGTATAAGCTCGGGACCAATGAATTGAGATTCACCAATCTCGTGCCAGCAAATAGGCGAACGACACTTGCGACCATACAATGCTTCGAAAGGTGTCATTTGAATACTCGCATGATAACTGTTATTGTACGAGAATTCGACCAAGGCAAGTGTGAATCCCAGTTTCCACCAAAATCTATTACGCAGGAAAGAAGCATATCCTCTAAAGTTTGGATAGTACGCTCGGTTTGACCGTCTGACTGAGGATGGAAGGCGATGCTAAGGTTAAGAACAGTACCCATAGCAGATTGAAAGGTTTGCCAAAGACGAGATGTAAAATGAGCATCACGATCGGAAATGATGTCAATGGGGATACCATGACGATAGATGATTTCATCAGTGTAGATTCTAGCCAGTTTCTCGACTTTGAAATCTTCACGGATGTGGAGAAAATGAGCAAATTTGGTCAATTGATCGACCATCACCCAAATACTATCATGACCAGAAGAAGTACAAGGAAGTTTAGTGATAAAATCCATGGCAATGCTCTCCCATTTCCAGATAGGAATTTCTGGCTGTTCGAGCAAACCAAAGGGACGTTGATGTTCGGCTTTTACCTTCGAATAGGTGAGACATTTCGCAACGTAGGAGGCGATATCCTGCTTCATTCCAGGCCACCAGTAGGATATACGCATATCTTGGTACATTTTCTCAGCGCCAGGATGTACGGAATACTTCGATTTGTGTGCCTCTTTCATTAGAAAGTCTAGAAGGTTTTCACGATTAGGGATCCAGATACGGTTGCAATAGTACAAAATACCATCGGATTTGGACACGAGATCTTGCTCAACAGCGCCTCGTATCTCAATAGAGAGACAACCTTCGTTAATAGAGGCATATTGGGCTTCACGAATACGGTTTTTGAAGGTCGTTAACGAGTTGGAGACAACGAATATTCTTTATGTGAGTTTTACGACTAAGAGCGTCAGCCACTACATTCGCCTTACCAGGATGGTAGCGAATTTCGCAATCGTAGTCGTTTAATAATTCCACCCAACGACATTGACGCATGTTCAGTTCTTTTTGCTTGAAGATATGTTGAAGGCTCTTATGGTTGGTGAAGATCACACACTTAGAACCATAAAGGTAGTGTCGCCAAATTTTCAATGCAAAAACAACTGCACCAAGTTCAAAGTCATGAGTAGTGTAGTTTTTCTCATGTATCTTGAGTTGTCTCGACGTGTAGGCGATAACCATGTCGCGTTGCATAAGGACACAACCAAGACCAGGTTTGAGGCATCGCAGTACACGAAGAAGTCGTCGTTACCATCCGGAAGCACGAGAATAGGAGCATTACAAAGCATGTCCTTGAGCGTTTAAAAGGATTCCTCTTGTTCGGGACCCCAAACAAAAGGTTTCTCTTTTTGAGTCAAGGAGGTCAAAGGAACGACGATTTTTGAAAAGTTGGAGATAAAACGATGATAATAACCAGCAAGACCAAGGAAGGAACGAATTTCAGACGGGGATTTTGGTACAATCCAATTCTTCATAGCTTCGATTTTAGCGGGGTTAACATGAATACCAAGTTCGTTGATAGTATGACCAAGGAATTGAACCTCTTTTAACCAAAATTCGCACTTGGAGAATTTGGCGTATAGGCGTTCAGTACGAAGAAGTTGAAGGATAAGACGCAAGTGTCGCTCATGCTCTCCTTGTGTCTTGGAATAAATGAGGATATCGTCGATGAAGACGACCACGAAACGGTCCAAGTACGCTTTGCACATGCGGTTCATCAAATCCATGAAGACAACAGGTGTGTTGGTCAACCCAAAGGGCATGACCACGAACTCGTAGTGACCATATCATGTATGAAAAGCGGTCTTAGGTATATCTTCTTCGAGGACTCGAAGTTGATGATACCCATAATGAAGATCGATCTTTGAAAAGTAGGTCGCGCCTTGCAATTGATCGATGAGGTCATCGATGCGAGTAAGAGGGTATCGGTTCTTGACAGTAAGTTTGTTGAGCTCACGATTGTCAATACACATACGGAATGACCCATCTTTCTTTTTGATGAACAAAACAGGAGTGCCCCAAGGAGAAGTACTAGGGCGTATAAAGCCTTTATGAAGAAGCTCTTGAAGTTGACTCGAGAGCTTTTGCATCTCAGAGGGTGCTAAACGGTAGGGAGACTTAGCGACAGGCGTAGCACCAGGCACTAAATCGATGTGAAAATCAACAGAACGAGTAGGAGACGGACCAGGAAGATCGTCGGGAAACACATCGGGAAAATCACGTACGACAGGAACGTCGCTTATGCTTGGTCCTTCTTTTCCACAATATGGGCGAGAAAGGCGAAGGTACCCTTGCGTAAGCATTTGTTCGCTTGGATACACGACATAAGCTTGAGACCTTGAGAAGGTTTCTCGCCATACACGTTGTTAGGGATGGATTTTCACATCTTATGGATCACGGATCCTCAAGTGCAGCCAGGATCACGGATCCTCAGTTCAGTATGAATTAAGGATCCTCATAAGACGTTGCAGGAATAAGGATCCAGGATCCTCATTATTATCCTTATACTAACAGTTGTTTCCATTGTATTTGAACTCGTTTTGCAGGAGTATTCGAGTGGGACTTGGTCTTGCCGAGATTCCATGGGAATATGCTCCATTATTCTGCATGTATATGGCCTTTGTGACCGTTATGGAGGTCGTGGGAAGCTAGCATCTTTTGCAGATTGTTAGTTAGCTAGTTTATTTCTATTTTTATAAGGGGATAACAAGCTTGATTAGATAGAACAATTAGCAAACACACACTACTCGAGAACTCTCTGCAACTTATTGGTGATTACACACTTATTGCACACTAGTGATCCTTGTAACAAGCTTGTTGTCATCCCGAATTGTATACATTGTTTGTTTAATATAGTTGGTGATCGGTAGTTTCCATCACCCGAGGTTTTTTATGCCAGAGATCATACATTGATCAAGGGCTTTTTCCTCGTATAAATCCTCGTGTCCAACATTCATTTCATTCATATACTGTTCATACATTTGTTTATCAATTCAAGCATCACCCCTCACAAAATCAGATTTGGTTGCATTATCCTTGTGTGATTTTTGACCAAAACAGTTTGGCGCCCACCGTGGGGCAATTGGTGCTTCATTTCTGAGAAATTTTGTTCATTTCGATCATTTCGGTTCATTACCTTCAACCACATGGCTTCCCAGGGAAAAAACACTTCAAGCTCCATGCCGGCGATCACCTCTTCTCAGGGCATTCCACCTTTGCCTCCTGCACCTTCTGGATCCCATAAGAACGCTGAGAATGCTGCGAAGAAACAAACCCCCATTTTCCCAAAACCAACTTCTACTGCTTCTTCTGGTCCTACTAATAATGATCTTTATTCTTTGATTTTGCAGATGAAGGATCACATGCAGCAGCAGGACAGAACTAATGACAGGATCCTTCGAGAGATTGATGACATTAAGAAATTGAAGAGATCAGCGGAGGATCACTCTCCATTGGTGCCCAGATCACTGAATTTTGATTCTCCAGCCATAACAACCCAGCACTCCACAGTATCAGGCACTCAATACCAGGGTGGATTGTCGAGTATATGTTATGGATCATTGGCAATGACTCAGGCTCAAGGATCATGCTTTCAGCCTTCAGGATCCTCTCTTTAGCCTCAAGGATCCTCCTCCCAGCATCAAGGATCCTTCTTCAGTTCTGGAGGATATGTGGGAGCACAGATGATTCAAGGATCCTCATTCCAGGGTCAGGGATCCTTTTCTCAGGTTCAGGGATCCTCTCAGGTTCAAGGATCCTCCTCTCAGGTTCAAGGATCCTCCTCTCAGGTTCAGGGATCCCCATCTCAGGTTTACGGATCCATGGATTATCCTCCAAGACCCCTAGTCTCAACATACCAAGGATCCAATATCTATCAGGATCAAGGATCCTTAAGAAGTGTACAACTCGGGAGTTCAGACATTCATTTGGGAGACTTCATCCCTATGCAGACTATTGCTTCGTCTGGTCCCTCGATCATGCCAGAATCACATCAATATGGATTCACATCCGGAATCCCAAACTTGAATCCTTCAGGAGGTAACACTTTGAACAATTCTTATAACGCTAACCATGGCTTTGTGCAGGATACAGGTATCAACCAAGCTATTGCCAGAGAGTTACAAAAGCTCAAGGATATGATATCCAGTGTCCCGAGAGTGGTTAAACCCATTCCTGAAATTCCAGATGGGAGTCACAAGATATCTCGTTTTGCACCACCTATTTGTGATGCAGAGATACCGAAGAGGTTTCAAATACCAACCATGAAGCTATATGATGGCTCAACGGATCCAGAAGAGCATGTAGCTCAATACAGAGAAATGATGGAGATCAATCCCATCCCTGAGAGGTTAAAAGAAGCATGTCTATGCAAGGGTTTTGGATCCACACTTACAGGATCAGCTCTTAAATAGCTGCTAAGTCTTCCCCCTTACTCTATTACTTCATTTGCTAATCTAGTTAATTTGTTTAATAGCCAATTCTCATGCAGTAGGAAATTTGAACGTTTAACTAGTGATCTATATAGGGTAACACAAGTTCAAAATGAATCACTTAGAGATTATATTACTAAATTCAGTAGAGAATCCTTGGAAATTCCTAATCTGGATATAGCTACGGCTGTAGAAGCCTTCAAAATGGGATTACTAAAGGATTCACAGTTCTATGATGATCTTGTCATGACCCCTTGCAGGAATCTGGATGAAGTAAGAACCAGGGCCCTTAGATTCATCCGCTTAGAGGATGATAAAAGGATCCAAGAAAGACTAGCAGGATCCTCAAAACAGGAAAAGCAAGGATCCTACTTCAGGAACAACAAATCCAAACCATACAATAGATCTGATAACCAGAACGTGCATGCAGTGGAGCAAGAAGAGGATGATGAGGATTATCCTCCCATTTCTGAATATTGTTTTTCTGTTGATAACAATGAACTAATCTTTGAAATGCAGAATCTAGGTGAAAAAAGCAAGATGGCCCAGAAAGAGTGATAAGCCAGCTGCAACAAAAGACAAATCCAAATGGTGTGCATATCATGAAGATTTTGGCCATCTCACTGAAGAATGCATAGTACTCAGGAAGGAGATTGGTTATTTGTTAAGCAAAGGGCACTTAAAGGAGCTTCTTGGAAGGAAAAAGTCAAGGATCCAGGATCCTGAAAAAGTTTCGGAAAGAGCTCCTGCTCCCCCAGCAGATGCACAGATTATTAACTTCATATCTGGAGGATCAGACATATGTGGCACTTCCTTTTCAGCAGCCAAGAGGCATGCCAAAGAAACAAAGATGGACAATGGGGACAGACCCATCCGGACCTCGATCCTTACACAAGAGAAAGTTATATCCTTTGATGAGGATGATCGTGTGGATGTTCAGGATCCTCATCATGATGGTCTTGTTATTACTTTGTTTATATCTAACCATTTTGTTCGCAGGATTCTCATAGATGGAGGAAGCTTAGTGAACATCATTCAGCTTGATGTCCTCAAGAAGATGAACATCCCTGAATCAGAAATTATCCCGAGATTATCAGTTCTTGTGGGATTCAGTGGATAAACTAAAAACACATTGGGGGACATTAAACTTCCCATTTATATAGAGGGACTTAGTTCTTTTCAAAAATTTTGTGTTATAGATTGCTTATCCTGTTGCAATGTTATCCTTAGCAGGCCATGGATACATAACATGAAAGCGGTTCCATCTACATACCACCAATGTGTCAAACTTCCTAGTCCATGGGGTGTGGTGAAGATTGAGAGTGACCAACAAGAAGCCAAGAATTGCTATACTTCATCGATGAAGCCAGCCTCAAGACCTAGGGAGCAATAGCAATTAAAGCATCCTCCAAGAGATGTACTGGAGGCAAGAGAACAAGATGTGAAAGATATCCTAATGGATCCTCAGGATCCTGAATCCAAAGTCTTCATAGGATCCGGGATCCTTAATGATATCGAACAGGATCTAGTATCCTTCCTCAAGAAGAGAAAAACTACCTTTGCCTGGAAGCATGAAGACATGACAGGTATTTCTAAAGATATTATTACTCATAAGCTTGGCATTGACAGGTCATTCAAACCCATACATCAAAAGAGGAGGAAGTTTACACTTGAGAGGAATGCCATCATCCAGGAGGAGGTAGATAAGCTGCTCAGAGTAGGTATGATTAGAGAGGTTAAGTATCCAAGGTGGTAAGCCAATGTGGTTGTTGTTCAAAAGAAAAATGGAAAGTGGAGGGTATGTGTCGATTTTACTGATTTAAACAAGGCATGTCCCAAGGATCCTTTCCCATTACCCCACATTGACTCCATGGTGGATGCTACCGCGGGTCATGAGTTGTTGACTTTCATGGATGATTCATCTGGATTTCAACAAATTCAGATGGAACCATCTGATCAAGAGGATACATCCTTTATGACCCCTATTGGTATCTATTGTTATATTGCTATGCCATTTGGAGTAAGAAATGCAGGTGCTACATACCAAAGGCTAGTCATTATGATGTTTAAGGAACAAATAGGACACACAATGGAAGTCTATATAGACGACATGGTGGTTAAGTCCAAGAGAGCTGAGGATCACCTTAGAGATTTGGAGGAGGCATTTGATATCCTTGATAAATTCAATATGAAATTGAATCCTTCCAAGTGTCATTTTGGTGTAAAAGCAGGCAAGTTCCTAGGATACATGGTGACAAAAAGAGGCATAGAAGCAAGTCCAGAGCAAATCAAGGCGATTGTAAATATTAAATCCCCTACCAATGCCAAGGATGTGCAAAGATTGATAGGGAGGATCGCAGCCTTGAACAGGTTCATCTCAAAGTCATCAGAGAAATGCAAGGAATTCTATGACATCCTGAGAAAGAACAAGAAATTTGAATGGACCGAAAAACATGAGAATGCACTCAAGGCCCTTAAGGATTACCTATCCTCGGCTCCAGCCTTAATATTAACCAGAAAAAGGGGATATATTATCCTTATATTTGGCAGTCTCTTCTAAGGCAGTAAATGCGGTCCTTGTTAAGGATCATGAAGGTACACAACACCCTGTATATTATGTAAGTAAAAGTTTGCTTGATGCTGAATCCAAGTATTCACATTTAGAAAAACTTATCCTTGCTTTGATTATGGCATCAACTAAATTACGCCATTATTTTGAAACACATGCTATTATTGTTGGAACTAACTTTCCGTTAAGAATGTTCACAGGAAACCTGAAATGTCAGGAAGGATGGCTAAATGGGCAGTAAAACTTAGTGCTTATGATATAAGATATGAGCCAAGAACTGCAATTAAATCCCAAGCCTTAGCTGACTTTGTGGCAGATTTCAGTAGTGATCTACAAAGGGAAGCTGAGTTGGAAGTTCAACAGCTTGAAGAGACTAAGGATCCTTGGATACTCTTCACAGAAACATCAAGGGAACCAGGCTAGGAATACTACTAAAATCGCCACAGGGGGACATAATACCCCACTCAATAGCTTGTGAGTTTCAAACTACTAATAATGAGGCTGAGTATGAAGCCTTGATAGCTGGGTTGCAAATTGACAAGCACATGAGGATCAGGTATCTTGAGGTACATGTAGATTCATTGTTAATTACTAATCACTTTAATGGATCTTATGCTGTTAAAGGTGAATGACTAATCAAATATTTAGAGATAGTCAAGAAATTGGCAAACTCTTTTGCTTCTTTTAGTTTGACACAGGTACCTGTTAGGGGTGGATTTCTAAATGACCAGTGATCCTTATTTACTGTTGGATTTAGTGATCCTCAATTCTGTCTGAAGTAGTGATCCTCAGAAGTGTTGCAGGATCAGGATCATGGATTACTATAAGGATCCTTGTACTAACGATTGTCTACTTTGAATTCGTAAATGTTTTGCAGGAATATCAACTTGGACTAAGTCTTGGCGACATTCCTGGAGAATATTCTCAGTCTATTCCGCACGTGCTTGGTCAGAAATGGACGTTGTGGAGTCGTGGAGGACTTGCACGAATTGCGGAATGTTAGTTAGGCTTGATATTTTCTATTTTTAAAGGGGTAGCGAGCTATTTTAGAAACACTTGGCTATTCTTGGCTACACACATACTCATACAACCGCTCTCATTAGCTCTCGACAAAACACTTAGCATTTTTCATACATTTCTACACGATACACTATAGTGATCCTTGTACTTAGCTCGCTATCATCCGAAGTTGTAACAGATTGTTTGTTTAATTTAAGTTGGTGATCGGTAGTTTCCATCACCCGGGGTTTTTTGTGCCGGAGATCAACTCTTGATCAAGGGCTTTTTCCCCGTATAAATCTTCGTGTCATTTGTTCATCATACTTCATAGTGATCCTTATTATTGTTCATCAATTCAAGCATCATACCTCACAACAGAAAGTTTGGTTACATTGTCATTGCTTGATTTTTGACCAAAACAGTTTGGCGCCCACCGTGGGGCAATTGGTGCTTCATTCTTAGAAAGATTCGTGCCTTTGTGATCATTTCGATTCACTACAACCAAGCAGATGGCTTCCTCAGTGAAGAATACTTCAAGTTTGATGCCCTCATTCAGTTATTCACAAGGCGTTCCTCCTTTGCCTCCACCACCTTCTGGATCCCAGAAGAATGCTGAGAATGCTGCGAAAAAACCAACTCCTATTTTCCAAAAACCACATACTTCTTCTGTTTCAACTAATCCTACTACTAATGATCTTTATACCATGATTTTGCAGATGAGGAATCATGCACAAGAGCAGGATAAGACCAACGAAAGGATCCTCCGGGAGATCGATGAAATCAAGAAACAGAAGAAATCAGTGGAGGATCACTCCCCTCTGATGCCAAGATCGATGAACTTCGACACTCCGGTCATAACTTCACAATACTCAGCAGTTCCGGACGTGCAATACTTGGGTGAACTATCAGGAAGGCATTATGGGACAACAACAATGAGTCAGCCATTTGGCTCTTACTTCCAGCCTCAGGGATCCTCTTCTCAACCATTAGGATCCTCCTCTCAGCATCAGGGATACTTCACGATAGGAGGATATGTGGGAATGCATGCAGCACAAGGATCCTCCCAGGTCCAAGGATCCTCCCAGGTCCAAGGATCCTCCCAGGTCCAAGGATCCTCCCAGTTCCAAGGATCCTCCCAGGTCCAAGGATCTTCTCAGGTCCCAGGATCCTCCCAGGTCCAAGGATCCTCCCAGGTCCCAGGATCCTCTCTGGTCCCAGGATCCTCCCAGGTCCAAGGATCCTCCCAGGTCCTAGGATCTTCTCTGGTCCCAGGATTCTCCCTTGTTCAAGGATCCCCCTGGTCCCAGGATCCTTTCAGGTTCAAGGATCATCGCAATTCCAAGGATCCAACCCCCTTCAAAATCAAGGATCCTCGAGAAATATGCAACCTCAGAACTCAGACGTCCATCAAGGAGACTTCATACCAATGCAGACCATTGCCTCCTCTGGTCCTTCAATCATGCCAGAGTATCGACAAGATGGATTCGCATCCGCAATTCCAAACTTGAATCCTATGGGAGGTAACACTTCTAATAATTTATATAACACTAACCATGGCTTTATGCAGGATACAGGTATCAATTAGGCCATGGCTAGGGAGCTGCAGAAGCTTAAGGATATGATATCCAGTGTACCAGGAGTTGTTAAACCCATTCCTGAGATTGCGGATGGTAGCCATAGGATATCTCGTTTTGCACCACCTTTGTGTGATGCTGAGATACCTAAAAGATTCCAGATACCATCAATGAAGTTGTATGATGGTTCAACGGATCCAGAAGAGCATGTAGCTCAGTACAGGGAGAGGATGGAGATCAATCCAATTCCTGAAAGGTTGAAAGAAGCATGTCTATGCAAGGGATTTGGATCCACACTTACAGGATCTGCTCTTAAATGGCTGCTAAGTCTTCCCCCTTACTCTATTACTTCATTTGCTAATTTAGTTAACTTGTTCAATAGTCAATTCTCTTGTAGCAGAAAGTTTGAACGATTAACTAGTGATCTATATAGGGTAACACAAGGCCAAAATGAATCACTTAGAGATTATATCACTAAGTTTAGTAAAGAATCCTTAGATATTCCCAATTTGGATATAGCTACGGCTGTTGAAGCCTTTAAAATGGGATTGCTTAGGGATTCATTATTCTATGATGATCTTGTTATGACACCTTGCAGGAATCTTGATGAAGTAAGGACTAGGGCCCTTAGGTTCATCCGCCTAGAGGATGACAAAAGGATCCAGGACAGATTGACAGGATCCTCAAAACAGGATAAGCAAGGATCCTACTTCAGGAACAACAAATCCAAGTCCTATAACGGATTTGATAACCAGAATGTGAACGCAGTGGAACAAGAAGAGGATGATGAGAATTATCCTCCTATCTCTGAATATTGTTTCTCTGTTGATAACAATGAACTAATCCTTGCAATGCAGAATCTAGGTGAGAAAGCTAGGTGGCCAAGGAAAAGTGATAAACCAGCTGCTACAAAGGATAAATCCAAGTGGTGTGCATATCATGAGGATTTTGGGCATCTTTCTGAAGAATGTATTGCACTTAGAAAGGAAATTGGTTATTTGTTGAGCAAGAGGCATTTAAAGGAACTCTTGGGACGAAAGAAGTCAAGGACTCAGGATCCTGAAAGGATCCCGGAAAGGGCTCCTGCCCCTCCAGCAGATGCACAAGTCATAAATTTCATATCCGGTGGATCAGACATCTGTGGTACATCCTTCTCAGCAGCAAAAAGACACGCTAAGGAAACCAAGATGGATAATGGAGACAGACCCGTCCGGACCTCCGTTGTCACCCAGGATAAAGTCATTACTTTTGATGAGGATGCTCGTCTTGACATCCAGGATCCTCATCATGACGGTCTTGTAATTACATTGTTTATTTCTAACCACTTTGTTCGCAGGATCCTTATAGATGGAGGAAGCTCTGTGAACATCATTCAGCTGGATGTTCTCAAGAAAATGAATATCCCAGAATCCGATATTATCCCAAGATCCTCAGTACTTGTCCTTGCATTAATTATGGCATCTACTAAATTGAGACATTATTTTGAGACTCATGCCATTATTGTTAAAACTAATTTCCCAATTAAGAATGTTCTTAGGAAACCTGAAATGTCAGGAAGGATGGCTAAGTGGGCAGTGAAGTTGAGTGCATATGATATAAGATATGAGCCTAGGACAGCCGTTAAATCCCAAGCATTAGCTGACTTTGTGGCAGATTTCAGTAGTGATTTGCAAAAGGAAGCTGAACTAGAAGTCCAACAGCTTGAAGAAACCAAGGATCCTTGGATACTGTTTACTGATGGATCATCCAATGTAAATGGAACAGGGCTTGGAATACTACTAAAATCACCACAGGGGGACATAATACCCCACTCCATAGCTTGTGAATTTCAAACTACCAACAATGAGGCTGAGTATGAAGCCTTTATAGCTGGTTTGCAAATTGCAAAGCACATGAGCATCAGGTATCTTGAGGTACATGTAGATTCTTTATTGATCACTAATCACTTTAATGGATCCTATGCTGTTAAAGGTGAAAAGCTAATCAAATATTTGGAGATAGTCAAAGAATTGGCACTCTCTTTTGTATCCTTTAGTTTGACACAGGTACCAAGGGAAGAGAATGCAGAAGCTGATGCATTAGCCAATCTAGGATCATCTTTGAAGATTCCTGAGGATATTGAGATCCCTATTATCCATATCCTGACCCCTGCTATCAAGGATCATGTAGCTATGGAGATAGGAGAAGATTCTGCAATCATCCCTAGTAATGATACCCAATCTCATTCAAGATCATGGATACTCCCAATCATGAAATACATACAATATGGAGAAATTCCTACAGGAGAAAACCCAAGGGCTTTCAAAATTAAGGTATTTCAATTTACAATATTAAATAATATATTGTATAAACGATCTCTTGCAGGACCATATTTAAGATGCATTGAGGATCCTGAAATTCAAGAAGTCCTAAAGGATTTCCATGAAGGAGATTGTGGAAACCACACTGGGGGCAGGGCATTATTCTCAAGGATCCTGAGGACAGGATACTATTGGCCCACTATGAAGAAGGATGCTATGGAGTATGCCAAGAAGTGTGATCCTTGTCAGAGGCATAGTAATATCCTTCACTAACCAGCAGAGCTCTTGCATCCTATATCCTCTTCTTGGCCATTCATGAGATGGGGAATGGATATAGTTGGAAAGCTTCCTAAGGCACCTGGTGGAAAAGTATTCATGCTTGCTATGACTGATTACTTCTCTAAGTGGATAGAGGCTGAAGCCTTTGCTCAAGTCAGAGAAAAGGAAGTTATATCCTTTATTAAAAGAAATATTATTACTAGATTTGGCATCCCTTCTGAAATTATTTGTGATAATGGATCCCAATTTATTGGGAGTAGAACCACTAACTTTTGTGACAGTTGGGGAATTAAGATGATAACAACAACACCAGTCCATCCACAAGCTAATGGTCAGGCAGAATCATCCAACAAGATCATCATCAACAATCTGAAGAAGAAGCTTGGATCCAAGAAAGGAAAATGGGCAGAAGAACTACCTTATGTGCTGTGGGCTGATAGAACAACTCCCAAGAATGCTACAGGCCAAACTCCATTTTCTTTGGTATTTGGGGCAGAGTCAGTGATCCCTACAGAGATGGTGGTTCCAACTGCAAGAACAAGCGCTTGTGATCCTGAAGAAAATGCTGAAAACTTGATTCAAGACTTGGATACTATAGAAGAAATCAGGGATTTAGCAAGGATAAGGATGGCCAGTTATCAACAAAGGATGGCTGGAGCTTACAACAAAAATGTCAGGCTCAGGAAATTCCAAGTTGGGGATATGGTATTAAGGAAAGCATTTCAAAACACCACCAATCCTGCTGATGGAAAGCTAGCACCAAAGTGGGAAGGACCCTATTTGATTGAAGCTGAAGCAGGAAAGGGGGCATATCGATTGCTAACATTGGAGGGTGATTTGCTACCTAGAGCTTGGAATGCTGTCCATTTGAAGAAATATTTCATGTGATCATGATCCATGATCCTTACCCGACAAGTATCCTTGAAGGATCCCCACTGACAGATGATCCTCTTTCTGGTAACATTCCAATCTTAAACTATTTCATTCTTTTTATTCTCTTACAAGGATAAGGATCCTGCGTCCTTTATCCTCCTTTTACTTGAATTTGAGTTTTGAAAGTTCAGGCATCCTTAACTAAGCGTTGAGTATCCACAGAAGTATCCAGTTATTGGGGCTTGACCCCAGTTATTTGGGCTTGACCCCAGTTGTTTGGGCTAGTCCCTAGTTTGGGCCTGTCCCCAGTTTTGCCAGTAGCGCACGATGATCCTGGTATAGTTCATGGCAATGGGACCAGTACCCGCTTTAGGGGCTGACAATTTCGTTGTACTGGCTATATCCAGGATCCTCCGTATAATGGTAGACGTACCATACATCCGTTCCTAAGGTATCTAACGTTTTCATGTTAGCTAAGGTTTTGGCATTTTCATGTCACTAAGTTTGGATAGTCGCCAGTAAGGGCCATACTCCAGTTTACATACGATCCTTTGGGCTTGTCCCCAGTTATCCTTTGGGCTTGTCCCCAGTATATTGGGCTTGTCCCCAGAATTATTGGGCTTGTCCCCAGTTACTAACATTCATCTTTTATTGGCTCAGTCCCAAGTAATATCTTATTTCAGGTTTGTGAAGATAAGTGACCAAAGATTCTTGACCCTCACTTTCAACTAAGGTTTGTATCTTGGGTTATCCTAATTTTAAGTGTTGAAGGATAGGATCCTAACTTGGGTTCTCCGGTATGATCCTAAACTGATTTGATTTTATTCATTATGTATTTAAGTGACACTTATCCTTTGACAACTGAACTTATGATCCTTAAACTATTTTTTATGTAATCCTTGATCATATCCTTAACTCTTAAGGGATATTTTTTAAATTTTTTCCTTACTTGATAAGTTTAAACGACATGAACATCACAATAGATTGAAAAATAAAATAACAATAAGGATATCAACACAGGATATAGCCAAAATGTTAAAGTCATTTTATTCACAAAAGCTTAAACCCTTTTAAGGTTGTCAAAATTGCCAACCCATGTTTCTACCAGTAAAACGTGGCCCGTCCACATGGGTTGGCAAAGGGTGTCCATTGTTCGTAGGTCTAACAAGTGCAGGAAATTAAAGACGGCAGGATCACAATGGCTTCATCCCCCAAACAGAGGATCCCTCCACCATTTGTAATCCTACCTATTGTTCAAAGGATCATCCATGATCCTCAACCCTAATTACTATTGTTCAAATACAGACCAACCATTGTTTATCAAAACATCATCAAAACAAAAAAACCATAACCAAACTGAAAAATGGGCTCCGGCTACGTCTAGAAATGTCCATCATTGCCCATTGTAGCAGCCTACACCTTCGCTGCATCACCATCTCCCGCTCCACTAGCTTCACCACCATGATCCTTGCCACTACCACTAGCCTCAATTGCCAGAACCTCATCAGCCTCATCTTTATCCTCCAATTCCGCCAGCCTAGCCTTCCAGCCTTCCACATCCCAGCTGCTCCTATCGAAGGCAGGATCCTGAGCTTCTTGAGCCATCTGGAGCTTGGTCTTGTACATGGCTATGGCAGCGGAGACCTTAGCATCCTCCGTGATCTCGCTCTTCTCATAATCAAAATTGATCAGGATTGTAGCTATCTGAGCTTTGGCTTCTTTGAGATCCTTTTGGAGGTCAGCAATCTTGAGATCCTTGAGCAATGCGACTTGTTGGAGGTCAGCAATCTTCTTGTCCTGCTCCTCGACATGCCCAACATAGTCCTCAATCTCAGCAAATTTCTGCAAAGAAGATAAAGAGCAGTTCAAGAACAGGTGATCCTCAAATAAGCTGGATACCTAAAGCAGGGACAAGGATCCTTACCTCGTTGAAGTATTCAAGGAACTGGTGGCGGATCAGGGGCAGACCTTGCAGATCCTCAGCTTCGGAAGTCTTTCTCTTCTTTCCACCTCTTCCCTTTGAAGTGGTAGCTTTGGGGATTACAACGGAGGGGCTAGCAGCAGATTTTTTCTTGGATCGGACGGTGTCAAGCTCAGTGACACTATATTTGGAAGCGGATCTTGATGATTTTCCAGCGCCTACACACCCAAAACAGATAAGTGTCCTTATTCTATTCATATATAACTATTTATTTAAACATTTGAATATAAAAAGAACAGGATACTTACTTGACATGGTGACAGAGCCTGAGGATACTTCTTGTGAATCCTGGGTGATTGTCTTGAATGATCTTGTTTCAGGATCAAGCTTTCTAAAGGCAGCAAGTCTCCCCTTGGTGGCAGCTGAAGGAATGATATGCGAGAATGTGATAGCTGTACAAAAAAGAAACAAAAGTATATTAATAATCATTTACTTAGTGATCCTTCTAAGGATCCTCCTATCCTACCATGAGTGCTCCATTTCTTCGGCAAATCCTTTCCATCCGGGATAGAATCCCTTCTGACGAAGAAGAACCGCCATTTCCAGTTGGTATCGTTTTTAGTAGCTTTAAAGATGGGATGTTCTTCTCCGGGTTTACGTTTGAACAAATATCGGTGGGATCCAAACGTTGTGAGATCATACATCTCAGCCAAATCCGACATTCCCAAGTCAATTCCTTCTTGCTCAATGATCCTTTCAAGGGTATACAAGACCCTCCAGATCATTGGCATAGCTTGAATATAGGAGATGCCGGTGAGGGAGAAGAAGGATTGGGTAAAGTCTGGAAAGGGATACGAATATCCTATTGTGAAAGGTGTGACTGGGAAAGCTACCCAAGTTTCAGAGACATAATCGCTTAAAACGGTGGGAACAAATGGTTTGAAAACAGTATTTTCTGGAAAACAGTGGCGGATTCTATCTATTTGTGGATCAGAGAAACATCATATTTCTTTCACCGAATCTTCGAGGATCCCCTGGCTCTTGAGAGGACTTTCCTTCTTATGATCCTTGGCTGGTGAGGATTTCAGCATCATCTTGATTTGAAGAAGGTAAAGAAAGATGAACGGAGGAAGAAAACATAAAGGAAGAAAAGGAAAAGAGTTACCTGCTTGATCGTCAGATGAGAATTTAAAGGGAGTTCACTTGAATTTGAATGCTAATCGATCCCTATCTCTAACTCCTATTTATAATGATGATTCTGCAGGATAGTCATCTCACTGACGTCATGATCGTAACGGCTAGTCCGCTTATAACGGCTAGTTATCCGTTGGTTAAATACGGATAAGATCGACAAAATATAACTCGTTTATTTACATATTTACTCCTTATATTTTGGGGGCAATTGTTAGGGGTGGATTTCTAAATGACCAGTGATCCTTATTTACTGTTGGATTTAGTGATCCTCAATTCTGTCTGAAGTAGTGATCCTCAGAAGTGTTGCAGGATCAGGATCATGGATCACTATAAGGATCCTTGTACTAACGATTGTCTACTTTGAATTCGTAAATGTTTTGCAGGAATATCAACTTGGACTAAGTCTTGGCGACATTCCTGGAGAATATTCTCAGTCTATTCCGCACGTGCTTGGTCAGAAATGGACGTTGTGGAGTCGTGGAGGACTTGCACGAATTGCGGAATGTCAGTTAGGCTTGATATTTTCTATTTTTAAAGGGGTAGCGAGCTATTTTAGAAACACTTGGCTATTCTTGGCTACACACATACTCATACAACCGCTCTCATTAGCTCTCGACAAAACACTTAGCATTTTTCATACATTTCTACACGATACACTATAGTGATCCTTGTACTTAGCTCGCTATCATCCGAAGTTGTAACAGATTGTTTGTTTAATTTAAGTTGGTGATCGGTAGTTTCCATCACCCGGGGTTTTTTGTGCCGGAGATCAACTCTTGATCAAGGGCTTTTTCCCCGTATAAATCTTCGTGTCATTTGTTCATCATACTTCATAGTGATCCTTATTATTGTTCATCAATTCAAGCATCATACCTCACAACAGAAAGTTTGGTTACATTGTCATTGCTTGATTTTTGACCAAAACAGTACCCAGAGAAGAAAATGTAGAAGCTGATGCTTTGGCCAACCTAGGATCATCATTGAAGATTCCAGAGGATATTAAAATTCCCATAATCCATATCTTGACTCCTGCCATTGAGGATCACACAGCTATGGAAATAGTAGAGGATTCTGCAATCATACCTAGTGATGGTGCACAATCACATTCAGGATCCTGGATCCTTCCAATCATGAGATATATACAACACGGAGAGATTCCTACAGGAGAAAATCCCAGAGCTTTCAAAGTGAAGGTATCTCAATTTATAGTATTAAATAACATGTTATATAAACGATCTCTTGTAGGTCCATATCTAAGGTGTATAGAGGATCCTGAAATTCAAGAAGTCCTAAAGGATTTTCATGAAGGAGATTGTGGAAACCACACTGGGGGCAGAGCACTGTTTTCGAGGATCCTTAGGACAGGATATTATTGGCCTACTATGAAGAAGGATGCTGTGGATTATGCCAAGAAATGTGATGCTTGTCAGAGACATAGTAATATCCTTCATCAACCAGCAGAGCTCCTGCATCCTATATCCTCTTCTTGGCCATTCATGAGATGGGGAATGGATATAGTTGGTAAACTTCCCAAGGCACCAGGAGGAAAAGTGTTTATGCTTGCTATGACTGATTACTTTTCCAAGTGGATAGAGGCTGAAGCCTTTGCTCAAGTCAGAGAAAAAGAAGTGATATCCTTTATTAAAAGAAACATTATTACTAGATTTGGTATCCCTTCTGAAATTGTTTGTGATAATAGATCCCAATTTATTGGGAGTAGAACTACTAACTTTTGTGACAGTTGGGGGATTAAGATGATAACATCAACACCAGTCCACCCACAAGCTAATGGTCAAGCAGAATCATCCAACAAGATCATCATCAACAACTTGAAGAAGAAGCTTGGATCCAAGAAAGGAAAATGGGCAGAAGAGCTACCTTATGTGTTATGGGCTGATAGAACAATTCCCAAGAATGCTACTGGCCAGACTCCATTTTCTTTAGTGTTTGGAGCAGAATCAGTGATCCCTACAGAGATGGTAGTTCCTATTGCTAGAACAAGCATCCGTGATCCTGAAGGAAATGTTGAAAACTTGGTTCAAGACTTGGATACCATAGAAGAACTCAGGGATTTGGCAAGGATAAGATTGGCTAGCTATCAACAAAGGATGGCTGGAGTTTATAACAAGAACGTCAGGATCAGAAAGTTTCAAGTTGGTGACATGGTGTTAAGGAAAGCATTCCAGAATACCACAAATCCTGCTGATGGCAAGTTAGCACCAAAGTGGGAAGGCCCCTATCTTATTGAAGCTGAGGCAGGAAAGGGGGTATATCGTTTGTTAACAATGGAAGGTGATCTGCTACCAAGAGCTTGGAATGCTGTCCATTTGAAGAGATACTTCATGTAAGGAGGACCTAGGATCCTTGGTCATCTTCATGTCTGGTATACATTAAGGATCCTTAGAGGATATATGATCCTCATTCTGGTAATGATCTGATTCTAATTTATTTAATCCTTTACTTTAATTTATTACGAGGTGAAGGATCCATGATCCTTTGTCCTTTTTTCACTAAGTTCTGAGTTTTGTAGAAGATTGATGCATCCTTGACATAGGATCAAGTATCCACAGAAGTCTCCTAAGTTTTATGGGCTTGTCCTCAGTTTTTGGGTTTATCCCCAGTTTTTGGGCTTGTCCCCAGTTTAAGGTATCTACTACCTTCGCCAGTAGCGCACGATTATCTTGATGCAGTTAAAGGCAATGGGACCAGTACCCGCTTTAGGGGCTGACAATTTCATTGTATTGGCTGTATTCAGGATCCTAAGTATAATGGTAGACGTACCATACATCCGTTCCTAAGGTTTCTAACATTTTCACGTTAGCTAAGGTTTTGGCATTTTCATGTCACTAAGTTTGGATAGTCGCCAGTGAGGGCCATACTCTAGTTTACACAAGATCCTTGGGCTTGTCCCCAGTTTTTTGGGCTTGTCCCCAGACACTAATGCTTCCTTTTGCAGTTGGCTTAGTCCCAAGTTATGTTTTATTTTAGGTTTCTAAAGCTAAACAGTTAAGGATCCTGGATCCTAACTTCTTACAAGGTTTGTTTTTTGGTGATCATAATGCTAAACATCAAGGATTTAGGATCCTAACTTGGATTCTCTAGTATGAACCTTATTTACTTTAATTTTATTCTTGGTTTATCAATCATACCCTATTATTTGACAATAGGATATATGATCCTAAAATTATCTCAATTTTTGAACTTTTTGATTATATGATATTTGATCCTTGATCATATCCTAAATTTTTTGACATAATATACTTTCATTATTAACTTGTAAGTTCAAAGGAGTATGCAACGATAATTGAAAGGTAAATAGATACAAAATGAACAACACGAGATAAGCCAAAAGATTAAAGTTTTATTTATTTATCAAAAGTTAAACCCTTCAAAGGTTGTCAAAATTACCTACCACAAGCATCTACCAGCAATACGTGGCCCGTCCGCTGGGGTAGGTAAAGGGTGTCCATACTAAAAGTTCGATACATGCAGGAAATAAAAGGCGAGGGGCACCAAAGGCTTCATCCTCCACAAACAAAAGGACCCATCCACCTTTGTTACCCCCCCTATTTTTCGAAGGATCAATGATCCTTAAACCCTAATACTATTGTTCACCATGCAAACCATTGTTTAAAACACCAACAAACAAAAAACTACCAAATCATAAAAAATGGGCTCCGGCCACGTCTAGAAATTTCCATCATCGCCCATTTCTGCAGCCTACACCTTTACTGCATTCTTACTTAATCATTATAATCGTGATCATGCTTCCTAAACTCATCTCAATTGGGTTTTAGAGTACCTTGTGGAGAATCGGAGGCCCGTAACTATCACTTTATTTAAAACTAGCATAAACGTTAATTAAGTGGCCTTGAAAAGCATTTACAACCAGCTCCACACACAATCAAACAATAAATTGCCAGCAGCAAGGTCTGTCACGGCCCGCGATAGCCTTGTCTGCTCTTTCGTGGGGCACCAAAGCTCCACCGTAAGCTACCGTAGCTTACGGTAGTCTCTAAAAGGGCTTACGATAACCAGGTACTGCCTTACGGGAGAAAAGAAAGGCCAGCACCCACCGTAAGCTACGGTGGGCACCGTAAGCTATGGTGGTGCCCAGATCTGCTTCCCGTTTTATGCCTAAAACTCCCTTAACTCATCCGTTTTTGCATCCGAATCACTAGATACTTAATCCTAATTGTTCTTAAAGTTATTCCTTACATAACTAACTAAAAGTCCCTGCCCCGGGTCTCAAATCTATCCGTATTTCTTTAACAATACACTACTATGCATAATTATTCGACCCATTCATGACCTTGTCAAGCATCTCACATGTGTACACTTAAAACTTGCATAACGTTAATACTATAACACTTTTAAATTATCCGAATAAAATATTACCTTCGTTATTATGTGTACAAACGTTTCGTAACGAAACAAACCCTTATTTTGACCCGTTCGGTCTTCTTAGTAAACACCATGACACAATAACCAAATCCTAAATAGACTTAGATTACCATACTTCACATATAGCCTTTCTAAAATGGTATAGGAAGTGATTCGGAAATCACTTCCTTAGTGCTCCTTACTTGCTACCAATGTCAATAAAGCATCTCGCATAATTTCTAACATTTATCATACAAATAATCTCTTTACGACTAAGGAGGGAGTCAGGGAGTTTACTTACCTCGTGCGTCTGAATTTACACATCGCTTCCATGTTTACCTTCGACTCGTGGCACTTCCATATTTGTGCCCCTATTGACATGACTCCTATCCATACATGTCATCATAATTGTAACACGGTTAGCTTACAAACATTCTTTCATTTGGCTTTCAAAACATGCAAGATTTGATTTTCGTTAGCTTATTAACGCATATAAGGGATATGTATCATCATACTTTACTACTACCATACATAACACATCAACTAACGAGTTCATAACGCAATAGTTTCTTGCATACAAACTTTTACCTTTTTAACTTCAATTCTATACGTAATCCGCTCTCGTTTATAAACTATACCATTCACTTACATAACTATTGCATTCACATATAGTTTGCATTCCATAACACTTTTCACAAGAGATCAATTTCATAATTTCCACATACAACGCAAGACTTCCTAATTCATTCAAAATTTCATAAATCAACTACTCAAGCATTTAATCGAACACTTGGTATGCGTATAACATTGTAAGCACTATGTACAAGTATTCAATGCACAATTTCACTAGTAATCTTCATAACTCACTAAATCAACTAAATTCACATCGCTCATTCATTCATTCTACAACATACTAATCTATTGGTATTTTTGCACATAACATTCACCCATCCAAATCTCTTGGTTTATTAACTACAATTTCACCATACAACCAAATAAAATGGGTTTCTACCCAAACTTTCTATCTAATCAGTATCATGCATAAAACATCTTCTATTTAATGATTCTAAACCATAGACAAGTTCAATTTCATACTTTTTCATAGATTAATCAAAACCCTTTTCATTAACTATCAACAAATCGCATAATTCAACTTACCCCATGTTGGAAAACCCTTAGATGAACGAGGAATTGATCACATACATTCGATTAGCCCTTGATTTCCTTCTCAATTCGTTGGTTTTAGGATGCTAGGGTTATGGCTCTTCCTTGGCTCTTGTTCTCGATCGCACGCCCCAAACACAAAAACACTGACTTATTTTTTTGTCAAGTGTTTTATTTAAAACACTTTTCCCTTTTAACCCCTCCATCTTTCAAAACATGTCATTTATTTCCTTTCACATACTAACTTGGTTAATCTCATGTGCACATAAGTTTTAGAATTTCCATAACTTGTAAAACTTAGAGAATGGTAAAGTAATTCTATATTTACCACGTCTTATTAATAAAATTTTAATATTATATTGCGACGTACGAAATTCGGGGTGTTACAAAGTGAGTGTGATTGATGTGTCCTATCGATCTGGTTATCACATATTTATAGTTACAAAGAAAACAAATTCTCCTAAAATGGTGGGGTGCCTTGGAATATTCCTTTATGAACGTCATTGACTAGGTATTGCGGCTTTAACGTCTTTCTTCTAACTATTTAGACCGAGTCTTCAGAAGAACAAGTCTTGGTGAACGTTACTACCCTGCACTCGTGACCTGCAAGCAGAATGTTAACAAACACCAGGATATAGCAACAGGATGTTACCAATATCCTAGTCTAGTATCCTGGTAGTAGACAGCTATTATGTAATCAAGATATAATCCAAAATATGACCCAGGATATGGGCTCGGAATTTCACCTATAACAATTATCCCCAAAAATGTTACCGTTTGAGGATCCTGAGTCCCAACGGTTACATTTTTACGAGTTCCAAGGTAATTATGAGATAAGACTCTGATGTGACAACTTGTAACCGCCCAGGCTATAAACTCTCATCACCCCCTATATCTTCTCATCTTTATCTCCATTTATCTTCATCAAGAAATCACATGGTAAAAGATTTCTCTCTTTCCTCATTCCTTTTCTTCTTCTTATTCTCAAGTTCCGACGAAGATATGGCAAGACAGACAAGATCAAGCTCCGGTGATTCAGCTCCCACATTTTTTCCTCATAATATCCTTCAAGACCCGGAAAAGGAAATATGCTCCTTTGACAGTGCTCACCTGTCGGCCCTCAAGACTTCCAGTATCTTCCCGGAAGGGACGGTGTTCCGGCCATATGATCGGGAAATCCGGTCGGACATGGCATCCAACGAGTGGCTCTGTTTTAACGCCTTTCCGTTTACCTTGGGCTTCCAATTCCCTTTTCCCGATTTCATCATTGAATTTTTTCGCATTACCAAACTCAGCTTCAGCCAGACTATGCCGATGATCTGGCGGGTGTTGCTCGTTCTTGATCGAATCAAGAATGCCCACATTCCCGAGCTCTCCATCCATGACCTTCCATTAGCATATCGGCTTAGATCCCATGGGTCATGCAGATTTTTGTTTTACTATACTTCCAACGATCCTCTGATACTCCAAGCCACCGGGAACGAGGAGGAATGGAAATCCAAATTCTTTTTTGTAAAAAGAAGTTCGATCCCTGGCGGAGTGGATTATCCGGTGAAGTGGTTGAGAAAGGGTAGGATTTAGGGTTTTAGGATGATCCTCTTACATATCCTATCCTGTATTCTGAACTGATTTTTCTTATGTTTCATGCAGCTGACTTCAGGAAACTAGCACCTCCTCTTGCCGACTCAGAAAAAAGAATCCAAGCCATCAGACTTCTTCATGAGGTCGAAAGGAGTTTTATTCCGAACCCAGCATCATCAAGCCAACACTCCAGTTCAAACATGTCGGGTACGGATCCTGTTTAATATCATGCACACATTTTGTCATTTAATATACAACAAGGTTTTTAGATTACTCCCTGTTATGCAGATGCTAGCAAAGTCCTAATCCTGCTGGACCTTGATGAACTTGACAGCTATCCTACTCCTTCCAACGTCAAGAAGGAGGCCCCTGTTGCTACCAGCTCCAAACCAGCCGCAGCTCCAAAGCCCAACCCAAGAACTCATGCTTCCACGTCCAAGAAAAGAAAGGGTTCAAAGACCACTGCTCCATCTTCTGAAGGGTTCTCCTACGAGGAGCTCAGTTTCACCGAGGCCTTGGAACCCATGACTTCCTTCCTCAATAAGGTAATATCCTGGCTGTATATCTTGTATGTACATATTGGTTGAATATCTGGTTAGTAAACACTAATCCGTACCTGTATTTTGCTCTGTAGGGTCTCAAGCATCTGCTACACCTCTACACCGATGCCTGCAGGACAGTGAAGCTCCAAGAGGCCAAGATCAAGCAACTTGAGACCACCATAGCTGACCATGGTACAATTGCTGAAGCCAAGACCGACATTACAAGGATACGTTGAAGAAGGTTGCTCAGGATGCCGAAGTGAAGCTGGCAGCCGCCCATGTCGAGCATGAACAGGCCATGATCTCCTTTCGAGAGGGGATCAAAATCTCTGCCGTTGTCTCCCTCCTACAAGCTCGAATCAAGATGGCTTATGAAGCTAAGAAGACAAGCCTTGAGTGTCCAGCCTGGCCGTTTGACTCCAGGGTGGCAAAGCTAAAGGATCTCGGAGGCAATTCTGTGTCGTATCCTGCTAAAGCTAGGGCTGGATAGACTTCGAAGGCAGCTGAGGTGGTGGACGAGGCTGGAGAAAAGAAGGATGCTGGTGGCGATGCTGGTCAGGATGCTGCTCTGGATGCTGGTGCTAAGGAGGTGAAGAAGGATGGTGGTGATGCTGCTGTGTGAGGGCATTTAAGTGGGCAATGATGTATATTATTGCTTAGGCCGGAGCCCACTTTTTTAAATTCGAATAGTCTGTAACTCCAAACAATTTACTTTTCCTGCACTTAGATACAATATGATGGCCAAAGGTGGAGGGATCCTGAGTTTCAGGACGAAGCCCTTGGTCATCAACTTTAATATGCTTTTTGAACAATCAACAGTTGAAGGTGGAGGGATCCTGTGTTTTCAGGATGAAGCCTTCAACTGTTTATGTAAATATGCTTTTGAACAAGTTGTACTTTTGGTGGATGGGTCTCGTTTTGAGATGAAGCCAAAAGTACAACCTTTTGAATCGTTAATAATAACTAACCTTTTAGCCTTATCCGTTATTGTTATATCTTTCTTTTATCTTTTGAAAAATACTTTCTGTATATCCTGATCAAATATCCTGGTCAGGATACTGATATTATGCTCAAAATTCTTGTTATTCTTATTCAAAAATGTTAGGTAAGAATTTAATTAAATATGAGATGGTAAAAGCTTAGCCTATTCAGATAAAGCTTTTGAACTTAGGGAAATAAAAAACCATACCAGAAACACTTAGGAAATAATTTCCAACTTCAAGCTTTGAATGTTTTGCAATCTCCCCAGCATGGATGTCCCCTGTCTGTGCAGGATATTGCATCAGTACATGACATATTTTAGTACTCCTTCAGTCTAATACTTGTAATATTTTATTTATAAAAGAATGTGTTCAATCAAAATCACATTTTGTTTGGAACTTGTCCATAAACTTCCGTTTTTCTGGGGATAATCCCTTAATATCCTAGGGATAAACCCTTAGTATCCTGGGGATAAACCCTTAGTCTCATGCGCTACAGGCGGGAGTGTATAAACTCCAAGACTTAGAAAGGTGAAAACCTTTAAACCTTAGAGAGTATGAAAATACCCTTTCGTGATAGAGGGTGATCAATCCTCATATACCTTAAGGATCCGGGATATAGCCAATAATAACGAAATTGTCAGCCACTGTTACATGAACTGGTCCCACTATCTTGAACTATTCCCAGATAACTTGCGCTCCAGGCAGGGTGTTTAAATCCAATTCGAGAGAAAGGTGAATACCTTTAAACCTTTGAAGGGATAAGGATCCCTTAAACATGAGAGAGGGGGCCAATCCTCTAATCTTTCGATTCATCTTGAGTATATATCCTGGAGTAACATCCTGAAGCGTATCCTACAAAGCACCTTTAAACTAAGGTGGGTGTTAGCTTGGCTAACACCCCTCCGATGCTTAAGTCAATATTGGGTTCAAAAGAATAAATAAAATCAAACATATTTAAAATAGATAGAATTCATACCATCCTGAGTTAGAAATTAAATTCTAAACTCACTTGAAATAGTGCTTAAGGTGTATAGCATTCCAGGATCTTGGTAACATATCTCCTTCCACATTCTTGAGTCGGTATGCTCCTTTTCCAGATTCCGATTCAACTTTATATGGTCCTTCCCATTTTGGGGCAAGCTTTCCATCAGCAGGATTAGTAGTATTTTGAAAAGCCTTCCTTAACACCCAATCTCCAACTTGAAACCTTCTAGTCCTTCGATTTTGTTATATGCTCTGGATATCCTCTGTTGATATGTTGCCATCCTTAGCTTTGCTGCATCCCTTGTTTCATCAATAGTATCAAATTCTTGACATAAAGTTCCAGGATTCGTCTCAGGATCCCGGAGGCTTGATCTTGCTGTAGGTATCACCATCTCTGTCGGGATCACTGCTTCTGCCCCGAATACCAAGGAAAACGGGGTCTGACCAGTGGCACTCTTCACTGTCGTCCTATCAGCCCATAGGATAAATGATAATTCCTCTACCCATCTTCCTTTTTTAGCACCTAGTCTTTTCTTCAAATTGTTAACAATTATCTTGTTTGACGATTCTGCATGTCCATTTGCTTGAGGATGTACTGGAGTTGATGTGATCATCTTGATTCCCCAACTTTTGCAAAAATCAGTAGTTCTCTTCCTGATGAACGTAGAGCCATTATCACAAATTATCTCAGCTGGTACCCCAAATCTAGTCAGGATATTCCTCTTTATGAAAGACACTACTTCTTGATCTCTTACTTGAACAAAGGCCTCAGCTTCGACCTACTTGGAGAAATAATATGTCATTGCTAGCATAAAAACTTTTCATCCTGGAGCTTTTGGGAGTTTCCCCACTATATCCATACCCCATTTCATGAATGGCCAAGGGGATGCAATAGGATATAATGGCTCAGCAGGCTGATGCAATATATTGATGTGCCTTTGACACGCATCACATCTTCGAGCATATTCTGCAGCATCCTTTCTCATAGTCGGCCAATAGTATCCCGTTCTTAGCACCTTTGAGAACAATGACCTGCCCCAAGTATGGTTTCCACAATCCCCCTCATGTATATCATGAAGTACCTCCTTTGTCTCAGGATCTTCCAAGCACCTTAGGTATGGACCTGCAAGAGACCTGTTATACAAAACATTATTTATAATAGTGAAACAAGATACCTTCATCCTGAAAGCTTTAGGACTCTCATCCTTTGGGATGTCTCCTTCTTTGATGTACTTTATAATTGGGGCCATCCAGGATTCAGGATTCTTTTCAGGATATTCATCATCGGGATCCTGGATACTTGCTACCTCCTTATCCTGAGACTTGAAGTGCTCCACAGCAGGATACAGGCTATGTAGTATTGGTATTTGAGTTCCTTCCGGTATCCTGACTGCAGATCCTAAATTTTCCAAAGCATCTGCCTCAGCATTATCCTCTCTTGGTACCTGTTCAAGTGTAAAAACTTCGAAATATCCTGCTAATTTTTCGACAATTTCAAGATATTCAATTAACCTTTCACCTTTGAATGCATAGGATCCATTGAAATGGTTAGTGATTAACAAGGAATCAACATATACTTGCAAACTTTTAATATTCATATTCCTAGCCAGTTCTAATCCTGCAATCAGAGCTTCGTATTCTGCTTCATTATTAGTAGCAGGAAATTCACATCTAATGGCCTAGGGTAATATGTCCCCTTGTGGCGATTTTAGTAGTATACCTAGTCCTACACCTCTCACATTGGATGCACCATCAGTATATAATGTCCAGGATCCTGAAGTTTCTCCTAGTTGATGTACTTCTAGGTCTACTTCATTTTGAATGTCACCACTGAAATCAGCCACAAAGTCTACTAGAGCCTGAGACTTTATAGCATTTATAGGTTCAAATACTAGATCATAAGCACTTAATTTTACGGACCATTTAGCCATTCTACCCGACATCTCAGGTTTCCTAACCACATTTTTAACATGATAATTAGTTTTAACATGAATCCTATGTGTCTCAAAATAAAGTCTAAGCTTAGTTGATGCCATAACTAGGGCCAATATCAATTTTTCTAAGTGTGAATATCTAGTTTCAGCATCTAATAAACTTTAACTAACATAATAGACAGGATACTGCTGACCTTCATGATCCTTTACTAGAACGACACTTACTGCATTCCTTGATACTGCAAGATATAGGGATAATGGTTCACCATCCTCGGGCTTCATCAATAGAGGTGCAGTTGAAAGATATTGCTTTAATTCTTGTAGGGCTGCTTCATGCTTTTCTTCCCACTCGAATTTCTTATTCTTCTTCAGGATATCGTAGACTTCCTTGCATCTTTCTGAGGATCTTGATATAAACCTATTTAACGCCACTACTCGTCCCGTTAATCTTTGCACATCTTTCATGTTGGATGGTGATTTGATATCCAGGATAGCTTTGATCTGTTCTGGGCTTGCTTCTATTCCCCTTTTAGTCACAATGTATCCTAAAAATTTTCCTGCCCCCACTCCGAAATGGCACTTAGCAGGATTCAGCTTCATGTTATATTGGTCCAGGATATCAAATGCGCCTTCAATATCCTGGAGATGATCCTTAGCCTTCTTGGATTTTACCACCATGTCGTCAATATACACCTCCATGGTGTCCCCCAGTTTATCTTTAAACATCATATTCACCAATCTCTGGTACGTTGCACCTGTATTTTTTAAACCGAAAGGCATGGCAGTATAACAATAAATACATGTTGGTGTCATGAAAGCAGTATCCTCCTGATCGGACGGTTCCATTTGGATCTGCTGAAATCCTGAGGATGCATCCATAAAGGTCAGCATTTCATGACCGGCGGTTGCATCTACCATTGAATCTATATGAGGCAAGGGGAATGGGTCTTTAGGACATGCTTTGTTCAGGTCTGTGTAATCTAAACAAACTCTCTATTTCCCATTCTTCTTTTGAACCACGACCACATTTGCCAGCCATTTGGGGAATTTGACTTCTCTAATCATCTTGGATTTCAATAATCTTTCAACCTCCTCCTGTATGATTGCATTTCTTTTAGGAGCAAGCTTCCTTCTCTTTTGTTGAACGGGCTTGAAAGACATGTCAATCCCAAGCTTATGAGTTATAATATCTTTAGAGATACCTGTCATATCCTTATGTTTCCATGCAAATGTGGACATCTTGCATTTCAAAAAATTAGTTAGGTTATTTTCAATATCCTGAGGTATATTAGTTCCTACGAGCACCGAGATATCTGGATTATCTTGATCCAGGATAATTTTTTAACATCTTGCTCTGAAGCTTCCATGATATCCTGCGCTCGTATCTTTAATTGCTATCATGCTTTAGGATTCATTGAAGCTTTCATTGAGGAGGAATAACATTCTTTTGCCTTTTGTTGATCACTTTCTACTTTAACTACCCCCCAAGGGGTAGGGATCTTGATGCACTGATGATAGGTTAACGGGGCGGCCTTCATATCGTGGATCCATGGCCTACCCAATATGATATTGTAACAGGATAAGGAATCCATAACACAGAATCATTGCATTGAATTTACTCCTTCAACATATATTGGCAGCTTTATTTCCCCCGTAGTATTCTTTGCCTCTCCACTGAATCCTACAAGCACAGTGGATTTTGAAGTGATCTCCATCTGGGGAATGTTCATTCTCTTTAGTGTTTCCAGCTGGATAATGTTAACAGAACTGCCATTGTCCACCAGTATCATGCGTATAAAATGGTTAGCAATACACAAAGTGATTACCAAACCATCATGATGAGGATCCTGGACGCTATCCCGGTCATCATTATCACTTTATCAGTTGTAAGAGTTGTCATCCTGGTCGGCTTGTCTCCCCGTTCCGCCTTAGCCTCCTTGGCATGTCTTTTTGCTGCGGAGTAAGAGGTTCCACATATGTCGGATCCTCCTGAAATAAAGTTAATTATCTTGGCATCTGGAGGAGGTGACACTGCACGTTCAGGATCCTTATCAGTATCCTGACCCTTGTCTTTCTTTCTGCCCAGGAGATCTTTCAAATACCCTTTGCTTAACAGGTAGCTTATTTTCTTTCTCAGGGCTATGCAATCTTCTGTCACATGTCCAAAATCCTCATGGAAGGCACACCACTTGGATTTATCTTTCCAATCAGCCTTTTGCTGGTTCTTTCTTGGCCACCTTGCTTTATCTCCCAAGCCCTGCATAGCATACATTAGTTCGGGTATATTAACAGAAAAACAATACTCTGACAATTCAGGATACTCCTCAGGATCCTCATCCTCAACAGCATTCACTTTCTTGCTGTCATTCCTGCCATATGGCTTAGAGCGATATGGCTTATATGAGGATTCTGACTTCCTGTTGGTTGATTCGTATGTTAAGGATGAATACATCCTCTCTTGTATTTTCTTATCATCTTCAAGTCTGATATATCTCAAAGCTCTATTTCGAGCTTCATCCAGGTTCCTGCAAGGATTCATCACAGGATCCTGATAAATTTGGGAATCCTTTTGCAACCCCATTTTGAATGCCTGTACAGTTGTGGCAACATCAAGGTGTGGCATATCCAAGGATTCCCTGCTAAACTTGTTCACATAATCCCTTAAGGATTCTTGAGGACCCTGAGTTATCCTGTAGAGATCATTGGTTAGTTTCTCAAAACTTCTACTGCAAGAAAATTGACTATTAAACAAGTTAACCAAATGAGCAAATGATGTAATTGAATGAGGTGGAACGTTTAAGAGCCATTTTAGGGCTGATCCTGTTAGGGTAGAGCCGAAACCCTTGCAGAGGCATGCTTCCTTGAGATATGAGGGAATATGATTAATCTCCATCATCACCCTATACTGAGCAATATGCTCTTCAGGATCCGTGGTCCCGTCATAAAGTTTCATATTAGGAGTTTGAAATCTTTTTGGGATTTCAGCATCACATATTGGATATGCAAATCGGGATATCCTGTGACTATCCTGGGATACTTCCGGGATAGGCTGAACAACCCCAGGTACACTGGATATCATATCCTTCAGCTTCTGAAGCCCCCTAGAGAGTGCCGATGTCACACCTGTATCCTGCAAAGATCTGAAACTGTTAGTAGCAGGAGTATTAATATTATTAGACACGTTACCAGTCTGAGGATTTTGGCCATATCCTGGAGCATATCCTGAGCCCCTCACAGTTGATACCCTAACTATTGATGGTATCTTAGGAGCATGATCCTGGGAGTGACTTGGTACAACATTGCCCTGATTATCCTCAGTATATACTGTTGAGCCGAAGTTCAGTGCTCTGGGCTGCAAGGGAGTGACAACATCCTCAGCAGGTCTAATGGAGTTAGACTTCAAGAGTTGTACCTCTCTTATCAGCATTTGATTGGTCTCCCGCTGCTGCTTCATCTGATCCTGTATACTGCCAAACAAAGTTAGAATTTCATCATTAGAAGCCATAATAGGGGTTCTCCCTGAGGCAGCAGATCCATGGACGTTTTGAGCAGGAACAACATCCTGAGATGTGTGAGTTTCAACCCTCCTTGGTGGAGCTTGAGGCTGCGATGAAGCTTGCGTCCTTGGAAGTGGTGGAAGCACCAGACCGGTCATGGTAGAGGTTGTAGCAGACATGGATGAAGAGCTTGTGTTTGATTTTGAGGCCATTGAAAATAGTTGTGCAAAAAGTTTCGAAAAAAGAAAACCAAGTAAAGATTTTAGCAAGGTTTTTAGTAAGAATAGCACCACTTGCCCCACGGTGGGTGGCAAATTGTTTTGGTCAAAAATTACCGAAGCAATTTAGAGATCAAATTAGTTTTGTGAGGTAGTGTGCTAGCAGTGTTTATAGAAAATATGTTGATTTAGTTGTTTGCAAAAACAGTTTTCAGGATATAGCTCAGGATACCAAGCTATATTAACAATCAAACAATTAGCAAAAAAGTAAAGGTTGACACGAGATGCACGAGGAAAGCCCTTGATCAATCTAGATCTCCAGCATAAAACCTCAGGAGCTGACAATCGCAGCTGCCTTGTTCTTCTTATTACTTCAAAACTCAGGATACAGTGCAGGATAATGCCCAGATCATTGCTAAGTGTTACAATGCTTGCAAGAAGTGTGTGATTGCGAGAGAAAGTATAAGAATTCGAGAGAAGTGAGTGTGATTGATGTGTCCTATCGACCTGGTTATCACATATTTATAGTTACAAAGAAAACAAATTCTCCTAAAATGGTGGGGTGCCTTGGAATATTTCTTTATGAACGTTATTGACCAGGTATAGCGGCTTCAACGTCTTTCTTCTAACTATTTAGACCGAGTCTTTAGGAGAACAAGTCTTGGTGAACGTTACTACCCTGCACTCGTGACCTGCAAGCTGAATGTTAGCAAACACCAGGATATAGCATCAGGGTGTTACCAATATCCTAGTCCAGTATCCTGGTAGTTGATGCGTGTGTAGCGTTATAGCATTGGTAAGATACCGAGGTAGTATAGCATTGGTAAGTGCACCCATCGTGAGCGTAGTATAGCATTGGTAAGATACCGAGGTCGTCCAAGGACACAAGAGCTTTTATTACCGGTTTATCCTCAACGTCTAATCAAATCAAAAGTTTAGAAAAAGTTTTAAACATGAAACTAAAAACTAAAAATGCTGAAAAATAGAATAAAAATAAAATAGATAGACAAGATGAATCACTTGGATCCGACTCGCCTTTAGTGTAACCTTTGATGTTTTCCGCTCTTTTGCACTTTTTAAGAGATTATCTTAGTTATAGTAGTAGGCCCCTCTTTTGAAGGTGACGTTACCCTCAACCAAGTAGTTTGAGTCAGCAAGGATACAATCCTAAAAGGTTGGATTATTGAAAGATAACTATTTAAGTTATTAATGCGTAATGTGGTAGTGTAACACCCCAAAAATATAGATATCATATTTTAAACTAAATATCGGTAATAGTCAAGATAAAATAACTAGGACTGAATAACCTAGTTAGTTAGTGTCTTGACATAATAGAACAAATATCGTTAAATACCCTTTAAATAACTTGTGTATACTAGAGGGACCAAACTTGTCAAACTTGAAACTTGAATGTTTAATAACAAAATAACACACCAAACACACACCTAAGTGTGTGTGTGGTTCGATCAGAGCAAAGGGCGACCAGGAAGTTCCCCTTCAAACCCTAACTCTTACAAAACTCACAAATTGAAGGCTCAAATCAAGTCCAAATCGAAATCTGAATATAGATTAGTGATCACCTCGGCGAAGGGATCATAAGGTATGTGAAATTTCACTATTTGGTTCCATCTTAAATTTTAGATGAACTCATGAAATTCGAATATGAGCTTGCATGATCATTGTTTGGATGAAATTGAGAATGAAATTATGTCTAGGAGTAAACCCTAGCCATTTACTTGTTGAATTGATGCTTATAATTGTGAATTCATGATCCCACACTCATGTGTCAAGTGGGTTTTGTAGAATTATGTTAAACACTAGGATTATCATTGTTAACTTAGTGTATTTGAGCTCTATGGAGTGAATTCTGACTTGTTGATATGAAAAATTTACATGAACTTGTGAAAGGATGCTTAAATCTTGGCTAAATACTTAGTTAAGAACTTGATTTTTAATTATATGAAATCATGCTCATTAGGTGTTTGATGTAATGCCTAAGAGAAGATAAATGTTAAAAACCCGACTAAAAATGCATAGTTGACTAGTGTGGAAAATTATGCGTTATATGCTATAAGAGAGTTCTAAACAACTATGGTTGAACTCTATAGGCAAGGAAACCGGGACGCCAAGCGGACAAGCTAGTGGCGATACCCGTTTGAAAGGATTGCTCTAAAGGTACGTGACCTAGGGTTTCGTTACATTATGTATAAAGTTTGATCATAGCTATAATTATGGTGTCGTAATTTAATACGCAAGTTTGATGTGTCATTGAAGTGATGTAGTTCACTCGACAATCAAACGGGTCGAAATAATGATAGAAATAAGTTTGAGTTGTCATTGAAGTGATGGTTTTCACTAGACAATTAAACGGGTCATCCATGTTGTAAATAGATCGAAATTGAAGTGGCTTGAACGTCACCTAAAGGTTGAGTACTTTGAATGCGTAAGCCGTGAAACGGACACGCTAAACTTGATGCTAATGAACCCTTGGATACGGGCCAAAACCTTGGTAAATATATTGAAAGTGTAAAACTTGCTTAGACGCATATGCTTGGAATATTAATAACCAAGCATGATGCTAATGTGCACGCAAACTGTAAGTCCCCTATTCGTATGGATCTTTCACAGAATTGTCTTTCTAATCAAGAGTGCGGAATCCTCTTGATCAGAATATACCAGAAACAAGTAGAAGAACAGAAACAGCAAATCACTTTCAAACCGGATCTTTATTGATTATCTATCAAACTGATTACAATAAATCAAGATCCCTAACCAACTCCAAATTCGTCCAAGCCTAAGCACTCTCACGAATTTGCTCTCACACACTGTTTTTGGCTGATTAACCTAAACCCTAAAGCATAACCTTGTTTATATAACACAAGGTTGCAACATTAGGCTGGGTTTGCTACATGGGCTAGGCCCAAATCGTCCCCCATCACCCAATGTGGGTTTTGCTTAGCCCAAACTCTATTATCTCACTAATACAAAGCTAAACCCGCTAACTGTTTATCGTTTATCTAATTACAAGATATCCAAAGACCAAATCTAAGCTGTTGTCACAAACATGCACCAACAAACTCCCCCTTGACAATAGCTTCATAAAATAACTTTGTCTTCAGTCTTCTTGCAATCTTCATGTAGTCTTGCACTGTCTTTGGTCTTTGGATAGCTTCAGCTTCAATAGCTTCTGTCAGCAACAGACTCCCCCTAAGCTGATGCATCCAATCACCAAATCTTCAAAAACTTTAGCGATTGAGTAAACTCCAGTTCAGCATATGTATAGCAATCTTCAAACTCTTCAACTTTGTCTGCAATGTAGAAAGGAGGTTCTACCATGCATCCAATCAAACTCTCATCTCTTCACAGCAACTCATCACTTTAACTTCTCAGCAACACACTGCTTCAATCTGTATACTATAAAACAAACATCTCGAGAAACCATAAGAATTTTTCAACACAGTTAAATAAATTATTATTTTTCAAGAGATAGTTAAACTGTATTACAGATTAAGCATTTTCCAATTTATCACCAACACGCAAAACTTTTTAATCACACACCCTATAACCCACATGATTTAAAATTTTGAACTCACTTTCCAACACCGTCTCCCCCTATCAGTAACAATTCCTCCAAGAATAACAGTTTTCCGTACGTTAAGAATTTTAAACAGAAAAAGACACTATTTTTGGATTTTTAAATTTTTCTGAAAGCAAGTAAATAACAAAAGCAATAAACACTCTATTTTTGTGAGAATCACTGATAAGAAGATAATATCAGCACAATCAAACTGTTTCACACAATTAGATAATTCTTTATTTAATTTTTCGTGAAAAGCAGTCCATGACGATTACCAGTATGTTTGTCCTCTTAAACAAAATGCATGAACATTTCAAGTACCATTACCGTATGATACGTTAAGGTAATTTTATTTCTGATATACTAGTGTGTCCCACTTCAGGATATACCCCCGCGATCAAGGTATGCACAAAGATTCATCGTAGTAGGTGAGTATACTGATGTCATCCTTTAAGATATCCTGACAATGTCTAGGTCTGCATATAATCTGTTTTATCATGTTTTGATTGCTTAACAATGAACACCCAAATAAATACTAATCAAATCCTGGAAATATAAACAACACACTCTATCATGCAAGTATCTTCCCTACCACATATTTCACAAGTCCAATCCAGATTTCTGAAATCTTAACTGGGAATAGGTTGAGAAGAGAACAGAATAGATCTTTAGTAGAGATGGTATAATATACAGATCAAATGAGTTTTTCTCAGTTTGATATAGGTTTATTGGGTTTCTTTTGGGCACTTGAGGGCCTCTTTCGGGTGTATTAGATCTATAGCGCGACAACGTACAGCTAGGTCAGCATGTATCTGGATGCAGCAGAAGCTGTCGTTACCTAGCACCTCCAGGTCAGCATATATCTGGATGCAGCAGAGGAGGTACACGATTTTTTCAGAGAAGATTTCAGAATCAGATCAAAATTGTGTGTATCGGGACAACATACAGACATTCAAATAGAAATGAGCTAATTCCAAGTGACTTTCTTTCCTGGGGTCATGTACAATTTTAGTTCTGAACAGAAAGACAGTCAAGATATCCCCAGATGAAATAACAGTATAAAGACCCAAAACTTCAGATTTTGGCAATCTATCAACGCAAGATTTAAGGTCATTAAACCATACACCACTGATGTGTTCCCCACTCATACACAGTTCATTTAAGTTTATATCACATTGTTAAGTTGATTATTTCATGCTTTTTGCCTACTGGTACATCATATGATGGAGCTGCTATCACACTTAAGCATTTTAATTTAGTTTCAGTGTGACAGTCTAACTTGCCGATGTACTATCATTTCTTCTTTTTCACACAGTGATAACTCATTTTTAATTTTCTATTTTTTTTATGTTTTTGATTTTTCAATGTTTTTGTATTTTTGATTTTTTTTAAGAAAAGCAGTAAACTATTTACAAAATTCTTATGAAAAACCAGTTATTCAGGATTCCTCATCCCGTTGAGTTCGACTAAATGTTCAAAGCGAGCCCTGTCAAAAGCTTTAGTATAAAGATCTGCCAGGTTATCTTCTGTGTCAACTCGATGTAATTCAATTAGTCGTTTTTCAGCACAATCCCGTATAAAATGATGACGTATGTCAATATGTTTTGTGCGACTGTGTTTCACGGGATTATTAGTTATTGAAATCGTGGCATTATTGTCTATCATAATAGGAGTACGAGTGAAATCCAAACCGTAATCGCGCATCTGCTGTTGTATCCAGAGAACCTGAGAGCAGCAGCTACCCGCAGCAATATATTCAGCTTCACACGTAGATGTAGACACACAGGATTTCTTCTTGCATTGCCAAGACACGATCCTGCCTCCTAAGAACTGACAACCACCTGTTGTAGACTTCCTGTTCGACTTGCATCCTCCAAAGTCTGAGTCAGTGTAAGCGACAAAATTCAAATCACTATCAGCTGGATACCACAACCCAAGTTTAGGTTTCCCCTTCAAGTAACGAAGAATACGCTTCACTGCTTGCATGTGTGACTCTTTTGGACTAGCCTGATATCTGGCACACAAGCATACATCAAACATGATGTCGGGTCTTGAAGCAGTCAAGTACATTAGAGAACCAATCATTGCCCTGTATTGAGTTGGATCAACGTCTTCAGTACTTTCGTGATCTGGGCCAAGATTGTGATTTTCGCAAATGGGTGTGTTGAAAGTAGAGCAATCATTCATTTTGAACCGACTCAAAATGTCATACACATACTTTGTTTAATGAATAAACATCCCATCCTCCTTCTGTTCAACTTGTAATCCCAGAAAGTAAGACAGCTCACCCATAGCGCTCATTTCGAACTTGCTCTTCATCACCTGCTCAAACTCTTTACGCATATCTTCATCTGATGACCCAAAGATGATGTCATCCACGTACACCTGTACTAGCAGAAAATCTTCCTTCTTCCTCTTGATGAACAGTGTACTGTCAATCTGACCTCTTTCAAAACCATTCTTGATCAGATGTGTAGACAGTGTCTCGTACCACGCCCTGGGAGCTTGATGTAATCCATACAAAGCCTTATCAAGTTTGTACACCCGATCTGGATAATTTGGATCAACGAACCCATCTGGTTGTGAGACA
This sequence comes from Helianthus tuberosus, assembly GCA_030545235.1. Lineage (NCBI taxonomy): Eukaryota > Viridiplantae > Streptophyta > Magnoliopsida > Asterales > Asteraceae > Helianthus > Helianthus tuberosus. Next base: position 190,992,399 of record CM060366.1, read on the forward strand.
TACACCACTTCTTGGACTTTCCCGTAAAGAAACGCATTCTTCACGTCGAGTTGGTAAACTTTAAAGCCCTTGAATGTTGCGAAAGCTAGGAACAACCAAATTGCTTCCAACCTTGCCACTGGTGCAAACACTTCATTGTAATCAATCCCTTCTTGCTGATTGAAATCTTTTACCACCAATCGAGCCTTGTTTCGCGTCACTATCCCTTTGTCATCCTTCTTGCACTTAAACACCCACTTAGTGCCAATTTCTCTTTCACCTTTAGCAAGGTCAACCAACTCCCAAACCTTCAACTTAGCAAACTGGGCCAATTCCTCTTGCATAGCTTCAACCCATGAATTGTCTTTAAGAGCCATATGAATGTTCTTGGGCTCCTCTTGAGAAATAAAGCAACTATACAAGCATTCATTCACAATCCCAGTCTTCTCAATCGACACAAATAAGCCAGAATTCGCTGCTATGCTTCTTCTTGTCTGAACACCTGCATTAGGATCTCCAAGTATCATGTCAACTGGATGATCTCTATTTGCTCGTGTAGTAGCAACAGCATCCACTTCTAAGTTATCACCCAGGTTTGATCCAACCTCCCCTTGAATGTTCTGATCTGCAAACGGATTAATGAAATCCTCCCCCTCAATGGGTTCAGAGTCACTATCGCTTGAATCAGGATCAGCAGCACCTTTGGAAGTTTCCGCAGCATCTGTCATATCAACATTCGATCTAGGCATGAACTCGCCTTCATCGTCTCCACCAATCATTGTTTGAATCAACTGAGAATCATCTGCATTTGGAAACTCAGGAATATTAAATGACTTAAAAGTGCTTTCATAATCATATAATATAGCAGGACCACTCGTTGATTGTTGAGGTTTGTATGTAGTAATTTCAACATTGTACACAACCTCAATTTTACCAGTTTTTAGATTAAAAACCCTTTTATTCGGTGTGCCAGGCACATAGCCTAGAAAGTAGCCATCGTCAGCCACCTCACCGAATTTTTGTTTATCTTTATTTTGCACAATGGTGCAGGGTAATCCAAATGGTTCAAAGCCTTCCAAGTTTGGTTTCTTGTTAAACATTAATTCATGACAAGTTTTATTAAAACGTTTAACAGTCAAAACTTTGTTTAGGACGTAGCAAGCTGTATTCACAGCTTCTCCCCAGAAAAGAACTGGTAGCTTTGAATCTGAAAGCATCGTCCTAGCGGCTTCAATCAACGTCCTGTTTTTCCTCTCAGCAACTCCATTTTGTTGAGGTGTATAAGGAGCATAATATTGATGTTCAATTCCCTTTCGAAGACAGTAGAGATCCAGAATTCGATTCTTGAACTCCGTGCCATTATCACTCCTTATCCTCTTGATTCTTGCATCATGGACGTTTTCCAATTTCGTAAAAAGATCTATCAGCATCTCCGCCGTCTCATCTTTTGTACCTAAAAAGAAAACCCATGAATATCGTGAGTAGTCATCAGTGACAACTAAACAATAATACTTTCCACCTATGCTCCTTACGTTCACTGGACCGAATAAATCCATGTGAAGTAATTCATAAGGGGCATCTATGGAATTTACTGTTTTAGACTTATGAGGTTTCTTATGTTGTTTTCCCTTTTGACATGGAAGACATTTATCTTCCACGTGAAACCTTTGCATTGGAACCCCTTTCACTAGCTCATTTTTAACAAGGTAATTCATTTTTCGATAGTGAATATGGGCCATGCGTCTGTGCCACAACATCGATTCAGCTTCAGATGCTTTTGATAGTAAACACGCCACCACAGCATTTGGATCCTTAGCACCCATGTCCATGACATAAGTGTCATTTCTCCTTGGCGCTCGCATCACTATCCAATCGTCCGGAATCTTCAAACCTGGTTTCAACACTAATGCTTCATTCTTGGTAAAATGGACCGAGTGACCCTTGTCGCAGACTTGTGACACGCTCATCAGATTGTGTTTAAGCTGCTCCACATAGTTCACTTTGTCCAGAGTGATCTTCCCATTGGTCACTTTCCCTCGGCCTGTAATTCTACCACCTTTAGCACCCGCAAAATTTACTTTTCCACCATCATAATCTTCAAATTCAGTTAACAATCTCGCATCCCCCGTCATGTGCCTGGAGCAGCCACTATCAACATACCACAAGTTGATAATCCTCCTTAGCAGCTCCTGCACACACCAACCAAGAAATTAGTTAGATTGGGGGACCCAAGCCTTAATGGTCTTGGGTCGTCCAAATTCACCAACTACTGGAACATCCATCCAATATCCACTACTCCTGACTGGAGTCTTGGATCTCAGACCTGTTGATGGAATTTGATATTGACTTCCACTAGGTCTTTGGTCCTGAGGGTTCCTATATGTGTTTGGACTATTTGACCTTTGAAATTTTTTATTATGATATCTTGAGTTTTGATTCCAAGAAGCATTATTGTTGTAATTTCTAAAGCCATTGTTATAAAAAGTTCGACCACCATCATTTTGGTATCGATTTTGATATTGACCTTGACTTCTGAAATTATTTGCATTATAATTGTTCATTCTTGGTGAACTGCTTCTAGGTCTGTCAAATCTGCCTGGTGGAGATCTAGGCTGAAATCTTGGTTGATTTCTTTGAAAACGAGGAACTTGTGGAGTTCCTTTTTCAGCCTTATCTTCACCAACAGCAACATTCTCTGGTTGCTTAGGAGCAGATTTCTTTGGAGAGTTAGACTCCTTCTCCTGTTTATCACCACTATTCTCTGGTGACTTCTCTCTCTTTCTCTCACTAACTTGTGCTTCACTCTTTTTGTTAGGACAGCAGCTAGCTACATGTCCCTTGGTGTGACATTTGAAGCACGATCTCTTTTTCGAAGACTTCTTTTCTGAAGCCTTTGAACTAGATTCGGGTTTTTCTGATGATGATGCCTTAGAAGGATTTGGTTCAGTTTGCTTAGTTTCAGAATTTTCTTTGTTCTTATTTTTTGCAAACTCTACATTAGATTCGTTTTCAATAACAGCTGTTTCATCTTTCATGTCACTTCCTTGAACAAAATTAACACTTTTAACAAAAGTTGGATTTTTATTCTTAGGATGTGATGTATTCTTTTTCAAAACAGGTTTGCTGTTATTATCCTTCTTAGCATCAGCATTCTCAAACACATTTCCTTGACGTGACGTGGAGCTACTTGGTGATGTTGACCCAAAGTTCATGAGCTCATCTTCATCAGGCAAGAAAGAATAGTCATGACTAACAGGAGGTGGAACTTCATTGAAACCATGAAATCCCACACTGGATTTGTCATTACTTTTCTTCAAGCCACCCATCATATGTTTCATAACAAAAGTAGAGTCCCTGAATTGACCTAATTTCTTTTCAAGTTCAACAATTTTGAGTTGTGCATCTGACAACTCTTTGCATTTTTCAGAAATCTCTTTTGTTTTCTCTGCCATCATTTCATGAGCTAAGTCTATGACTTGAAGTTTTTCGTTTAGTTTGCAGGTTAATGAGTCAATTTTACTTTCATAACCTTTTATCTTCTTCAAGTATGACGATTCGTTTCTTTTAGCAAAAAAGTTTGCTTCTTTTATGTTTGACATCTCGCTCACCAGACTTTTGTTTTGTGTGGACAACCTGTCAACTTCACCCTGTAGTTCACGACATTTTAAACACACAGATTTAGACTTTACCTCTCCTGTTTGTTTGTCAAGATTTGCCATTAGAGCCGCAAGCTGAGCTTCCATTCTTTTATATTTTGCTTCCTTTTCTTCAGCTTCCTTTTCATGCTCAGACTTTTGCTTTTCCTCTTCAGCATCTTTTGTCTGATCATCCTTCTCTTCTTCAGCTTTACTCTCTATCTTGACCTCTGCCTCAGCATCCACTTTTGCTTCAGCATCTCCCACAGTAGCTTCACCATCATCAACTGGAGTTATCTCTGCCATGAATGCCTGTGTGACATTGTCATCTTTTTCCAAGTGAATACTCCAGTCATATGAACCTTCTCTAGTAGTAGAGATCAGCGCTCTCGAGTTAGAGTTGTTTGATGCATTCCTGTTGTTTGAACTCTGACTCGAAGTCTCCTGCTTTTGTTTTTTACATTCCCTAGCAAAATGCCCATAACTTTGACAGTTGAAGCATCTTACTTTGGTCTTGTCGAAACCAACCGTCTTTCCTATAAACTTCCTTCCTGTTCGGTTCATAAATCTCTTCACTCTTCTAGTAATCATAGCCATTTGCCACTGCAAATCCATATCTTCAAGATCATCAGGGTCAATCTGATCATAATCTTCATCCAAAGTGGCAGGATCAGATATCTTCCCCTGAATGTAGTTCTCATAAGAAGCAACAAATGAAGCAAGTAGAGCAAGATGCTCTTCAGCAGACTTCACACTCATTGGCATTGACTTAACACCACTACTCTGCTTCGAAGCTGGTGTTCTTTTGGCTCATGTTGATCCTCCTGAAACAGCTACAAAACATACATCACCATCTTCATTCACTGTGACCTGCTCATTCTCACACGAAAGAAAAGCAGTAGCAGAGTCGCTAGAAGTGTTGTGAGATGAAGAAGGTGCAAGCCCATTGTAAATCGTTGGATCTTGAACCTGATCATAGCCAGTGTCTTTCTTCTTCATACTGAGCTCATAAGCTCTCAGCTTGCCAACTACTTCTTCCAGCTCCTTTGTCTCATAATCTGCCTCACCCTTGATCATGAGAGTGTAGATATCCCACTTGGTAGGTAAGGCATCGAGCAGCTTGTCATTCTTTTCAACGTCAGTATAGCAATCAATCATATAGTTTTCCATTTCTGACATCAGATGATAGTAACGAGTGATGATGTCCTCAAGTGACTCATGCTTCATGTGCTTGAAAATAGCAAACTGCTTCTTCAGTAGATCAATCTTGTTTTTCTTAACATCTGCATTTCCTGCATATCGTTTTTCTAATGCATCCCACATATCTTTTGAATTTGTGTACTTTGTGAATGTATGCTTGATGCTATCAGGTAACGACATTTTAATTGCAGCCAATGCTCTCTTTTCAGCCTCATACATCTTTTTATCATTCTCTTCCATGTTCACATAGGCTGTTCTACGTGGTCTGCCCTCAAAGTCGTGAGTAGGGTTTGTGTACCCATCTTCAATACATATCCACATGCGCATGTCTTGATATTCAATGAAGGATTGGAAACGATCCTTCCATGTCAAATAATTTTCCACCTTCATCATCTTAGGCGGTTTGTTGGTAGTGCCAACCTCATGCTCCATTCTCAACAGCTCATTCAAACTAGACATGTTCGACATTTTTAACGTAACAGACTGATAAAACCGTACAAATTTTTTCCGAAAACAGTGGTTACCAAATTACACCGTTAGAATCGTATCGAAAAGACGAGTCTAATGATATCTAATGTCAAAAACCGAAATCGGGATTTTCCTGAGTACAACGGTGCAAACGGTTCTGTCAAACAAGCTACTGATCAATTTCTATTTTCGAAAACGTGAATTATTTCTTACGCTTGCCAGAAAAATTTCCACCACTTTAAATATGCTGTTAATTTTGCTGGGTTAATTTCGCTAGTGAGTCAATTAAATTCGCTGGTCTGTTACAAGTTCAATTTCGCTGGTCCAGGTTCGCTGGTCAAATTCGCTGTCTATTTTCGCTATTACGACGACCAGTAAAGTCGCCGAAAACCGTAATAATTTCGCTGTGGAAAATTATACGGTTACCAAAGTCGCCTTTGGATTTAACTTCGCCGATAAATATGCTGGTCTCAGTTAATTTCGCAGGTTTATCAAATTCGCTGGTTCTGTAAAGTTGGAAACTTAATCTTCTCAGAATTCAGCAGATTTCGTATCAATTTCCTGCAAAATCGAACAAGCTAATCAGCAGACTTTTGGCAAAAAATTGATGAACCTAATGAAGAACACGAAGACAGTCTTCTAATCTTCAAGGAAATCAGCCACAAACAGCCAAACTTTTTCCAGAATCAACAAAGTTTTCCCAGAAATCCTGCAAAACAACAAAATCAAACACACAAACTGATCAAACACAAACAAAATTCGCAGAAGATTATCAAAAACTCAAAAATTTCGAAAACCCTAATTTTTCAGTTTCAAAAATTTCGAAATTCTCCCTGTTTCTCCAAGAACAATTCTGAACCGAGCCTTCAAGAGCCTAATGCTCTGATACCAATTGTAAGTCCCCTATTCGTATGGATCTTTCATAGAATTGTCTTTCTAATCAAGAGTGCGGAATCCTCTTGATCAGAATATACCAGAAACAAGTAGAAGAACAGAAACAGCAAATCACTTTCAAACCGGATCTTTATTGATTATCTATCAAACTGATTACAATCAATCAAGATCCCTAACCAACTCCAAATTCGTCCAAGCCTAAGCACTCTCACGAATTTGCTCTCACACACTGTTTTTGGCTGATTAACCTAAACCCTAAAGCCTAACCTTGTTTATATAACACAAGGTTGCAACATTAGGCTGGGTTTGCTACATGGGCTAGGCCCAAATCGTACCCCATCACCCAATGTGGGTTTTGTTTAGCCCAAACTCTATTATCTCACTAATACAAAGCTAAACCCGCTAACTGTTTATCGTTTATCTAATTACAAGATATCCAAAGACCAAATCTAAGCTGTTGTCACAAACATGCACCAACACAAACCATGAGATGGGAGCAAAGCGCTAGTGCTTGGTAAACCTGGGATTGGGTAAAAATCGTTGGAAAATAAGTGATAATGATAAACGAGTTGCATGATTCTCAAATAGATGGGTCGAATAATAAAAAAATGGATTTATAGGCTATCTGCCTATAAACCGGATTTTAAAGCGAACAACGATAGTAAACTGGTCCGTAATTTAATTACGGTCGCATAGGAAAAAGAATCGGCTAAAACGGACATGTAGAACGAAAGTTATGTTAGTTTAAAGTTTGACAATGGAAATAAAAGTGCTGGGCAAACATACAGCACCAAACAACAGACCTTCTGCCGAAATGAAGCCGTCGCGCTTCGCGACGCCAAAACACAATCATCGTCGCGTCACGCGATGGATGTCGCGGGCCGCGAAAGCTTGGCTTGCATCGGTCGCGGGGCGCGACAGCCCCCAATTGCAGCAATTTTGTTTGTTTTTCATTGTTTAAGCAAAAGAACTTGTATTTACTTGATATTAAGATGTCGATACTAACATTTGATGTGGTTTTGACCATAGGTGATGCTCGTTTTGTTGTGGATGTCGATCAAGCAAGGGAATCAAGAACCGAACACAAGAATCTTAGTTTATTAACTAAGTCTTTGTTAATTACGTATTTCGTTTTAAAAAGTCCGTATTTTATGATTAATCAATGGAATTATAAGACGAGTGTTACAAGTTGGTAATCAGAGCTCAAGGTTGTTAATAAAATGTGTTTGGTTCAAGCTTGATCAACATCCGGTAAGAGTTAATCATTTTAGTAGGTTTATTAATGTAAAAGAAAAATATGAAGTGACATGCACGGGAAGAGCGTGTTAACACACTCAAACCCGGAAAGTGCACTAAACGAGAACGGTTAAAGCAGGTCGCGAACTTGGCTAAACCGGAGCAAATAAAGTATATGTTATAGATGAAATGTTTAATGATTGGTGTAAACATTTCAGTTTCAAAGATGACGGAAAAAGGTAATGATAATGCGGTGCCGATACTCACCGAGCAAATGAAAGAAGTAATTGCCGAGGAAGTAGGAAAGGCAATTGAAAATAGCCTATCTGGTTTCATAGATAAGATTCAAAAAACGGTACTTTCGTTAGTCGAAGAAAGAATCAAGAAGTTGGAGGATAGTACCAACACAACAAAGGAAAAATCGGGAGAGCACAAGGGCTGCTCATACAAGGAATTCATGGCATGTAAACCGCCACTTTATAACGAAGAGGTGGATCCAATAATATGCCAACGATGGCTGAGCGATATTGAAGGGGTGTTTGAGAGAACCCACTGCGACGCAAACGACTTCGTAGCTTACGGTACGGGTCAGCTGAGAGGTCAAGCAAAGGATTGGTGGGATAACAAGAAAAAGGAAATTGGAAGCGAAGCGGCAAGAGCGATGACATGGGACGAGTTTAAGGTGCCATTCCTTAAACACCACAACCCCAAGGCAGTAATTAACCGAATCAAGGAGGAATTTATTCAGCTAAGGCAAAAAGGTGAATCTATCGATAAGATCACGGGGATCTTTCTTGACAAACCGAGATTCTGTGACGAGTTGGTGACGTCCGAAGAACAGAAAGTATATTATTACTATAATATGCTAAGTGCGGAGTACCGGGAGTTCATGACTCCCTCGAAATATGAAACTCTTACCGAGATCATAAACACGACTTGGGAAAGAGAAATTGAACTGAAAATGCAAATTGAGAGAGGTAAAAGAAGGGCACAGACTGTTAATCCAACCCCTACAAAGAAAGCACAAATCACGGAGTCATCAAAGAAACAGGAAGGGAAAAGCGGTTCGCCGAGTTGTAAGGTTTGCGGGAAAGGGCACAAGGGCAAGTGCCGGTTTAAAGATAAGCTGTGTCCTATATGTGGGAAGACAAGGCACACGGCTGCATTATGCCCGGGGAAAGTGTCGATTTGTTATAAATGCTACCAGCAGGGTCATAAGAAATCAGAATGCTCGGAGTTGGTCGGGAAGAAGGATGGCAAGGATTCGCAAGCAGAAACTCTGAAAGCAAAATCCAGATCCTTCCAGTTAACCGCGACCGAGGTAAAGAAGGAACCCGAGGTGGTTTTAGGTATATTTGCTATAAATTCAATTCCCGCACATGTGTTATTTGATACAGGTGCGAATAAATCCTTTATTTCACATGGATTTATTCGACATCCTTCATTTGTACTAACAAAATTACCTATGCCATTAGAAGTAGAAATAGGTGATAACAAAAGTTTTATTGTGTGTGACGTGTGTCAAAATTGTAAGATGAGTATCGATGGTGAAGAATACTCAATAGACTTGATCCCGATGTCAATGGGAGAATTCCAAGTAGTGGTCGGGATGGATTGGTTATCCCGACATCACGCGAAGGTGGTGTGTTTCCGCAAAGAGATAAAACTGACATCTCCAAGTGGAAGACACGTTACCATCTATGGCAAGAAAAGGGGTAATCCCATTATGTGCTCAATCCTAAAGGCTCACAAACTTATGAGGCGCGGATGTAGAGCGTTCATGATTTATGCAAATGAACCAGAGGAGGGATTGCCGAAGATTGAAGACGTACCGGTAGTACGTGAGTATGTAGATGTGTTTCCGGAAGATTTACCGGGGGTACCGCCCGAACGGGAGGTAGAATTTGGAATTGAACTGATTCCGGGTACGAAACCCGTAGCCAAAGCACCATATAGGCTCGCGCCATCAGAGTTACAAGAATTAATGTCTCAGATTCAAGACCTGCTCGACAAGGGGTTTATTAGACCGAGTGTGTCTCCGTGGGTGCACCGGTGCTATTCGTGAAAAAGAAGGATGGGAGCATGCGCATGTGTATCGATTACCGGGAGTTAAATAAACTCACGGTGAAAAATCGATACCCGCTACCAAGAATTGATGACTTATTTGACCAGTTACAAGGCGCGAGTTGGTTCTCAAAGATTGACCTTAGGCCGGGTTATCACCAGTTGAAGGTCAAGGAGGAGGATGTACCGAAGACGGCCTTCCGTACACGGCACGGACATACGAGTTCCTCGTGATATCCTTCGGGTTAACCAATGCACCCGCGGCTTTCATGGACCTCATGAACCGGGTTTGCAAACCTATGTTGGATAAGTCGGTAATCGTGTTTATCGACGACATTCTAGTATATTCGAAAAATGAAGCTGAACACGCGCATCACTTGCAAGAAGTGTTAGAGACACTCAGACGGGAAAAGCTATATGTGAAGTTCTCAAAGTGCGCTTTCTGGCTACGAGAGGTATAGTTTCTCGGGCATATCATTAGCGCTGACGGAGTACTAGTAGATCCGTCAAAAATAGAAGTAGTATCGAAATGGAACCCTCCGAATAATCCTTCAGACATCCGAAGCTTCTTAGGACTTACGGGATATTATAGGAGATTCATACAAGATTTCTCCAAGATTGCCTCACCATTAACCAAATTGACTCGCAAGGAGGAAAGATTCGTATGGGGCGTCGAACAAGAGAAAGCTGTCCAAACGCTCAAGGAAAAGTTAACCCACGCTTCGGTATTAACGCTGCCGGACGGAGTTGACGACATGGTGGTTTACTCTGATGCGTCACATTCGGGGCTTGGATGTGTTTTGATGCAACGAGGAAAGGTTATAGCCTATGCCTCGAGGCAACTGAAGATTCATGAAAAGAAATACCCGACTCATGACCTCGAGTTAGCGGCAGTGGTATTTGCCTTAAAAACATGGAGGCACTATTTATATGGGGTAAAGTGCACTCTCTTTACCGACCATAATAGTTTGAAATATTTCCTCGATCAGAAGGAATTAAACATGAGGCAGAGGCGATGGTTGGAAACAGTCAAAGATTTTGATTGTGAGATACATTACCATCCCAGGAAAGACAATCTAGTGGCAGATGCGTTAAGCCGAAAGGCAGATTATGCCCCGATACGGGTACGATCGATGCAGCTCATTGTGACCTCGGGTTTAATTGAACGAATCCGAGAGGCACAAGTTGAAGCAGTGAAGGTGGAAAATTTGAAGAAGGAAAGAATAGTCGGCCAATTGAAGGATTTAGTAGATGGTAACAATGGGCTAAAAACTCGTTTTGGTAGAACATGGGTTCCTAACTCGTGCGGAGTTAAAAATCTTTTACTCGATGAAGCTCACAAATCCCGTTATTCTATTCATCCGGGGGCGACCAAGATGTATAATGACTTGAAACAGAATTATTGGTGGTCCAGAATGAAAAGGGATGTAGTAAAGTACGTGGAGAAATGTTTGACATGTTTGCAAGTCAAAGCTGAGCACCAGAAACCATACGGTAAACTTCAACCGTTGGAATTCCGGTTTGGAAATGGGAACATATCACAATGGACCTATTGACCAAACTACCAAAGACGAACCATGGATTTGATGCTATATGGGTGGTTGTAGACAGACTGACGAAGAGTGCTCACTTTATACCGATACGTGAGACTTCTACGTCAGAAAAGATGTCGGAGGTGTACACTAATGAGATAGTGGCATGCCACGGAGTACCGGTATCCATCGTGTCCAATAGGGATACCCGGTTCACTTCAAGCTTCTGGCGTGATTTCCAAGAGCAAATGGGAACTAAGTTGTTCATTAGCACCGCGTACCATCCTCAAACGGATGGACAAAGTGAAAGAACAATACAAACATTGGAAGATATGTTACGGGCATGCATTATCGACTTCGGGGGTAGTTGGGATATCTACCTACCGTTGGTTGAATTTTCATATAATAACAGTTACCATGCAAGCATCCGTATGGCTCCATACGAGATGCTTTACGGTAGAAAATGCCAACCCCGGTGTGTTGGGATGAGGTTGGTCCGCGATAACTTGCACATAAGGATGTAGTCCGAACCACGAATGAGAAAATAGACTTGGTCTGGCTCAGGATCGACAAAAGTCGTATGCAGACAAACGAAGAATACCGATTGAGTTTCGAGTTGGTGATAAGGTGTTGCTGAAGGTATCACCGTGGAAGGGAATCATCCGGTTTAGAAAAAGGGGAAAATTAAGCCCAAGGTTTATTGGGCCATTTAGAATCATTGAACGAGTTGGTAAGGTCGCATACCGTCCGAATTACCAGAGGAATTGAGTGGAATACATAGCACGTTCCATGTATCACATCTCCAGAAATGTCTAGCTGACGAAACAACTTATATCCACTACAACGACATCAAAGTGGATAATAGTCTCAACTACGCGGTGAAACCGATTGCAATTCTAGATCGCAAGGTGAAAATGTGACAACTCGTATTCTCAGGGCCTTTTCTATGTAATTAATTCATTTCACAATTGGTTCAGTGTTGTAAACTATGTGTACGTTTCATGAAATGAATTATTGGTGTCGAATATATATGAATAGTGTGAGCTTGGAGATGTATTATGTCACACCCCCAAAAATACCACAAGCGGAAACCCCCGCGAGGTGTGTGACGTACCAGGATCTAGCCACCAATCACATTGAACCATAACATAGAATTTAATAAAAGTTTCCATTTATTTCATAAAGTAAATCCAAACACAATCAAAACCAATTTGTTCAGCGGAAGCATAATGTAAATAGTGTTTTCAAGTGTTTCAAAACGAGAGTACGATAGTCTTTAAAACTTGTATCCAAGAGCTACGACCCATGACCACTCCAGCACTCCCAGATAGCAAGTTCTAATCCAATCCAATAACCTAAGGACCTGCAAGCATGCAGAAAAACGTGTATCAGACAACGCTAGTGAGTTCACAGTTTGTGTTAACCGTTTAATACCAAGTAGTGATTTAAGATTCGTTAAGACTGTTATGTTGATAATAACTCGATACCGCAGACGACCCTTTTTTCCCTTCCCTAATGCTCTATCAAACATTGGTCATGATTTAAAGTTATTAGTTCACGCCCGTTCTATCCAGGAGCGTCGTGAGGGTGCCAAACCTAATAGCGCTATCAACTAATAACCCCGTTGCCCTACAAGCAACAACCCAGTAGTAAGGATGGGACTTAGGTGATAGAGAGTGAGTGTATTATCCAACCATAACGTTTACTGAAAACCGTTGCATATCCCCTGCAAGGATAGCGTTGTGAAATCCGCCTCACATCCCTTACAAGGTTGTGGGTATTTGAAAACCGCCTCATATCCCCTACAAGGATATGGGTTTACGAAAATCCGTTTACGAGTTTTACCAGTTTGATTGTCCCCACCGGACGCATGCTTGTTTTGAGAGAAGTGAACTCACCTCGGTTTGCTCGGCATGTAATTTACTTGTTAAAACTCTTTAATCACTCACGTCCTATTATTGTTATCATGTTCATTAGGTTCGTATTCAGATAACGGCACATATACACGTATTCAACACATAGCACAAGTATCACGTAAGTAGTAGTTTATACTAACAATGCTCATTCATCTAGGTCGCATAGTTTAAGTGGTTGAATGTATACACTGTGAACATAGGTAATGCATAAGTAACAAGCATGAATACTGACCATGTAAATTCATATAACATAATACGGCACTGGTCAATCGTGTATACAAGTAAATCACGTTGGTTTGATCACGTATTTCCACCAAGTAGGTTCTTCAAGTATTATTCACAATAAGCCCATGTAGTGTGGTCTCACTGTGCAGCCCAAAGTGAGTTTAGACAGCCCAACACCCTGTCGACAAAATATATGATTTTCGTCGAAGTCGCAAGTGACGAAACACCAAACTTTCGTCGTGACTTCACGTGACGAATCTTTGTGTCTTTCGTCGGGTCCTAGTATGACGAAAAGCCATTGTGTTTCATCGATGTTACCACAGCAGAACAATTCATCTATGGCAGTCAATTGTCATTTACATTCATACCTCCCCAAATCATCAGTTCATCGATTAAAATAACAATTCAACAATATTATCGTCTTCCATTTAGATTTAGAGATGACATTCGTAACAGTTTCTCATCACCTCCACATGACTTGATTCTATATGTGTTTATCATTCCTGATCATGTAATCTATCCCAAAATATCACATCATACAAATCGATCACTAACATGTATTCATACAAATCGATGCTACATATTAATCATCATCAATAACTCATCCAAATCACATTCTATCATGCAGAAACCCTAGGTGTATATCATACTTCACATCAGTTCTTGTTCATCATATGCAACAAAAACATGCTATATGTAATCACACTAAGGAAACCACACAATCACGTATAACAAGTAGATCTACAGAACATTTGGGAAACATATGCTAACCTTAGTTAGATGGAGTCAAAGGACAACCCGAATCGAGAAAGGTTCGCCACCGGTTTCGAAAGAGGGGAGGAAAGATGATACGGAGATTAGGGTTTTGCCAATAAGTAACTGCCGCACGTATGCAACACAATATATAATCGAGTTGTATTTGGGCCTCACTTGGGCCGATAGCCCAAACTGCGAACCATTCAATCGACGAAAGAGCATTCCTGACAAAACTCCAACGTTTCGTCTAGCCAAGATGATGACGAAACTTCAATGTTTCGTCGAACAGGGTTTCATCGAAGTGGGGTTGGCGAAACACATGCAACACATAGACTAATCCCAAGTTTATATAACAACTACACATAACAGTAACTTAATCAATCATTCAGACGTTAAAACATAACCAAATTAAGAAAACAGAATTATAACCAGCAACATGTCGGGGAAAGACCTGTGAGAACTCGGGTTGTCACATCATCCCCAACTTGAAAGAAATTTCGGCCCGAAATTTGATAAGTGAACCAAAAGCGGCGAAGTGTCAAATCAGGATGATTGTGGATTTTCCCTGGGTGCCACATCATCCCCAACTTGAAGGGGAATTTCATCCCGAAATTCACTAGTTGCATTAGATTTAGATTTGCCAGACTTGGACTTGTCATCTGGGAATAAATGTGGGTACTTGAGCTTCATCTGGTCCTCGTGTTCCCACGTGAACTCCGGTCCACGTCTTGAGTTCCAACGAACTCTCACGATCGGAATACGGCTATGCTTACGAACTTTGACTTCTCGATCCATAATTTCGATTGGTTCTTCGATGAACTGCAACTTGTCATCAATTTTCAGCTCTTGGAATGGTACCACTAGCGTTTCATCAGATAAGCACGTCTTCAACTGTGAAACATGGAAAACATCGTGAACGTTACCTAACTCAGCTGGTAACTCGAGCTTATATGCCACTTTGCCAATTTGCTCCAGAATTTTAAATGGCCCAACATAATGAGGGTTAAGTTTTCCGCTTTTCCCAAAACGTACCACACCCTTCCAGGGTGAGACCTTTAACATCACGCGATCGCCCACAGCAAATTCCAAAGGTTTCCTACGCTTGTCAGCGTAGCTTTTCTGACGGTCAAGCGCCACCGCCATACGATTTCTGATTTGAACTATCTTCTCGGAAGTTTCGAGCACAAGCTCCGGGCCTGTGACTTGGCTGTCACCCACTTCAGCCCAATAGAGAGGAGATCGACATTTCCGCCTGTACAAAGCCTCGAACGAAGCTGCCTGGATACTGGTATGGTAACTGTTATTGTAAGAAAACTCCACCAAGGGCAAATGTCTCTCCCAACCTTTACCAAAATCGATAACACATGCTCACAGCATGTCTTCCAATGTCTGGATGGTTCGCTCACTCTGACCATCCATTTGAGGGTGATAGGCAGTGCTCATGTCAAGACGCGAGCCAAATGATTTGTGCATCGCTTGCCACAAATCGGATATGAAACGCGGATCACGATCAGAGATAATGGAGGTCGGCACCCCGTGCCTAGAAACCACTTCCTTTAGATAAATACCAGCCAACTGCGAGAACTTGTCCGTTTCCTTGATTGCAAGAAAATGCGCTGACTTCGTGAGGTGATCAACGATCACCCAAA
Organism: Helianthus tuberosus; assembly: GCA_030545235.1. NCBI lineage: Eukaryota > Viridiplantae > Streptophyta > Magnoliopsida > Asterales > Asteraceae > Helianthus > Helianthus tuberosus. The sequence continues at coordinate 191,007,953 of CM060366.1, forward strand.
TGGTATCGTTCCCGTTCTGAGTTCTAGGTAGCCTAGTGACAAAATCCATGGCAATTTGCTCCCATTTCCACATGGGTATCTCTGGTTGTTGCAGCAATCCAGACGGTTTCTGGTATTCCACTTTAACTTTCGAGCAAGTTAAACATTTACTCACATAAGTCGCAATGTGAGCTTTCATCTTCGGCCACCAATACATGACTCTGAGATCCTGATACATTTTATCCGAACCCGGATGAATGGAGTACCTAGACTTGTGCGCTTCGTCCATCACAAGCTCCCTAAGGCTTCCAAACAAAGGAATCCATATACGCTCCATGAAATAGAGAATACCATCCAATCTCTCTACAAGCCATTTTCCATGCCTCTTAAGTATTCTGCTTCGATGTTTTCCTCTCTCAATGCTTCAGTTTGTGCAAAACGGATCTGGTTTGGGAGATTTGAGTGAATGGTGAGTTGCAAGGCGCGGACACGTTTGGGTTTCGTTTCCTTTCAACTAAGGGCATTAGCTACAACGTTAGCCTTACCCGGGTGGTACTTGATGGCGCAATCGTAGTTGTTCAGTAGTTCTACCCAGCGACACTGTTGCATATTCAATTCCTTCTGGTCGAAAATATGTTGAAGGCTCCTGTGATCGGTGTAGATAGTGCATTTGGTACCGTACAGGTAGTGCCTCCAGATTTTCAACGCAAACACCACGGCCCCCAACTCTAAGTCGTGAGTTGTGTAATTCTTCTCATGAACCTTCAGTTGTCGAGAAGCATAAGCTATCACATTGTTGCGTTGCATCAACACGCAACCGAGACCCTAAATGGAAGCATCACAATATACCACAAAATCTTCTGTACCCTCAGGTAGAGACAAAATCAGCGCACTGCAGAGTTTTTGTTTCAACAACTGAAAAGCCTCTTCTTGCTTCGTTCCCCAAGAGTATACAACGTTTTTCTGTGTCAACGAGGTAAGGGGTTGAGCGATCCTCAAGAAGTCTTTGATGAATCTGTGATAGTACCCAGCAAGACCAAGAAATTGTCGCACCTCCGAAAGATTCTTCGGTGCAGCCCAATTTTTGACAGCATCGATCTTAGCAGGGTCTACATGTATTCCCAATTCATTCACAATATGACCAAGGAAGTGTACTTCTCGAATCCAGAAGTCACACTTAGAAAAATTCGCGTAAAGCTGCTCCTTCCTCAGAAGCTCCAAAATAAGACATAGGTGCCGCTCATGATCTTCCTTGTTCTTCGAATAAATCAGAATGTCATTGATAAACACGATAACAAAATCGTCGAGGTAAGGTTTACATACGTGGTTCATGAGATCCATGAACACCGCTGGTGCGTTAGTTAATCCGAATAGCATGACCAAGAACTCGTAATGGCCATAACGCGTTCGAAAAGCTGTTTTTGGGACATCCTCCTCTCGAACTCTCATCTGATGATAGCCTGATCTTAGATCAATCTTCGAATAGTAGCTCGACCCTTGCAACTGGTCGAACAGGTCGTCAATGCGTGGTAAAGGGTAATGATTCTTGACCGTCACCTTGTTGAGTTCGCGATAATCAATACACATGCGAAAGGATCCATCCTTCTTTTTCACAAACAAGACTGGGGCTCCCCAAGGTGAAGAGTTGGGTCGAATAAAGCCCTTATCCAACAGTTCCTAAATCTGATTTGACAACTCTTGCAACTCCCCAGGTGTAAGACGATATGGTGCGCAAGCAATCGGAGCTGCTCCTGGTGTAAGATCAATGTGGAACTCCACCTGACGATGTGGAGGTAAACCTGGAAGTTCCTCGGGAAAAACAACAGGAAACTCCTGTACGACTGGTAAATCATCGATTTTCTTCTCCTCCGGCCGAGTATCAGTAACGAGCGCAAGAATAGCAGGGTAGCCCTTACGTAGCCATTTCTGAGCTTTCATGGATGAAATGATGTTGATAGTTGCACCGCTCCGATGACCCTGGACAGATAAGGATTCCCCGCTAGGGAGAGGTACACGCACGATCTTCTCCTTGCAAAGTATTTCTGCTCAGAGTTTGGACAACCAGTCCATACCAATTACTATATCAAAACTACCAAGAGTGATGGGAAGAAGGTCAATGTCGAACACTTGACCTAGAAGATCGAGTTTACACCCTAGATATACATGTGTGGCTTCTATCGACTTGCCATCAGCTAATTCCACTACATGCTTGTTTACAAGAGGCGCAGGACTTAACCCTAACTGACGACTGAATCCCAAAGACACATAACTCCAGTCGGTACCAGAGTCAAATAACACAGAAGCAATATTACCATTAACATAGAACGTACCGGTCACAACATTGCCATCGTTCCTTGCTTCACCTGCTCCAATAGTGAACGCCCTACCGCGAGCGCCATTCCCACCGTTATTCCCATTGTTGTTATTCCCAGCATTGTTGTTGTTGTTCTGGCAGTTACCCCCATTGTTGTTGTTGGCATTCTGGTGCAATTGCGGGCAATCCTTCTTGAAGTGCCCTTCACTGCCACACTGATAGCATCCCCTATTGTTGCCCCGATTCTGCTGGGGTTGCTGCCTCTGTTGCTGTTGCTGAGATTGTTGCTGCTGTTGCTGGGGATGTGGAGCTCTACAATCCTTTGCCATGTGACCCAGCTTGTCACACCTTTGACATGCCCGACTACACTGACCATAGTGATGGTAACCACACTTATTGCACTTCGGCTGTTTTCCTGCGTAACCAGAAGTCTGGCTGTGGTTCTGATTTTGATAAAGACAGAGGACGACTAGCTGAAACTGCAGGTGTTGTTGTCAGGCTTCTTCTGAGATTGACTTGCACTTGCTGCTTTGTCAGAATCGTTCCACTTACGCTTGTTGTCAGTAGCAGGTGTGGTAGCTGTAGCAGCAGTGGTAGTAGCAGATTTACGAGGCGGTAATAAGCAACGCTCGACCTCTTGGTCAGTAATCTTATGTGCCAAACGGATGATCTGGGGCAGATTGTTAAGGTTTGCAGCAGTGACATAACCCTTTACAGCTGGTGCTAGGCCCTTGAGATACAACTCAATTCGTCGATGTGGAGGTCGAGACAGGTTAGGGCACAAAATTGCTAGTTCATGAGATCGTTTCGTGTAAGCCTCGATCTCGGATCCTTCCATCTTCAAATTGTAGAACTCGTTCTCGAGCTTCTGAATCTTGTCACGAGGACAGTACTCTTCCTGCATCAACTCTTTAAAATCATCCCAAGTCGTTGCATTAGCCATCTCGATGGCTAACATCTGCACCTAGGCATTCCACCAAGTTAAGGCACCATCCTCCAGGGTGCCGGTAGCATACTTCACCCGGTCCCCCACAGGACAGTTACACATTGCAAACACTGATTCAGCCTTCTCAAACCAACGCAGGAGTCCCACAGCCCCTTCAGTCCCACTGAAGGTCTGTGGCTTACAGTCCATAAATGTCTTGAATGTGCAGGCAGGCGGATTGTTCTGATGCGCTGGCTGACCTAATGGACAAAAGAAAATACAACACAGGGGTAAGAGTTGTGTACGCGACACAAGATTAAAGAGTATTAGGCACATTTCGTACCAGCTTGGTAGGCTGCCAAAGCCTCAGCCACACGTGTGTTGATTAAGTTTGTCAGCTCAGCTTGGGTCATCGCGATATGACCACGTCCACTCATGATTCTAAATAAGAAGAAGGAAAAGTTTAGGAATCGAGATAAGGTAGGAGTCAAACCTCACGCTGACATCTACAAACTACAAAGTTTACATCAAACAATAGGGCGGAACCCTTTTCACACTCGTTAAGCCTCACTGGGACTCACATGCACCTCACGTTATTATTATGTGTGCACCCATAATAATAAGGTAATTTGCATGCTTATCTCAGTGCTTCTTAACTCGCGCTAAAAGTTTCCCCCACATTCAAATAGCAAAACGAAAGACATCACAGGGTCAATGATCACAAAAGTCATAGAGTAGTGTCGCACTATCGAGCTTCACTAAATCATGCAGCACAGGTAATCACGTCGTAGTATCTAGTAGGTAGTTTCATGCAAGTCGTGAGTGTGTGATTATTAAACAAGTAATGCCTAAAGTAAACAGAAGACGAACCTTGCAATCTAGAACTGAGTGTCATGGTCGTTTTCGATACTGTTTGGTTATAGTATGGTTTTATGAAAACATTTTTAAAACCTAGTTCACTATAACCAGTGGCTCTGATACCAAACCGTCACACCCCCAAAAATACCACAAGCGGAAACCCCCGCGAGGCGTGTGACGTACCAGGATCTAGCCACCAATCACATTGAACAATAACAGAGAATTTAATAAAGCTTCCATTTATTTCATAAAGTAAATCCAAACACAATCAAAAACCAATTTGTTCAGCGGAAGCATAATGTAAATAATGTTTTTAAGTGTTTTAAAATGAGAGTACGATAGTCTTTAAAACTTCTATCCAAGAGCTACGACCCATGACCACTCTAGCACTCCCAGATAGCAGGTTCCAATCCAATCCAATAACCTAAAGACCTGCAAGCATGCAGAAAAACGTGTATCAGACAACGCTGGTGAGTTCACAGTTTGTGTTAACCGTTTAATACCAAGTAGTGATTTAAGATTCGTTAAGACTGTTATGTTGATAATAACTCGATACCGCAGACGCCCTTTTTTCCCTTCCCCAATGCTCTATCAAACATTGGTCATGATTTAAAGTTATTAGTTCACGCCCGTCCTATCCAAGAGCGTCGTGAGGGTGCCAAACCTAATAGCGCTATCAACTAATAACCCCGTTGCCCTACAAGCAACAACCTGGTAGTAATGATAGGAATTAAGTGATAGAGAGTGAGTGTATTATCCAACCATAACGTTTACCAAAAACCGTTGCATATCCCCTGCAAGGATAGCGTTGTGAAATCCCCCTCACATCCCCTACAAGGTTATGGGTATTTGAAAACCGCCTCATATCCCCTACAAGGATATGGGTTTACGAAAATCCATTTACGAGTTTTACCAGTTTGATTATCCCTACCGGACGCATGCTTGTTTTGAGAGAAGTTAACTCACCTCGGTTTGCTCGGCAGGTAATTTACTTGTTAAAACTCTTTAATCACTCACGTCCTATTATTGTTATCATGTTCATTAGGTTCATATTCAGATAACGGCACATATACACGTATTCAACACATAGCACAAGTATCACGTAAGTAGTAGTTTATACTAACAGTGCTCATTCATCTAGGTCGCATAGTTTAAGTGGTTGAATGTATACGATGTGAAAATAGGTAATGCATAAGTAACAAGCATGAATACTGACCATGTAAATTCATATAATATAATACGGTACTGGTCAGTCGTGTATACAAGTAAATCACGTTGGTTTGATCACGTATTTCCATCAAGTAGGTTCTTCAAGTATTATTCACAATAAGCCCATGTAGTGTGGTCTCACTGTGCGACCCAAAGTGAGTTAGACAGCCCAACACCCTGTCGACGAAATATATGATTTTCATCGAAGTCGCAGGTGATGAAACACCAAACTTTCATCATGACTTCACGTGACGAATCTTTGTGTCTTTCGTCGGGTCCTAGTATGATGAAAAGCTATTGTGTTTCGTCGATGTTACCACAGCAGGACAATTCATCTATGGCAGTCAATTGTCATTTACATTCATACCTCCCCAAATCATCAGTTCATCGATTAAAATAACAATTCAACATTATTATCGTCTTCCATTTAGATTTAGATATGACATTCATAACAGTTTCTCATCACCTCCACATGACTTGATTCTATATGTGTTTATCATTCCTGATCATGTAATCTATCCCAGAATATCACATCATACAAATCGATTACTAACATGTATTCATACAAATCTATGCTACAGATTAATCATCATCAATAACTCATCTAAATCACATTCTATCATGCAGAAACCCTAGGTGTATATCATACTTCACATAAGTTCTTGTTCATCATATGCAACACAAACATGCTATACGTAATCACACTAAGGAAACCACACAATCACGTATAACAAGTAGATCGACAGAACATTTGGGAAACATATGCTAACCTTAGTTAGATGGAGTCAAAGGATAACCCGAATCGAGAAAGGTCCGCTGCCGGTTTTGAAGGAGGGTAGGAAAGATGATACGGAGATTAGGGTTTTGCCAATAAGTAACTGCCGCACATATGCAACACAATATATAATCGAGTTGTATTTGGGACTCACTTGGGCCGATAGCCCAAACTGCGAACCATTCGATCGACGAAAGAGCATTCCTGATGAAACTCCAATGTTTCGTCTAGCCAAGATGATGACGAAACTTCAATGTTTCATCAAACAGGGTTTCATCGAAGTGGGGTTGGCGAAACACATGCAACACATAGACTAATCCCAAGTTTATATAACAACTACACATAACACTAACTTAATCAATCATTCACACGTTAAAACACAACCAAATTAAGAAAACAAAATTATAACCAGCAACGTGTCGGGGAAAGACCTGTGAGAACTCAGGTTGTCACATATTATGTGATAATTGCATGTATGGTTGTAAACTACAAAACCTAGTCGCACAAAGGGCCTGTGTCGCACATTCCTCCCCGACCGCACACTCTTGTGCTAGACCCAAATATTCACTACGATCCAAACGAAGCCCAGAATTGGGCCTGACCCTTATAACTTTCGCATAGCACTAAGGGTTGTTGTGTATCCCTCATTAATCTAAAGCATAAGATAAACACAAAACCCTAAACTCCTCCCTTATCTCCTTTGAAACCCGACGGCAGTCTCATCATCGCTCGAAGCCTTCTTCGCTCAAAACATTCTATCCGGTTAGTGTCTTGTTATTATCCATATGATTAACGATCAAAACATACAGATGCTTGATCATGTGCTTGTATGATGATAGTTTTAGGTTTCTCGTTAAGTAGGGTTTGCTTGCATGATGATTTGTGCTATGAATTGTATGCTAATAGCATTACTGTTAATCTAATATAGAAACATGTGAGATATGGGCTATGATAATCTAGAGTTGTTTGTATGCATACTTTTCTGGTAATCCTTGGTTAGAGAGAGAGATTGATATTATGTTACATGAGAATTAGAATCTAAGGTGATTGTTGATGTTGAATTGTTTATCAAGAATGAAACTGATCAAATGGCAATATCGATTCAAATATTGTTAGGTTGTTGATTGTTGAAATTAGGGTTCATGCAAACTAGATGATAAAATGCTTGGATTAATCAAATTGGAATGTTAATTGATTTGATCTAGTAAATGGTAATGGTGTAACCGTTTTGGTCGAGTCATTGGGCATGACTGGGGAATATGTTTACGGAAATTAAGGGGAGGGTTGACTAGGTCAGTCGCACAAGATAGTGCTAGTCGCACAAGACCTTGAATCGCACAAATGCAGTCCAGTCACACAAGCACTTAGGCTTTTGTACATTCTGGGCCGGACACATTGGGTAATCGCACAAGACATTTGGGCCGGGTGTGGTGTGAGTCGCACAACCCAAATGGGTCGCACAAGATGCATCGAATCGCACAAGATGCATTGAGTCGCACAAGTCTTTGAATGGACGAGTAATTGGGCTGCACATGTCGCTGGGCCACAAACAGAAACTGGGCTGCACATTTTAATCATGACGTACACTTGTGTACTTGACGTTTGGACTGTTATGTGATATGCGAATATGAACTTGCATGTTAGTTTGTATGTTATTGAATGTGGACTTGTGATATAAACCTATGTACATGCTAAACATCTGATATGAGTTACTGGATGAGGTTCAAGGTGTGCAATGTGATGATTATGTAATAGTATGACATATGTTACTATTGGATTTCATAAACGACTGTTATAACTCATATGATGAGGTGTGTATGCTACGTGTGTAATGTGAATGTGGAATATGTGACTTACCTGCATTTAAACTGATTGTCTTTTGGTAACCACAGTAGGGTTTGATTGACCAAATGGGAACGGGTAATGTAACGTAACATACCGAGCAATCTAAGGTGAGTTCACTTCTCTTGAGCATGCGTCCCGGTGGGTGGGACAATCAAATGGGTATTCCTAAGAGGAATAAGTCTTTGGGTAAATTAGTGGGTATTCCTGAGAGAAATAAGTCTTTTGGGTAAAACTGGGATGTTGGATAATACACTCACTCCTATCACCATTAAGTCCCATCTTGTTTGTTACCTGAGAGGTAACAGGGTATTAGTTGGTAGCGCTATCTAGGTTTGGCACCCTCACCCCATACCTGAGAGGACGGGTGTGAACTAATGCCCAATGCTTTGATAGGGGCATTGGGGAATGTCACACCCCGACCACGTAAAACAACAAACCGTGGCGGAAACGTCGGGGAGTGTTGTAACAGAATTATTGTTTCGAAACCATGGATACAAAGAGTTTCGTTTTATTGAATATTAAACATTGTCTTAAAGTTAAACAAGCAAGTCAAACATAGTTTATCATCGTTATTAAATCACTAAGGCCTCGTCCAGTCCTAAGTGAGCATGCATCCTACTCGCAATCAACACTAAGCAACTTCACCTGAAACATATGTAAAAACAAAGTCAGCAAAGAAATGCCGGCGAGTACATAGTTTTTGTGTGAGTATCAGATTCATGGCTCGTTTGTATGTTGAAACAACATGTACAACTTCGTTAATTGATATTAGAAAACCTTGTTTTGTAAAATGTTTGTATTGTAAATGAATAACCAAGTCAAAATAGATTGGTCATAATTTATAAACCTCGATGCCATGAATCTTAACCCAAAACATTTGTTTATGTAAACCAAATCATAAATCATTCTTGTAATAAAACTCGTATGGTTTATATAATTTCGTAAACATCGTTGTGTAATATTGTGTAATATTGCTATCAAACCTATGTCAAAGTTTCATGCCACTATAATACATCAATAATATTATTTTTAGTGTTTATAACCAGATCTAAAACAGTTTTTGTCATTTAACCATTTTTCATCACTTCTTGAGTTTTAAATCAACATATTTTCACATGTACAAGTACCTAAAGCATACCATCATAGCAACATCATTTTTTATGAGTTTAAAAACATCAAATATCAGATTTATTCAGATTTATTTGCTGAAGTAATTTACATTTAACATATCACACATAAATCACAAAATACTTGCATTTTTACCACCATTCAAGAACATGTAACAACATAGACAAGTATTTAACAAGAAATCAAACTTCAAGACTCATACACACACATATATATGTACGGTTTATACATACATATATACATCACCATTTTTATTTGTAACAAGACCCATTTCATTTAGATTTCAAGTTTAGTGAAAATCCCAAGATTCAAGAGAAACTTCAAATCATCAAGAACAACCAAGAATCTAAAGTATGATTTAAACATAAGTGTTATACCTTCAAGATTCAAGTAGGTTGTAGGATGAGATTTTGATGATAGGAAGCTTGTAATCACTTGACAACACTTGGAAACACCTTTGGCTCTTCACCACTACTTGAAATATGGCTAGAAATGGAGCTTGAAATGAAGAACAAAGTTTGCAAAGGAAGAAGATAGAGAGAGAAGATGGGGGGGACGGTTGTAAGAGGAGAGAGAGAGGTTGAGTGGAGTGTAGTGTGATCTTGTTGTGATATGTTATGATTTGGTAAAGATATAAAGGAGATATGGAAATCTATGGAGGTTACTTGCATCAACAAGTGTCAAATTGAGTGAGAAGTGGCAAGGAAGGAAAAACACTTGTACTACATACATATATACACGAAATGTGTGTATATATATGCATATTTTTATATAAACATGCTATATGTAGGCTAAAACGGGTGTTTAACTGGATACCGGGTATTTTATCTAGCGTTTAAACCCTGGTTTATGGCGTTCTAAATTATTTTTAATATTCTATAAAAATAATCTTGCCAAAATATTACTGAAATAAATTTCAGTTGCCAAGACTGGCTGTGTTGTCCGCGTTTCGCAGTAGAATCAATGTGTCGCGCAGAAACACGCGGTACGCGCTTAAACTTGAAAAATAACGTTTTTAGGCGTTTTAATTTATTTTTCAACACGGACCTAATTAAAAATAAAATTTTAATCATAACAGAATATTTTTGGGTTTTAAATATTATCCAGGCGGTCACCAGTGTTCGTTTCGCAGTTTTGTCGTAAATAGTTCTCTAGTTCGAATAAACATGTTTTCGCCCTACCGAATCCTTCGAAACTTATTTCTAAGTTATGTAAGGATATTTAGGGTATGTTCAGCTTACGTCACAATTCCGGTGTGTACGTCGCATTAAACTGACTGCGTTTATGCACCAGTTTGCGTATAACCTTCCAGAAAGTGATTCAAAGCTTGAAATCGAAATCGAATCAAATTGTAAAATCATTAAACACAATTGCACACATAATAACACCAAAACACATATAATAACACCAAAGCACACTGTTTTATTGATAATTGACATTGTTTTACATTATGCGATGATTACAGAACACAGTTGTCACAGTCTCCCCTACTTTAGGAAATTTCGTCCCGAAATTTTATTTAGAGGAAACTTGTGAAAACAAATGTGGATATTTCGCCTTCATCTGGTCCTTACGTTCGCAAGTAAACTCGGGGCCACGTTTGGATTCCCAGCGAACTTTGACTAAATGAATCCGTTTGTTCTTCAACTGTTTGTATGTACGTTCCACTATCTCCACAGGTTTCTCGACAAAGTGCATCGTTTCATCGATTTGAATCTCGTCGACAGGAATGTGAAGATCAGCATCAGCTAAACACTTTCGCAGATTAGACACGTGAAAAGTCGGATAAATATTTCCAAGCTCTGGAGGTAGCTCTAGTCGATAGGCAACCTTTCCAATTCTTTCAACAATCTTAAATGGTCCAACATATCGTGGTGCAAGTTTTCCTTTCTTTCCAAATCTCACCACTCCCTTCCAAGGTGACACCTTGAGTAGGACACGGTCTCCGATTTGAAATTCTAAGGGCCTGCGTCGCAAATCCGCATAATTCTTTTGACGGTTTCGAGCTGTCACAAGATTATCGCGAATTTTCTTGATTTTGTCCGTTGTTTCCAGAATGAGCTCAGGTCTAGTAAGCTGAGCTTCACCGATCTCATTCCAACATACAGGTGAATGACATTTTCGACCGTAGAGAGCTTCGAATGTTGCCATATTAATACTAGCATGATAACTGTTGTTGTAAGAGAACTCGATCAGTGGAAGATGAGAATCCCAATTACCACCAAAGTCTATCACGCATGCTCTAAGCATATCCTCCAAAGTTTGAATCGTCCTCTCAGATTGACCATCTGTTTGGGGATGATAAGCAGTGCTTAAATTTAGTTGGGTTCCCAAAGCAGATTGCATGGTCTTCCAAAAATGGGATGAAAATCGAGCATCACGATCGGAAATGATATCTAAAGGAACACCATGTCGTGATACAATCTCGTCTACATAGATCTTGGCAAGCTTTTCAGCAGAAAAATCCTCACGGATTGGCAAGAAGTGAGCAGATTTTGTCAAACGATCAACTACTACCCAAATAGCATCATGACCTTTAAACGTACGTGGTAACTTAGTGATGAGATCCATTGCAATGTTCTCCCACTTCCAAACCGGTATCTCTGGTTGTACAAGCAAACCAGAAGGTCGTTGATGTTCGGCCTTGACTTTGAGACAAGTTAGGCATTTTGATACATACAAGGCCACATCCTTCTTCATACCAGGCCACCAATACTGAGTACGAAGATCCTTGTACATTTTATCAGCACCAGGATGGATAGAATATCGAGACTTGTGAGATTCGTCCATTACCAAGGTGCGAAGATCGTCTTGTATCGAAATCCACAAACGATCCTTGAAATAGAGTAAACCATCGTCTTTCCTTTCGAGTTTAAGCTCAAGTTGAAGCGGTAGCTCATATTTCAATAAGTCTTTGATCACACAAGATCATTGAGTTTGAAGAACACGAGATTGAATATCAGATAGAGTTCGAACAGAATGAAGCTTGACTCGTTCCTTTCGACTAAGCGCATCGGCTACGACATTCGCCTTACCAGGATGGTAGCGGATCTCGCAATCATAATCGTTTAAGAGTTCAACCCAACGTCGTTGCCTCATGTTCAGTTCCTTCTGATTGAGAATATGCTGGTGACTTTTGTGGTCTGTGAAAACCACACACTTCGTTCCATAGAGGTAGTGTCTCCAGATTTTAAGTGCAAAAACCACAGCTCCTAACTCAAGATCATGAGTCGTATAGTTCTTCTCGTGAATTTTCAGCTGTCTAGACGCATAAGCTATGACTTTACCTCGTTGCATAAGAACGCAACCAAGTCCTAGATTCGACGCGTCACAATAGACAACAAGATCATCGTTTCCCTCAGGTAGAGATAGAACAGGAGCATCACAGAGCTTTCGTTTCAGCGTTTGGAACGCTTCTTCTTGCTTAGGTCCCCACTCAAAAGGCTTATTCTTCTGAGTCAAAGCAGTGAGTGGAACCGCGATCTTTGAGAAATTAGAAATGAATCGATGATAATAACCAGCAAGACCAAGAAATGATCGAATCTCTGTAGGTGTCGTCGGTGTATTCCAATCCTTAATAGCAGCTATTTTGCAAGGATCCACATGGATACCCTTCTCGTTGACAATATGACCCAAAAACTGAACTTCTCTAAGCCAAAATTCACACTTGGAGAATTTAGCAAAAAGTTGTTCCTTCTTTAGGAGTTCCAAGGTCAAACGAAGGTGTTGCTCGTGCTCTGCTTGAGACTTCGAATAAATGAGAATATCTTCGATGAACACAATGATGAACTTATCTAAATAAGGTTTACAAACCCTGTTCATTAAGTCCATGAAGATAGCCGGGGCATTTGTCAAACCAAAAGGCATGGCAGTGAACTCGTAGTGCCCATATCTTGTATGGAAAGAAGTTTTGGGAATATCTTCTTCGAGAACACGAAGTTGATGATACCCAGAATGCAGATCGATCTTGGAAAAACATGAAGCACCTTGCAGCTGGTCGAAGAGATCATCAATTCTAGGTAGGGGATATCGATTCTTGATGGTAAGCTTATTAAGCTCACGATAATCGATACACATTCGAAAAGATCCATCTTTCTTTTTCACAAAGAGGACAGGAGCTCCCCAAGGCGAAAAGCTCGGATGGATGAATCCTTTATCAGACAACTCTTGAAGCTGTTTCAACAACTCTTGCATTTCTGACGGTGCAAGACGATAAGGTGCTTTCGCAATCGGGTTGGCATTGGGTACAAGGTCAATATGAAACTCGACTTGACGAACTGGAGGCAAACCAGGCAGTTCATCGGGAAACACCTCTGGATAATCCCGAACAATTGAAATATCCTGAATACTCTTGCTCTTGCCTTTCTCCTCGGTGACATGTGCCAGGAAAGCAACATATCCTTTTCGCAAATAACCTTGGGCCTTCGTACACGACATAAGCTTTAATCCACCAGATGGTTTCTCGCCACGAACTTCTAGAACATCGCCAGACGGAAGAGGAATACGAACAATCTTATCGAAACAAACCACCTCAGCATGATGTTTGGTTAACCAATCCATCCCCACGATAATATCGAAACTCCCAAGTTGCATTGGCGTGAGGTCAATGGGAAAAAGATGGTTATCAAGGTTTAACTGACAATCACGAATAACAGAATCGAGAACAAGAGGTTTACCAGTAGTAACTTCGACAGATAAGGGTTTCCTCAGTTTAGTTCTAGGTATCGCAAGCAAAGGTTCAAAAGATAACGAAACAAAACTTCTATCGGCACCAGAATAAAAAAGAATAGATGCAGGTCGATTGTTAACAAGGAACGTACCATTAACCACTTCGTTGTCAGCCCTTGCTTCATTTGCATTCAGATTGTACGCTCGCCCACGAGCGGGATTCACATTTGCGTTGACATTCGCATTCGGGTTCGTATTAGCATCCGCGTTTGCATTCACTAACCTCGGACAGTTGTTGCGGAAGTGACCAAACTCTCCACAATTGAAACATGAACCTGGTGGGAATCTAGCAGCATTCCCCTGAACTGGAGCTTGATTCTGAACAATCTGATTCTGACCCAAACGACAGGTGTTGGCCAGATGCCCAAACTTACCACACGCTGTACATTGCCTACAAGCTTGTTGTGCAACATGATGACCGTTGCAGCGAGCACAATGGGGTGCGGTACCAGCATATGCTTTCTTCGCACACTGTTGAGCTGGTGTGTTCTGAGGGTTCTGAGCAGTTTGTGCAGTTACTGCAAAATTCTGAGCACCCTTTCGCTTTCTTGACTTCTTCGATGACTCTCCTTCTTTACCCTTACCCTTCTTCTTGTCCTTCCCAGAATCAGTCGCCTTCTTTTTATCACCCTTGCGGGTGAGTTTACCCTTCCTGACTTGAGACTCAGTCAAGGTAGCAGACAACTCGATCGCTTGACGAAGGGTGGTAGGATTAACACCTGTCACAATATCCAGTATGGAATCGGGTAGACCATCGATATACCTCTCTATCGCTTTCTCCAACGGGGTAACCATTGTAGGACACAAAAGACTGAGTTCCTCAAATCGATCTGTATACGCACGGTGTTCTCCCCCGTCTTGTTTCAGATCGTCAAACTCTCGCTCCAAAGCTCGAATTTCGTGACGGGGGCAGAACTCTCTCATCATGAGAGCTCGAAGCTCTTCCCATGTTTGTGCCAATGCCACTTCGGCACCCCTGTCGCGCATCACTCCGTTCCACCACGTAAGAGCACGCTTCTCAAACACACTTGATGCAAATTCAACCTTACGCCCATTCGGACATTGCACATGTCTGAATGTGTTCTCGATACTCTCGAACCATTGAAGGAGTGCAGTTGCTCCTTGTGACCCAGAAAACTTTAGCGGCTTAGCAGAATTGAAACTCTTGAAATTACATTGCGCATTGTTATTGTTATTGTTGTTGTTGTACAGCTCGTGGATTTGGGTCACATCGCTTGGAAGCACAGCAGCCATTTGCTGAGAGACAAGGGCTGCGAGTTCTTCAGCAGTAAAAGATTGTGAATCACGTCGAGGAGGCATTGTCTAACAAGGAAATATGAGAAACGAGTGAGGTCGATAATTAGGAAAAACAAAAGAGGTATTGATAATATCGACGAAACATAAGGAAGGCGATCATTTGTTCGTTACTTCAAACAAACAAACGACACGCAGTGACTAATCAAAGTAATGAATCGAAATAATGTATCGCGAAGACATGCTCGCCTATAAGTGAACACTCACCCCAAGAGTTCCCAGGTAAGAGTGACTGGTCCGATTATGTGGATTTGTATGAACACTTCCAGTTTGCACATGTTCACATTATTTAGACCCAAACTTTGACGAGATTTTGAAAACTCAAAAGGCACTAAGCCAAAAATGAGTCAAATTGGAAGGGTTCAAAACCTTACAACAGAGGGTTCAAAACCTAGTAATCAATCATCCTAGAACGGGTGATTAATTTTCGAAGCAGATTCGGATTTTGTTTTTTTTTTTTTAAATTCTAAACGCAAATCAACTTGCATTGGGGTCCTAGAAAGTTATAGTCTAGGTCAAAATTTTACTAATAACCTAATTCCCTATAACCATTGGCTCTGATACCAACTCTTCTGTCACACCCCGATCATGTAAAACAACAAACCGTGCCGGAAACATCGGGGAGTGTTGTAACAGAATTATTGTTTCGAAACCATGGATACAAAGAGTTTCGTTTTATTGAATATTAAACATTGTCTTAAAGTTAAACAAGCAACTCAAACATAGTTTATCATCGTTATTAAATCACTAAGGCCTCGTCCAGTCCTAAGTGAGCATGCATCCTATTCGCAATCAACATTAAGCAACTTCACCTGAAACATATGTAAAAACAAAGTCAGCAAAGAAATGCTGGCGAGTACATAGTTTTTGTGTGAGTATCAGATTCATGGCTCGTTTGTATGTTGAAACAACTTGTACAACTTCGTTAATTGATATTAGAAAACCTTGTTTTGTAAAATGTTTGTATTGTAAATGAATAACCAAGTCAAAATAGATTGGTCATAATTTATAAACCTCGATGCCATGAATCTTAACCCAAAACATTTGTTTATGTAAACCAAATCATAAATCATTCTTGTAATAAAACTCGTATGGTTTATATAATTTCGTAAACATCGTTGTGTAATATTGTTTAACTCGTTCTCGTTATAGAACATCGTTCATTCGTTTAAATCGTTCAAATCGTTCCAATTCATTCTCTCGTTCAAATCGTTCTTGTTTTAATTGTGAAAACTACTTTTGGTCGCCTCGCTAATAACATTCAAACCTTTGTGACTCGTCCATCGTTCAACTCGTTCTTGCATTAACAAACCTCCAAAGGGTAAGTTAACAATCATCAGATTCAGTCGTTACCCACCTAACCCACACATAACCATGGGTCCGGTCTGATAACGGGATTTGTCGGATCCTATGGTACCATAACCTAATACTGGTCGGCTTGATCAATGCTAATGAATGTCATTTGTTATGTAACTACCACCAACAAGTTCGTTCACATTATCGAAATCGTTATTAGTTTTGTATAAACCATCTCAATCGTTTTGAAACCATCGTTAGAATATTGAAATCGTTTTGATACATATGAATCACCCCAAAACAATCGAAAACAGTAAAAAGAGGGGATCTATGTACTCACCTTTGGGTGCGTTTTTATATGTTAACACGATCCCTCAATTTATTCGCCCTAAGTTAAATAAGAATGATTTAATAATCAAAACTCACAAAAATACCGAAGTTTCTCCGATACTTAGAATTTTCGCATAACCTTGAGATTTCTCAAAAAGTTATTATTTTTTATTATTTTGGTGTATTTGTATATATATGCTCAAGCGTAAAACACATAAGTTTGTCAACACTAACACATCATCATACACGTATTGTAAAACAAATAGCACATTGTAACACATAAAATAACCCATGAACAACCCATTCTAGTGTATGTCGAAAAACACTTATTTTAGCGATACGGTAACATTTTTGGGCGTCGGAAGTCACGTATGACTAACCAAACACCAAGTAAACTTAATATAAGTTAAAATACTTATTTTTATACCAAATATATCAGTTTGGTTACTGATCTAAAACAGTTTTGTAAAAATACTCCGAAAAGGCGATTTTTGACCGTTTTACCGCATAGTTTTGCATCAAACGTTACCCGAACCATCCCAAATCGAAATGACTTGAAATTTTAACACAACCCATGTTATTTACTGAATAAAATAATGGTTATACTCATGATAGTGCAGGTCTTAAACAAAGCATATAAATCATGCAAATTTCACATAATTTACCACTTTTTAAGCTATATGTACAACATGCAAAGCTATCAAACCTATGTCAAAGTTTCATGCCACTATAATACATCAAATAATATTATTTTTAGTGTTTATAACCAGATCTAAAACATTTTTTGTCATTTAACCATTTTTCATCACTTCTTGAGTTTTAAATCAACATATTTTCACATGTACAAGTACCTAAAGCATACCATCATAGCAACATCATTTTTTATGAGTTTAAAAACATCAAATATGAGATTTATTCAGATTTATTTGCTGAAGTAATTTACATTTAACATATCACACATAAATGACAAAATACTTGCATTTTTACCACCATTCAAGAACATGTAACAACATAGACAAGTATTTAACAAGAAATCGAACTTCAAGACTCATACACACACATATATATGTACGGTTTATACATACATATATACATCACCATTTTTATTTGTAACAAGACCCATTTCATTTAGATTTCAAGTTTAGTGAATATCCCAAGATTCAAGAGAAACTTCAAATCATCAAGAACAACCAAGAATCTAAAGTATGATTTAAACATAAGTGTTATACCTTCAAGATTCAAGTAGGTTGTAGGATGATATTTTGATGATAGGAAGCTTGTAATCACTTGACAACACTTGGAAACACCTTTGGCTCTTCACCACTACTTGAAATATGGCTAGAAATGGAGCTTGAAATGAAGAACAAAGTTTGCAAAGGAAGAAGATAGAGAGAGAAGATGGGGGGACGGTTGTAAGAGGAGAGAGAGAGGTTGAGTGGAGTGTAGTGTGATCTTGTTGTGATATGTTATGATTTGGTAAAGATATAAAGGAGATATGGAAATCTATGGAGGTTACTTGCATCAACAAGTGTCAAATTGAGTGAGAAGTGTCAAGGAAGGAAAAAAACTTGTACTACATACATATATACACGAAATGTGTGTATATATATGCATATTTTTATATAAACATGCTATATGTTGGCTAAAACGGGTGTTTAACTGGATACCGGGTATTTTATCTAGCGTTTAAACCCCGGTTTATGGCGTTCTAAATTATTTTTAATATTCTATAAAAATAATCTTGCCAAAATATTTCTGAAATAAATTTCAGTTGCCAAGACTAGCTGCGTTGTCCGCGTTTCGCAGTAGAATCACTGTGTCGCGCAGAAACACACGGTACGCGCTTAAACTTGAAAAATAACGTTTTTAGGCGTTTTAATTTATTTTTCAACACGGACCTGATTAAAAATAAAATTTTAATCATAACAGAATATTTTTGGGTTTTAAATATTATCCGGGCGGTCACCAGTGTTCGTTTCGCAGTTTTGTCGTAAATAGTTCTTTAGTTCGAATAAACATGTTTTCGCCATACCGAATCCTGCAAAACTTATTTCTAAGTTATGTAAGGATATTTAGGGTATGTTCAGCTTACGTCACAGTTCCGGTGTGTACGTCGCGTTAAACTGACTGCGTTTATGCACCAGTTTGCGTATAACCTTCTAGAAAGTGATTCAAAGCTTGAAATCGAAATCGAATCAAATTGTAAAATCATTAAACACAATTGCACACATAATAACACCAAAACATATATAATAACACCAAAGCACATTGTTTTATTGATAATTGACATTGTTTTACATTATGCGATGATTACAGAACACAGTTGTCACAGGGAAAGGGAAAAAATCATCTGGAGCCATCTTGTACGGTATCGAGTTATTATCAACATTACTTTCGGAATTGTTATTAAACAGGATTAAACACTTGGTAACCAAATGTTTTCATAAAACTGTGAACTCACCAGCGTTTTCTCATACACTTGTGTGCATGCTCGCAGGTTGTAGAAATGTGTGGATGTGGAACTTGCTGTCTAGGATGCTGGAGTGGTCATGGGTCGAGATACATGGAAACTTGAAACAAGATTAGTTGGTTACATACACTTTGGTTTTGATTAAATTTGTATTATGCTTCCGCTAAACACAACGAGTTATAAATAATGTTTGTAACACTTTATCTTAATGAATGAAAGCTTTATTAAAAATCTTGTATGAGTTCAATGTGATTGGTGGCTAGATCCTGGTACGTCACACGCCTCACGGGGGTTTCCGCTTGGGGTATTTTTGGGGGTGTGACAGAAAAGTTTGAGAAGTAAGGAAATCGACCATGTTAAGGTCAAATGGGAGCATAGGAAAGGTTCGGATACCACATGGGAGTCCGAAGAAGAGATGAGACGTCTCTACCCTACATTATTTGGTACGTATTCCGGTTTCGAGGGACGAAACCCTCCTTAATGGGGGTGGACTTGTAACACCTCAAAAAGGTTGGGTTTGGCGAGTTACTACAGAAGGTTTATCAGGTTGATTCAATCTATACACCACTTTGCCAACTCTTTTAAGCTCACGAAAAGGTTGGGTTGGACTTGTAACACCCCGAAAAGGACGAAATCCATTTTATGTTGGACCTTTCGAAATCACTAAGAGAATTGGCAAAGTGGTGTATAGATTGAATCTACCTGAAGAACTCAGTGGAGCCGATACACAAGAACCTCAAACCTCGTCAATTGACATTACAATTAATCACAAAACATCTCTAATTCATTATGTAAAACATATAAGCTACAACATCATCTAACATACAATCCATAGTAAAATACTAACCGGTTAGAGGGTAGAACAAGGTTCGATCCGAATCAAGAAGACTTCGAGGAAGGGGGTGATGTTGCCGTCGGCTTTGAGAGGAGAGAAAGAGAGAGTAGGGTTTGTGTGTGTTATGTGTCTTGCAAACAATGAGGAAGCAAAACCTCATAAGGGTTATGTGTGGGTTTAAATAGAGGAGTGGGCCGAACCCTTGCATGGGCTGCCCTTGATTTCGAGCTCAAAGGGTGTGGGCTGAGAGTGGTGTGCCTAAAGGGCTTGTACGATTAGATAGTCTTGTGCGATTGGGGTTTATTAAATATTCGTGCTTATAGTACAATCACACATAATACGTAGCATACAACTTATAATCATTCATTAAAACAAACATATCAATCAGTCATATAGGGTTCATACAAGTTACATCAAACACAAGGATATGTTCTGAAATACGAGTTGTCACATCATCCCCAAGTTGAAAGAAATTTTGTCCCGAAATTTAGCACGTAGTTACTGAGGAAGCTAGTTAGGTTATGTGGTTTCCTGGTTTTCCTGGGGTGTCACATCCTTCCCCCGTTGGTTTGGAATTTCATCCCGAAATTCCGCAGTAGCTTCAGCCTCAGTAGTGGTTTTGCTTTTCTCGAACAATTGGGGATACTTGTCTTTTATTTGGTTTTCTCGTTCCCAGGTAAATTCAGGGCCACGACGGGAGTTCCATCGAACTCGAACAATGGGTATTCTGGTGCGTTTGAGAACCTTAACATCTCGGTCTGTAATCTCTACTAGTTCCTCGATGAATTGCAACTGATCGTCGATAGTGAGTTCCTTGAGAGGAACTATGAAGGTCTCAACTGACAGACACTTCTTTAGATTTGACACATGGAATACGTTATGAACTCCACTGAGTTCTTCAGGTAGATTCAATCTATACACCACTTTGCCAACTCTTTTAAGCTCAGTCGCACAACATCGTGTGAGTCGCACAAGGTTGTGCTGATCGCATAAGATGTTGGGCCACTAAATAATCCAGTTGTGATGTGCTGTTGGGCCGAACAGCCCAAAACCCAATCGCACAAGTTGTTACTGGATCGCACAAGTGTAATTGGACCGCACAAGTTGATTGTCTGTTTATATGTTTGGGCCGTATAGGTTTTGGATTGAAATGGTTATTGGGCCGGGTTTGTTTGGATCGCACAACCCATTGTGAATCGCACAAGTTGTGCTTACCGCACAATAGGTTGGGCCGAATGTTTATTGGGCTTTAATAATTGAATCGCACAAGATGATTGGGCTCGCACAAGCTTAACGGCCCAATCATCCGAGTCACACAAGTTGGACATTATGTGCGTACTTGACTGTTAACGTGTTTTACGTGTTTGCAATGCTCATTACGTGTTCATAACATGTTAGCTTATGTGTAAACCTACGTGCACTACTTGAACCTAGACCTGACTTGTATGGTAACCATGTTAGGACGTGGTTGACCTCTAGCAGCTTGATTGACCTTTTGTTTATCTGCCGAGCTAATCTAAGGTGAGTTCACACTTTCTACAAGGCATGGGATTCCCGATGGTTTGGGAATGGATTAAAGAACTAAAATGAAACCTACATATTCTCCTTGGGTAGAATATGTACCTCGGTCCTCCTTGGGTCGGACAACCTTTAACTTACTCGACAAAACTCTATCATGAAGTCCCTCATTTTTATATCGACTTAATCGCCGGGCCATTGGCGAACGGGTCATTAGTTAAATAGCGCTATTAGGTTTGACAAGCCTCACACCATGCCACAGAGGACAGGAGTGGACTAATGTACTTGGGCACTTAGTCAATGATGATAGACATTGGCGCAGGGCACATAAACATGTCTTCAGTCAGTGGTCGATATGGTAACGGGTCTAGTGGTTAACATGGGGTAGCCCCCACTGTTTATGGTTTGGGAAACAAGGAAATGGTTAACTCATGGTTTTCGAGATAACTTATGGTTTTTGGAACAACTTTAAAATGGACACCAACTGTGAACTCGCTCAACTTTGTTGTTGATTCATTGCTACATGCCTTGCAGGTCGTTAGGTACTTAGATGGAGCTTGCACGAGAAAGGGAGGTCGTTGTGGGACATGGACTGTTGAGTTCCATGTTAAATTTTATGAATTTATAACTTATGTTTTGGTTTTGAACTTTATGCTTACTTGATCTTGGTTAATTTCTTTTGGATACCAATTATATTGTGATTGGTTTTATATTTACTTTAATACATTGTTCCTTATGATTGGTGGCTTGATCCTGGTCATGTCACGCTCCCTACGGTGATACTCCGCTTGTGGTTTTTGGGGGTGTGACAAGTTTAATCAAAATAGTTTTATAATTTCACATGATTGAGAGCATCCGCGATTACAATGTTTATATCTTTCCACCTGACTGGGTTCATGCGACTATTTGCAATAGTAACGAGTGCCAAGTAATGTATACAAAACCCCAACATACCAACAGTAATTGTAGATTACATATACTCAATCACTGTTAATTATAATTGAAAACATTCGTGGTTTTGAAAAAACATTTTTACAAAAAGAAGAATGACTCACAAAAAGAGTTTATAAAAAGAGAATGTACTCACTTTGTTTACTTAGGTAAAACTAAGGTTTCCTGGTGAATTCTCCTGGTTATTATCTATAAAAATTAAACAATGCACACGTGTTAGTAAAATAACCCAAATCGCATTAACCGTACAACTCGAGACAAAACTCCAATGACTGAGTCAGGCAGACCCTTGACATGCATTACGGAGTCCTAGATCAATCGTGTGTAACATGAGACAGAACTCCAACGACTAAGTCAGGCAGAGCCTTGACATGCGTTACGGAGCCCTAGATCGATCATGTAGGGTAACAATTAGGGTTATAATACTTACAACAAGGCAGAGCTTCGCTTTTTAGGGGTATAATAGCCGATTATTATAATTGCCTAGAGAATTGAGAGAGAATTCAGATTTTGAACGATGAACAACTGAGGCTTGAAGCCCCTTATATAGGCTGGTTGAGGGGTCTCTCGCGCCCCGCGAGAGTTACAGGGCTAGCCTTCGCGGCCCGCGAGGTAGACTGTCTTGGCACTAGCCTTGGCCAGTCATTGGCCTAGCTTCGTCGTGTAACCGGACACGTGGTGCAACATGGTGTCGCCTGGTGTCACTGAGTTGCGCCCTGCAACAGCTTGTGGAGACCGGGTCGCGGCCCGCGAGCGACTCGGAGACTTGTTTTTATTTGATTTTTATAAATATTAGGGTTTTCTAGGCCCGTTTCTCGCATACGGGATATATTTTAAGGCGTTTAGGGTTATGTTAAGGGGTTTTAGGAAGGTTGTTATATCCTCCCCACCTTGTTTTAGATCTCGTCCTCGAGGTCTACTGGAACAGGTGTGGGTATTTTCTTTGCATTTCTAACTCGAGCTCCCAAGTATATTCTGGTCCTCTCTTGGAATCCCATTTCACATTGACCAGAACTAGTCTCTTGTATTTGAGATTCTTAATCTTTCTATCCTCAATCTGAATGGGTTTCTATACAATCTTAAGTTTCTCATTTACCTCTATGTCCTTCAGAGGTATCACTAATGACTCGTCTGCTAATAATTTCTTGAGATTACATACATGAAACACATCATGTATTCCTGTCATTTCCTCTGGCAGTTGTAGCTGATAAGCTACGGGTCCTATTCTTCTAATAATCTCAAATGGCCCAACATACCTGGGGCTTAGCTTTCCTCTTTTAACGAATTTGGCTATTCCTTTTCATGGAGAAACTTTTAACAATACCTTATCTCCTACTTGAAATTCCAAAGGTTTTCGTCTGTTATCTGCATAACTCTTTTGACGATCTCGTGCGGCTTTTAGTCTTTCCTTGACTTGAATTATCTTGTCTGTTGTTTCTTGCACTATCTCCGGTCCAGATAGTTGCTTTTCTCTAATTTCGTCCATAAAGTGTTTCAAAAGGTGCAGCATTAATGCTTGTTTGATAGCTTTTATTGTAGGAAAATTCTGTTAATGCTAAATGATCATCCCAATTTCCTCCAAAATCAATTACACAAGCTCTAAGAATATCTTCCATTGTCTGAATTGTCCTTTCGCTTTGTCCATCCATTTGAGGATGATAAACTGTGCTGGGATTTAACTTGGTTCCCATTGCTTTTTGGAAACTTGTCCAAAAATGAGATGTAAAATGGTTATCTCTATCAGAAATGATAGATAAAGGAACTCCATGTAATGAAACTATCTCATTTACATATAACTTGGCTAATTGTTCCATACTGAAAGTTTCCTTCATTGGTAAGAAATGAGCAGATTTGGTCAATCTGTCTACAATCACCCAGATTGAATCATTTCCTATTCGGGTCTTGGGTAATTTGGTAACAAAGTCCATTGTTATCAACTCTTATTTCTATATTGGCATTTCTAATTGTTGCAATAACCCTGAAGGTTTCTGATGTCCGGCTTTAACCTGTGAACAGGTCAGACATTTAGCAACGTAGTTTGCTATATCCTTTTTTATTCCTATCCACCAGAAATTCTTTCTTAGATCTTGATACATCTTATCACTTTCGGGATGTATCGTATACTTAGACTTATGGGCTTCTTCTAAAATTTTGTGGCGTAGGTTTCCTTGTTTAGGTATCCAAATTCTTTTCTTATGGAATCTCTAAATTCCATCTGTTCCTTGTTCTAATTCCTTAATCATTCTTTTAATCCTTCAGCATCGTCCTTGAATGTTGTTTCCTGTACTTCTCTAATTTGCTCATTTAAATCTATCTGCAGATTTAATTTAAGAGAGCGTACTCGTTTTGGCTTTTCATGATACTTTCAACTTAAAGCATCAGTTACTACATTAGCTTTTCCAGCATTATATTGAATATCACAATCATAATCACTAAGAATTTCCATCCATCGTCTCTGTCTCATATTTAATTCCTTTTCCCCAAAAATATACCTTAAACTCTTATGATCGGTGAAGACAACAAATTTATTTCCATATAAATAGTGTCTACAAATCTTAAGGGCAAAGACTATGGCTCCTAACTCTAGATCATGGGTTATGTAATTCTCTTCATGTTTCTTAAGTTGTCTAGAAGCATAAGCTATAACCTTCTGATGTTGCATTAACACACATCGATATCCTAACTTAGACGCATCGCAATAGACTATAAAGTCTTTAGTTCCTTCTGGTAATGCGAGTATGGGTGTGTTGGTTAATCTTTGCTTAAGAATCTTAAAAGCTTCTTCCTGTTTTGGTCCCCATTCAAACTTAACTGATTTGCAGGTCAGTTTGGTTAGTGGAATGGCTATATTAGAGAAATCTTGGATAAACCGTGTATAATATCCTGCTAGTCCAAGAAAACTTCTTATTTTTGTTGGTGATTCAGGGACTTTCCACTTGGTAATCGCCTCGATCTTTGTGGGATCCACATGAATTCATTCATGATTAACCAAATGTCCAAGGAATTGCACTTCTTGTAACCAGAATTCACATTTTGAGAATTTAGCATAAAGCTTCTCTTTTCTCCATAATGTCAGAAGTGTATGCGGATGCTCTGCATGTTCCTCTTTACTCTTAGAGTAAATTAGAATATCATCTATAAAGACAATTATGAATTTATCCAGGTATGGTTTACATATCATGTTCATCATATCCATAAATGCAGCTGGGGCATTGGTTAAACCAAATGGCATGACGGTAAATTCATAATGACCGTACATTGTTCTTAAAGCAGTTTTGGGAATGTCCTCTTCCTGTACTTTCAGTTGATGATATCCTGAACGTAAATCGATCTTAGAAAAGAATCGAGCTCCTTGAAGTTGATCGAACAGATCATCGATTCTCGGTAGTGGGTACCGATTCTTAATCGTAATCTTGTTCAATTCTCGGTAGTCAATGCACATACGCATCGATCCGTCTTTCTTCTTAACAAACAACAATGGTGCTCCCCACGGTGATAAACTTGGTGGTATAAAACCTTTGTCAAGAAGTTCATCCAATTGCTTCTTCAGTTCATGCATCTCCGTTGGTGCTAATCGATATGGTGCCTTGGCAATCGATGCTGTCCCTAGTATTAGGTGAATCCTAAATTGAACCTCTCTATCAGGCGGTAATCCAGGTAACTCTTCTGGAAAGACGTCTGAGAATTTAGATATTATAGGAATATATTTTAATTCTTTTTCTTTAGTGTTAATGAGTACGGAAATCATATACATTATTGCTCCTTTTCTTGCATAACTTACAACTTTCATCACAGAGATGAATTTTGTTGACCTGGTTGGCTTATCTCCTTTGATTGTGATCTTTTCACCACTTGGTGTACTTACTTGTACTGACTTTTGATCACATAAAATATTGGCACAATTGGCTACCAACCAATCCATTCCTAATACAATATCGAATCAAGCTAGATTCATTGGGTAAAGGTTAGCAAAGAAATGATGGTTCAAAATTTCTATTCTTTCTCCCTAAAAGATTTCACTAATCTTAATGGATTCTCCGTTTTCCGTTTCCACCAGACAATCTTGTCGAAGTTTGGTTAAGGGTTGGTCGAGAAGTTCGTAGAAATCAAAGAAGTATTGATAAAACTTTGGTTTGCACCAGAGTCAAATAATACTTTGGCAAAAATGTCATTAACTAAATATGTACCGGTAATCACATCTGGAATCATCTTGACTTCTTCAGCTATCAGAACGAATGCTCTGGCATTCTTCTTGGGTCCTTTAGTTGTTTTAGCATGGCTGGTTGCTGCTAGAGCTAGTTTTAAATAGTTCGGTTTGATATGCCCAGCTTCTCCACAATTGAAGCATAGCCTGTTGCTAGGTTTCGATCGACATTCTTCCTCCCTATGTCAGGGTTTATTGCAAAAATGACAATACCTCGCACATTTTCCATAATGCTTCTTTTTACAAGACTTGCAGTAGGGTGCAGAGGAAGAACCTGTACCTTTTCCACTGTTGGAATTTGTAGGATCGTTGTACGACCTGAATGAGTCGATCAGAAGAGTTGTTTATCCGAATCAAAGGTGGAATCAATGACACGGACTCTCGATTCAATTTAAATGTATCTTGTATTGAATTGATAGTATTACAGCACCTGGAGACGATTTGGCAGCACTTCGTTACCAAACACAAGACCAAATTCCGTTTCAAATGAAACGACATGCTCCCCTATATATACTAGTTGTAATTTCGCTTGAACTGACCCAAGACACTTTCAAGCGGAATTAACTTGGTTAATTTCGCTTGAACATGTCTTTGGCTGTTTCAAGCGAAATTACCAACAAATACATGAAAATCAGTTTCTAGCACCTCGAGCACTGGTTATCCTATCCTATTACATGACTCGATACAAGACGAAGTTAATAGACATAGTGCACTAACAGACTCCCCCTTGGATGTTGACGAAGTCTTCAGTGTCGAGTCATTAACATAACACATCTTCAGTCTTGATCAGTCTTCATGCTCTTTCCAAATTGTCTAACACTGTAAGCATCTATCAATCTTTATCTTCTTTGATTAGATTCTATCTTCGAATGTTGTACCAGAATCTGTCTCTGGCTTTAACATTAACAGCTTCTTCAGGCTCCCCCTTTCGTCAAGCTTCCGTGCTTTAGGGATCGACACCTTGCTTTCCGGTTACAAGCTCCCCCTTGCTTTGAGCTACTCTTCAGACTCCCCCTTAGACTCAGCTGTCGGGATCGTAGTCTGGCACCTTACCTGCAATTACTCAAACATTCATAAGTAACAACATTTTGAATCATTCAATTGTCCAGGAATTGTAACCTGGCTCTCTCAATCTTTCTAAACAAACACTTTTTAACAAATCTCATTGATTTGGCAGTTTCAGCGAACAGAATCGGAAACTGGCTCTTTAACAATATAAGCATCCAAATCCCTCACAGTTAATCATCCAAGTCCAAACTAATGACCTTGGAGATATCACAAACTATTTTTAATTTTTTTTATAAAAACTTCAAGTTTCAAATTAATGAACTTGTTTTATTTTCAGAAACACAAACAGCATACTTAGATTTTGAAACTCAGTTCTCAGACATCGGTTGTCTAAAATAAAGTAGAATCAAAAATCTTTTTGTATTTTTCTGAAATATAAAGCAGAAAAGAAATATTTACAAACATATTTACACACAATATTTTTGTTTGAGTTTGCGTTAGAGGATCATATCAGTTTCTGACAAGTCACAAGTACCGTTGAGCTTAGTTACACATTAAGAATTAAACAATTCACTTAGATTGTCGATATACTGATCCACTTAAATTTTCATACAAATTTCAACTGATTCAGGATACGAATTATGTGTATTAAGAACTTAAACTCATTCATGTGTTCCACCTCTTGAATATACTCCCGTATCCAGATCCCAATATTCAGTCTTACAGGTGAGTATACCTAGATGATATCTGTAAGGGGTTAAATTGCGAAGGCCGTGAGAGCTCAGGTCAGAACTTCCGTTCAGCAGAGAGATGACGGCTTCGACTTTTGGTGTGTCCCCTTTAGATGATCTTTTCTTCAACAGCACATGATTAGCATTTTTCAATGTTTCATCATTTTTTATGCTGAGGGCGATGCTATGTTTCAAGCAAGCGTAAAGTATTATACGGGGACTAGGCCATTGCTTCCGCAAAATCAGAAGTCCCGGGATAATACCCCAGATATCACTAAGCATAAAGACCTAGTATCTCAAAAAGAGGGGTCCTTCAAACGAGATTTCAGGGGTTACCTATATATCCAAGTAGTGTTCCCCACGAAATAAGCAAGTTTGAATTTATGTTTATATCCCGAAAAAGTTTACTATATGTATAAAAACTTATCGGCATATCATCAGTGAGACTGTTTAACGCTATATAATCATTACATTTCTTTAGCATACTGTAACTGTCTACTGATGTACTATCATTTCCTCTTTTTACACAAAAACTCAATTTTGAATTTTATCATGTTTTTGGCTTTTTCAAATTCTCAAATGTTTTTGTATTTTCTAACAATATTACTCCCCCTAAAATGCAAAATCATTTTAAAGAAAATTTGACAACCAATACTGATAGCTTTGTCTCGCCATCCATTTTCTGCTAATGTGTACTGGTTTGTAGAAAATCTAACATACCCCCATGATTTACAACACATTGAATTTTTACAGCTTGAAAACCGTTTTTCAATCTTGTGAAATTAATCATGTTTGTTCCGCCGTGAGGGCTTCGGCATATTCAATCAACATATTTTTGTATTTTTGAATATTTTTTTGACAAATTTAAAATCAAACATATTTTTGATTTTTCAAAAAAAAAATTTCAATTTTTAGGGTTTTTGAAATATTGTTTATTTATATACAGAAAACAAACAAACTCCCTGTTTCAACCAATACAGGGTTTAGCAGCCTCCTCTCCTCGTTGTGCCAGGCTGCTCCAACTTCCAATCTCACAATCTTTGGTTTTGTTGAGCACCTGCACATTCAGACTACTTGTTTACTTGAACAATTTAGCCCAGGTCTGTTGAACCTTAGGCATTTCAACACAATATGTATCATGCAGTTTTGGAAAATCTTTGTCATCAAAGACTTTTTCAACTTTCACCTCAACTTTTTCATCTTTTACCGAAATCACTTGTTTCTTAACACTCCATGTTTGACCTTTTGGAGTACCTCTTTTGTAAAAATTTGACTCTTTTTGAATAATTTGATTTTGAACAACAACTTTACGTTTCCAAAACTCATTTGGTTTCGTTGCATCTATAGTTGTTTTGCAACTTTGTGTTGTTCTTAATCTGGGTATATGAGAATTCCATGTCTGTCTTGAATCAAACCTATTCGGGTTTGACTTCCAAGTTTGGTTCGAAACAAACTTGTTTGTGTTATACCTCCAAGTTTGTTTTGAATCAAATCTGGTTGACCTTTGTTTCACATCCTCAGATTTATGTTTCTCAACATTTTCAGACTTCTTTTTGTCAACATCCACAGGTTTCAGATTCGGACACTTTCGTGCAAGATGTCCTATTTGATCACACTTGAAACATGTTCTCTTGGACACATCTTTAACCTGTGGTTGTTGATTTTTCTTTTGAGCATAGAACTTTTCATTAGACTGACGCCTAAATTGGAGTTCTTTCTCTTCTTCTGAACTTGTTCCATGAACAAAATTCATCTTTGCCTGATAATTTGATGGTTCATTTTGATTTCGACTTTGTTTCTTTTTATAACCCAAACCAGCCTTCATGTTTTTCTTTTTGTAACCCGGTTTGTTATAAAAAGTTTTGTGACCTTTTCCAGTAAACTTTGGAATTTCAGATTTCTCAATCTCAACCATTTTGAAAACTTTATCAACCTTTTCTGAAATCACATTCTGAATCGGGAATACAATATCTAAGAATAATTTGTCCGATCCAATCATGGTATAAACCAATCCTTTTGAATCATCATTCAAATTTTTCTCGGATTTTGAGTTTTTCAAATATCCATCATGAAAATTACCTTCATTTTCATCCTGTGATTCAGATTTACCTGTATCAACTGACTCTTCTTTCAACACACTTTCAACGACCTTACCTATCACCTCTGAATCACTAGAATCATCAGATTTGGAATAGGTTACGTCAATGTTATCTGGAAATTGATCTACCAAGTTGAAAGCTTTTTCGACCTTTTCATCATCATAAAACACAAACTTTTCCGGTGGTGGAACTTGATGAAACTCTGAGCCAATGCCTTTCTTGTTTTGCTCAGAATCTTTTCCATCCGGTTTTATGTTGAAAATTCTTTCAAGCACATATGACGACACGTGATAACTTTTTAACTTGTTGTTATCCTGTTCTAAATCAGCAATCTGACGCTTTAGCTTAGCAACATCCTCAATATAGGAATTAACAACACCTTGTTTTATTTCATACATTCGCTTAAGCTCTTTAGTTGTTTCAGAATAATAATTCATTCTTGATTGAGCAAATTTCATTTCATCCTTCACCTTTTCATATGACTCTTTTGTAATGTGATATGCCATTTTTATTGAATCATATATTTTTTTCATTTCTTGACAAACAATTTCTTTTTGTTCACATTCTTCTGTCTTTTTCAAAACATTTTCTTTCAAAACTTCATTTTCTTTTTCTAACTTTTTACATTTTTCAAAAAGTTTTTCATCATTATCTTTCAAAACTTTTTCGTTTTCTAACATTTCTTTGTATTTACTTTTGAAAACTTCTTCAATTTTCTTGAATTCAAGATTTCTTATTTCGAATTGTTCGTCTTTTTCAGTACAAGCACTGCACGTTTCCATGCATTTCTTGCACTATTTAACAGTTTTGATCTGAGCTTCAGAATCGGAATTTACCTCATTGATTGGCACTTCGGTGTTTGCTGCAGCTTCTGTCTGCTTCTGATCAGCATCTTTATGCTTTTCTTCAACACCAATTTCATCACCAACGTCATCAGCAACTTCCAAAATCTCATTCTTCACTTCTTCTTCTTCTTCTTCTTCTTCTTCTTCTTCTTTCTTCTTCATCTCATCAATCTGCTGTTCTTTAGTAACAGGTTTCTCAACCTCTACATTCACCACAATTTCTTCTTTCACTTTTTCAACAATCTTCACAACTTCTTCTTTAACAACTTCAACTTTTACTTCCTCAGCTACCTTCACATCTTCCTCTTTAACTGCTTCTGCTTTAACCTCTTCAGCAGCTTTCTTCAGATTGTTTACCATTTCTTCAACATTCTTCGTCATTCTCTCTTCATCCCTCTTTCTTAAACACGATGTCATGACATATCTTATTTCCTTTTCATGCCTTTTTGCATATGTGTCATCTTTTAATACATTTCTATAGTATTCGGCAGATCGAGGAATTATGAGAAGAACATCTTCAAAAATTATGTCTTTCTTCGGAACAACAGGTTCACCTTCTCTGTTGAAATAACACTCTCTCTTCTTATCCCATCTCTTACTGATGACAGCGCTCTCATACTCTTCTTGCATTTCATTCATTCTGTTCAAAGCAATGTTTCTTTCACGATAAGTTTTCTCATTCAGAATCTCTTCTCTGGTTTTCTTTTTGACCTCAGCAATAACATTTTCTTCTTTGTTTTCCTCTTTTATTTCTGCAACAAAAACATAATGGTTGTTCTTTGATATAGTTTTGCCATGAGCTGTTTTTCGAATATCAACACGATCTTCTTCTGGAAGAATTTGACTCCAATCATATCCTTTATCATCATGAAAAACTGCACAAGCTCTTGACTTTTCTCTGGGTTTATCTTCAATCATTTTTGGCTCTTCTCTGCTACGGTGGTAAATTGCCTTTCGGTAGTAATCATCATTGAAAGGACGTTCATTTCCTCCGACTGTAGAATTATTGCATTCTCTCTTGAAATGACCTTTTTGCTTGCATCTGAAGCAGGTCACTTCGGATTTATCAAAACCCAATTTAGTTGAAGCACCACCAAGAGATTGTTTCCCGGTAATCTCCATATATCTCTGAGCTCTACGAATGCAACTTGCCAAACACCAGCGAATGTCTATGAGCTCCATTTCTTCTGGATCAATCTGGTCGTAGTCTTCTTTGGTCAATTCGGAATTTCCTATTTTGCCTGCAACTAGACCTTCATATGATTCCAGAACTGATGCAAGAAAGCTCATTTGCTGTTTAGCTGCATTGATGCTCATAGCTGGAGAATTTTTCAGTTTAAGAGCAATGTTGCAAAGAATTTCTTCAGAATCTTCAAGACTTGCTTTTGAAGATGAATGATATCCAGAATTGTAGCTTGATGAGGTTGTTTGTGGTTCTTTCATCTTTTCACCACTGAAAGTTGTCTTTGGTGAACTATCAGCTTTCACCGAAGGTAAATTGCCTTTGTAATACAGGCCAACATTCTGATGATGTGACAAACTGCTCATCTTGCTTTGCTTTTGTAACTCAAGGTCATGACTCTCAATTTTTTCTAACAAAACATCAAGAGAAATTGAATCATATAAGACATCATTTTTCAATATAAACACAAACGTTTGCCACTGATCAGCTCGTGGTAACGCTTCAATTACTTTGTCAATTATTTCTTCTCTTGTTTTCACAATTCCAAACCTTTCAAGTTCAATTTTTAGGTGACAAAAGCGTTCAATCATTTGTCTAACAGTCTCTCCTTTCAAACTATCGAACAAATCAAATTCCTTTTTTTAATAATGCAATTTTGTTTTTCTTGATTTGTTTACCCCCCTCAGCTTTCACTCGTAAAGCTTCCCACACAGATTTTGAAGACCCATCATGAATTAACAACGAAAAAATATCATCTCGAATCGATTGTTGAATCAAGGCAATCATTTTCTGCTCATATGAAAATCTTCGTTTGTCTTCTTCTGTAAAACTTTTGAGCGGGATTTCTTCTCCTTTGTCATCAGTAGGTTTATCATAGCCAAACTCCAAGCAAAACCAACTTTCATGTGCATACGCTTTAGTCCAGTTGATAAACCTTTCTTTCCACCAAACATAATCCTCAATATTATCAAGCTTAGGTGGTTTCGAATATGTTCCATAAAAGTTATCATGTTTAATGTTGTCTTTAATTGATTTTGTTATCGCTTTGGGTGTAACATCTGAAACTTCCAACGT